>JAGQAX010000003.1:15262736-15862736 GCA_019142605.1 Cephalopholis sonnerati
CACAAAAATATATACAGAAGTGGGGCAGATACATCTCAACCATGAGTACATGAGAAAAATGTGGAGGTGTAAATACAATTATACTAAATATGCTCTCTATTAATGTGTGCATGCTTGCTGCATATGCATATATACATTTGTATTTCCTTTTTCTTCTATTTGATTTAGTTATTTGGGGGGGTGAATGTTACTTGTGCAATTGATTATATACAATTAAAGTATATGTATATATAATTGTATTTTGTTAATGGAAAATAATAATACTTTAACTTGGTCACATTCTGTGTATTGATGTTTTTCAAATTATTGTTTGTGTTCTTTGTTGACAGCATATTTGTTTTTTATTTCAGCTTCTGTTACCCTGGGGAACCCAACAATCATCAAGACACAAATGAAGACTGTGTGGCAATAAACCACTACAATAACAAAAAGAGCTGGAATGATTTACAGTGTATAAATAAAAACTTTTGGATCAGTGAAAAGAAAATGGCTCTGTAAATCTGGGCATAACCAAACCAGTGTTGTTACATCATAAAACACATTTATTTTAAACTGTGATTTGTAAAAATTTTAAAGGCACAAACCTATTTTGGACTTGTTGCACTTTCAGTGTGAAATAGGCCTACGTATGTTTACGTATGTGTCTGTACATGTTTCCAGATGCAGTTTTATTTCTTTGGGTGGAAATGTTGTTTTCGTCTGTTACATGTTGTTCTTGCTTGTCTTGTTTTTGCATGTCACATCTCTTCAAAAAAATATGGCATTTATTGCTTGAAAAGTGTCATGTAAATAAAAGAATGATATTATTGTTGTTTTACCGTTGTTTTCTTCTTTTCACTTTGTGTACATAAATCATATCTTTGTGTTAAAACAACAGCTTCAAAAGTTGATATTCTCAGAATTCAGAATGAGCTGGTTAAAGCCTCTTGATTAAGAACATGTTATTTAGTAGCTATGGCAATCTACTGAGTGACTGCTAGATGTTGAATCCACCAGCCACAGTGGCAGGTAGACAAAAGTGAATTTCCAACCCTAACAGCGATGACTTGTTTTGTGTTCCAACAGCAGATAGTTTTCTGCAGCGATGAAAAGTTAGTCCCAATATGGTAATAGATCAGGAATTAGCTAATAAACATTTTCAAATTCTCAATGAAATAATTTCACAATTGTGGCATTGTCTCTTATTTTTTGTTCATCACAAGAAAATCAGGTTTAACTCTCAACATTTACCTTGTCCTTACTTTAAGTTGAGAGCAGTTCTCACCGTATAGGATGAAGTATATTTTGTGACCACATTCTACTCCTGTAGGATTTCTAATTTTTCACTTCTGTAGAAAGAAAAATATGATGCCAGTGAAATTGGTGTGGAAAAAAAACATTTCCAGTAAATGAAGAAGTACATGAGCGCTTTGCAGTTGAAGCAAAACACGAAAGAAGAAGCAGATCACAGAAACCTCCAGTAAGACATTCATCACACTCTGAATAAAATATGGTTGTCTATGAAGGTGAATCAGAGATCACTGTGGAGATGAAAAACTTCCCTGATTCTTCAGCCAGGACTGCTGCCTCGAAGAGTCACAGTGATGAAGATGGTACTGCAGCGCCCAGTGAGACAGAATTGCTATCAATGTTTGGCTGTTTGAAACATAAAAGTAACATCACAAGGTCACACAGGGTATACTGTCATTTAGAGATGAAAGAAAACATCATCCAGAGAATCTGTGTTTGTAGGCTAAGTGTAGAAGTGAAAACATCCTTCTGGTTTTATGGTCTTGATTTATTTATATCAACTCCATGATCATTTAAACATTGTTGTCTTTTCAGTTATTTTTGTGTTTACCTGTTGACAGACTGTTAAACTACTCTAAAGATGATATCTAATACTAGAATTTCAGTTGCATGGCTGTGAGCAAAAGTTGAAACAGAGACAAAAAAGTCGTCCCTTTTTCATCTTCTTGCCTTTTTGCACAACCCAGCTGGCATTTTAACGTTGAATCACCGTTGAATCAACGTCAGGTGCCAACGTTGGATTAACGTTGGATTTTGATTTGATTTTGCAAATTGAATCAACGTTGAAATAGCAACGTCATTTCAACGTTACATTTCTCAACATAGGTGAATCTGCCAACGTTGGATCAACGTTGGATTTTGATTTGATTTTGCAAATGTAATCAACGTTGAAATAGCAACGTCATTTCAACGTCACATTTCTCAACATAGGTGAATTTGCCAAGGTTGAAATTTCAACATCACTATAAAATCCTGCTTTTACACATTAATAATGTGACAAATAATATAATAAATAATTTCTGTTACATTGTTTTCACTAAAGTATTGATGTGTTAAATGCAGAAATCAAATCTCACTATAAGTAAATAGCTCTCTAGAGATAACTTCTGTGTGATTATTAAAAACTTAATCTCTAAATGGAAAGCATTCACAAAATGGACAGTCACAAAGGCAACTGCACGACCAGGATGATGATTAGCCTCATATTTTATTTCTACTTTTATAACACAGGACAGAAAAAATTTTACCAAAGCCTCCCCCCAAAAATAGAAGGGAGGACATCGTGGACCCTAAAGTGGGCAATAAGAGCCACACAGTGATAAAAAGCATAGCCACCACTGGCTCTAAGGACCCAGGGCTACAAGGCCACTGCGAGGTCAACTACAACATATAAATTAGACAGACACAAACATCAGGGAGGGGGGGTACATTTTTTCAGAAAACCCCCATAAAGGAGCATGCATCACTGAACCCATCTTACTGGTCTGCCCCACAAGGCAGTGTATTCTTCACCCTGCCTTTGCAACATGCTGTCCATCAACCAGCAGGAACAAACTGACAAAAATTATACATACAGCATCCAATTTATTTTTTATTTATTTTATCCAATCTATTTTCTCCTGCCGCCGCCACCAATCCTCTCAGGCGCATATTTAAGGTACTTTCCCATGTACTCGTCCACTTTTGATGTTGTGGTTGTGAATGAACTGAAGACAGCGTCTGAAGAGGGGAAAAGACAAACAGCATAAGTATCAGCAAATGCTCTAAGTTACGACAATATATATACAGTGATCAACCGCTTATATTGCTGCGTTCCAGTTGTACTGGGAAGTCGGAATTTCCGAGTTCCAATTGGGAAATTTCAACTGGAACGCCCCCTGAAGTCGATGAAGGAGCGACGCTCACCTGGAGGCGTGACGTTTGAAGCAGGAGCTGATTGAGGCTGTCGAAGGAGGTACTGAGGCGGAGCAGGAGGAAGGAGGAGGCTGAGGGGGAGACAGAATGTCGGTCAATAAATCAAACAATTAATCAATCAATCAACAGGACTGTGTTTGACGGGAAGTACCTGGATGGTCAAAGAGACAGTCGGTCCTCCGGTCTGCACTGCAAGAGGGCAGGGGGGACCTGCCGAGGCCCCGGGAACCAGGAAGGGGAGGCCAGATGCTCCGCAGACAGGACGGTGATCTCTGGTCGCAGAGTCAGCCTGGTTTAAAAGTTCTTTCCTTAATGCATTTTGTTTGTTTAGAAATCTAGCCAATACAGTATGTACATGGAATAACTGTACACAGGGATTTCTGGTCAGAGTGACTGCTGACTTCACAGACAAAGACAACAGAATTAACTAAGCCTGGCTGTTAGCCTGGTCTGGAGCAGGCTAGCTTCAGAGAATAAATAAAACACTATAGTAACTTGACCAGGATATATTTAGCCTGCTTTTTAACAACCAACTTGAGGCTAAATTCAGCCAGGAAAACCAACATATCCCGGATTAATCCCTTATCTAGATTTTGTGAGACCTAGGCTTGAATTTACACCTCTGACATAATCAGAATCGTGTAGTTGTTTTGATCACGTGACACAAGTCATACAGGCAGCGCGCAGCCTCGCATTGGACGGAGGAGGAGGACGGGGGTGATTGACAACTGGGACCGCCAATCGCCGGGTCCTCTCGGGTATTGTCATAGACTAGACATTACTTTACGACCACCGGCCTTTCACAATAAGAGCCCCGAGACTGAGGCTAAACTCATAACCTGCTCCCGACCAGGTTATGAGTTTAGCATAAGTTACCATGGAGATCTAGCCAGATTAAAAGAGAGCCACCTTCGTGACACTGAAAACCCTGGCTTTAGACTCAACATACCTCGCTAACCCATTAATCTCGTTTCGTAGTACACCCCTCAGGCCTCTGGTCTCGGTGAAAATAAAAGTTCGAGCGTTAGCACCGCAAGTCCGCGACAAAAACGCACTAATCTCTTGTTTATGACAGATAAAACAACACAAATACAGTTACAAATAATAAAAACGTTGCTCTAACGTTAGTTAGCACTGCTAGGAAGCGTAGTTAAGAAAAAAAGTAAGACTGTTGGCGAATGCTGCTGTTGGCCCAAAACTAACGATTAACGTTAGCTTAAACAAACCGTACACAACCGTTAAGCATACTTTAACGTTACACAACCAGCAAACTGTACACAACCATAAACCATACACAACGTTGACCAAACCGTACACAAAACATCACAGGTTTATAATAAAATATGACTTTACAAATTTGCTTACCGCTTTGGACTTGTTCGTGGTAGCCTGCTGTCAGTTCCTGTGGCCGTTACCGTGACCTCCGAACCGGTCAAAACCGGCTGCTGGCAAACTGATGATGACGACGTCACAGACCCACTTCGCGCATGCGCAAGCAGGAGTATGGGCTTTAGCAGTCTGCTCTCGTGAGCGAATGCATATAGTCGATCCTTAAGCATCTTCTGAACATTTTTACACTAAAATGGCAATTTTCAGACGGACACATAAAGAGAAAATTAACTTTGTTAAGATCGGTACCCGCTCGAGATTTGGCACAGATCTCCTAGGCAACGTCAAGCCAACATTCGCGAGCGCCGTACGCCCCAACAACAGTTGATTGATCAACGTTGTTTGGATGTTGAAACAACGTCGTTTTTCAACTGATATAATTTCAAGTGTTGAATCCATAGTGAATTGACAACACCATTTCAACGGTTTGGTGTTCAACGTTGGTTTGATGTTGAATCAGCGTTTTTTCATCAACTGACGTTATTTCAACCAAATTTCAACGTTTAATGTCGGTCGAATGCCAGCTGGGAAGTTGTATGTAGTTAGTGTTTTACGTCCTGCCAGTACGGTGCTTTGGTATTCTTATTACCATTTAAGCTTTGAGGACTTTGAGGTACATTAAGTTATTACTGTAGACTTGGAGTAAATGAAAAAACATCCAAGAAAACTGTTAATCAGGTAATGCACTGTGTGTGTGTGTGTGTGTGTGTGTGTGTGTGTGTGTGTGTGTGTGTGTGTGTTTTGGTCCCTACCCACAGCTCATGACAATAGGTGAGTATTGGGACATAGATGGACCAGTAAATTGAAAGCTTCGCCTTCCAGCTTAGCTCCCTCTTCACCATAACGGACCGGCACAGCGCCTGCATCACTGCAGAAGCCACACCAAACCGCCAATCCATCTCACGCTCCATTCTGCCCTCACTCATGAACAAGACCCCGAGATCCCAACTTACCTCCAACTCTACCAGCCAGGGGTGGAAATTAGCACCAGCCACCAGCCAAATATTCAAATGTCTGCTAGATTTGCTTCACCCAGCCAAAACATAATGGTAATCTACTGAGTGACTGCTAGATTTTGAATCCACCAGCCACAGTGGCAGGTAAACAAAAGTGAATTTCCAACCCTAACAGCGATGACTTGTTTTGTGTTTCAACAGCAGATAGTTTTCTGCAGCGATGAAAAGTTAGTCCCAATATGGTAATAGATCAGGAATTAGCTAATAAACATTTTCAAATTCTCAATGAAATAATTTCACAACTGTGGCATTGTCTCATTTTTTTGTTCATCATAAGAAATTCAGTTTTAACTCTCAACATTTACCTTGTCCTTACTTTAAGTGGAGAGCAGTTCTCACCGTATAGGATGAAGTATATTTTGTGACCACATTCTACTCCTGTAGGATTTCTAATTTTTCACTTCTGTAGAAAGAAAAATATGATGCCAGTGAAACTGGTGTGAAAAACAAAAACATTTCCAGTAAATGAAGAAGTACATGAGTGCTTTGCAGTTGAAGCAAAACACGAAAGAAGAAGCAGATCACAGAAACCTGTGTGTGTGTGTGTGTGTGTGTGTGTGTGTGTGTGTGTGTGTGTGAGGGTGTGTGTGTGTGTGTGTGTGTGTGTGTGTGTGTGTGTGTGTGTGTGTGTGTAGGTGTGTGTGTTTGTGTGTGTTTTGGTCCCTACCCACAGCTCATGACAATAGGTGAGTATTGGGACATAGATGGACCAGTAAATTGAAAGCTTCGCCTTCCAGCTTAGCTCCCTCTTCACCATAACGGACCGGCGCAGCGCCTGCATCACTGCAGCAGCCACACCAAACCGCCAATCCATCTCATGCTCCATTCTGCCCTCACTCATGAACAAGACCCCGAGATACTTGAACTCCCTTGCTTGAGGCAGTAACTCTCCCCCAACCTGGAGAGGGCAATCCACCGGTTTTCAGTAGAGAACCATGGCCTCAGATTTGGAGGTGCTGACTCTCATCCCGACCGCTTCACACTCGGAGGTCATGGTGCAATGGAGCCGACAGAATCAAATCATCTACGAAAAGCAGAGATGCAATTCTGAGGTTACCAAACAGGAGCCTCGTTTCCAGCACCTCGGAGTAAACTTTAGCAGTGTGATACCCCGATAGTTGGAGCATACCTTCCGGCCCCCTTTTATGAAAATGAAAACCACCACCTCCGTCTGCCACTCTGCAGGCACCGTACCCAACCTCCATGGACACTGAAAAGGTGTGTCAGCCAAGACAGCCCAACAGTGTCCAGAGCCTTCAGCATCTCAGGGCCAATTTCATCCACACCCGGCGCCTTGCTACTGGGGAGCTTTTTAACTACCTCAGCAACCACTGCCAGGGATATGGGTGAGAGTTCCTCCAAGTCTTCAGGCTCTGCCTCCTCCACAGTGGACATGACGGCCAGGTTCAGGAGGTCCTCAAAGTGCTCCTTTCACCACCTGACGATGTCCCCAGTTCAGGTCAGCAGTTTTCCCTCTCTGCTGAGCACAGCCTGAGACAAGCCCTGCGTTCCCTGCCTGAGGCGTCTAAGGGAACTCCTCCCACACCCAGGTTTTTGCTTCAGTGACCGCCACAGCTGCAGCCCTTCTGGCCAACTGGTACCTATCTGCTGCTTCAGGAGACCCTCGGGCCAGCCAGACCCAAAAGGCCTCCTTTTTCAGCCTGACGGCCTCCCTCACCGCAGGTGTCCACCAGCAGGTTCTCAGGTTGCCGCCATGACAGCCCCAACAACCTTCCAACCACAGCTCCTAGCAGCCGCCTCCACAATGTAGGCTTTGAACATCGACCACTCAGATTCCATGGTCATGTCAGTATGTACATCTTTTGTTATTTATTCCTCTTTTCAAATAGTATGTCCCATTGAGAAGAAAACTTACAGCAGCAAAACACAACAAACACGTAATTTACCAACACAGAACAGTGGCTTCATATTAACAGGGATCTAATATTCATTTCCTGACTTTCTGTCAGCGGGTCATATTAAACGTCAAATAAGTTAGAAAGTTCATAAGTTTCAAATAATGAGTAAATGTATGTAAAAGTAATCCCTGTGAGCAAGAACCTCAGGCCTCAGACCGTACTGAATACTCTGTTTCCAGAAAGCATTGTGTATGTTTATGAGTGTAGTCATGAAGCATTATGTATGCATTATAATTCACATTAATGGAGAATGGAAATTCTGTAATGAAGTCATTTGTTGTGGACATGCTCTGACTCTGTCCCACATCATCATAACCTCTCTACACATAATGACAGCTTCACAGCAGAACTCCTTGACTACAGAGAGAGACCAGCTGAGGAGGAAACTGAATGACTTTGGTAAGTGTGAAGATGAATCTCATACCAGATCTGATGAATCTAAAGTAGAAAACCAGTAGTGGCAAAATGTGGCTCAGTATTTTTATGCCACCATGCCAGCAATAGCTGTGGCTGAAAGAATTCTGTTTTCAGGTTTTCCGTCTGTCCATCCCATTCTTCTTAATGCAGTATGGAATTTCTTCATTTTTGGCACAAACGTCCACTGAGACTCGACAATGAAGTGATAAAATTTTGGTGTGATGTCATAATACTCATAATACTCTGCAAAAACACTTCCCTGGTCAGTACAAACCTGTGTTTTAACATCATATCATATGTCAGGAACAGAAGAGGAGACATTTGATCAGATACTGAAATGGTGACACTAATCTTAGGTTTCCATCTTGAAACTGTGCTGATTGTACAGATCTTCTGTGCTTTCAGGTTGAAGATGTGTGTGAAGCAGTCACATTTTAGAATATGTAGCTTCTTTGCAGTAACACCTAGATTTGAACTAGATTACACATGAGTCTGGTCATGTGGAAATGTGGATTGGACTGACTGACAGAGAGAGACAGGGACACTCTGTTGACAACAAGGTACACACATTGCTCTTTTATTCAAATTTAGACATAAATGGGAAATTATGATATTGTAATTGGAGGGGATTTTAATTTAGTGATGGATTCAATTTTGGACCGAAGTAGTTTGGTGAGTTGTAGGAGCAAGAAAGCTGCACTGACAGTGAAAAGTATGTGTGAGAATTTAGGGCTAATTGATGTGTGGAGAGTCTTAAATACGAAGAACAGAGATTACACCTTCTTTTCTCCTCCTCATAAAACCTTCTCTCGCATAGATTTCTTTTTGACTTCCAAGCCCTTTTTGCAATCGGTCATTACATGTTCAATTGGGAGTATTTTAGTATCAGACCATGCCCCAGTAGTATTGGAGTTACTACCTGTCATAGATAGGACTCGAATGCCAAGATGGAGGTTCAATTCCTCTCTTCTACAAGAAAGTGAATTCAAGGAGGCACTGAGGAGTCAAATTAATTCGTATATAGCTTTAAATGTTGCTACTGCACCTTCTGCTGGAGTGGCTTGGGAGGCTCTGAAGGCAGTGGTGAGAGGGTTTGTCATACAATATGCCTCGCATAAGAAGAAGAAAGATGTCACGAAGCAGAGGGAAATCGAAAATAAAATTAAGAAGTTGGAAACAGATTTGAAAAGGTGCTTTAATGGTAATGGGTTCAGAGAATTAACTAAACTAAAATATGAACATAACTGTATTTTATCACAGAAAGTAGAGTTTTCTCTCTTTAGGATGAAAGAAAAATACTTTGAATCTGGGGACAAAATGGGGAAATTATTGGCTAATGGCTTAAGACAGAGGGAACTTTTTTCTCTGATTCCTGCAATCCGAGCCCCGGTGGGAGACCTCCTAACTAAATCCATTGATATTAATAATGCATTTAAAGATTTCTACAAGGAGTTGTATACGTCAAACAGCAGTAATGATGAGGAGAATTTGAAAGGTTTTTTTGAAAACCTAGACCTTCCGAAATTATCAGAAGTCCAAAGGAAAGATCTTGATTCACCAATAACTCACGAGGAGATTGCAAGGGTTATTAAAGGGTTACCAAGTGATAAAGCTCCAGGCCCTGATGGGTTTACAGCACAATGCTTTGCCACTGAGTTGACTCCTTTATTATATGATATGTACATGGAATCATTCGACAGAGGGGATCTACCACGTACTTTATCTCAAGCTTTGATCACACTAATTTTGAAAAAAGACAAGGACCCATATGAGTACAAGAACTATCGGCCTATTTCTCTCATATCTCTGGATGCTAAGATATTGTCAAAGATTTTAGCAAACCGGCTGGACAGAGTTATCACCTCTTTGGTACATGAAGACCAGGTGGAGTTCATTCATAAACGGAACTCGGCAGACAATATTAGGAGGTTCATTAATATTATGTGGGCAGTTTCAGATCTGGAGTCCCCGATTGCGGCTATTTCGCTCGATGCTGAAAAGCCTTTGATCGGGTCGAGTGGGGGTATATGTTTAAAATATTGGAAATTTTTGGATTTGGAAGAATATTTATCAGATGGGTACAACTATTATACTATCAGCCAGAGGCTGCAGTTCAAACAAATGGGTACATCTCTCCTTATTTCAGACTAGGCAGGGGTACCTGCCAAGGCTCACCACTCAGCCCATTATTGTTTTGCTTAGCATTAGAACCCTTAGCAGCAGCAATTTGACAGGATGAGAACTTTCGCGGAATTGACTTTGCTGGTTCTATCCATAAATTGTTGCTGTACGCGGACGACATTTTGCTGTTTGTATCCGATCCTCTTGTATCTGTTCCCTCATTGCTAAATATAATTAATTCATTCTCCAAATTCTCAGGGTACAAAGTTAATTGGGCAAAATCTGAGGCCCTGCCATTAACAAAGTCTTGTCCCACTGCATTGTTTCAGTCAGGCAATTTTATCTGGCCTAAGCAGGGTCTACAATATCTTGGCATTCTGTTTCCTCCTCATTTGGATGATCTCATTAAAGTGAATTTTGAAACATTGATGCAAAAAATCTCGGTGGATGTAAAATGCTGGTCGTCATTATCCTTGTCTCTGTGGGGTAAAGTTAATGTCCTTAAAATGAATTCAATCCCAAGACTCAACTATTTGCTGCATTCTCTCCCCTTACAGATTCCTTTAAGTTATTTTAAGAAATTTGATATTATTTGCAAAGATTTTCTCTGGAATGGTAGGCGTCCACGAATGCACTTAGAGAAACTTCAACAGCCCATAGAAAAAGGGGGCTTGGGCCTTCCAAAACTATTATTTTATTACTATGCATACAGCTTGAAACACCTTGTGCACTGGGCATTGCCTCCAGAAAGGGCCCCACCATGGCACTCCATAGAGCAATTTGCAGTAGCCCCTCTACCTTTAATAAAGTGTCTATCAACCAAGGTTAGGAATGGTAACAAATTTCACCCAATCATATCACATCTTCAGAATATGCTACATTGACATTGACCCTTATCTAAATTGTACATCAACTATTTGGCTTAATCCAAAGGTTTGTATTAATAAAGTTCCCTTCTTGTGGAAGGACTGGGTAGATAAAGGGATTGGCACTTTAGGGGACCTATATTGTGGGAATATAGTTAAGTCATTCCAGGATCTATCACAGCAATATGGATTGGGTAGAAATCACGTTTAGAGATATTTTCAAATTCGCCATGCTTTGAAGGGGGGTTTTGGCTCATATTATTAGGCCCCACAGACAGCAGATAAAGTCAATATGATTTTCAAGATATTTGGGGGAGGACGGGAGGCTTCTAAATACTACAAGCTGTTGTTCAGCTCCACTGAGAATAAAGCATGGCCTCTCTGAAATGTGTATGGGAAAAAGATTTAGGAGTTCCTTTTGATGACCAGGACTGGGAAAAAATATGTGCTAATGGGCATACTCTATCGAGAGACCTAAGAGTGAGATTGATGCAGTTCAAAATATTACACCGCTTCTATTGGACACTAAGTAGATTATTTAGAATGGGTTTGTTAGACTCAACATTATGCTGGAAATGTAAACAATCTGATGGTACTTTAATTCATGTACTGTGGTCTTGTCCACAAATCCAGTTGTTTTTGGTGAAGATACATAACTACATTGTACATGTAACAGGTTTATGCTTTGATTTTTGTCCTGCATTGTATGTCCTTGGACACTCTAAGGCATTGTTGAACTGGCCTGATGTGCTGAAGGACTGGAAACAGACTGTGATAATGATTGGAAGACAGATTTTGCTTAGACACTGGAAATTATCAGGAACCCCCCCCATATGATGAATGGACTGCTGAACTTGGGAAGGTCGCTGCGTATGAAAAAATGTCTTACAGGATGACTAAAAAGGCACAAAAATATATACAGAAGTGGGGCAGATACATCTCAACCATGAGTACATGAGAAAAATGTGGAGGTGTAAATACAATTATACTAAATATGCTCTCTATTAATGTGTGCATGCTTGCTGCATATGCATATATATATTTGTATTTCCTTTTTCTTCTATTTGATTTAGTTATTTGGGGGGGTGAATGTTACTTGTGCAATTGATTATATACAATTAAAGTATATGTATATATAATTGTATTTTGTTAATGGAAAATAATAATACTTTAACTTGGTCACATTCTGTGTATTGATGTTTTTCAAATTATTGTTTGTGTTCTTTGTTGACAGCATATTTGTTTTTTATTTCAGCTTCTGGTACCCTGGGGAACCCAACAATCATCAAGACACAAATGAAGACTGTGTGGCAATAAACCACTACAATAACAAAAACAGCTGGAATGATTTACAATGTATAAATAAAAACTTTTGGATCTGTGAAAAGAAAATGGCTCTGTAAATCTGGGCATAACCAAACCAGTGTTGTTACATCATAAAACACATTTATTTTAAACTGTGATTTGTAAAAAATTTAAAGGCACAAACCTATTTTGGACTTGTTGCACTTTCAGTGTGAAATAGGCCTACGTATGTTTACGTATGTGTCTGTACATGTTTCCTTGGTTGCTGATGTGTCTCTTCACAGTCCAGACAGACTCCAGGTTAAAATCAACAGGTGATTGGGTTTTTGCTCATGTTCGCTGTTCGCTGTCTTTGAACCCCCCCCCCCCCCCCCCCCCCCCCATTTTATCTGGTGATACAGATGCAGTTTTATTTCTTTGGGTGTAAATTTTCGTCTGTTACATGTTGTTCTTGCTTGTCTTGTTTTTGCATGTCACATGTCTTCAAAAAAATATGGCATTTATTGCTTGAAAAGTGTCATGTAAATAAAAGAATGATATTATTGTGGTTTTACCATTGTTTTCTTCTTTTCACTTTGTGTACATAAATCATATCTCTGTGTTAAAACAACAGCTTCAAAACTTGATGTTCTCAGAATTCAGAATAAGCTGGTTGAAGCTTCTTGATTAAGAACATTTTATTTAGTAGCTACTGATACAAATTAGAGATACGCTCGTATGAAAGTGGGAAAAGATCTGATTGGTAAAATTTCTCAGTAAGCTACAGACATATTCTGTTCACACATTTAGCACATATGACCCACTATAGGCAACCTTCTTGTTTTTTTGTTTGTTTTCTTTTTTTCTGGCACAGTGCTGTGAGTGGCTTTTGCCTTTTCAGTTTCCTTTATTCTCTCCACATCCGACCCACTCCACCATCAGTGCTCTAGCATTAGATCTTTTTTCTCTTTTGTATATATATTTATTGTTGTGGTGTTTACAGTTTGTGTCTCTCATTAAAAACAAGGATTTCAAAGACAATTCCAGAAGTACATGTGGATTGACCTGACTGACTCGGAGACAGAGGGGACGTTGAAATGGGTAGATGGGACTCCAGTGACTGAAAGTTTCACACTGTTTTAAATTATAATTCAATGACTGCCTTGTGCTTCATGGTTTGTGTCTCTGATAAAAGGCTTTTTTGCTTTTGTTTTTATTATAGCTACTGGGGTTCTGGGGAGACTTGTGTAATCTTTTAATAATGAAAGATGTGATACGTTATGCATCCTTTGATTCATTTCTAAATTAATGTCTGCTGCATCATACTCTACATTCAGTCTCAGTCTAGCTAAACCCACCAACTTACCTCCAACTCTACCAGCCAGGGGTGGAAATTAGCACCAGCCACCAGCCAAATATTCAAATGTCTCCTAGATTTGCTTCACTCAGCCAAAACACAATGGTAATCTACTGAGTGACTGCTAGATTTTGAATCCACCAGCCACAGTGGCAGGTAGACAAAAATGAATTTCCAACCCTAACAGCGATGACTTGTTTTGTGTTTCAACAGCAGATAGTTTTCTGTGTTGCATGTTGTGACTAGATCACTATAACAGCAATGAAAAGTTAGTCCCAATATGTTAATAGATCAGGAATTAGCTAATAAACATTTTCAAATTCTCAATGAAATAATTTCATAGTTGTGGCATTGCCTTGTGTTTTTTGCTCATCATGTAGAAACTCTCAACATTTAACCTGAAAAAACAGTCCTTCCTTTAAGTGAAGAGCAGTTGTGGTATACGAGGAAGTCTATTTTTGGTACATTAACTGACCTTTGGTGACCACATATTCTCACCTCTGTAGAATTTAAATATCTACTGTCTAAATGTTCACTAAGCCTGTATCTGTTCAGACAGTTAAGTGGGTATTGTATCTATTTTGGTTATACAAGCTTTACTTTTGTGACAATAAATAACAATTATTAAAAAGACTACTGGGTGTAGTACAGAGCTCATTTGTCCATTTATTGTTGTTGAATGTAGGGTCTAGAATTTAAACAAGAAAAATATGACGTCAATTAGTGTGGGAGGAAAAAAAAACACATTTACTTTAAAATAAGGAAGTACATGAGTGCTTTGCAGTTTAAGCAACATACGAAAGAAGAAGCAGATCACAGACACCTCCAGTGAGACTTTAATCACACTCTGAATAAAATATGGTTGTCTATGTAGATGAATCAGAGATCACTGTGGAGATGAAAAACCTCCTTGATTCTTCAGCCAGGACTGCTGCCTCAAAGAGTCACAGTGATGAAGACGGTACTGCAGCGCCCGGTGAGACAGAATTGCTATCAATGTTTGGCTGTTTGAAACATAAAAGTAACATCACAAGGTCACACAGGGTATACTGTCATTTAGAGATTAAAGAAAACATCATCCAGAGAATCTGTGTTTGTAGGCTAAGTGTAGAAGTGAAAACATCCTTCTGGTTTTATGGTCTTGATTTATTTATATCAACTCCATGACCATTTAAACATTGTTGTCTTTTCAGTTATTTTTGTGTTTACCTTTTGACGTACTGTTAAATTACTCTAAAGATGATATCTAATACTAGAATTTCAGTTGCATGGTTCCTCACCTTTTTGTGCAAGTTGTATACAGTTAGTGTTTTACGTCCTGCCAGAACGGTGCTTTGGTATTCTTATTACCATTTAAGCTTTGAGGACTTTGAGGTAATCAGGTTATGCACTGTGTGTGTGTGTGTGTGTGTGTGTGTGTGTGTGTGTGTGTGTGTGTGTGTGTGTGTGTGTGCGCGTGTGTGTGTGTGTGTGTGTGCGTGTTTGTGTGTGTGTGTGTGTGTTTTCCATACACAGGAGGAAAACTGCTCAGATATGCTGCCGTGAGCTTTTGTCTCCTGTGTTTCCTTCTAGTTGCTCTAAACATTTCCCTCCGTCTTGCTCTCTGTGAGTTTTATTAAATTATTACATTATATATTAATTAATGTAAATTAAATTTTCTAACAGCAGAGTTGAAGCTTATCACTACAGACGTTGCCACGGCTGTCTGGTTTGTCGCTGTATGACAGAATGGTTTGTTTTACAAACACATTTAACTTATAAAAATACCTACAGCTTTATGAAAAGATTCATGTTATATGGAAATTCTGTGTTAAAGTGAATTGTCTCTTTAGTTGTGGACATAATCTGATTCTGTTGCAAATGATTTTAGCCCCTCCACCAGGTATTGATGCCAGGTTGAAAAATCTGACTGAGGAGAGAGACGAGCTGAAGGCCATCAACTTTGGTAAGTACGATGCTGAAACTACTCCAATAATCTGGATTAAATGGATCCAATACTGTGCATATAATACAGTATTACAAGTGTTACATCTCTCTGAATATGCTGCTCTAACAGCCTCCACAGGGAAATTTGGAAACTAGCTGAGGAGATTTTCTTGAATTCAGTGAGAAGATTGACTGAATGAGTAAATATTGGTTTATTAGGTGGTAAAAAAGACCACTCCAAATCAATGCTTACTTACACAGTAACATTAAAAACCTTAAAGAAAGACAGAAGAAAGCTCACATCATACTGGGAGAGAGGATGGGACTTTCTATGGTTGAATTCATGCTTTATTATCATGCAGTGTTTTCGACATGTAAACCTTCCTGAAGTCTCATGCACATTAAGTGACAGTTTGGGTCTCTGGTTTGTAGTTGTATGAGAGAATAGTTCTTTAAATGCTGTGTGTAGTAACTTATAAACAAAATAAATTTTGTAATATTTGCTGAAACGGTCACTTATCGACACAGTGTTACACGAGACAGATAGTCTGTGAAATCAAATCATGTTCTCTGCCTCCAAGTAATGCTTCTAATGGCAGTACCAGGCAGTAAATGGAAACAACCAATCAGAGCCGAGGAACCTCAAACGCAGCTGTCAGTCATGTCAATCATGGCTGGTGAGCTGTTGTCAACTAGACAGCGCAGATCAAATATGAATCAAGATTTTGTTACTGCATTGCATAATTCACACATCAGATGTTTTCAGAAACATATTTTAGTGCACTGTTTAGCTGTAAAATGAGAAAGTGAGTTTGTGACATGACTGTCTTGTTGAAAAAAGTCAAGCCAAAAATAAAGCACTGCCCAGGAGCAGGAACAAATTTTCCATTTTACAGGTAAACAGTGCACTAAAGCAATAAATAAACAATGCAGTGACAGAGTGTTGATTCATATTTTATCAGCGCTGCGTTAGAGACTCCTTGGCTCTGATTGGTTGTTTTCTGTGAGCTACAGTAGATTCTAATAAATGCCTTCAGAAACACTATGAGGAGGAACCTGATTAAATCATGCGTCTTATCTTCTTCTGTGTGGATGTCGTGACAGTCTCAGAAAATATAACAAGTAATTATTTTATTAAAGTTACAAACTGTAGCTTTAATGACTAACTGTTATTAATAGATCAGTTTAATGTGAACATTCTGCTTGGAAGTGACGATAACCTCTGCACTAGGTATTGAGGAGAGTTATAAAAACCTGACTGAAGAAAGAGATGAGTTGAAGAGGAAGCTGAGTAACTTTGGTGAGTGTGATGATAAAACAAAAAAGTTACATATTGTGTGCATAATTGCAGAATAACTGGTGGCGACAGTTGGTCTGACAAAAAAATATATGTAATGTCCCCTACTTTTACAGAGTATGTGACATTCTAGGTTTTAATTCATCACTCATATTTAATTTAAAAGTTAAATTAACTCCAAGTCACAGTTTTCAGCCTATAAAATTTTGTACAGTTCGGCAAATATAAAGTCACAGGTCTCTGGTTTATTTCTGTATGACAGAGTGGTTTGTGTTGACAACTATCAAACAAACTATACCTGTCACTAATACACTGATGGAGAATGGAAATTCAGTTTGAAAGTGATTTGTTGTGGACATGCTCTGATTGTGTTGAAAATCATCATAACCTCTTTACTCAAAATGGCAGCTTCACAGCAGAGTTCCTTGACTACAGAGAGAGACGAGCTGAAGAGGAAACTGAATGACGCTGGTAAGTGTGAGGACGAGTCTCATACCAGATCTGATGAATCTATACCAAAGTGAAAAACCAATACTGTCACACAGCTAACACAGCTGTCAAAATAACGTTAGCCTAAGTTACCGGAAAACTGTTACATATCGGTAACTAACAAAACCAAGAATATAACTGTTCATTGAACTCTCGGGTCGATCCATTCAGTGCATTAAAGTAAAAAATAAGCAAACCAAACAAACACAAAGTTGGACATGACTTGCTGCCGGTCACTGCACGAGCATGCGCCCAAGTGTAAAGTCACAGATCTCTGGTTTATTTCTGTATGACAGAGTGGTTTGTGTTGACAAATATCAAACAAACTATACTATGATTTGTTGTGGACATGGTCTGATTGTGTTGCATATTATCGTAACTTCTTTCTCAAAATGGCAGCTTCACAGCAGAGTTCCTTGACTGAAGAGCGAGATGAGCTGAAGAGGAAGCTGAATGACTTTGGTAAGTGTGATGGTGACTCTCACATCATGCCTGATGAATCCAATAATTCAAAGAAGTGGAAAAACAGTACTGGCACATTTTGAGTGTCGCAGATAGTATTTTTTAATTGATTCCCTGATCAAACAGGAGGTCTTTTTAAAAAGAAAACATACACAGGAGGAGACAAAAATACACTGTTTTTCACAATGAAAAATGAACACACAGAACAGAGGACACACATTAGGAAAAATAAATTCAAGTCTTTGACTCGGAGGGCAGAGCAGGTCATCCACTGAACACAGGACCGAGGTTTGATACGCAGGTCCTCCAGTCCATAAGTCAGTATGACAGAGTGGTTTGGGTTATCAAATATAAACAATCTGTACATGTCATTACCACATCAATGAAGAATGGAAATTCTGTTTGAAAGTGATTTGTTGTGGACATGCTCTGATTGTGTCACATATCATCACAACCTCTTTACTCAAAATGGCAGCTTCACAGCAGAGTTCCTTGACTACAGAGAGAGACGAGCTGAAGAGGAAACTGAATGATGCTGGTAAGTGTGAGGACGAGTCTCATACCAGATCTGATGAATCTAAACTAAAGTGGAAAACCAGCACTGGCAAAATGTGGCTCAGTATTTTAGTTTTAATTCAAACAGCTGGTCCTATTGTGATGAAAACATGTACAGTAGCAAAACAAAACACATAATACTAACAGAGAACAGTGGCTACACATCAGTGGTGATCTCATATGCTTTCCCTTATTTTCTGTCAGGGGTTTATATTAACCGTCACTTAAATTTCAAATAATGAGTTAAATGTATGTAAAAGTAATCCCTGTGAACAAGAACCTCAGGCCTCAGACCGTACTGAATACTCTGTTTCCAGAAAGCATTGTGTATGTTTATGAGTGTAGTCATGAAGCATTATGAATGCATTATAATTCACATTAATGGAGAATGGAAAGAAATTTGTTGTGGAAATGTACTGATTCTGTCACAAATCATCATAACCTCTTTACTCAAAATGGCAGCTTCACAGCAGAGTTCCTTGACTGAAGAGCGAGACGAGCTGAAGAGGAAGCTGAATGACAGTGGTAAGTGTGTGAGGACGAGTCTCATACCAGATCTGATGAATCTAAACCAAAGTGAAAAACCAATACTGTCACACAGCTAACACAGCTGTCAAAATAACGTTAGCCTAAGTTACCGGAAAACTGTTACATATCGGTAACTAACAAAACCAAGAATATAACTGTTCATTGAACTCTCGGGTCGATCCATTCAGTGCATTAAAGTAAAAAATAAGCAAACCAAACAAACACAAAGTTGGACATGACTTGCTGCCGGTCACTGCACGAGCATGCGCCCAAGTGTAAAGTCACAGATCTCTGGTTTATTTCTGTATGACAGAGTGGTTTGTGTTGACAAATATCAAACAAACTATACTATGATTTGTTGTGGACATGGTCTGATTGTGTTGCATATTATCGTAACTTCTTTCTCAAAATGGCAGATTCACAGCAGAGTTCCTTGACTGAAGAGCGAGATGAGCTGAAGAGGAAGCTGAATGACTTTGGTAAGTGTGATGGTGACTCTCACATCATGCCTGATGAAGCCAATAATTCAAAGAAGTGGAAAAACAGTACTGGCACATTTTGAGTGTCGCAGATAGTATTTTTTAATTGATTCCCTGATCAAACAGGAGGTCTTTTTAAAAAGAAAACATACACAGGAGGAGACAAAAATACACTGTTTTTCACAATGAAAAATGAACACACAGAACAGAGGACACACATTAGGAAAAATAAATTCAAGTCTTTGACTCGGAGGGCAGAGCAGGTCATCCACTGAACACAGGACCGAGGTTTGATACGCAGGTCCTCCAGTCCATAAGTCAGTATGACAGAGTGGTTTGGGTTATCAAATATAAACAATCTGTACATGTCATTACCACATCAATGAAGAATGGAAATTCTGTTTGAAAGTGATTTGTTGTGGACATGCTCTGATTGTGTCACATATCATCACAACCTCTTTACTCAAAATGGCAGCTTCACAGCAGAGTTCCTTGACTACAGAGAGAGACGAGCTGAAGAGGAAACTGAATGATGCTGGTAAGTGTGAGGACGAGTCTCATACCAGATCTGATGAATCTAAACTAAAGTGGAAAACCAGCACTGGCAAAATGTGGCTCAGTATTTTAGTTTTAATTCAAACAGCTGGTCCTATTGTGATGAAAACATGTACAGTAGCAAAACAAAACACATAATACTAACAGAGAACAGTGGCTACACATCAGTGGTGATCTCATATGCTTTCCCTTATTTTCTGTCAGGGGTTTATATTAACCGTCACTTAAATTTCAAATAATGAGTTAAATGTATGTAAAAGTAATCCCTGTTAACAAGAACCTCAGGCCTCAGACCGTACTGAATACTCTGTTTCCAGAAAGCATTGTGTATGTTTATGAGTGTAGTCATGAAGCATTATGAATGCATTATAATTCACATTAATGGAGAATGGAAAGAAATTTGTTGTGGAAATGTACTGATTCTGTCACAAATCATCATAACCTCTTTACTCAAAATGGCAGATTCACAGCAGAGTTCCTTGACTGAAGAGCGAGACGAGCTGAAGAGGAAGCTGAATGACAGTGGTAAGTGTGTGAGGACGAGTCTCATACCAGATCTGATGAATCTAAACCAAAGTGAAAAACCAATACTGTCACACAGCTAACACAGCTGTCAAAATAACGTTAGCCTAAGTTACCGGAAAACTGTTACATATCGGTAACTAACAAAACCAAGAATATAACTGTTCATTGAACTCTCGGGCCGATCCATTCAGTGCATTAAAGTAAAAAATAAGCAAACCAAACAAACACAAAGTTGGACATGACTTGCTGCTGGTCACTGCACGAGCATGCGCCCAAGTGTAAAGTCACAGATCTCTGGTTTATTTCTGTATGACAGAGTGGTTTGTGTTGACAAATATCAAACAAACTATACTATGATTTGTTGTGGACATGGTCTGATTGTGTTGCATATTATCGTAACTTCTTTCTCAAAATGGCAGCTTCACAGCAGAGTTCCTTGACAGGAGAACGAGATGAGCTGAAGAGGAAGCTGAATGACTTTGGTAAGTGTGATGATGACTCTCACATCATGCCTGATGAATCCAATAATTCAAAGAAGTGGAAAAACAGTACTGGCACATTTTGAGTGTCGCAGATAGTATTTTTTAATTGATTCCCTTATCAAACAGGAGGTCTTTTTAAAAAGAAAACATACACAGGAGGAGAAAAAAATACACCGTTTTTCACAATGAAAAATGAACACACAGAACAGAGGACACACATTAGGAAAAATAAATTCAAGTCTTTGGCTCGGAGGGCAGAGCAGGTCATCAACTGAACACAGGACCGAGGTTTGATACGCAGGTCCTCCAGTCCATAAGTCAGTATGACAGAGTGGTTTGGGTTATCAAATATAAACAATCTGTACATGTCATTACCACATCAATGAAGAATGGAAATTCTGTTTGAAAGTGATTTTTTGTGGACATGCTCTGATTGTGTCACATATCATCACAACCTCTTTACTCAAAATGGCAGCTTCACAGCAGAACTCCTTGACTACAGAGAGAGACGAGCTGAAGAGGAAACTGAATGACGCTGGTAAGTGTGAGGACAAATCTCATACCAGATCTGATGAATCTAAACTGAAGTGGAAAACCAGCACTGGCAAAATGTGGCTCAGTATTTTAGTTTTAATTCAAACAGCTGGTCCTATTGAGATGAAAACATGTACAGTAGCAAAACAAAACACATAATACTAACAGAGAACAGTGGCTACACATCAGTGGTGATCTCATATGCTTTCCCTTATTTTCTGTCAGGGGTTTATAATAACCGTCACTTAAATTTCAAATAATGAGTTAAATGTATGTAAAAGTAATCCCTGTGAGCAAGAACCTCAGGCCTCAGACCGTACTGAATACTCTGTTTCCAGAAAGCATTGTGTATGTTTATGAGTGTAGTCATGACGCATTATGTATGCATTATAATTCACATTAATGGAGAATGGAAAGAAATTTGTTGTGGAAATGTACTGATTCTGTCCCACATCATCATGACCTCTTTACTCAAAATGGCAGCTTCACAGCAGAGTTCCTTGACTGAAGAGCGAGATGAGCTGAAGAGGAAGCTGAATGATGCTGGTAAGTGTGAGGAGGAGTCTCATACCAGATCTGATGAATCTAAACCAAAGTGAAAAACCAATACTGTCACACAGCTAACACAGCTGTCAATCATGTCAATCATGGCTGGTGACCTGTTGTCAAACTTTCTCACTAGGCAGCGCAGATCAAATATGAATCAAGATTCAATTACTGCATTGCCTAATTCACAAATGAGATGTTTTCCGAAACATATTTTGGTGCATTGTAAAATGAGAAAGTGAGTTTGTGACATGGCCGCCTTGTTGAAAACAGTCAAGCCGAAAATAAAGCACTGCCCAGGAGCAGGAACAAATTTTTCATTTTACAGCTAAACAGTGCACTAAAACTTCTGAAAACATCTGTGGCAATAAATAAGCAACGCAGTGACAGAGTGTTGATTCATATTTGATCAGCGCTGCTTAGTCTGACAGTATGACCACAGTTTATGAGCAGTCATTGACATGATTGACAGCTGCGTTAGAGACTCCTTGGCTCTGATTGGTTGTTTTCTGTGAGCCGCAGTAGATTCTAATAAATGCCTTCAGATATTCCTGACATGACAATACTGAGTAAAGTTTAGTTTTTAGTAGTCACTGTAAGTCTGTCCTTCTGTCCTCTGTCCTCCTGTCCTCCCTCTCTGCTGATGTGATTCAGAGCGTGCAGGTAACATTAGTCCTGGTAGAGAGAGGAGGAGATGTTTGTCTCAGCCAGCAGCTAAGTTTAAAAGTATTTTAAGATAAGTGTCAAACTAAGTTAGTCTACATACAGACAGCTGTTGTTTGAGCCTATTAGTAACGATTCACTATCAGCCCAACTAGCGTGCTGTTTAAATCGGCATGTAAGACATAACATTAGTGGATGAGAGACTGTGGACAGGGCATATTGAATATCGCTGTCTACATGTTTACATGTTCATGAACACATGTATTGATAAATTATTGGCTTTGTACTCGCTAAGGTTTAATTGCACTCACAGTAACGAGTGTAGCTGCCATCAACTTATGTCATTTTTGAGTTATCTTCACTTTGTTTCCACTGCAGCCGCTCTGCTGTTCACAGATTACTGTGTCGTGTAAGAGTGTGTTTGTGTGTGTGTATGTGGAGGAGTTCAGCCCCAGCACAGAGTGCAGGTGAGAGGCTGCAGGATGATGATGAATTAAACCAAAATGTGTAACAGTGCAGATAAAAGAACCAATACTGTCAGAGCTTGTCAGTACTACGGTCTTTGATAATGTAGCCCAGGGGCTAATTTAGTACAGGGTTTTGGTACCCATCCCTAGTTGTGAAGATATCCTCACTACTTGGTATGAGGAGGGTTATACAAACCTGACTGAGGAGAGAGATGAGTTGAAGAAGAAGCTGAGTAACTTTGGTGAGTGTGATGACAAAACAAAAAAGGAACGTATCAAGTGCAAAATCCCAAAAAGTAATGTCTCACACTTTCACAGAGTATATATGATATTCAGGCCTCAACACGTTCTAAATAGTGTTTCCAATACTTTTGAGACAAGCTGACGTCAGCTTGTGACTAAAATTACTTGTCCTAACGTTGTTGTTTTTTTGGTTGTTTGTTTTGCTTTCAGCAGGTGAAAGTGCACAAGTTCACTCAAAGCAGATTTTCAATGTCTTTTTTAGTTTGTTGATTATTGACATAGTTTTGTTCTTTCCTCTAGTAACAGCTCACTATTTAAGCCAAGGATGGGTGTATTTCAGTGGTAGTTTCTACTATATTTCTTCAATCAAGAAAACCTGGCAAGAGAGCAGAGATGACTGTGTGCGAAGAGGTGCAGACCTGGTGATTGTCAACAGCAACGAGGAACAGGTGTGTGTGTGTGTGTGTGTGTGTGTGTGTGTGTGTGTGTGTGTGTGTGTGTGTGTGTGTGTGTGTGTGCATACTTGAATTCCTGAGAAGTTTACTGTTGTGTGTTTCTCTTTAAAAACAAGAATTTCCTAGGACAACACAAAAAGATATTGTGGATTGGACTGACTGACAGAGAGACAGCAAAGGAATGGAAATGGGTGGATGGCACTCTGCTCACAACAAGGTACACACATTACTCTTTTATTTATGTTAAAGCACAATAGTACCTGGGTAGAACCTGGAATTTTAAGAAATTATGATTTCACTGTCAACAAAACATGATATTTAATTGTTGTTTTAACTTTAACTTGTCCACATTCTGTGTGTTTCTGTTCATTGAATGCTTGCTGGCTTGTGTTCTTTGTTAAAGGCATGTTTGTTTATACTTTCAGCTTCTGGAGATCTGGGGAACCCAACAATAGAGGCGGAAATGAACACTGTGTAGAAACAAATGATGATGATGACCACATTGATTGGAATGATATATCATGTGAAAGAAAACTCTTCTGGATCTGTGAAAAAATGGCTCCATAACTCAGGGCATAACCAAACCCCTGTGGTGTTGTCTCATCATAAAACAGATTTATTTTCAACTGTGATTTTGAAACAATTTTGAGGGCACAAACAAATGACCTCGTCCTGCAGATAGGTCATCAGATTAGAAAATGCTTCTTTGTGTGCAAACAACATGTAGTCATTTAATTTCAGGGGCTGTTGTGCCTTTTATTGTGACATTTGTACATATATCTTTAATGTGTCTGTATTTGTTTTTTTGGTGCTATTGCTCCAGACAGACTCCAGGTTAACATCAACAGGTGATTGGGTTTTTACTCATGCTTGCTATCTTGTATTATCTGGTGATACAGATGCATTTTTATTTCTTTGGATCTAAATATTGTTGTGTTTACTACGTTTATGTTTCACTGTCTTGTTTTTGCATTTCATTTATTTTTAAAAAAGTATGTTGCATATGATGCTATAAAAGTTCTGTGTAAATAAATGTATGACATTATTGTTGTCTGGTTCTTCTTTACACTTTATGTTCATACATTTTATTTTCCTGTGTTCAAACAACAGCTTCAACTAACCTTGATGTTCTCATAGTTCAGAATAACCCCCATCAGTTATTGTGGATCTTAAATTATATTGACAAATTTCACTAGGCCACTTTTTATGAAGAGAAATCAAATGCATACACATATCATAATCATAACCTCCAATTCTCCCACAACAGAAGAGAAGATTTTATATTTTTATACACTCAACCAGCAAGTTTTCTAATAAAAGACTGGCAGAAAAAGACTGAGGCCTTTGCACACCAAGACCATTTTTATTAAGATGTGAAACCATTTTTTTCATCCATTATCTAAAAAAAATTCGCAATATAAGACAAAATGGAAAGACACATTTGTTCCCTTGGCACTAAACAACTGTTTTGATGTCTTCCAGTCAGGTTTTTGACCACAAAGCACTCAGACTGCTTTTGTTAAGGTCTTCAGTGACATCCATGTAAATACAGAAAGTGACATAAATTTAGTTACAGTATTACTGGGTCTTAGTGCTGCATTTGCCACAGCTGACCACAACATATTACTACACCAACTGGAAAACTGGGTGGGACTTTCTGGTACAGTACCAATCTGTTTCACTTCCCACTTTTGCACTATATCTTCTTTCTACACTTGTTTGCACTATATCTTCTTTTTACACTTGTAAGGAGCACCTGTAACGAAAACAATTTCCCCTTGGGGATCAATAAAGTATTTCTGATTCTGATTCTGATTAAAGGATAGAGACTACTTTGTGTGTATAAGTAATTTATACATCTGAGTGTACGTGGAGTTCCCCAAGGCTCCATTCTGGGACCTCTTCTGTTTAACATCTACATTATTTCACAGTCTCAGATTATGGGGGGAAAAAAAGATCCATCCATCCAGCCAGCCATTTCAATCTGCTTAGCCAGGGCTGGGTCACAGGGGCAGCAGGATGACCAAAAATACTCCAGATGTCCCTCTCCCCAGCAAAGCTCACCAGCTCTTCCTGCGGGATCCTCAAGTGTTACCCAGGCCAAATAAGATATATATAATCTCTCTAGGGTGTTCTTGGTCTACCTCAGGGCCTCCTAACAGTTGGACGTGCAGGAGATGTCCAGGAGGCATATTGTTTACATGGCCAAACCACCTCAACTGGCCCCTTTTAACACGAAGGAGCAGCCGCTCTGCTCCGAGCTCCCTCCAGATGTCCGAGCTCCTTAACCTATCTCTAAGGCTGAGCTCAGCCATCCCATGGAGGAAACTCATTTCAGCCGCTTGTATCCGCAATCTCATTCTTTCAGTCATAGAGCTCATGACCATAGGTGAGGGTTGGGACGTAGATGGACCAGTAAATCGAAATTTCTATTTAGTGGTCTTGTTTTATCGATAATCAAAATCTTTTTGTCAGTGTCTCCTGAAATATGAATATTCCCACCAAGCCTCACCTCTGTGGTGAACAACACCTGCTAAAATCCTTACATTCATCCTAATGATGATTTGGTCCATTGTTGTGTATGTTTTACTGAATTCCACTTTTTTTCTGCAAATAATAATGCTGTCAGTTTTTTAAAATGACCCTCTTCTGAGAAAACTAAGGGAAACAGGAGACCAGACTTTTTGAAACTGTAGGGTAAATTTATGTTATTATTTTTTGTTTGTTTACATCAGTCCAGCATGAGTTTGTACTTCACATTCACATCGTCTTCTATGTTGTTTTTTCCCCACTTTTTCCAACTCATTTTTATGTGAAAATCACCACAATAGTAAGGATGGAAAAGAAGCTAATCAGCACATTGGTTTTCTACCTGTCTGTCAGAAATTTATTTATGATAATGCACCATGAAGGCATAGTTTTACCTTAAATAATAAAGCCATTAAATTACAGTTAAACACTGGGCACTTCTACTAGACAGAGCTGGAAGATAAGATAAAATGCAGGAGTCACCTAGTCACTTGTCATTTTTAAACACTAACCAGGGGTAATTAGTAGCGAGGCAGTTCAGCACGTTTGTGTCACAACATTGGAGGAACATTAGAAACCTCCCCCATCAGAAATGTAATAACAAGTGCTGCATTTCTTGTGTGTTCGTGTGTGTGTTGGAGAAAAAACAACATGTTGAATTTTGATGAGCTGAACTGCTCATTTCACACTCCTTATGTCTCCCATACTCACTCACTCACTCACTAATGAAATCAAAAGCCTGCAAGATGCATTTAAGTCTGCCTTGGAAGATGTGGGGGAGCATTTGATGAGACCAGTTTCTCAAGAATAAACATTTATTTCCTAACCGCAGCAGTGTAGGTTTAAATGTCATGATGTCACATGCAGGATATCTGATAACAGACTGAACTTCACTGTCTTTCACACTATGAAATATTAAACTGTATGCATGCAGATTTCTTGTGATAACATCAACACAGCAGCAAAAAGTGCATTTCCTGAGGAAATTAGAGGAAATACAGGTCACCAAGAGTGATGAACATGACAGGTACTTAAATGATGGCACTCTCAAACACCAAAAAAGAGGTTGGATGTCGATCTGATGTTTAGACGAGGACACATATTTACAGATATATATATATATATATATATATATATATATTATAATACAGAATATTACAGTAAGGACGTCCCTCTGATTTTACTCTCATCTTAAAAACACACACCTTGTGTCAACAACAAAAAAAATCCTGACTTCATCCGTCTGTATTTCTTTAGGATAGATCTCCGTCTCCTCTATACTTGGATATGAGAAACCAGATTTATTCAGGGAAATCACTGAAAGATGAAAGCTTTTAGGTATCATTTTGTTATGTGTTTCTCTGAACGCTGAAGGCACAGATAGTCACTTGATCATGAAGTTAAGGAGAGGGACATCATCACACACACACACACACACACACACACACACACACACACACACACACACACACACAGATCAATGGTGTTTGGTTTTTATTATTGACACAAACTACAAAAAAAGATGGAATAGGCCAACCAAGACCTGCCAAACAATAAATGTACAATGATAATGTAGGGGAAACCAGAGACAGTTGTGACAGGGGGGCAGTTGAATTCCTCCAATAAGAAACAAGTTGGAGTGATTACATCACTCTGAACATATTCAGTAAGATTAGGCTTGTTTGAGATGAGCCAGGCCTGCGCAGATTCGATCACTGGTGATCGGCGCACAACGCATGCTGGTTAGTTTTGTGTCCGACTTCACCCCGACTTGCTCTGATGTATTACAAAAGTGGACGGCGATAAAATCGCGAGAGCGAGGCGGCCGCAGTTTTTAGAACCAGGCGCTGCAGTTGCTCTCCACCGAGTGCAGCGCCTGGCTCTCACCTGATCTAACAGCTGATTGGTTTAGATGTCGACTCAACAATATGACGTTATTTTTTGTTGAATTTCAGATATTTACATTTTATTTGTCCGATCTGAAGGTTTATTCTCTTAACATAATACATGCTGTGTGACTGATGGAGACTGAAAACAAGCTTATATACAAGTCTGACAGTATTTTAACAAACTGACATCATATCGGACAGGATGTAAGTGTTTCTGTGACTTCCTGTACGCACTGAAGGCTGCTGGAAACTGTCAGGAAACTGTCCGACTTGATCGCAGTTATTTGTCACCGCCCCCTACAGCCGCCTGATCTTGTCTACTTTCCAGGCAAGGCGCAGTTCATCTTGAACGAGCCTATTGTCTTCTTGTTTACAAAAAAGCAGTAGCAGCCACATTTAAAAATCCCCAAAGAAAGTTACTGGCAAATGTTATGTTTTTGGGTTTGTGTGTTTTTTGGTGTTATTTGTTTTTGTTATTTTTTGTTTTTGTTTTGTTTTGGTTTGGTTTGGTTTAGTTGTTTGTTTATGTCTTTGTTTGTTTTGTTGTTGTTGTTGTTGTTTGTTTTTAGGTAAAATTTTAACTTTGGATACTGTTCTGAGATCAAATGTCAAGGAGTCCAAACAAGTCTTATCAGAATCTGTGTCTTTAAAGCTTAAAATAAAAATGATTAACATTTGTCAAACTAACAGTCAGGGTAGTTTAAATTAGGTGGATAAACGACTGGGGATACTGGGACAGTTCTAACGCCTTGTTACAACCATCCCTGAACCAAGTACATCCATTTATATTTACAAAACCTTAAGGCCTGAACAGACTAGATTTGACGCTATGTTAATGATAATCAGTTGCATGTTAACAGTCAGTGGAAAAGCAGGGCCCTATTTCAGAAAGCAACAAACTCTGAGCCTAATCCAGATATTCAGGTTGACTGAGCCTGAGCTGGGAAGCTCTGAGTTTTCTGTTCCAGAACAGCTTATCTGAATCAGTTCAGTCAACTCTGAGTATGTTCAGCCTGAGCGCTGTACGTTCACGGTGAGCCCCACAAGCCATCATCAATGGGGTGCAGATAACATGATTTTCAGTTGCAGAAAGTGGAGTTAAAAGCAGAGCCACTTATTTCATCCCAGCTAAATCGGAGGTTTTAAATACCGCGAATGAGAAAAAAAAATGACGGCAGCTGCAGCTCAACAGCGTGAGGTGTGATGGGAAAAGACTTGAGAGCGTGTTTATAGGTAATGTGAAGTGACGCTATGTAAAGTAATGCGGTAATGCATGTCTAATATTCAGAAAATATAGAAACATTTTTACATCTTAACTGTATTCATATATTTTAATATAATTTGCTATATTCTCTTGTTCAGCTGTATTGTGCTGAAGCCCTAACGCCCGCCCTATCCACTAGGCCACTGATGCCCTGTGGAATATTCCTTTGATAATCGTTTCTTATTTATGCCCAGAGAAACCACAAAAACGGACCAAAGTCTTTTCAGAGCCAGAGTCACTTTTCTTACGGCCCGACAAACCGCTGTCTTGCTGATGTGTTCAGTGTCAGAAAACTGCTATTGCTGAAGAATCAAAGGGCTAATGTAAATCCACATGTGTAATATTTGATATATCTGTGTGGAACAGATTGTTAAGATAAATGATAGAGTGTGAGGTGAAATTGTATCTTCCATATAGACACTCCTCCAGGGAGACATCCAAACGGGGTCTAATCACCCTCTCCTTATGCAACAGCCTCTGAATTTGTGCCTCAGCGTCCGCGAGGTTCTTCTCAAAAGGACGCGCCATGTCTCTACTTCCTGCTACACGTTTAGCAGGCGATCAACCTCAGGCTTAGATGAAGCAAACCTTCGCTGTTACAATAGTAACTGACTCAGGGTTATGCTGAGCTGGCTCTGTGAAACGAATAACTCTGAGTTTCCCTCACTGTGTTTTCACTAATCCTGCTTTCTGAAATAGGGCCCACGTCTTAAGCTAACAGGGAAAAAAACAGCAAGAGGCTGAAAATTTCCTGGAGATGGCACAGATGGAAGTGACCTGTACCCTTGCCAAAACTGTGACTCTGAATAATTCCATCAATGTGGACTACCATTTTTTAAGCAATACACAAGATGTAGTGCTGTTATACTGTCTATCAGCACGGCTGGGATACAGTCGTAGACATGAGGCCGCAGGCCGAGTGCCAAAGATAATCAAAGATAACTGATATTCAGTTTAACAGCACGACATCGAGTGTGATATTACTTTTATACAACAATTCTACAAGCACCATTTATTAACAATAAAAAGTGGCAACAGGTTATGATTTGTTTGTTTATTTAAGGATATATTTGTCTCTGCCAACACACATAGTTCAGCAACTGGAACATGACTTGACTGATGCCAAGCAACACACATAACACTCCTGCGCACTAGCTTGCTACATAGTGTAAGCTAAGCCTACACTTTACCACAGACCAGCTACTTCGTATCATGTAGGCGGCATCTGTGTGTTTCCATTTATTTTACCACCAATGAATGAACAGTCACAATAACGTGAATGATAAATGATCTTTTTATTTTGAGTATTTGATTGATTAATTATGTGTATTTATGTTACAACCATCCCTGGCATGTGTGACAACACTGTCTCAGTACACAGTTGCAACAGTGGAGTGACTGTATTTAAATCAATTTTGCAAAATGTGCATAGCTCAGAAATCTAATACCAACATTGTTTTAGTAGCTGATACTTCAAAGCTTATAATACAGCAAAATTGGCTATTTCAGAATCAATGGTTTTTGATTTATTCAAAAAAATCGCCAAAACTGTTACAGCTGTCCCTGGCTGTTGTGATATTGTACAATACAACACTGATAATACAAATCTGGGTTTACAGCATGTCACATATGCAAATGAACTCTGCAGCATGTAAGGTGGCACCGTTAAAATGCAAAATCAAGTTCTAACCTTATTACAAAATGGATGCAATTTATTCATAAATACATAATGTGTTGTGTTGTACACAAAACAGTGAATAAAGCAATCATAGTATTACAAAAGCTCCTCTTGACACATAACACTGCTGATGAGCCATTAAAGGATCTATAGAACGTTAAACAGTAAACAAATAAAATGTAGCTGCACTCGGATGTGATTACATACAGTTTAAAGACTTGATGTTGTCAGAAGAGTTGTAATTAGTCGACTGGCCTGCTAGTGGGGACAAATGTGACGATTGCAATATGATTAGTTGTTATATGATGATGATAATGATGACTACTGACAAAATATAATTAATATAGTAATGAATCATGAATGTATTCATGAAAGATTTCTGTCTTCACATGTGTTTTGAACAATAGCCTTTTTTTCACAGCAGACATTTTGACTTCAGAAGAGCATGGTGTAACACTAATGGCCCTGCTCTATTCAAGTGTCCCACCAAATCATGACATTGTGACAGTGGGCCAACACACCATGACCCTGAATGTGAAGCAGTTAGATGCACTAAAGCCATCATTAATTTTATTATTCACACCCGTGTTTTTAATGTGGTGACATGTTGGTGTCCATGCATGATGATGAGCCGCTTCCCCTGCAGCTTATCGATCGCCAGTCTAGGGCAGATTTGGATGCTGAGTCATGGAGCCACCACCTTCTCACAGATCCAGAAGTTTTGATGTTTACATGGTGAATCATTCCAGTTGTATTCAAAGTCATATGACCATATTTCTCCACAGTCTTCATCAATGCCTTGATAGCTGTTGGGCTCCCCAGTTTTCCAGTAGCTGAAAACAAACAACAAAGAATGTTCTTAGCGGAAAACAAAACCAAAGAAGTCTTGGCGGGTCACCTGGGTGTGTCAGCATTGCGAAAAATAATTTTACATTAAGCCAGCAGCAGTAGAAAGGTTTAAAGGTTTGAGCAGTGATGCAACAGCTTGGCCTAAAAAAAGTAAACAAACTGGTCCAATCATTGATCCACCCTGAAAAAAACACAGAGAAGAAGCCAAGTGATTCATAATTTACACCTCTGCCATACATAACATGTAAAATCAAAGGTGGTGCAGGACTTCCTCCTCTCTCACCTGCTGGAGTGCGGCTCAGCAGCAGTGCACTCAGTACTGGAGGGTTAATCACTAAAGACTAGTTTATTCCATAATATTGCTGTAATATAGCAATACTACAGTATTAATTATTCTTTTAAATTAAAAAGGAATTCATATACCTTGTGTTCAGTACAGTCCCATCCACCCATTTCCATGTTCCCTCTGTCTCATTGTCAGTCAGTCCAATCCATGCGAGCAGTTTGAACTGTCTTGCAAATTCCTTATTTACAGTAAGAGAGAAAAACAACAACAATGTAAAACATAAATGAAATATTACAATTTTAGCCACTCTCCACCTCAGTGACCTTTAATTGGACTTCCCCTTTTTCTGTCACAGCCAAATGACACACCTGTTCTTCTTTGCTGTTGATGATGACCAGGTCTGCATCTCTTTGCAGACAGTCATCTCTACTGTCTTGCCAGGATTTCTGAATGGAAGAAATGTAATAAAAACTGTGGTAGAAATACACCCATCCTTGTTTGGAGTAATGATCTGTGAAGATAGCAAAATAATAATAAGAAGAAGAAACTTCACATCTAAGTATAAGGAAAAAATATGTTGGCCTAAAAGAGGGTGGGATAAATATTTTTATAATGTTGCTTTTTATTCCCATGTTATGGATAATGTATTCATTCTCGTACTCACCAAAGGTGATCATCTTCCTCTTCAAATCTTCTCCCTCTTCAGTCAGATTTTTGATAATGGCCTCAAAATCTGGCATCTTCGCATCAGGACAGTCTGTAAGAGCAGAAAGATACACTTGTGCTACTGTAGTTAACCCTTCGGGAACCACCACAGGGCCATTTTTGTCATTTCTAGGTGGGGGCAAAGGATCTTTTTGGGGAGACTGCAGGTCAGCAGTATATGCCTCATAGAAGTGGTATACATTGTCCACAAGCAGGGAACCTGAGGATGAATTTGAGATGCAGCTCAGCACTGTGTGCCGCATTTTACTGGTTAAAAATTTGTTATAAACGCTGTGTTTTGGTTGGGCGCCGATTCAGACTTTTAAAGTTTAGACTGTTTAGAGGCTTAAAACATGATGGAAGTTTATGATGGCCATTACCATGCTCAATTATGTCTAAGTTGTTGCAGCAGTTTTTAGGTTTATACAATTTGTTACACTGTTTTAGTGTCAATTTTAAGCATTTTTGACCAATTGAGAATTGATAAAAAAAAATGGTCAAAGATCATTCAAGAATATCACATTAAGGCATCAAGGCACATCATAGAAAAATCCATGCTGTAATTTAGTTTAAAAAAACATTTTTTGACATATGGAGATTTCTGTAAGAATTGAATTTTTTTTTGGTGATTGTATGGTGAGCACTTCTTTTCTGGTGAACTGCTGAAACCCCCCTTTTAATCAACATATCTATGAGAGCCACACATCCTGTGAAAGCCCAAGATCTCTAGTTTGTGGTTGTAAGAGGTGTAGCAAGAGAGGACTGTATTATCCCACTCAGAAAAAGTGCTTTCAGTCAGTCTGCAGTCTCTGTTAAAGCTGTACTAGAATGGAACTCAATCCCAGCAACTATCGGGGAACTGGACACATACAGTTCATTTAAAGCTCATTTAAAGAAGTGGTTAATTAGTACTCAGATCTGTCAGCGCTAAAACTCAGTTACACCTTTTTGTTCTCAGTTTGTCTCTGCTGAACTTCCCTCGCTGTCTGCTGTCACCTGCCGCTATCTTGCAATTGTTAGTCTGTCTTCATGTACCTGCATGCATGTCTTTTATTGTGTTTTTTATATACGGTGCGTGCTTTTTATGTCTGTGCTCATTGTATTTGTTTATCTTGTATTATGAGCTTGCATGTTGCATGTTTTAAAATACTGTCATTGTAGGATGTCGTGGGTGTTCTGCATGTTCAGAGATGATGAATGGTTTTGTAATTTCTATTTTATATTTTATATGTATATTTTGTTTTTTAGGGTGACTATGTAACATCTGTCCAGGGACTACGGATGAAAAACAGCCTCTTGGCTAACTCTGGCACATTGACAGTAATGTTCATTAATGTGCACTGTCCCTGCTTCAAATAAACCAATAAATAAAAATATACAGGGATGTCCATTTCACTACAATAAAATGGCTACTATTGGGACTTACATTATCATACATGAATGGGTTCTTTGGATTCAAAAGAGTCTCAGATTTCCATTCGTGCCCAATTTATTCAATCCAAAGACTGTTTAGGGACCACAGTGTGCAGGAATATCCAAATACACTAGGCAAAAAATAACACATTTATACTGCATGCAAAAAAAACTGCAGGATTTTGCCCCATACTGATGGTATCAGTATAAAGAGAGCATGTCTGTCTGTGTGGGTACTCATGGCACCCATTTTCACTCAGATATCCTGAGGTGAGAGGTCAAGGGACATCTGTGAAAGTGGCCATGCCCATTTTTCCTTGCCAAACCGTAGCCTAACTATAGAGCATTATTTAGCTGCCTTGCCGAGAAGGTAGCGTGACATGGTCAATACCCCTGGATTCCTTAGGTCTTCTAGTTCCATATAATACCAGCCTGCTGCAGCCTTATAAAGCCTGCGGGTCATCACTGAAGTTAGGGTATCATGGGAAAAGAGGCCTTTTGCTCATGTGAATTCCACCTTAAGACGCCAGCCTGTACACACACATACAGTATGTATGTGTACGTTTGGTGTGGGGCTGTGTTGATTTGATCTGCAATATATTAATCCTGAAACTAAGTTGGTTTTACACTATATGTCATATAATTATCATGGCTGGTAACTGTGTTTGTAATTCCAATCTTTGTTCTTATCATATTGAGATAGTGAATTTAAGTCTCGGGGTGAAATTAGAGATATAATGTAAGATCACTCACGGAGAGCAAGATGCAGGGAAATGTTGGCAGCAGCTTGAAGGATACACAGAAGTCCGAAGCTCAGAGCAACCAGTCTGAAGATTCTGTTGTCTGTGTGCAGAAAAACAAACAGATACATGCCAAACCACCATGATTATTATTAAGTAGTCAGGTGTGATATTATGTTCTCTGAACTGCATTTATTCCACTTCTTGTACACTGTCTCTTAATTCTATAGATTAAAAATTAACTTCATATGTACTTTGTTGCCTAATTATGGTATTTTCTGAATCAAAACCCCACACTTAACTCTGATAAAAATGATGCACTTCAAACTCACACTCTGTTACTGAAAATGACTTACTCCTGGATGAAGCATCAGGCACACTGTCACGGTCCAAAGTCATCTCAGCCTCCTCTTTGAAGACAAAACTCAAAATATTTGACCCACCACAGTGTGCTTATTTTTCTTCTCTGTTTCTGATTACCACAGCGATAACACATTTATCACCTCCGCTCTTCCGCAGCTTTATCTCTTTATCTCTTGCATTTCTTCATTTTTCCTTTGATGTAACTTGCACACTCGAGATGATTTCCTCCATAGATTCATATCAAGTAAAAATATCACGAGGTCATCAGGATGCACACCCACCCATAACTTATTTTTAGGTGCAACTATCTGCACACAAAAAACCCCCACTGTAATTACACGCACACAAATAAAAAAATATTTAAAAAAAGCAAAATGTGACCATATGGAAGCTTCAAATTGAATGTCTTCATTTTTGCTAAGATTGATATGGCTGTCCTCCTGAGTAAAGCATCAGCCTGTAAAACTAACAAGGAGCTACTGAGTTTTTACTGAAGAATTCACAATTAGTTCCTTAATAACAAACTAGAGACAGCAGGATTCTCAGAAAAACCTGTTAGTCATATTCAGAGCACATATATACATTATTAATATCACATTTAAACATTCACAGTTGTTAGCAACTTCCAAGACAGCCCATATAAACAGTCCGAAGTTTATGTTTAAGGTGTTGTCGCATTCAGGCAAACAATATGTCTTTGTTAGATTCGGGAAAAGTGTGGTCATGATCAGATTACAGTATTATTGCCTTCATGATTGACATAAACAAATGCGTCTTTTTTTCCTGAAAGGTTTTGGAACAGTAACATCATGTTATTTCTGCCTTTGCAGCCTGGAGGAGAGGACAGTCACTGTTTGCACAAGAGGTCACTGTTAAGAAAACTAGGCCGTTTTGAACACAAGCGCACAGTCAAATCCAGGCAAATGTCTGAGGCCCCCCACTCATAGTGGCTCATGATATAATAGTGTCAACCTATAAACTTATGAATTCTATAATATTACAAAGGTGTTTGTGCCATAAAATAATTAATTTGCCATTATCTGCAAACAAACATGAGCATGTTTTGTCTAAAGCACATCGGTGTAAGTAACACAGATACAGTGGTGGAAAAAAGTTTTCGGACACCCTTAAAATTTTACACAATCTCAAATATTATCATGAAATATTTGTGGAAAAATCTTTTTTGTGTTTCAAAAGGTGTGGCTGCATTAGACAGACACAAAGAAATACAAATGATATTTTTTTTGTTTATTGTTTACAAGAAAAACTAACAAAACTAAATTCTTGACAGTTTCAATATGTCAGTTCTCAACATTGTCGGTACCAAAGTCAACAAATAACAGAGAATGTGTTAAAAACTGAACAAAAAATAAATAAACCATCACATCATCAAATTAATATTTAGTAGTCCTGCCATTAGCACACAGTAAAGCTCTAATCCTGGCTGGCATGTTCCCCACGAGCCTTTCACACTGTTGAGGGGTAATCTTGTCCCATTCTTCTTGAATTACTGCTTTTAATTCTTCTAAATTCTTTGGTTTATGCCTTGAAACAGACCTTTTGATAATCCACCACAGATTTTCAATGGGGCTCATGTCCGAGGATTGAGCTGGCCACTCTAAGACCTGGATACTGTGCTCCTGCAGCCAAGTTCTACTGGCCCTGGATGTGTGGCAAGGGGCATTATCTTGTTGAAACATCCAGTTTGACCTCGACGGAACAGTGCACGTGCAGAAGGGAGCATGTAGGTTTGGAGAATGGCACAATACTTGGCAGAGTTCAATGTGCCATCACAGACAGTGAGATGACCAACACCAGCAGCACTCATGCATCCCCAAACCATGATACTGCCTCCACCATGCTTGACAGTGGGTACTGTACATGCTGGAGATAATGCTTCGCCTGGCCTTCTGCGTACCCTCACATTAGCAGGAGGAAGATAAAGCTGGAAATTGGACTCATCTGACCACAGAATCTTCTTCCAATTCCTGGCTGTCCAGTTCTTGTGTGCTTGGGCCCAACGACGCCGGGCTAACCTCTGTCTCTCATTGATCAGGGGCTTCTTGACAGCCTTGTAGGACGTTGAGCCGTGATCTAAAAGTCGGCCACGTACAGTGCGGGTGGAACACTGGATACCAGTTTGGTTTGACCACTGCTGCTGAAGCTCCTGTGACATCATTTGGCGGTTTTCCCTGCACATGCAGATCAGGATGTGGTCATTTCTTGCTGAAGAAACCCTTGGACGCCCAGATCTCGGTTTGTCTTCCAAGCTGTTGGTTCGTCTGTATTTCTGCAGAGTGTATCCAACTGCTGAAGGACTGCATCTGCCCTTCCTGGCTGAGAATCTGTATCTTCAGGCGTGTTTCCTGCGTTAGGTTCCTTGTTTTAGCCATTTTTGTCTCTGAAGAACTTTCAAATGTGCTGGCTTTATATAGACACCAAGCACGGCAACAAAAACTGTGTCTTTTATGATCAAATTTTTTTTTTATTTGGTTTGCTTTTATAACACCCAGTGCATGGGATGCAGCATTAGACCTAATACAAAAACAGATATACAAACAATAACACAGAACAAAAAAAAAAAAAAAAAAAAAAAAAACATAGAAGAAAAAACATAAAAGTCAAACAACCAAAAACATTGTGAGTATAAATAAAAATATACATTATTCGAAATAGCATGTATTTACGCATAACCACATCCACCCCCCATACAAACTTTCACATACATCTATCACATAAATCAAGTATTGAGTCTTGACTCATGTGGTTCATTTACTGTAGATCATTGATGCAGAGCTACACACACACAACCACACACTCACACACACACCAGTCCACTCAGCCCAACCACACATATACTCTCACACAACCTCTACATGCCTACATCCCCAATACCTCCCACCCCTGATATCCGCAACGATCTTAGCTGTCAATTGACTATAATTGACCAACAATTAGATACTGTTTTGCATGGAATAAAAAAACAAAACAAAAAGTTATTATGATTTATTTCTCACTAGAACTAATACTTCCTTCCAGGCCTCAAGACTTTTGTGCCCCACTCGATTCAACCTTGCTATGGAAAGCTCCATGGAAATATTGTTTGACAAAGATTGATACCACTGATTGATTGACAATGTGTTAGAGGGTAGCCATCTTACCGCTACCATCTTCTTAGCAACAGTTATTCCTAAAAACAAAAGCCGCCTCTGTACTAAATTAAGGGTCAGATATGAATCATCATTCAATAATAACAGACGGGGTGAACAGTCCAACTCCACTTTCAACATGGTAGCCATTTTACAAGACACCTTTTCCCAGAAGGCCTTGACCTCTGGGCATTCCCAGAACATATGCAGAAAGGTACCTACTTGATTCAAGTTACAAAAAGTACAATTTTGGGATGGACATAATTTCATTAAATGCCTCTTCTTTGGTGTTAAATATACTCGATGAACAAAATTAAAGTTAGTAATTTGATTATCTAAGTTCTGTGATGAGAGAGGAATATTTTTAAAAACCCTATCCCAATTTATGGGAGAATCCGCACAGTCAATGTCATTATTCCACACTCTTACCATAGCAAGTGGGGAGTGTGAAAATGATACCCTAACAATAGCGTCATAGATCAATGATACACTACCTTCTGTGGCTGTCAAAACCTTTTTAAACAGTTCCATGAGTGGATGAGTGGTAGGTGGAGCATTAATAGGTATTCCAACCTTCTGTAAGGCTGAGCGCAGCTGAAGATAACCGATAAGATGTTCTCGCAATAAACTCTGACAACTCTTTCACAAATTGAACACAGAACCCTTCATTGTGTAATAGGGAAATGTTAAAACGCCACCTACTAGCCCTTTTTGGAAGATCCGAAATATTCAGTGAGCAGGTGTACGCATGATGATCTGTTATACTCATATTAACAATTTTTATATCCACAAAGGAGGAGACAAGTGATGAAGATGTAAATATGAAATCAATCCTAGAATATGATTTGTGCCTAGTAGAGAAGTAAGTATACTTTTTAGAAGTTGGATTGAAAGATCGCCAAGCATCCTTTAAGTCAAAATCTAAAAGCAAATGATGTAATGCCTTAGTTGCTCGAGGATTTGTGTCAATTGCATAAGACTTGTCCAGTTGAGGGTTGAGGGTGGTGTTCATATCTGACCCAATAACTATTTCATAATCAGACAGATGTGCTATAGTGGTATTCAGATATTTGAAAAAATCATTGTCAAATAAATTGGGAGCATAAATATTTACAAACGCCATTTTCCGTCCATTGTAAGAGCACTTAATAAAAGCTACTCTTCCTTCATGATCCCCTCCACTACCATTTATACATAAATTAATTTTTCTGTGCACCATTATCACAACTCCTTTTGTTTTATTGGATGCAGAGGAGGAAACTGCTACTTTATAAAATCGATTTTCCAATCTTAACACATCTTTTTGAGTCAAATGAGTTTCTTGAAACATTGCTATGTGTACATGGTGCCTGGATATTAGATCTAGGCAGGCAGCCCTTTTATTAGGGCTATTAAGGCCTTTCAGGTTGCAACTAAAAATATTCAAGTTATCCATGCAACTTAATAAGAAAGTAATTTATTAAGGAGGCCATATGTCAGAGAAAAACAGACATAGAAGAATGTTGCGGAACCCCACCTCATGAAAACCACCAACACCACCCATTACACCGTGCTTCCCCCCTCCTACCACCCTCACTACCCACCCTCATCCGTTCCTTCCCCACAGCTAACCTGCTGGGCTGCAGCATAACGGCGATAGACAGCGACCCAGAGCCCTCTCAAACAATTAAATTTGTTTAGGATTGTGGATCTCAGACCCACACACACATGCATACACATACCTATACCTATGCATATACATACATATATATACACGTACATAGCCTACATATATCTGCACGCATACATACATATATAAAAAAAACTAAGAAATTTCCGACCCCGCAAACTAACATCCACTCCACAACTAGAACTCAATAAGCGCACGCACGCACGCACGCACGCACGCACCCACCCTCACACACACACACACACACACACACACACACACACACACACACACAAATAATATAAAGTATAGTAATGTAAAGTACAGGACCGTAATATAAAGTACAATAATATAAAGTATATAAAAATATAAAGGAATTGCGACCCCCACAAACTTCACACACTCTGCCGCTGGTCAGCAAAAATAAACGCATACACACACACGCACGCACACACACACAAAAAAAAGAAGGCGTCCATTCGCGCTAGGTTTGATACTCTTCTCATAAAAGTCCTGAGCGTCTTTAAGTGATGAAATACCATTTCTGATATCCAATTTGCGGAGCTCGGCTCTCAAATCCTTGTATCCCTCACACGTAGACTTTTCTTATTTGACATACAGGACACTTGACTTGGCGCTCAATACATCAGTCCATTATTTGTCGTTTAACAACTTTATCTGTATTTGGGGATCTTAACTCCAAATCCACATTTCAAATGATTTAAATCAAAAGAGGGCTCGACAGATCACCACGCGCTCTCAGTCCATGTCGCCGGAACCGGAAACTGTGTCTTTTAATAAAAAGCACGACCTTCATTAGTGGATCACTGGTACCAAAATGACCCAATTCTCAAAATTTCTTATGTATTTTTATGGAACCAATCAATTTTAAGTTTTTAATGGCTTTTTTAGGATTTGTTTGTGACTGTACTAAAAGAAATTGCACTTGAAGACCTAAGAGTGATTCTTAATGCAATATTTCACAAATGCATGGGGTGTCCGAAAACTTTTTTCCACCACTAAGTATAATCAGTTGGGTGTCTCCTGCAACAAAACAAAACCTGCTCTCTGAGCAACAGCACCTATTCAACTCTGTTATTGTCATTTGCCAGAATAAAGATATTAATGCTGGTACACTTTTGGATCTACCATGTCAAAAATAAAGTCTTGTCAGTAATTTTAAAAAGGGATTTGCAACCTTGCATTCTGATAGCATTGTTTGGGGTTCCAGAGGACCTTATTACTCTGACTGCCGGACAGGCCGATATAGTGGCTATGCATCTCTATTAGCTCGTCGCAGAATTTTGCTAGAATGGAAGTCCCCTAAGCCCCCATCATCCTGTCGGAGGCTCTGACAGAGGCATTTTGTAATTGTACACTATTGCCATCAACTCGCATGCACTGTTATGCAGACCCTCTCCTCTTGTCTTCTTTCTTTTTTTCTTTTTTTAACCATTTACCAACCCTACTTTTGCTTCTACTTTTTTTTTTTTATTTTTTTTTTTTATGTGGAATCAATGTAATTGTGTATTGAACCTGTACTTCCATGGACTTTCAAGGTAGGGGTGGGAGATGGGAGGGATGTTTGTTTGTTCAGAAAAAGAAAACTGGAAGGAAAACTACCCTTCACCTTTTTAGTTTAGCTTTTAGTTGACCTACTTAATTTATTTCCTTATAGCTATTTATTTCTTTTATTAATATTTTATCCTTAATGTTTCTAATGATTTTTATTTATTTATATTACCTTTAAATTTTCTTAAATCTTCTCTCCTCTCTTTTTACAATTTTTAGACTGATGCATATCTTAGTTTTTAGCTCCAGTGTTTCCTCATGGGGGCCCTCCGCAGTGGTAGTTATGTCTGCTCTCCATGGGGGGGCGCTGTCCTGGGGACCCCTCAGTGTGCACCCCGGCCCAGGTGGGGGTCCCTGGGGCGGTGCTCCCTGTGGATGAGAGCTGTGGCGCCTCTTGTTGCGGACGGCCCCCTCACGTTGTCCTCACCTGGACCCTCGGTGTCGAGCCATATCAACATTTTATCTTTGTGTGTGTATGTGTGTGCGTGTGCGTGTGTGTGGGTGCGTGTTTGCGTGTGTGTGCATCTGTGCGTGCGTGTATGTGTGTTTGTTTGGACGGGGGTGGGAAGGATGGGTTTTCATTTTTATCTATATATTTTGTTGTGTTTTATTTCATCTTGTTTGTTTTGTAAAGCACTTTGTGTTACACTTGTATGTATGAAAAGTGCTATATAAATAAATAAAGTTTGAATAAAGTTCAATTAAAAAAACATCATTAAAAACAAAATTAAAATAAATAAAGTCAAAGACACACAAAATTTAATTATATATAGTTTTAAAATATTGTTTCATGTGCCTTTCTACCCTCTGAGGGTGTCTGTTACACACAGTGACCAGCAGAGGGCGGTACACACCCATCTAAGGGAACTTCCGGAAACAAAGCGCAACGTCCAATCAAACAAGACTTCAATTTTAAATGAGAGACGATAGTTCCTTCTCCCTGTTACTGAAACCCACAGTAAACACCAAAACTGACCCAACTCCTCAGGCCAGGGCTGGGGCGGTGGGTTATACGAGACATTTTTACAGCTAGTCGGTGCGTTTTGAGCTCCTACCGTCCCTCGTCGACAGCTGTTTGATGGGAACCCAGGAGGGAGAGAGAGGTAAGGCAGCCGAGACTCTGAGCTCCAGTCCCGAGAAAGCTAGCGACACGTAACGCTAACTCAAAGCTAACGTTAGCTGCCAGGTTATCCCTGCTTTCCTGAGGTCACTGAGCCTGTCATCACACGTACTTGTATATTCTTTTTAGATACATTGTGTTTTAGGATTAGAGCTCACAGTTTAACGTTTTCTGATAATGTTCCCGTTAGCAAACAGACCGAAGTAGCAGCGTTAGCTAGCTACTTTTGAGATAACTCAACCGGTGCCGTTGCGGTGAAACACGTCAGAGGTGACTTAAGGGGGCAGGTAACTTTAGGCAATACTTTGCTTGTTGATTGACAACCCAAATTCATGGCCAGTGGTGTTGTTTTATTAAACGTAATGTAACGCTCTGTCATCCAAACTGGCGGTCTTTACTAACGGTAGCTAGTGTGTCTGAGACTGAGACTGAGATGACTCCCCGCTCTCTAACTTAAGTTTGCCGCGGATGTGCATCCATGATTGAATTAACATGATCACCCCCAGAGGAAGAGTCTGGTTTGTGAATATATAACCAGTGGATGTCACTGTGATGAGCTCAATAGGAGTAAAATCTTTCTTCATGCACTGATGCCTCCCTTATTAAGTATTCAGTTTAACTCGTTCACTAGACATTAAATTCAAATTTCTGCTTAAGGACTTTGGACACTAACAAGACCATTGCCTTTTTTTACAGATTGGGTAGATGTGGCAAATGATCTACTCAGCAAGTGTCACATAAACCTAAGGCTGAGGAAACTGACTGACTGTGATGCAAATGTTTTCATTGCTCTGTATGAAAACATCCTGGGGGAGAAAGTTCCAGGTAAGAACAAGCTGCACATCTACCAAATGTCAACACAACCACCTCGATCGATAGAAGAATAACAGGCAACTATTTTGATCATTTTTAAGCAATATTGCCAACTATTCTGTTTTCAGCTTCTCAGTTGTGACTCTTTGCTTTTTTCTTAGTTTAATGCAATAATAAACTGAATATCTGAAGACTGAAGTATTTGTTAGATTGACAAAATGAGCAGTTTCACTGAATATAGGTGTATTTTTTATCATCTGACATTAATAGATCAAGCGATTAACTGATTCATATAGCAAATGATCAGCAGAGTAAGTAATGATGAAAAATAACCATTATTTGGTAACCTAACAAGGTCATTTTAAGTCCAAGCATAAGGACAAAAACACTGAAGGTTAACAAGCTTTGAGGTTTTAGTTTAGAACATGATCTCCTGAGTGTGCTTAGTATGTCAGGAATGTTTCCTAAGACCATTAAACATGCAATCATGAGACTGTTATTGTTGCTGAGCCCTTTCCTGCATTGTTATGTCAAGGAAAGAGTTAAAGTGAAGGCCCAAAGTGTTCAAGGAAATGTGTGAATACATATTGTTGTGGTCATTTCACTGTTTGTATTGTACTCAATTCACGTGTGTGTTTTTAGATTACATTGCAGCACCATGCAGTCAAGAAGATGACGTCCATAATGTTCAGTCTGTGATTGATTCACTGTCCCTGGATTACCTTCAGATCAGCCTCTCACACATTACAGGTATAATAAACATTTCCACTCTTTACAACAATATTGATGAAGTCATGTGCATGTATACTGTGACATGCATAAGTTTGACTCGGGTCGACTTGAGATGGTAGAAAGTTGCACCATCAGGTTACTTTATTTTGGGCTGCTTTGTAGATTTTCCTTATTTCCTGAAGGGGGTATGCAAAAAACACAAGTATAATTACAGTGCCCCCTTTTCTTGGGAAATAACATTGATGAGTATTTTTGAGTGTAACGCTGAGGGTGGCTGTGTGTTCGCAGGAGAAAATGTTGTCAGAGGGGACAAAGAGTCCATTAAGAACCTCCTGGAAATCTTCGATGGCCTCCTGGAATATCTCAAGGAGGAGATAAGCGAGGAGTCACAGAATGGTGGTAGGCAGATTAATTTGTCACTTTCTTTAACTTGACAGATAATACACATTTATATCTTTAAAAAAAGTTGTTTATAAACTGTATTTTTACAAACAGAATGTCTGTGGTCCGTGTTGATTGTTAACTTGTCATTTTTAATCACATGTTTTAAGGCTTGATAATGTATCAAAACTTTCCGAAATTACTTTCAGGAAGATTTCTGTTTCAGTAACTCAAAAAGCCAGTGCAATGCTAGTTATTTAAAGAGTATTAACACCGGTGCACACCAAAGTAGTTGCTTAGCTGTATTTTTATCAACAGATATACAAAAAAATTGATAGTCAGAACTGGTGTCAATATTAAACATGTTAAAAAATTGCCATTAATATACAGTCCTCATCATTAATGGATTTGCAGAGCAGTGGCCTGAGGGCCATTTTCATGGAATCTTGTGTTCTCAGTTTGCCTGAAACTGCTACTTCTCCTTTTTACTGACAGAGTCTCTTTTGAGGTGAGATTGCCTGTCTGTCCTTCAGCATGAACCAGACATAATGTGTCCTAAATCCAGTTTAAGACCAGCTTCTGGTGCAGGACTTTATAGAGAACAGTCAGCCCTCTTCATTAGGCAGTGCTGAACATGCCTTTGTGTGAGTGGGCTGTTCCTGTTCCACTGCTGCCAAACAGCAATTAGTAGTTAATGACCACCGTGTCTGTACTTCCAAATGATGTGAAAAGAACTAATTCAAAGTCCTGGATGTGCAATACTGTAATTGGTATTGAGTACAATAGAAGCTAACAGTGGTCTGCTTGCTGTGAAGTGAATGCTGAATGTTTGAGTTGTTAGGGGCTGAAATGTTTATTAATCCAAACTGTGGTGATGTTAATAGTGTGTGGTGTCTATTTTAGTGTCTAACAATGACAAGCTGGGCTTCTGCTTCTAGTGCTTAGTTTACATACTAGTTGCTGTATTCTGCTTTTGAGTTACAAACTACAAGATGGCCTCCTTTGTTTGTCAGACTTTTTTTTGGCTGAGTCTTTTAGGTTTGTTGAAAGGGTTTTTGAGCAGTGACTTTACAGAGCAGTGTGTCACTGACATTTGTCAGTCAGATTTCTGAATTAAAGGTCAATGTGTCTGTTCCTCTCTAAAATTCCATGGAGGTCATTATATGTTGTAATCATTTCCTTGTCATTGGTTGTGGTTTTTACAGTTTCTTACCGGTCATCTCCTTTTTCAGAGGAACTGAATGACAGTCTCAATGAGGACGTGCCTGGTGCAGCCAAGGAGCCAACAAGCTGCGATGCCGCAGAGCACAAGGAGACTAAACTGGAGGGAGCATCAGTGTCTTCCAGTGGAGAGTAAGAGCTTCTTCTAGATGCACTGCACACACTTCCCAAACACTAAGCAACACATGTTGCACACAAGATTAATTGCATTGGAGATACATTATGAAGTTGTTTTTTTTTTTAGGTTTTAATCATGGTGATATCATTGTAAGGAAATAAAAGAGGGAGTGCATCTGAGTCTTAGAAACTTGTGTTAAAGTAGGTTAATACTAATAGTCGTCTACATTTATATACATACAGTACATCTTTATTTGAAGATATTCATACCAACTAGAGTTTTACTAACAAACCAACATGTTTTTGTATTATTTAAAATCTGCCTTTCTTTAATAATCAACATTAGAAATTAAAATGGGGAGAGAGAAAGAGTATCGTAAGTCATAGAAGTATTTGTCTGACTCAAACTTGGGACTTCACAGTTCCATACTGCTTGCTCTTTTATGAAGAAAGGGCAATACATGGTAAATTAATAAATTCTCCAAAATAGCAAAAGAATAATAACTCTTCTGTTTGTTTTGAGCGCTCCCATAAACTAGGACATTGCTGACAGTCAGGTTTGTCCCACATGACTGGGACCATGTCATTATTACATCCCCCAGTGGCCCAGGGGATAAGGGAGTAACAACAAAATTAAACTGGGGTGAAAAAGAAATGAAGGAAAACCAAAATATTCCAAGAGGGATTTTTTTAACGGTGAAAAATAGAATGTTTACAACACACAATACCACGGCATGTAACAGTCATTCAGCTTTGGAGCAGATCCGGGTTGTACTTCCTGTTGACACAACAGCCTGTTAAGCTAACTTAGCAGTGCTAGTGTAAATATTAAGAGGTTAGTGGGTTGAGGACAAACATATAGACTCAAACAGGGATGTGTTTGCAGCACAGTGTGATTACCAATTGAATTTTTTTACTTCTTTGGGGGGAGCTGCAAGTTGTGGCACTGCTGGTGCATTTATTCATACGTTTATTTCATTCATTCATTAGATAAAGTGATGTCACATTTTAACATGTAAGACTAATGATTTTTATGTCTTTGGTGCTATGTACTCATCGACTTGAAATGTCAATTCCACTGTGTGAATCAGTTGTGGTTTGATGAATGCAGAGCAAGTATAACAGAGTAAACATCTATAGTTTTATTATAAAGTACTTGTGTGAATGTTTAATAAATAATGTCATGTCTTGTTGTTCAGGTCCCCCGTCCATTCCAGTAAACATTCCCTCCATACCTGGAATACCGAGGAGATGGGATCAACTAATGAGCTCATTGGGCTGGGAGTATCGGCACGCACATTCAACCCCAAACAAGAAGGTAAGACAGGCAAACACAGCCTATCTGTGCCCAATGACTCTAACTGTGTATGGGCAAAATGCCTTGTTGTCTTTATGTATACATGTTTTTTTCCAGATGGTTTGTGACCAGAATGTGACATTAAAATTTGTCAGGAATTCATGTTCCCTTAGTGGAGGATTTTTTTTTTAAAATGTTGGTGCATAAGTTGTCTAATGCCCTGATTAAAGTTGTTGGTTTAGTTGTCACAATATACAGTAGTTACCTAACCGGTCATGTGGCTTTGCTGCAAACCACAAAGATATTCACAGACAATGAAGTATCAACAATCAGTGTTTGCCAGACAATGCATAACATTGTCCACTTAAAGCAGAAGAATGGCAGTCATGTTTTTTTTGCTGTCACATCATGTTGCCTTCAAGTATCATTTATATTTTGATTCATCAATATTATTAAATTAAAGTTATTTAAATTTGTGGTTTGGGCGACAACGAACGCTAACACTATTTTCAGTATGCCTGTTTTATTTCCCAGAGCCCAAGATGATGTCTTCAAATGTTATGTTAAGTCTGACCAAGAGCCCAAAAATCCAAAGCTGTTCAGTTCATTATAATGTGCTTTTTTTGCTTAAAAACTTACTCAAACAATTATTTGATAATCAAAATAGTTGCCCATTAATTTTCTGTCAGATTTTTAGCTTGTAACTGTGATAACTCTTCCAATAAATCTCATGTATATTCTCCAAGGACTGGCTGTCCCTCCCCAAACTTCAGAGGCAGCCACCACCTCTGGTCCTCTCGACGCTCAGGATGCTCCACTGAGTGAACAGCTGCCCTCAGCCATCGCCCTGCAGCCACCCAACCAGAGCGACACCCCCCACAAACCCGACACAGAGCCACATTCACCCAGCCATTCCCCTACAGCTGCTGGCCTCAGCCAGGGGAATGCAGGAGAGGAAGGCGCTCCTGTCACTACAGAGGTAACTTTACGATAAGGTTCAATTGTGACTGTTTTAGAGTTACCTTAACTCTTATTTGCATGCAATGAAAAGACATGCAAACTTTGTTATCTCTCCAAAGTTATAGAGGCAATGCAAGGCTGTCCCTCTCTCTCTGTCACACACAAACACTTTCACTTACACTTCCTGTTTTAGTGATTCCATTGTATCGTTGGAGCAATAAGAGTATGCTGACTCAATGAAAATGAGTGAGACAAGGACTCAGCTTAGCACTTAGAGATAAGCTCATGTGTTTTACTCTTCAGACTTCCATACTTTTTTTTCTCAATAACAATACTGTACTTACAATCACTTACATGACCTCTAAAGGACAATTTAAAGTGTAAGTCTTTTAAATGTCTACAGTCTATTAGTTTGGAAGACGCATGTATATATGGGTTTGTTTTATGGGTCAGCTCCTGTTCTGGCCTACAGCCACAACCAGCCACACCCTCACTGTGTATGAGTAAGCCTCCGCCTAAGCTTTTTTATTTTTTTAGATTGTTTAATGTACCTAAACCAAACCCTGATCTTGATATAATCAAAGAAAGGTTTGCTACCAAGGGAAAGCAATACACTGTTAAAGATATGTTTTTATTTGAAGCACTTGTATTGAAAACACAACAAATGTGTATTAAATCCAAGAAAGTTTGTCATTTTAAGGACAAGTGTCCTTTTCTAGCAGAAACACACACACATATTTATATCTTTTTTAAGTAAATAACTTGTACCGTTAAGTAGCATCTGACTAACACCTCAGCGTACTTACTTAATAGCAGGTCCTCCTCTCGTAACATGCACAAGAGCCTGGTGTTGTGTGGCTGCCTGCACACACAAACAGCTTAACCTATGGCCTGATTCTATAACTGAGTACACAACAACAGCCACCAAAGCTACACAACATTTTCCCTTTCTCTCTTTGGAGTGACTTGACCCATCACAAGTGTCATTATGGTCTGAAAGCCTCATGTCTGGTCTCTGGTGGTCTACTGTTTATATCATGAATTAATTAAGAAAATGGGCTTTTATGAGCTACAGATTTTGTTCAGGGCTAAACTGTGGGTAAATGTTAATGGTCTTTTTCTCCCCTCTCACACTCTCACTATCTTTCTCACACAGACCTCTAAACCTGTACCTGAGACAGTTGTTACCAATGGACTACAGTCTCCTCCTCTTATCCAGTCTCCTGGTGAGTAAAACAAAACTTTTACCTTTGTTCTCTTACTCAAATCCAAATGTCAAGTGGTTTAACTGTTTGATTTCTTGGACTCTGCATCACAGATCATGGGAATAAAAAAAGCCTGGTAGTATGTGATTGAGTTGACAGTGGATTTCCAGGGCAGCTAACAAATCATAATAATCTGCTATGTCAGTGTGATGGCTAATATGTAAAAATCCCCCATCAGACTGAAGTGTAACTTAGTTCTTGATGTCATGTTTTGCTCTTTTTCCAGCTGCAAGTGAGAAATCTTTGTCGAGTCAGCAAAGAGTCGAGACAGAAGTGGAGGGGGAGACAATAGAGGTGAGAGAGCAACAAGCCTTCACTTGTATCAGTTTAACCACGCCAACACGTTTGGTACTTATTTAGTATTACGTCATCCCCTGCAAAGGGTCAGGTTTGGATCTGTGTGTGTTAACACTGGTTACTCAAATGTTGGACATTGGATGATAACTGATTTATACAGTGACATACACTGTTGGTTAAGTACAGTGTTGGAAAACAATCTTTAATTTCTTGCCATTGGCTCATTTAAAGTCTTTCTAAAGTGACTGATTACTGTGCATAACTCATAAATGTTGGGGGCATCTAGACAGAAAGCTTTTACGCTGCCACTTCTTCCTGAAAAAAAGTACAGAAGGACCTGAAATTGTCAGAGCTGAATACTGTGGGGTAATTTCGTCAGTGTGGTTGTTGTTGTTGTCCTTGATCTTGTATTGCATATTAACTGCATATTGTGTTCACTCAGTTGTAGTGTGTGGCCGTTGTGTGTGTCCATTTTGCCCTCTGGGTGAGGTCACTCTTAAAAAAAAAAAAAGATTTTAATCTCAATGAGACTTTTGCCTAGTTAAATAAAGGTGATATATTTACAGTATATTAATGTAGCATGAAATGTGAAAGTCTAAATCAAGTTTATTTGTCTGTTTTCCAATTCCCACCCATACTCCATTAGGGTGACCAGATGTCCCGCTTTGTGCGGGACAGTCCCGCATTGTTGTTGACAGTCAGGCTCCAGTTTTGAAATGCGTGTTTTATGATCTGACAAATGGCTGTGTGGAAAAAGCAGTGAGTGCTGTCATCAGAGGGCGGGCTGTGTGATCATGCCAATCAAACTGGGATGCAGAATACCTCAGTTTAAGGGCGCATGCTCACCAACAATAAACTAATGCAAAACAGCGAAACATGGAGGAAAGGGAGGAAACAATAACCCGTACTAAGGCTAAGAAAAGGAAATGCAGCCACAACAAAAACTATCTATCTGTGGGTGAAACCAGTGCAAGGCGAGTCTGAGAAAGTTTTTTGTGAAGACTGTTATGTGCTGCTGAATCAACCAGACGGCAAAGCATAGTAATGTTATAAGCTGAGGGGCAGAATAGAAATGTTTTTCTTTTTAAGTTATTTTAGACTATCTCGATGCATTGGTATCCCACATTGTCCCGCTTTGTCCCACACAAACGTAGACTTTGTCCCACATTTGGTGAGTTGGGATCTGGTCACCCTATGTGCCATGTATGTAGCCACGTTATCGGGGGGTGGATTACTTTTAATACACAAATACCCAATATTTCTGTTGCTTTATTCTTTTTATTTTCTGTTTTCTGCTACTTTATGTTAACCAAGTTAACTTGATTCTCTTTTTGTCTAATTTCAGCCGACTAACGGGGGTCCCAGGAGGGTTTTATTTCGCACAAAGCCGGATGTGCTCTTCCTCAACCTACAGGATGAGATGGCAGTCACAACTCCTTCTCCACCAGACACTGAGGAGGAAGAGTTCGATGAGGAAGATCTGAGTTATACACTAAGACAACCAGACATAAGGATAGTCCACAGAGACAGGAGAGGCATCAGGTAAGACAGGTTTATTGTCACTGTAGAATACAGGGTTGCATAACGACATGCAGTTTTAGTCCCTTTATGCTACACAAGAAAAACAAAGATTCCATGGGCAGTGATCGTCTCGAGGTCCCAGTCCCAGTCCCAGTCCTGCTTACCTCTCAGATGCTGATGAGTGTATTTGTCATAGGCTAAATGTGAATGGCCTGAAAACTGTAGGAAGCTACAGAATAAGGAATAAAATGTCCTCATTGACATTATTTTATGCGGGGACAATGTAGTAATGCTTATCTTTGCTGCATGGTGTTTGTATTTGTCTCCCTGAGCAGTAGCAGGTTGGAGGAGGAAGATTTAGAGGAGCCTCTGTCGTATCGTAGACAGAGGAACAAGCAAGCAGAAGAGGAGCTGCATCACTTATCTGAGAACCTCTCCCATCGACTTGAGGAACTCGATCAGGTGTGTGTATTTTATAGAAGGTCCCAGCATACTGCAATGATTGTTTTGCATCTAGGCAAATGTCATTTTGATTTTTTCTGCATATGTGCGTCTGCTTTGTTGCCTGCTCTCTATTTTATGAATGTAAGTCCATGTGGTTATGGTCAGTTCAGTACAGTTTGCTTTATTTCACCAGGATAAACAAGTAAACCCAGGAAGTCCTGAGTACATACACTTTAATAATTGCAATGATTCTTACAGCCATCAGAAAATGTAGTGTGTGCACTTATGACATTTTTCCTTTTACACTTGCAACAATGTGTGTTGTGTAATTCCTGTAGATGCTCAAACGAGTTCTGGATGAAAGTGGAGAGTCCAGTGACATTAGAGAAGAGGACAAGCAGTCCCACCACAGTGACAGCATCATGGAGTGCCGCAAGACTCCCAGACAACACACAAGTAAATACACATTTTTGCTTAATAAACAAACATTAATGATCTTTAAAGAGCCGCTGATACTGAACATGAATGTGTTCAATTGTGACATTTATCAGTTTCAGGAACGCCTGACGCCGAATCCCCCCAACGGACACGCTCCTTGTCCCCCTCTCCTCCACGCGTCCGTCACTCCCTGCAGGGACAGTTAGAAGGTGCCACAGCCGAGGCCTTGAGTCTGGATGATGGGAGACAAACCAACCTTGCAGTTTCTGATTCTTCAAGGCGAGGAGAGCTACACCACAGACAGTCTCACAGAAAACATAGAAAGGTATTACCATAATATTTTTAGTGCTCTCCCTTTAAACGCAGTCTGAATATACTGATATCTGAGATCAGAAGTTCCTAATATGCTTTGTTGTCATAAATTTTGTTTGTGTTTTTCTTGTTTTGAAATAAATTAGACTTAACATTGAATTTCTTGAATAGAACTCAAGAATAGGTTCCACCACAGTGACGATGTCAGGACTGGCTTTAGTTTGCAGACTGCTCAACAGATTTAAATGTTACATACAATGTCAGACTGGGAGGACTGTAGCAGTAGTCACGGGTAGTTAAGGGAATCAAGACAGAGTTGAGGGATTTTGTGTCTATAAACTGTCTGTAAATTCAATTTCACAATCTAAAACATCTTAAGTAACCATAAACTGTGCGTCTGATTTTGTATCCTGATTTGAGACATAATTATGCCAACCAATATCATATTCGCCAAATTACCAATTTTTTTAAACCTGGATGGAACAGGGGTTTGCACATTTTAACAGGGAAACGTAGATGCATAAAGACATTGTCCATTTGCCTGTTCTTTTTTGTTTGTTTGGGGTTTTTTGGTCATTCTTGTTCTTTCATCTGTCAGATATTAAAGTTATGCTTAAAAACATCTTCAGATTAAATTAGTATACTGCTGCTTTTGGTCCTGTTCATCATGTCATATGCCTTTAAAATTAAAATGCATCTGTCTTTCTTTCTCTCTCTCATTCAGTATCTGGAAAATAAAGCTTATGAAGAGGAGTTGAAAAAATATGAAGACAAAAAACGGGCAGATCTAGACAAGGCACGCCTCAAAGCTCAGGAAGCCGTAAGTCTGATGTAGTATGATGTCTAGTATAGTACAAGTACGATAAAGACCCCAGTCACAGTCCTTCCCCTCCTGTCTCTATGTCACATCCCTATTTAAGTCATTAAAATAGAACTTTGTGTTTCTCATATTGATTTAATATTCATGACAATTTTGTTGTTGTTAGACAATGTATTAGTCAGGGAGATCATTTTATTGGTTCACATTTCTGTACTGCAGCTGCTGCTTAAAAGAACAGCTCAGTTTGAGTCTACTAGCTCTGTGCTTGTCCATGGTTGCTTTGTTATTTACTTCCCTTAAATTAGTGACTTAAACACAAAGAGAAAAAACACATTTACCAATGGGTCAGATTTTACTATAAACAAGTTGTTATACAGGCAGAAATTAAGAAATACCTCATTATCAAAGTTTACTTAACAATGAGTTAAATCACTGTGTATTATAAAACAATACCTCAAAATAATAGAAGTCAAACACAATCTTATATCTGCTTGTGCACTCTATGATCACTAATACAGTCGATTTGTGAAAGCACATTTGATCAGACAGAATGCAAAGTTTTAATGTATTTATAGAAAACGCAGTAAATCATAACATTGTAAAGACTTTAGGATGCATTCCAACAAAAATAACACTTCGTGAATATTCAGCTTTAAATATAATAATATAAAATGAACCTCATTCGTTGAGAATGTTCCAGTGGAAACTGAAGATCTTCTCTTTTAATTGTACTTTAAAATCTGCAAACACCAACTCCAAAAACTGGCATAAACTTTGTATAAAGTGGCAAACAGATAACTACTGCTTTATAGACAACTATAAAATGGGCAATAATGTAAGGACATTAACTTTAACAAATAAAGCAGTCAGCTTGAAGTAAGATGAATAAAAATGTTAAGTTTTTGAATTATTGAGTGCTTGTGATTGTTGGCCAATTTGTCCCAGTTTACTAACAGTCCATTGTGTGTCTGTGTGTAGGAGCGCCAGTACAGAGAGGCCATACTGAGGGATGTTTCTGACGCTCCAAGACTGTCCCCAGCTAGAGCGAAGATGCAGCAGAGGTCACAACGTAACACACAAACCACGCCAGGGCGGAGATGTCAGGAGGCCCCCAGAAAAGCTCCATCAAGTAGGTTAAGTCTTGTGTATTTTCCACATGGACCTTTCTATTATATTTCTAGATAATATAATGATTAGTATTCACATGTTTTTTTTTTACACAACACAATGGTATCTTACCATATTTTCAGTGTAGTATTTCTTCCTACTAGCAAGCTATCTTTTACTACTACTACTACTCTGCTCTAAATGTGTTCCGTATTAACAATATAAACGTTATTACTTTGGACTGAAGCTTCATATCTGCAGACAACTTTACAGAATTGTTTGTCATCATCATCATCAAGCATCTACAACTGCACATCAATGATCCACCTTAAGGCACATCTGGAACTGTGCTCATGCCCAATTTCAGTGTCTTGATAGTCACTCATATCTAAGACAGAGTTGACATTGGACTCCTCAGGTCTTTATTGGGTCCTGAGACTCCGACACTGAGGACTCAGAAGCGCTTGTCTTATTAAGCTTTGATGATGCAGCTTTGGCATTTCCAGACGTCTTGTCCTTTGGCTGCTGTTTCCTCTTGGGTGTTATTTGTGCCTTATGAATGTTTAAATCTCTAGCTTCTGGCTGGCTGGCCCACTTGCGCTGATAGCTGCAAAAGTAACAGCTCTGGTAGACTATGAAGTAAGGGCCACGAGTGTATTTGGTACAGCGGCACTTTCTGTCGCACATCGGGCAGTTCTTTATCAGCTGAAGGATGGCCTCCTCATCAACAATGTGCTGCAGAGCTGGTCTGTTTCAGGGCAGAAAAGAAAGCCAAGAAATGATGATGACACATGGGTTGTAGAGGCAGAAACACAACATACAATAGGGACAATAGATGCATTGACTATGTTTACATGCACAGTAAAATTCTACTATTATTCCTAATATGACTATATTCTCAATTTGACACAGGTCATGGAAGCAGTATTTTCTGTTAAGATATTTTCAATCAGGCCTTTCTCTGAATTTAGCATTTTTCAAATAAGACATGGGATATGCTGGTTTTATTTAGGTTTTAGGAGCATTCTTTGGGCATGTTTACAGTGCATTCAGAATATGGATGTCAGCAGGGTTTTTTTTAACCACAGTCTGCAACACATGGTTTCTTGTCTGTTTATGATCAGCTCTATGCATTGTCATGGATGTATTGTACACAAACCATTTAGACATTAGTTTGCAAGGCTGGGGTGTAAATGCATGCCAAAAAGAAATCCCCATGTTTCTGGTAGGAGGAGGAAACACACCCACTTTCATATTTTGATGTGATTAACATCATATTAGGGCATGTTATTCAGAGTATGCACCGCCTGCATTTAAACTGGAATATTCATTTTCTTTAGCTGTATAAACAGCTCAGTAGGAATACTGACTTTTTTCTGAATAAGAGCAAAAACCAAAATACTTTTTGCCTTTTAATGCTGTCACTATTGCAGACACCCAGTGGTAAAGGGTTTAACCTGCATCGCTGTAACTGAATGGGGTATAATGAAGCTCTACTGCAGAGCTATACTGAATCACAGAGCTGCCTTTATTTAAAGCTACATGATTTACTTAACACAATAAGGGAACATGATCAGAGTCACTTGCTGACTTACTTCTCCCCAGTCGCAGAGCCTGTCTCCGCTGGTGCGCTTCCTTGAATGTCTGTGAATCAACATCAGTAGTCAGTCAAACCTTTCGTTAAATGTAGTAAGTTATTTTTAAAACCACCCTGTAAAAAAGGAGAAATTTGTCTCTGTCTTATATCTTAAGACCTGTCAACAAAATGCGTTCTACTGATCGTCTGTGTTTCATCAACAAGGTCATCCCATGAACACCACAGCAGCCAGCACCTGTACTGTTATTTGTCAATCCACATGCACCTGTAAACCACGTAAGATGGTGAGGATGACTCACTGACTCACCTGCGCCTGGCGATCCGTCCATTGCTGCCCCGGTGTCATGCAGCTGTAATACGACATAACACAGACAAACTTTAAACACCTGGCTGCTGACAGTGATTTTAAAAATTACACCACTACAAACACAAGAGTAACACCCCCTCCATGTTCCTCAGGGCTACCATTATAGATCCAGTGTGCATGTTTCTGTCTTAAAGGCACACTCCACCGCTAAATCAGAAAAAACACAGTTTTTCCTCTTACCTGTAGCGCTATCTATAAATCTAGATTGTTCTGGTGTGAGTCGTCGACTGTTGGAATATTAGGCTAGCTATCTAGCTAGCCATCTATGCCATCCTTACCACTGATGCAGTCATGTTAGCGCTTCCACCAGCGGTCTGGTCCGCGGTATGACCGATGATTGGGACAGCAGTAGGCTTCGGGTGGGTACAGCCTTCATGGTGGACCAAGTCATCGGGTGAAAAGTGGTCGCTGCATACCAATATACAACGACGCCGGAGTGTCTTCTTCGAAGTGTTTGGGTTGATATCCAGAGCACGGAGCCATAGCTTGTAGCGCTTCGGTTCATTTAATGGTAGCTTGTGGAAACTGACCGCAGACCAAGTTTTCTGGCGATTTCTGCAGTTGGGAAATGAACACTGTCGACCCATACTTGCTTGTCCATCAGCTACCCAACTAGCTAATAATATCTAACAAACAGTTTGATGCTGTTGGCACCACTTAGCTAGCTAGCTACAGCTGGAGCTGAGGCGACGAGGACGCCATTAATGTTTACATCGCGCGTTGTCGCGAGCCTAGATGCACGCTTCCTCCTGCGCGGTGATACGGTCGGCTGGTGTACTTAGGTAGAAAGAAAATAATCCTTACGTGAAACTGCTCATAACAAGGACTGTGGATTATCTTGAGTAACCGGGTCATGATTTCTGGAGAGAGACATTGCTGTTGAGTTTTTCAGCTGTACTTTTCCGGTCCTTTAAGCACCACGAGCCGAGTTACATCTAGTTGCATTGTATTTGAGAGAAGGCAGACATCTCTACAGCTGATACCTCCAACTCACACCAAAACAACTGATAATTAGCACTACAGAGTTAAGTGAGTATTTTAGATTTTGTGTTGAACGGTGTCGTTAGTAACCCCCACCTACAAACACAGATAGTATGGGTGCAGACAGACACAGTATGAGGTTTTAGCTGTGCATCCAGTGTAACTAACTTAAGTTAAAAGCAGCTGACCTCAGTTTGGACCTCCTTCTCCCGGGTCTCCTCCTCGCAGTGGTCGCTATCACCCATAAAGAGTCTGGGTGCAGCGGTTGACTTGAGCGATTTCTTAAAGGTGCCCTCCATCAGCTCTGACCGCATGTCCCTGTTGTAGTCATCTGCTGCAAAATGCAAGGAGCACACCCGAAGACACCCCAGTGCCGATGTCGGTGTGTTCTCGTCATATTTGGGGTTTTTAATCGCTCGGAGCCATTGTTTGCACCGCTCCACATCTGATGGTAATCGGTGGTGACTCACGGTTTCTCCATCCCCGCTCCTCTCCCTCTTCTGTCTGGGAGTGTTGCATCCAGGAACCATACACCATACAGGCATGGTTGTTGTCGATAGTTGTCCTGTTACACTTGTCTCGTTTTTCCGGGTGGTGTATCTGAGACGCCTTTCTAACTTTTTTTGTACACAGCCGCGTTTAAAACCCCCACCTTCACGAGCTACCGGGTTTGGGAATAATTTGTGGGCTGGGCGTCAGAATCTCGCGCGCAATGCATCCTGGGTGATGTAGGCGCTGCCGGCACGGTCTGTACAGCACGCTCTAAGAAATGTATTGCTTCTTTTGACTACATTTATCTTCAACACTGATTGAACATCCATAAAAAAGATGACAACTGTGGCTAAATTAAGGTCACTTGCCGCTATAAATATGCATACAAACTTTGTGAGAACTGTTGGCACTAAAGCTATTGTTTTTGTTGTCACAAGCAAAAAAAAAAAGTATGTGATGTAAATGTGTTTTAATTATACTGGTGTTCTGGTTTGTATTCCCTCTCTCTCAACAGTGAAGGTGAAGGAGAATGAACTTCTCCCTGTGCTCCTGGAGGAGTTGCCCTACCTTCACATCTCCCCCCACACACTGGGTCGGATGTGGGAGCAGCAGATGCAGCAGGTGGACAGACTCCATGCCCTGTCATCGTCTCATGGCAGGCGTCGCAGTAAACTCTCCAGCCAGGTAGGACTGTTACCATAAGAAGTCTGTTTAGCACAGTGAGATGACTGATTTTGATGGCACCACCCTTTTAAAATCTGGAATGTACGAATTGGTGGATGGATTAATAGATGAATATGTAAACATCTGCTTGTCTGCCAGGTGGAGGAAGCTCAGCGGAAGCACGACCTGCTGGTGGAGATCATCCGCAAAGAGCAGGACCACAACAGGCGTCTGGTGAGCATCAACATATTAACACACATTCAGAAGGTCCCCTCACATTTAGTAACCTTCTCAACAACTGTCACAAAGGATGTTCAGAGTGTGATCACAACTCTGGGCACAAAATAGGCGTGCTTCCACATGTAGACTTTACCCCTGTTCTGGAGACACAGTATTTGTCGCACCAAGCTGGACAGCTGCAAGCTAAAAATGTTTATCCTCCAGAGGGACTTCAAAGAGCGTATCCAGCAGCAGAAGTCGACCCAGAACAGACTGAGGGAACAGAGGCAGCAGATAGCACGTGCCAAGAAGTACCACAATGACTACCACGTCCAGCACCGTGCCCGCCTGATGAGGGCACGCACCAAGGAGGAGAGGGTGGGTAGTGGAGGCCATCATAACTTTGCCCCCATTTCATTTCATGTCATTAATTTTTTGTTACATTTTTTGTATGTAAAATTTCAAAAGATTGAAGACGTCACAAAATGTTAAGTTTTTCCAGAGCTCAATGTGACAGCTACAAATTGCTTGTCAACCAAACAGATTCAATTTTCAATACATAAAACAGAGAAAAGCAGCAAATCATCACATTTTAGAAGCTGACACCAGCAGATGTTTGGCAGTCTTGATGGTTCCTACAAACCACAAGGACTCAGTTAACTCAAGGCTGTTGCCAATAATCCTTTGACATGCTGAAGTGGTATGTTTTTAGCTAGCTAGCTACAGGCATTCTGTAATTGTTTCAACCCATGGTTGCATATTATGGCGCTGACTGTTTTCCCCTCCAGTGAGTGTGGCTCTCAGAGTGTGACACACTCTCTCTTCATCTCATCTGAAACCCAAATTGATCAGGCAAGTTAGGTCCCTGTCTTAAAAAGTCTTCCCATCTTCTGCGTTTGAGAGGAATCACAAGCTGTAGATGAATAAAACCAGATGTTGATGAATACTACTATGTAAAATATTAAATTACAGACCATGTGATCATCTGGCATTAGTGTTTTGGGTGACGTATGATTGTGTGTGTGTACAGATGTTTCGGCAGCTGTTTGAGGAGGGTTTGGAGCTACAGAAAGTCCGGTTGAGAGAGCAGAAAGCCTACGCCAGGGAGCAACGACTGGAACATCAGAGACGACATGAGGACCAGATCAAGTCCATGGAGAACTACTACAAAGACCAAGTAGGACATAAACACACACACAGACCTACATAAGAACCAGGAAGACACACACACATTTGTGTTGTTTTAAAATGGACTTTACATCTACTATGAATTCCAGGTCAGCTACAATGTGCTTTCTCTCTTTTAGTTTTCACTACTAGCTGAAAAACTTGCACAAGAGCGGCAGGAGATCCAGGTTCGCAAAAAAGCTCAAGAAAAGGTAAATATTTTACTCATTATTGCTGCCACGAAAAACTCTGGCAATGTGTTCATGCAACATGTCTCTAATCAGACAGTTCAAAAAGCCACAAATCACCAACTTGAATACAGTTTCATGTCAGAAAGCGGTGTGTTTTACTTAAGCTGGTGTTTGAGCTTCACATCAGTAAACCACTTTTTCTGGACATCAATCTGTTCAGGCACACTTTAAGCTGCTGTTGGGTCTGTTCAAGTTTGTCTTTATTTTTGGATAAAGAAAGACAATCATGAAACCTTTTTGGGTCAGATGGTTAAAGAAATACTTCACCTACAAAATGGCCATTTGTATTTCAGTCGTGCCATGTTTCCTTGACTTTGTTTTTCTCGCATGCCTCCACAGAAAATTGCGAGTTCACTGGAAGTTAAACAACAGCAAAACTACATCAAAACATCGGTTTACAAACTCTTGCACAACTCATGCAGTATAATCCGGGTCTCATTTATCCAGTCATATGCTCAGTACTTCCCTAACTCATGCATTTTTGCTAAAACCTTAGTATTTAAAACTGAACTGAAAATGAAACTTATCTATGCAGTATTAAAGCCTAAGGGTTTTTAATGAAAATGCATGTGTTTGGGAAGTATTGAGCTTATGATTGGGTAAATGAGACTTGGATTATAAGGCATGACTTGTGTGAGAGTTTGTCACTAAATGTTCTGATATAGTTTTGCTTTTGTTAAACACGGTCCCCAATCAATCAATAAATCAATAGCTTCACCAGTTTCAGTGGAGGCATGTGAAGAAAATAATGTTTTCTTAAGGAATTAAAGGTAGCGGAGTATGACTGACTGACTGACTGATATACAAATGGTAATTTTGTGGGTGAAGTATTCCTTTAACTTTTCAGACCCCAGGACAGAGAACATGCACACAGCTCTTGAATCTAACCTTATGCCATTGTCACGACTATGAATCAGACTTAAACATATCTGTTTTTCCCTTTAAAAACTTAAATGCAATTTAAATAATTTTGGTAAAGACCCTTCACCTCGCGCATTATTTTGCAGGCTCTGCTGAAGATGAAGCGAGAGCTGCGTTCCAGGATGGAGCGTGAGATTGGTGAACTGCAGAAGATCATCATTCAGAACGACGAGGACGACCATTTCCAGGATCTGGAGGTCCAGAGGCTGCGCAATCGGGTCCAGATGGCTTCTTTCCAGTACAACACCAGCTATCTGCACTGACCATGGAAGCGAGACACAGGGCTGTTTTAACCTCCTCTCAATCAAGGATGCATCTACATCAGAAGAACATGCTGCAGAAGGCTTTGTTTCTGCCAATCACAACTAAGGGTACGACACTCTGGCGGCTGAACAGTACTGTCTCCTCGGCATCTTCCGTCAGATTTGCACAGAAGAGGAAATTCACATTGTAAGAACTGATGATTATTGATGAACTGAAACACTCCGACAAAATGTAGCTATTAGCTAATTGAGCTAACTCTTCCTCTCACCTCAGCTGCTATACCTGAACTTAACGACACCTTGGACCAAGTCCGCTCCTCCGTGGGTTTTAGTACTTGATAACTAAGAATGTTTTAAAATGGCTCCCTCACTGTGCAGTCTTAATGTGCTGATATTGTAGCAAACGATTAGTAACAAATGTTCTTCCTCTTGCCAAATAGGGACCACTGATGCAAAGTTAATAAGTATGAATGTCCCACACTGACAGATTTTTAACTTCCATTTTTCCCTCGTATATGTGCGATGTCTTTCTGTTAATGATTTAACCATGCCAGTGGATTATTTATTTTTTAACTTTAATGTTGTTTGATTTTTAATTAACCTGGTGTTCTCTTGTCTGATCACCAGGGGCGATGATAATCAGTCTTTCCCGACTCCTTTTCCTCAGCTCCATTGTGATTGTTTTTAATTCTCAGCCACAACTAAACACATGGTCGTTTTAAACCAATACAAAGAGTTGCAATGTTAAAACAGTGTCTACTGATATTGTGTCTAATGAACACTCAAATGCCCCTCATCATCATCATCATCATCATCCATTAAATGTGTGGGCTCCCTCATCTCCTCCAACTAAAATGGGTCACAGTGAAGTTTTGAGTTATTTGCACAAGGTGCAGGTCCTGTAACAAGGCATCTGTAGCATGTCAAAATAACAACATGAAGGCTGAGATTTCTAATTGAAGGTGTGAAACACAGTGGTAGATTCAGACCATAACAGATTTGACTGGATAATGATGTGAACAAAACAAGGGACATAAGTATTTTTGTGACAGCTTAAACTATGCACCCCATTTACACCAGGTGTTAACATGTTATCTGCATCTGATGACATCCCACCCACGTGCCTATGTATTTACACCTGGTGTTAATAAGCATTATCAGAACTCAATATGGAAATTAGCTGGGTGGTGCCGACTTGTCTCAGGTCAAATACGGAAATGCCATTAATGGGCACCCGTTAGTCTAAATTCACTCCCTGTAAGGAAAGATTTACTAGCTAGGCCTAGTCCACATGGAAATGGGTATTTCTGAAAACATTGGTTCTGTTCTCAAAAACTTCCTGTGCATATAAGCACTGTTATAAAAAATCTGTCCAAAAGAAAACATGAAAAAATGGAAGCGCTGTAAAGAGCATGCCAAACCAGCAGGGGTCAGTATAACCCTTACCCCAAAGCCACACAAAAGATGTTGATGTCCTCAATATAGCGGAAGAGAAGAAAATCTTAAGCCTGGATAGAGTTTCAAGAACGATTGTTTTTTTCAGTTGCCTAAAACACAGGTTTTGTGCGGACAAAAGGCCAAAATTTTTAGATATACCTGTGTGCATGTGGAAGAAGTCTAAGAAAACAGGGACAGGTTAAGTGACCTTTTCACTTGCTGGGCAGTTTCTTTTTTCAGAAAGTACTCATGACTGACAAACTGACCACCTCCAGATGTGATGTCATATCAAACATAATGCATCCAACATGCATTAACACTGTGCTTTCACATACATTATCCAGACAGTATATCCTGATACAGGTGTGCTACGATGGCGGGTGTAAATGGGGTCTTGAGTTCAGCATCTAACAGTGAATACAATGAGTCATTAAAACAATTTTTAATATTGCTAGAAAATGTGACAACAATGCTTGTTTGAACAGCTGCGTGTCATCGAACTACATGTTGGCACAAGAACGGCAAAGGGAAAATCTTGAACTAAGAAATTAAGAAAAACAAAGTCCTTCTTTCCTCAGGGAACAGTCTCTCACACAGACAACAGCAATTAAACTGCTCACTAGAACGTTCTCTTCACTGTCAATAAAAATCAAGTATTCTCCCCTGCCAGTCACTTGGCTGTGATATGCAGGATATCACCAGACAGATTCGGCAAGCTGAGGTAACCACTTTCTTGCTTGCACTCTGTTGTTTTCGGATTTGTGTGATGGCGTCAGGAAAAGACATACAGAGAAGTTGATGACAGCGCTGTGACATTCCAGAAAAAACATCCAAACTCCACGGAGGCAGGACTATGACTAAAAGTCTAGCAGCTCAGTCCACTGTCACAGGTTGGGGAAATAACTGGAACATGTTCCTGCTTCAACGTAATCACAGTATAACCAGTGTCTGTGTGGAGCGTCACTTCAGACATGACACTATCTCAACTAGTATTGCTGCATGGCTGAGTTGATCTTCCCATGTGCTGTATCTTTTCCATTTATCTGGAAATCGTCGTCATCATCGAGCAGGTTAGTCCATTTACAGCTGCTTGGACAGGAGCTGCACGCCTGGTTCACCACAAGCTTCAGTCCTTTGACGTGTTTTCTGACATATTTACACGGTCTGTTGCATTCTCGGCATGTCTTGAACAGCTGAAGGATGCACTCTTCATCGACGATGAACTCTGATGGGCTGAGGGAGTTGGAGAAATGCATGATTAGCAGCGAGCTTGTTTCAATGTGTTCTGTACACGCAGTATGGAAGTAATGCAGGTGTATGTGAGAGCAGAGATGACTGAGGAGATCAGCTTATACAACAAAAGCCTCAGACTGAATCATAGTTATGGGTATTAACATCAGCTCACCTCCCCAAATCAACCAGGTAGCGCCCGTCTCCCACACTCAACGTGGTGCTGAATTCTTCATCATCGTCTTCTTGATCGGTTTTAAACTGCTCCATGGAAAAACAGGTAACAGTTTCATTTATGTAGCACATTTTGCAGCTTCACAAATAACATAAAAACATGTTATATTATCATGAAATAAAGAAAACATTTAAAAGTATCAGCTCCATCAGCTAGTAGCATTAAATCACTGTGATAGAGGTAAAAAAAAACTTGCAAGCTGCAGCTCAGCTCAAAGCAGCTGAGTATATAATCATGTATGTAAATGATTTAAACTCAAATGACAGTGAATGATGATCAAAGCTTTTACTTAGAGTGTACAGTTTGTTTTAGCCAGAAAAGTCATCATTAGGCAGTCGTCAACCTTCAAGTTCTCTATAAACAAGAAAAGCAGGACATCTCACAGACAAATAAAATGATACATTACCTATTTTTAATAACAGCACACATTATGCAGCACAGTGTTCACGTCTGCTATGTCTATGTGCTTTAATTTGTCAAGAGTAAGATACTGAGAAGCCATAAATATCCCACCTGTGGGACATATCGCAATTCTGGGTACTGCTGCGGAGCTGGAGATTATAATTGAACATTTTTAATTTTATATTAATCCTCACATTTTCAAATAATTTTTAAAAATCATTTTTTAAATTGCATTTAATCTGTTCACTGCACCAACGAGGAACTTTCATTATCAATTAATTTGTGATTATTTTGCAATAAGTAGATGGTTCCCAAAAGTGAGTTGCTGGTTCATTTTGAATGGACCACATGTGACTCGCAAATGTGTCAAGTTTATAAAATAACCACACTTTATTTTGAAGTGAATTTCTGGCACAGAGCTTTTATGTTGAAGTGCTGTTTCCTGCTGTAGAGTGAGTGACTAATGAGCAGTTAACTGACAGAGACTGCAACCTACCATGACCACATGGCCAAATGCAAGTATGATGCTGAATTTATTAAAATGTATGGAACTTAAATTAATGACTAAGGAGAAATCTGGACCCTGCTGCTGAACCAGTTGGGAACCACTGGTTTAGACCATAACATGTCACAAAATGAAGGAAACAATTAACTGATAGAGGAGCTGGAATGAGAAAATGTTTACTGTCTTAATTTAAAAAAAAATAAGACTATTCATTTGTATGAGAAATGTGTGAGAGTCACATTTACCTTTCCGTTTTCAGCTGACTGCTGGACTGAACTCGTCACAGACTGGTTTTCACGATGCACACTTTCACTAAACAGACAACAAAGGAACACATTAAATTCCACCTCACCTGTGTGTATTTCAGCAGACTGGCGGATGAACACATTATGCTAATATACATTATTACCTTATAGTTCAAAACATCATGAGTCACATAAAAGCTACAATGTTTTCAGACGTCCTTAATCAATTACAGGAATGTTAGCACCACTGTGAGGAAGTGCCAGGTGCAGAGGAAGTACTTAGATCTTTTATTTGAGTATAAGCAGCAATACTAGAGTGTAAAAAATACTCTGCTAAAGCACTGCATGAACATTTTACTTAAAGATCCCCTCCCCTCAAAAATGTGTTTTTCTTCTATTTATGTCCACTAAAATGTCTGACATTGACTGTACTGACTTGTGTTTGTGCAAAGTTTGTCACTAGAGAGATGTTTTCACAGGAGGAGGTGATGTCTGTGCACTTCTGTAAAATCCGAGATTCAAACATAGGCCAGGCAAACTGGATTACGTATTTATACAAAAGGCAATCACTGTCTCGTGCAAATGCTGGCAAAAAAACCTGAAACCTCCAGCACAGAGCAACTTACTACACAGACTTGACTAGTTAAACCTCTGGTATGTTATTAGCCTACCTAATGACAATGTGAACACACTGTAGCAGATATTATTGTATGTTTCATAAACACTGATGCTGTGTCAGCCACTGTCAGTTACAAGCTAACAAACAACTTTAACAAATAATGATGCAAATGTACTCTTACCATTCTGATCTGTCTGCTTGCTGCTGGTCCTGGTGCACATCAGACTCTTCCTCGGTGTCCGGCTCTGACGGAGGCTCAAACATGTATGGCTGAATCTCTCCAATGTTTCCTCTAAAGCTAGCCATCTTGATGCGCACCCTCTTTCATTGGTCAACCTGGCATACGCAGCAGTGGAGGGCAGGGCAAGAGGCCAAATCCAGAATTTCTCAACACATCAGACTGGCACATACAGGTACTTCACCGGACATCAGGGCTGGGCCTCTTTTGGGGAGCAGAAATTCGAAGTATTATTTTGACGAGTCTGTATGCATTTATTTCAGGGCTGCACAATAATTTGAAAATTTACCTTCATGGCAATACCAACATGTGAAATAAAGGTGTTGCAAAGAATGCTTGAACTGCAATAGACAGTAAATTTACATGTGCAATGCATTCACATGCTGCATGTCAATATATGTGGCCAGTCAGATGGAGCCCTACTGCCCTAGATGCTAGGATGTGAATAAAACAGCAGCATCAGGAGACTTAATATAGATTTTAATAATAAGTAGCTTCTAGGTTTACTTCCTCCATATGCAGCCCACTAAACATGCACAGTAGTGTTTCTCCTGCTGTCCCTGCCAACGAGATTGAATTAACTTCAGGATACACTTTGATTCATACGGCATGAATATAACCATCATTAGAACCATATAACATCAAACATGAGTTTAACACAACAAGTTGTCAAAAAACACAGATTTTATTGGGGACCCACTAAGATGACCACCTGTGGGCCCCGGGGACTCACTATTTTGGAAACCTATTGACATCACTGCATTTCATTTTTGTTGTATTCAGTGTGTATGGGCTATTCATAATCTGGGGTCTATGTTTTCTAGCTTTTCATGTAGGAAAACCATCATCATACAGAACACTGATCACAGCAGAGTATGTTTACATCAGAATATACTTGAAGTATAAGCAAAAGTACTCATGGTAGGACTACTTCAGAAAACTAGAGCCTGTTATTGGATCATAATGTGACAGTGATGGATGAAAGTGCTCATCACTCTGTTACAGCTGATACAGGTGCAGCTAATTTACCTGCTTTCATCACAACTGGGTGTTTTAATCTGCAAATATACACGATATTATTTTTATGTATCATTATCTGAATTTGCAAAGTAGTAACTAATACCACTGTTGAACAGATGTAGTGAAGGATAAAGTACAATAATACTAAATATAAAACAGCACACGTCCTCTCACCAGGGCTCAGCGGTGTGTTGCTCGGCTTGGTCCGTAGAGAAACTACAACCATCAAACACCGCAGTTAAATAATGTTTAGCTAACTCATACTGACACGTACAGTCTGTGGAAACACGCTAAATGTGTACAAGGAGCACAAAAACATTTTAATGTTGCGGTTTTTGTCACTCTCTGCTTTACTTAGCTAGCTTTCCTCTTTACCGACCCTTATTTTTAGCGGAAGTGTGCGGTCACAGTATTATGACATCACTTCCGGTACCGGTGCAACACCATCGTGCTGATTTATTTCTGACAATTCAATGTTTTTATTCACATGTGTGTTTACTTTTTGTGTTTTTAACGCACACAGTGTGATTTCTGTGATTTCTAGGACTCTCTCAGTCAACAACAATACAAACAATACAAAACGTTTGTTTACCACAGAGCTTATTCTCTGCAATAATCCAAAATGGCTTTTTGAAGAGGGAATCAGGGTGATGCTTATTTGAAAGCATGCTCTATCCCATAGATCTGAATTCAGATGTGACCTCAGTTACTGTTCCTACTGTAACAGGTGGGTAGTCCATGTGACAGAAGCTCCTGCCATCCCTGCTCCAACAATGAAACCTCCTTTAAAGTCACTCAGATCTTTTACTCTGGCCAACTTGACACAAAACCAGAATCAATTCGGCCTATTGAGTATCTTTAAACATGCTACGGAGGATGATGGGATGTTGTTTAATTGTACCATGCAGTGCACCTGTGTAAACCATTCATAATGTGTCTTCACTCATTTATCCAGGTTTTCCTAATAATTGTCACCCCTCTGTTTTTTGGGTGATTCTTGTGTCCCTGTCAGTAAAATGAAAAACAACAAACAACAACTGCGAAACTTACACTGATACTCTTTGGTGACTGAGGTCACAGATACCGATGCATCATCATCATCATCATCATCCTGGGGTGAATCCACTTGAAGACTTTGATAAAGACTGTGACAAGACTGTTGATACAGTAAAAAGACAAAACAAACCTTAAAGCAAGAAGGAGGACTTATTTTAAAATTCAGAGCATTTCTGCAAGTTAATGTGTAGCTTTAACCTTTAAACATTTATATGTATTAAATAATTAAAAATGGTGGATTGCACTGGAGGGATTACATATCTCATCTGGCCTGGGAACACCTCGGGGTCCACCAGGAGGAGCTGGAAAGAGTTGCTGAGGAGAGGGACGTCTGAAGCATTCATCAGCTGAAGCTTATGAGCATAATAATGATGGACGATGCTAAAACAACTTAGTGGCAGTAAGCCTAATTATGGATACCACAAAAAAAAACTAAAGAGCCATTTCTGTAGAATTACATCTTGTTTTATTCCAGATTCTTCTCAGAAAAATGATCAGTGAAATGAAGCTAAGTAGTCTGTTGTTAACTGAACAAGCCCCAATGAAATGTGCAAACCTTAAAATGAGATACAGGGAGAAACAATGATACATAAAACTGATGTCCTGTACAGTGTATGTTTAGTGACCCTGGCTCTCTCACACTCTGAGCTCTGTTGGGGGGCGGTCACTGAATGTCAGCAGTGTTAAAACGGTGTTGCCTTAGTAAAAACTGGCATGGGAACAGCGGGTGGAGAAGCAACAGCTGCAAGCTGGAATTCTTCCCTGCCACGCACAGTGTCATGGGAAACAAACACACGCAGCATACAGCCAATAAACCTCATAGCCAGTGTGAGGGGAGATACCTCAGGCTGCGAAGAAAGTCCTTCTGATGAAGGACACTGCTGTCCTGACTCCTCCACAGCTCAACACTCTGCCAGAGCTCCACCAGAACCGCTGGTATCTCCATCTGCAGCTGCCTCATGCAGCCAAGACTCATCCAGCCAAGTGTCCTGTGGAAAAAGAAGACACAATCAAACACTGGATTTAATCAGGAAATACACAGACTAACAAATGCAAAGGCAGCAGGAGCTGGAGGAGACAAGAGCAACAAAACAAATAATCTCCTCATTTGGAAAAGCTGTTTAAAAAAGACTTGTGGTTCTGGAGGACCAGGGTCTGTGGAGGGTCAGGGACTGTGCAGGAGGCACGAGAGAGGATGACCCCAGAGTGAAAAAACAGTTTCCACCTCCAGAGCTTTAAACAGGGTCGACCTCCAACATATCATCATCCCATCAAAGGTCTGCTCAATCACAGAACAAGCCTGAGATGGTGATAAAATGGTGTCTGTCAAACTATTCTTTGGTTCTTCTTCTTTGCCGCTGCCTGAAATGGAGTTATGATTGTAATGGGATTTTCAGCGTATGGAGACCCTCCATCACTAACAGGAAACAGCAGGAGGATAGAGGACATCAGTATAAATAGGGGTGTTTTTTAGAATACATGTGTCATGTACTGAACTGGGAAGAAATATAAAATAAATAATGGATGTAGTTGGATTTTGGTGGCTTGATTCTAACGTGGCACTCGTCCATGACTCCCACAGCTTCACTATGAAGGCATCATTTGAGCCAGTCTTGAAAATCCCTGACCAGCTACAGCAAAGTTTTTGAGGTTTGGTAACAAATATGACCTTGTGTCTGTTCTGTTAGATGTTTTACTGAAGTAAAAGTAGCAATGTCACAGATTAAAAAATAAAAGTCCTGCATTCAAAATTTTAGGGAAGTAAAAGTGAAAACATCATGCAAAATGTCCCATTCAGAGATACACACTCACCGGCCACTTTATTAGGTACACCTGTTCAACTGCTCATTAATGCAAATAACTAATCAGCCATGGTCAAGATGACCTGCTGAAGTTCAAACTGAGCATCAGAATGGAGAAGAAAGGTGATTTAAGTGACTTTGAAGATGACAGAAAGGCAACAGTAACTAAAATAACCACTGGTTACAACCAAGGTCTGCAGAAGACCATCTCTGAACCAACAACACGTCAAACCTTGAAGCAGATGGGCTACAGCAGCAGAAGACCACACCAGGTGCCACTCCTGTAGCTAAGAACAGGAAACTGAGGCTATAGTTCACACAGGCTCACCAAAACTGGACAACAGAAGATTGTAAAAACATTGCCTGGTCTGATGAGTCTTGATTTCTGCTGCGACATTCAGATGGTAGGGTCAGAGTTTGGTGTAAACAACATGAAAGCATGGATCCATCCTGCCTTGTATCAACGGTTCAGGCTGGTGGTGGTGGTGTAATGGTGTGGGGGATATTTTCTTGGCACACTTTGGGCCCCTTAGTACCAACTGAGCATGGTTTAAACACCACAGCCTACCTGAGTATTGTTGCTGACTGTGTCCATCCCTTTATGACCACAGTGTACCCATCTTCTGATGGCTACAGCACTGTCTTTAAGTAGCCCAAGAGTTTGAGGTAAGGTTACTCCTACTTTACTTTATGGAACTTTGCAAAAACTACAATCAGAACCTACGATGACATCATGAAATGTGTGTTGCTGAGAATATGTACTAGAATATAGTGCCACCTTGATACATTTCACATTAAAATCAGTATAATGTTGCATAGAGTACATTTAGCTGATATTACATTTGTATTTTTACTTTAAACATTCAGCAGAAAAAAAAGACAGAAGTACACAAGGTTCTATAAAACATAATGCTGTGAGGTCCAAACAGCATAGTTTTATTGCTCAGCTTTCTGCAAGGGTACAAGAAGTTTATTACTTTGCTTCTTTATTGTCCTTATGTACAGGTGTCAGTTACAAGCTCACAGAGCAGCTGATGTGAAAAACTATGAACACATATACTGTAATAATAAATACAAAAACAGATAGGAAATCAAAAGAAATTAAACATGGTGCAGTTTAAAAAAAATCTGTTTTGTATTGAATTTAATCAAAAGTCATTTACGCGCTCACACACACTCTCTCACACACACACACGAATTTGCACAAAAACCTGTAAATTTGTACTTAAAAGTGTGGGGAGAGAGTTCAGCTTGGTTTGTAACCAATTAAACCAGCGTTACAGTTCATCATTTTGACTCTGAATCTATTCAGATACATCAGATCAATCAGAGCAGACAAACATCTCTTTGTATCACAGGTGTTCAACGCTCGAAAAAGTCAATGTTGACCTGCAAAACATTTGAAGATGTCAGACAAATTTGGCTGTTTAACTGGGGAACAGCGTGATATCCCCTCATCTGGAAGCTCTCAAACCCCCACAACTTTTGCACTGAAGACTGAACCAGCCAGAAAACTTGGTGCCAACAAAAGGTAACAAAGAGCAGAAGTGGACTGTGTGCACTGGACAAACATACATGTGTGCATATCAAGAACATGGGTGTGTGTGTATATATGTTATCTACATTAAAAAAAACTTGATCAGTCCATTAACTATTTGGTAAATAGAAGGAAGTGTCTGATTATAACTTGGAGCCCAAGTATGCATAATGTGTGCAAAAAAACGTGTAATGCATTTCTCTTCTGCCTCTGAGTCTGGTTATTAAAGGTCAAATCAAATCACTTCTCTGTAACTGTACAAAGACGACAATTTCATGTTTTGCTTCTGCGTTTTGTCTCGTGATGACCATAAAAAAAAAAAAAAAAAAAATCGGCTCTGAGTATCGGCTAACAAAGTGTTCATGGTTACAAATAAATGCAGGCAGAATACATATAAAAAAGAACATTTAACTGATTTTTCCAAGTCAATCTAAGAGTAATAATTATGCAAATAAATAGGCTTTATCTCTTGAGCGTCCATTCATGCAAAGGGGGTTTTTCTTTGGATGGAGGCTGTGGTGATGGAGATGCTCCTCACTGCCGCCTCACTGGTTTTTCAGTGACTTTTCATTTTGGTTCAACATTTTCACCGTGTGTAGCACCCAGGAGTTCAGCAGCAGGCAACCTCCAACACCTGCAGCTCTGAGGATGCGAGGCCACCGTCAGCATTCAGTCCTTGCTTTTACAAACAATCCGTGCTGCAAACAGACTGCTGCTGTGCGTATGAAGTAACATTGCCGTCTGTGCTGTTTGGTGTTCAGCGGTGACACGGACCTCCAGAGCAGCAAATATGGCCGTTCATGTCCTCCAATGAAGGTATGTGTGTGTTAATGAGTGAAAGTGACTGACCAAAAGAAAATATCACTTTAAACTGACGACGGTTACACTCTGTCATGGGTTTAAAAAAGAGGGGCCTCTGAAGTTTCCATTACAACCAGTTTTAGCCCTCCTCACACACTAGCCTAATAAATGTAAAATAAAAACAAAAAAATAAAACAAAGGACAACTTCACCTGAGAATGCAAAGAGGTCTGTGACAGACGCCAACATGCTTGCATTTAAAATTGAACAGAAAGAACAAGCAACCATATACAAAATAGCTATGTATTTGTACATATATACTCAAAAATTACAGGTGTATAGATACTCTGTATATTTCTAATGAAGTCGCATAGCAAATGAAACATGATATATTTTAATCTAGCGTGAAGAAAGCACTTCTGCCATCACTGCTCAGTTTGTAAAGTGCTCTAAAGTGACGAGAGAGACAAAGAAATACTTCTGCCTTTTTAAACCGAGGATGTGACTGAAAATAGAGGCCTGCCTTGAATAGCTTCTTATCAAGCCTGGTCCCGTGGACAGTTGTGCCCTTTTCACATATGATCTGACAGGAAGTGTGCTGGGTTATCTGGGTTGGATAAAATAATAGTAAAAGGAAAAAAAAAAAAACATGCATACTGCTGGAGACAAATGTGGGAAACGGAAGACTAACCAGGCTCAAACTGTGAGGTTCAATCAGCTCTGCAGCTTTAAATACAGGGTACTGTGCTAGTAAAGATGATTGGGAAGCTCATCTATAAACCGTCTACCTTCCTTGCATACAAATGTATACACATGCAGAAACAAACAGACACACATTTACAAGAGCTGTGGCCACGCTGCAGTGATTGCGGGGGAAAAAATAAGATTCACACCTTCTTCTTCTTCACCAGAGTCCGTCCCCTCATCGTTCAACAACACACCACAAGCTCAACTCAGAAACGCCACGAAACATCAGACCCACCGTCCAGGTCAGTCTGTATACGAGCTCCATTTCAAAATGATACATTAACAGCTTAATTTATATGGCTTCACAGTCACAGAATGACTGCTGGTATGAAAATCAGACTAGTTATAGAGCATTACTGTAAAAATGAAAGATTTTCTATTCTGAATTTGAATTAAATTAGCCGTCAATACATTGCATTTTTGGAACAAAAATCGAGGTAGGATGACTCTGTGGCGCTCCTACATAACAAAGCACACAAACTCTGCAGCCGTGAGGTCTGGAAGGTGTACTGGTTGACGTTAGATGGCTACCAAGGGCAAGATATGGCTACCTGCAGTGTTAGAGATTCAGTAGCATGACAAGGATCCATTCAATGAGTTTAAACTGCAAAACAAAATGGTGACTCACTGCTCTCAAATGCCTGGGGACAATTTTTGAAAACACCAAACTGTAAGTTGATAAACTGCTTCCTGATGTGATGAGATTCAAAGTGAGACGACAGCTCCTTTTTCTGAATGCAAAAGGAGATGTCAAAAACAAACTGCTCTCTTTACAACAACTCACAGCTGGTGAAAGAAACGCAGCAGCTCTTAATTTGCTCTCCGTATTTCACACAAACTACACCAAAACAAAACAAAAAACAAATAAATGAATACAAATTAAATGACAGGGATGACTCTTTAGCAGCTCTTCAAACGGACATTGATGAGGGAAGAATGTGGAGAGCGGTGAGAGAAGAGGAAGACTGCAGGCTGGTCGATGACGCACAGAGCAGGCTCTGAGTGAGCCTGTCTGCACGTCGCAGTGACATAATAGTCTATCTGAGTCCTGCACACAGTTACACATGTTCACACACAAACACACTCTCCAATGTGTCTCTCATTCCACTGCGAAGCCACAGGTCTCCTCGATCGCAGTCAGCAGCTTGTCGTATAACTTGTCGTAGCTCTCGTAGGGCGGAATGTCAATCCGATTGAAGCTGGAGAGAAGAGAAAGAGTTCATATGAACGAAGCTATGAGAGACTGAAAGGTACTGATTTCTGTTATTGTGATAGGTTTAGTGCATGTCGCGTGTGTGTCTGCAGGTGAACGTGGCACACACCAGGTATGGGCTTTGGGCAGATTGTTGGTGTTAGCATCGATCTGATGGATGGTGAAGAGTCTGGGCCCTGCAGCACCTGCAGTCAAAACACAAACAAGATGCATCAGGTGCAGTTCAGCATCAAATTCTGTTGTTAAGTTACTCACCAACATCTTAGCTAACAAAGTCCTGACGCCTTTATAACCCAGCCTCTGCTCCATTAGCCATTGCCAGACAAGTATTTTATCAGAGGGTTTCTTTTGTTGGTCTGAAATGTTCTCCTGAAACTTCCAGTATTCTTAGATAAATTAAATTTGACCACATCATAATAGTTTTTTCACAGTACTGAAATTTCTATACCTTAAAAAATATCACTAAAAATATCACCACTGTTAATATCATGGGGAGAACTTGACATTGAGGGCAAATAAGTAAATAAATTTTTTAGCAAAAGATAAATATAACAAGGCTATAACATGGCAACAATGACTTTTCTTGGTTAGCAGCAAAGAACGGCAGAACGACTGTAATACTCACTGACACTCATTAAAACCTTTTAACATTACTGAAAAAAATATTCCTCTTGCAGTAGTGCACAGATTCAAAGTTTTGAAAAAAATACGAAAGAATCCTTCTGTCAGCAGCAACAACACATGGAACAGAAGCCAAACCAGAAGTGGGGCAGGACCTCAGCCCTCTAAAGTTAGAGACTCATCGTAGAAGCTGGTTAAGACTGTTACTTGCTCAGTCTCTCTTTCAAACTCAGTGCCGACTACTTTGGAACGATGTTTAAGCACGGCTTGAATGGAGTCAGAGCTAATTTTTCAATGGTGCTTCACTGCATCACACAAAAGGAGTGTAAATTAGCGTGTCCACCCGGGTATCGTGTTTCTATCACTCCCTATCAGAGATGGAGCTGATAAATACCCGTGACTACTGCAGAGTCATTTGTCCTGGGAATGTGTGGATTATAACCTTTCCCACTATAAACAAAAGCCAGATGTCAGTGGGTGTTAGTGGTTTTTTGGTCCAGTGGGAAAGGGGCTACTGAGTCAGAAAAGTACCCTGTAAAGCCTTGAAGCCTTGCAGTGGGACTCTGGATGAGCCAGTGACAAACTGCAGTAGCCGGGCCCTCCTCTCCTCGTCGAATGACTCCACGGCTTTCCAAAACCACTTGACGATGTTGCTGTCGGGGGTGCAGTGCTTCAGACGGGTGTTTGACTTCCAGTCAGAGATGTCGATCTTTCCCAGGCCGCACACTATCAGCTGACGGTAGAGAGGGAGACAGAAACTTGAGGAAACTATACCAGGAAAATGTACCTGAAGTAATCATTGTATTGTGGGTGATGTTACAGAAGATTTTTTAACTTGTACCTCCAGTTCTTTTTCATCAAAGGATTTGAGCAGGTGTTGAGGAATAACCTCATTGAAGCCTTTCTGCAGAGCCAGAAACTGAGCCTCGATGCCATGCAGGAAACGCCAGTTTACATACAACCTGCAGCGAACATGAGGGAGGAGGGAGGGGGAGGAACACAGAGAGGATGTCAATTCATTGAACACTTGAGGGACTGCAGATACAGATTTGTTACTTGTTGGTTCCACATCTTTGTGTGTGTGCATCTCTCTCCTTACCTGACATACTCCTTCTTGGTGTCCTCTGTGACAGGGACACTCTTGCCGTTCGGGTTTGAGCTCATGTTGGATGATTTCTCCGTAGGCATTGTGCTCTACACAGAAAGTGTGGTCCAGGACGCCAGTGATGTCATTGTCCCTGAAGAGGAGGGAGGGCAGGTTAGAGAGAGGTGTGTCACAATAAGAGTCAGCTCTCAGCTCCTGCAGAAATAATTTCTCTGTACTTTAATTTTTAGGGTTAAGTCTGACAAATATGAGACACAGTAGTCATGTGCACTTAAAATCCTGACCATGTGTTTTACTGTGATTATTTCTGACAACTGTTCTGCTGCTGAGTTTTCATGAGGTTCTTGAATTCGCTGCAATTAAACTCATTTTCATTAAACAGTAACATTTATCATGCTTAACCTCTACATGGTCAGTGATGGCTCAGCAGAGATTACTACATAACATATGCTATAATGGATGACATTATCCAAAGTAAGAGTTACAATCAAGGGAAGATTGTTGCAGCATCCTCATGCATCAAACATGCAGGAGAACACCTGAACCAGCAAGGGTGTTCACGTTTGAGATCAGAAGTCATTAGCTTGAAAGTCAGCAGAGGGCGCCACAGCCATTACAAATTGGAGGACGGTAGCGTTGAGATTGTGTCTGCATCTCAAGTATGCTGCTGTATGTGCTATGTCCCTTTTTTAAATTGCTTTTTGTGTATATATGTGTGGTTTTATTCTTCGGTCAAAGTTGTTTTATTGCTCCACAGGCACAATAGGAAAACCTGCACTGAGTTACAGGTAAGTTATAGGAGAGAACTTTGCTGGGTAACCTGTATTTCTACTTGTTTTGACAAGAAAAATGCATTTGCGCTTCATATCAGTTCTGTATGTGTTTCCTCTAACGCTGCCACTGAGAGAATTCAGAAAAAAAAAACAGGAAACAAAATCTTACAGGATCCAGACAAGACTGTTGTGGAGGTCGGGGTCGACAGACTCCATATCGTCCAGCGTGATTGGTTTTCCCAGCAGCTGTTTGTAGAAGGGCAGAGTGAAGCCTCCGTCGATGTAGTGGCCGTGGAACACCGCCATGCCCATGATACGCCCCACGAAGTGGAAGTACGACAGGTGCTCCTGCACATTTACACAGGGATATTGATATGAAGGCTTTCATTCACATCATATCAGTGTTTATAATATGCTACATACATAGGCTCAGATTATACAGCTGTAGTTTTCACCACAATGTAGTAAAACTACCTGAGTTACACCCTGGAGAGGAGACAGTTCACTGCATTATCAAGCTTCAGTATAATTTAAAGTAGGGCTGTACACACTGTCACTTTTTTCACATTTGAAGCCTTTATTGAGGTTCTTGAATGAAACTTCAAATGTCTGTTGTCTATGATGTCATCATCCTTAAAACAATAAAAAATCCTGGGACAAAATCCTGAATTTGTTTTGACGGAGCTCTGAGCACACAGTGAATGCAGATACATAATGTTTGTTTTTTGTTATTGTGCAGCTTATGTTGCTGTTAGATTGCTGCTAGACCGCCTGAGGGACAGCAGTTTCTTGACTGCAATATAACTATTATTTTTTAAAAGGCTAAACACCAACAAATATGATTGAAACAGAATATTTTGTTAGAAAAAACATATTGTAAATTCAGGTGATGATTTTATCTCTTTTCAGTAAATATTGGACTTAACAACGCTCTGAAGTTAGAGGATTCTCACGAGTGAGAAACAATCTTACGCAGCCATCACCAGAATGTAATTCTACCATTAGTAAATTACTTAAAATATTAGTGAAGCCTAAACTTTATCTGCAACAGTGCAGATAATAGCCAGTTTAAACAGAATATTTATACATGCAAAAGAAAAAAATAAAGCATTCAAATGTTGATTTAGAATTTGAATGTCAACGTCATGAGTGAAGCTTCAGTACAGCCCTAATTCTTTTGTCTGCATACTGAGCAGAATCCACTTAGCAAAATAAATCACATCAATTTTATATCATTATGAAGTTCTAATTATAACAATTAGTCTCTTGTGAGCTTTTTTTAAATCATGACATTCACATGCTGTCACAGACAGATGAAATCAGTCTGGAGACTTGCCTCCCTTCAGACTTCTACTTTTTGTCTGATTCTATCTTAGTCATCCAAACAGCATCTTTATAGATCTTCTCATAGAAGAACATGTCCTGTTCGGTCTGTATCTAATGACTGGTCGTATACATACATTATTATCACATGTCTATTTATTTATTTAAGTCTGACATGACTATAAAACTAAACAGTTCCTACCGGGTTGACAGCAGAGTCGGGGTTAATCTGCAGAGTGTAGATGTCGTCTCTGGAGTACTGGAACAGGCCGTAGTACGGGTTCAGCATCTCATGAGACAACAGGTATAACCACTCCCTAACACACAAACACACACACACACAAATGTTCTGTGAAAAAATGTACCCCAAAACAAGCATAAAAAATGTTTCCTGACATTTAAAGCTGAAGTACCTCGCTACCCCGCCATAGTCCAGTCCCTCTTCTCCTCTGAATTTGATCATCAGTCTTTTCCAGAGATCCTTTGGACGCATCTTCATCACCTGCCGATACGACTCCTACAATTCAACACAAACAGCTAATTTAACACGATGCAGTACACAGAACAAGAGCTTTGATATTACAGATCATGACTCTAATATAATTTGAGGGACATCACTACTACATCGGCTGAATGGAAGAACTGTAAATATTAACTTTGGAAGTTTGCTGGTGTGTGTACACAGTGTGTGAAGCAGTGTAATTTAGCACTTACACTGCTTCACACACTATGTACACACACTGTGCAACAGCAAATATAGTACGTTTTACTAACTAGTGGTGAGAAATGACCTGATTCCTGCAGCAGATGTCTCCAACTCAGCTTGAGCCTGACAGGACTGAGAACACTGACACACTCAGGCCAGGTATGGGCTCATTTTCATCTGCATACTGTGCACTTGGGGCAGACTCAAGACTAAAATACAACCACTATTACTAGCACTAAATCCTAAAGTAGTACTTGCATCCTGGTGGTTCTTTCCTTGCCTCTCTTTGTCACAGTCCTCTTCCTGTTATAGTTAAAACAAATACTCTGTGCGTTTCCTTTTTACATTACATAAGAATCATCTCTCTGTCTGTCGGTCCTCACAGAGTCCAAAAACTCAAAGGCCATGCACCAGTGAACAATATCCAGCCACAGCAGCAGCACTGCTGCAACAGTGAAAGTGTGACAGTCGGCTTTAAGATGCTACTGAGCACTCACATGTTTTAGATACTCTCAACTCAAGTTATCAGACATGTTGGTGAGCAAAAATATTTGTGTGCAAAGTGCACAAGACATCGAAAACCTCCGCTGAATCAATGATGGAATGCACATATAGTGATTTTATTAGTGTCAACCTGTGGCACAGAACACGTGTAGACAAGGAGATCAGACTATAACCATTGTAAGTACATGCACACACTCATGCGAACACACTGCCAGCGGTTAACTGTAGCACTGGTTCCTGCACCAAAACCTCAAGTGGATCTGCAGGGCTGGTTTTCACACTTAACTTTCCCCTTCCACAGCTGTCACGTCGAAGAAGGATGAAGTCATATTTTTCATTGCTCAACTTGTAGTTATGAAGTTATGTCTGGCCTCGAATACTTGCCACTGCTGCCTTAGCTCCATTCCTCACCCGCTCCTTCCCACCCTCCCCTCCCTCTCCCCCCCTCCTTCCCCATCTCTTTAGCTGCTGAAATCATCCAGAAAGAATGCCTTGCCTTGGTAGAACAAATGATTGGGAGAGCGAGAAAAAGAGAGGCAGAGGAGGAGGAGAAGAAAAGTAACAGAGAAATCGTTTTTTTGTGGTGTTGTGAAGGCCTTTCTGTTCTGCCTTTCCCTGGAAATCATAAAGCGGTTCTGAGTAGTGGTTCTGTGCTGCCCTGGGCCCTTTTCTGGTGCACGTCGTAAACAGAGTGAAAAAATGCCAGTAAAATGCAAAGATCTGGGTTTGTGAGCATTCTGCTATTGTTTTCATGGACATTTCGAGTTTGCACGTCAGTACGTGATGCTTTCCTGAATGCCAGATGGTGAATTTTACAAAAACATGGTCAATGCACACTATATAAATTCAGGGTAATTTCTGTGTTTGCATTTGTGTATGTGCATGTGTTTGCAGCCGTTTAGGTCAGGGTGCCATGTTTACAAGTATCAAGGTTTCATTAGGGTTTTTTTTTTTTTTTTACCTCAAATATCTCCTCACGGCACACCTCGATGCGGCAGTGGCCCGCCTGGGGTTGTTGCTGAGAGAGTTCCTGCCGCAGGATCTTCAGCTTCTGCACCAGGTCTCTCTTGTATTTGGGCACCGTCAGGCACTCTGCCTCTTCAGGCAGCTGGGCCGGGGACAGAGCTTGCTGAGGGACCCCTGGACCACCCTGGTCCTTCAACTGAGGCGGATGACTGAGAGGGATAATGTGGAAAGGAGAAAGATGTCAACAGTCGAGGAGGAATGGAGGAGGAGAAGAGCAGTGGAACAGATGGAGGGAGATCGACATGGTATGAACGGGCAAATGAGGGACAAGAAAGAAAGGCAGAAGGAGAAGAGTCACATGTCAATATGATTAACCATCTAAACAGCAGTATTAAACATTTTGTCCTGGGCTGCTCTTTTCAGATTTCCAGTTGATACATTACAGCCATTTGCTGTCATATAGTCATGAGTATATATTATAATGTTTCCCATGCACTGCTTTGACTTCAGTTAAGGCAACAGATTTACACAAGAAGAAAGAGGGACATGTCCTGTAGGGAAATCCCCAACCCCTCCATCTCAAATATCCACTAACCGCTGAACTCGGGAGTTTTGTACGAAATTCCCTCTCTAGCCCTCACAAGGCAAAGAGCACTAAACAGAGCCCTAAGCCCTGAGTAAATCTGATCCAGACCCGTGGACACGCTGGGCCTTTGACCAGACGTTTGGTAAATATCTCCAGCAGGAAAGACAGAGAGAGGGAGATAAACCCTGGGTAAGCAGAGAGAAAGAGACACACACAGAGAAAAAGAAAGATAGAGAAAAAGAAATATACAAAAGAGAGTGGTGTAAGAGTAGCTGGCGCCTCCGGCTAGCTGATGTTCTCTTTGCCCTCCTCTGTTATACATTTCTCTTTGAGTCTAAAATATCCAAGTTTAAAGCCCCCCTCCAGGCACGTTTTAAAGTATGTAAAAATACACGGTTATAATCAATATTTTGCTTAACACTGTTTAACACTGCCCACATAAAAAGTTTTTAAAGAACTCTGAAAAGAGGGCAGAAGCTGATCGACTCTTTCTGCCTTGTTGAGAAATTCTGGATCTGGCTTCCACCATCCCTGCTTGCTGTAGGTTTTGTTTTCACCTTCTCCAGCGGTGCTAGGTTGACATGTGATAGAGCAGTTTGCATCAAGTGGCAAGTGTTAGAAGAAACATAGGAGAGATACAGCTATACATGTTGAGCCTCAGTCAGACCCAGACTCAGATGAGGAGTCGGCTGTGCCACAAAACCAGCGACTAGCAGATGCATCAGAATCATAAGTGCCTTTAGCGTCCTCTATTTGTCTGTTGTTTGTTAGCTTGTAACTGCAGGGCTAATACAGCATTAGTGGTTATGAAAAATACAATAGTATCTGCAATACTGTCAGTGTGGCAATTATGTACCAGAAGTCTAATCAAAGTTTGTAGAAAGATACAGTCCGTCCTACTGATATTTAGGTATTGAAAGTCTGCTCTGGGCTAGAGGATTCAGGTTTGCAGGCATCTACACATTAGACAGAGATCTACTTCAGCCAGGGTACATTTGAATGTCCGATTTTAGAGAAGTTCAGAGACATCGTCCCCTTTAGTAGAGTACGGACAAACTTCGTACAGACATTTTAGGGGACATTAACATGACAAAAACACGTTTTTGAGTGCAGAGGATCTTTAATTCCCCCGATATCATTACTCCAGCTGTGTCTCTGTCTTTAACTCTTTTCCATTTTAAGACATCTTAACCTCCTGTCAAGCATAAAGAAGCTGACAGGCTGATAAGGTATCCCTGCCCACCACCAACCGCAACTGGATCTCCCATCATCTGACCACTGTAGCTGCCACCCTTCCTTATACTTTGAGGTGAAGAGGGGAGAAAAACACCAACATTTTTCTAAACGTCTAGTCTTGTTTCCATTAACTAGCACAAGCACTGAGGATGCCTTTGTCTTAGCTGCAATCCATGTTCTGATAAATGTAGATTCCAGCAGCTGCTCTGAGTTCATGTTTGCCTGGCCAAAGTGCAGCCTTGTTTTGTAGTTTTGCAATTTTCAGGACAAGAGGGCTATGTGTGGGAAAGGGTGTGAGCAGGGAAGCAAGCCTGTTGCACAGCAGACCGAGGAACTCAATTCAAAGAGCGTAGCTTCTGACCTTCATCCCCTTTTACCCTCTTGCCATTCAGGGCCTGTACATTCTAAAAAAAGATGAGACAACTATAAAATACAATCTTGGCAAAAGGTGAGCCATGGTCAGTGTTCTAGTTCTGGCCTCCTCCAGCCCTCATTGTGGTGTTTGTGGTGGGACGCCTGGGTGGGCCCCGTGAAAATATAATCCATCTCTCCCTCAAACAGGACAGCAGCCCTCACTTTCCTGTGAGGAGACGCTGAGCCAGCAGAGGACTTCTTTAAAAGAGGCTACTGTCCTTCGCTGGGAGTGGAGTGTCGAGGCTGCTGTTGGCCAAACAAAGACTGAATTGGCATATAAAAAAGGAAGGAGAGACTTTCTAAGGTAGCAACATATAGCCACCCACTTATTCCGACACTTGTACATTTGGGTTCTCTGGTTCAGTGGGTTGAAAAAGGCCCCGTCTATTTGGGCTTTCCAAACTAAACGGGTGCAGTGTTTCGCCAGTCTATCCCTGTATAATCAAGTCCGCTGCTATTTATTTTATTGGCAGGCGCTGGAGCTCCTAGCATGTCAAAGAAAGGGTAAGACTGCAGCGGAGCAGTCCTGAAAACCACTTTAGGAAGGAGGAGGGGAAGAAAAGATGGCCTTAAAACAAAATGGAATGAGTTGCTTTTGGCTGGGAGGCTCAAGAACCATATAATAAAGCGTAATTTCAGCGCACTTTTTTTTTTTCTTTCTGAGGGCACGGTGTAATTAAAAATACGTTTCGACATAGTTCATCGTCTCTGGTTTCCTAACGGGACGAGCTCTGCATATTTGATGGTAAATATAGAAAACACAAGCACAGCAAAGCTGAAAATCTGCCCAAGCTAAAAGAGAGAAAAGGTTCCTATTGCTGTGACAGCTTGGGTGAAATACTACTGAGGGAGAAATATAAATTTCAAATTCAATATAAGAGCCAGAGGATTTTATTATTGTTATTCCAAGGTGGAAGGAGCGGGAGGAAAAGAAGCTGGAGAAGTCAAGAAAGGAAGGAGTGAACATTTGCCAGAGCTGGGTCACCTGCAGCTGAACCTGCAGAGTCATGATAGGCCTCCATCCACTGTCTGTGTTTGCAGGGAGGCAGACTGGGTGTGTGTTACGTGACAGAGTGCATGCACAAGAGCACAAGGCTGCGTGCTTGTGTGTGTGAGAGAAAGTGTGCTTCTCTTCCATGGCATCTGGCACAGGTGGGCTGTAATGAGTGTTGAGTAGGTGTAGTGGTGTTAAAGCCACACCAGCCACCCCAACACACCCCCTCTACCCCCCACCCAGCACGGAGAATCAAAGGGCTCTTTATGAGGCTGAGTATCAGCTGGTGCCCTGCTCTTTTAACACTTGCCTAAAAAGCAAAAGAGGACAGAGAGGTCGGCCAAATACTGAAGCCGACTCGACAGAACGTGGAGTCAGAACGTGTGTATGTGAGTGCAGAATTATTTACTTGGACAACATGTGTTTTGCCAGTAAATGTTCGATCTCTAACATTCTCCCCACCTACCAAACATCTGCTCACGTCTATTGGTTTCAAAAATACAGGAAGTACAGGAAACCAGCAGCAGACATGCTGCAGTGATGAGACTGCCTGCTGACGAAAGCATGTTGCATTTGACAACACTTTCTGAGAATAACAAATGAAAGCTTTGCAAGATGTTGCAATTACAGAAAACAAGCGGCTGTACTTTCTGCAATGATTTGACTTTTAACTGAACTTTACACAGCATGAGACCACACCGACTCCAGGGTGCAGTACTTTGAGCGTGTGAATAAAACAGAAGTGATCTGCTAAGAGTAAAATTCTTTCTGTATGGATTTAAGCTTTCAACTAGCCAGACCACGGCCCGTACTCCTGTTCATGCCTATACAGACAGCCCTTTAATACACCACTTGCAGACAGATTTACCCTGCTATATATACTGTTTAGACGACTGGCATTTACTGTAACATCAAGTCACACGTCAGCTTTAAAAAGTACAGCAGATATGTCAAATACTGTATATATCGCATGTATCACTAACCCAACAATTTGAATATATATTTATATTTATATTTTACAGGTTAAATACGCCACCCAGCCATAGTGTACCAAATATAATATAATATATAATCATCACTCCTTAAAACATCAATGCAGATGTTGATATAAATGTCATGATGATTTATAACTTGGTTGGGAAAATACCTGCTGATGCCCACTAAACCCAAATCCAGCAGCGACTAAAAATACCTTCAGCAAACACTGATGTAATCTTTCAGACATATACTATGTGCTGGTGCAAGGGAGGAAGCTAAGTATGTGAGAGACAGTGTGGCAGACCACAGTAATGTAGCTGTGTCTGACTGTCTGACAATTCAAGGCCTTCATTAGTCTAAGGTCGACGGCAACGGGGCCGTCTGAGTCACGTTTAAACCAAGATGCATCCTGGGGGATCAGACTGAGGTGCAAACTGCAGACTCACAATGTTGTAATGTCAAATCTGGTGCATGCCAAAACACAAACTGTTTATACAGACAGGGAGTAAAAATAACGCCCAGAGACAAAATGATTTAAGAGATAAAAGGTGAATACGCAAGTTTTTTGTGTAAGTAAAAAAAATTACTGCAGTTTTTGTCATCAGAACAAGTAAGAAAAAATGTATTTAAGGTTTGATAAAACTGTATTTGTATTTCAAGCAACAGCAGCACAACAATGTGTTGATATTTGATTTTTTTAAAATGACACTGAGGCTGCTGCTGCTGCAGTCCAACTTATAAATTTGACAGGTTTCTTAAGTATCATTTATAGACTACTGTGGAAAATAATACGAAAGAAAAGCTAGGAAAGTTTCAAACTGATTATTTAAAAAGAGAGGTTTTTTGCCTAATTTGAACAAATGATAAAAAGTCCACATTTTTTATTGCTACGTCATTCCTTATTGGACAATTCCACAATCATACACCGGTGGTGGCGGAGCTGCCATGCAAGGTACTGGCCTGCCCATTGGGAGCAACTTGGGGTTCAGAGTCTTGCTCAAGGACACTTCAACATGACGACAAAAGGAGTTGGCAATCAAACCGCCAACCTTGTGCTTAAAATACGAGCAGTACGATGTCCTGAGCTGCAGCCGCTCAGCCACAAATACAAGGAGGTAGTTATGTTGTATTGTCAAAACACCAGGCGTACTTAGGTAACCCCGAAGCTCAGTCAACCATCCTGTCTGACAACTCAGCATCCAATAGTTTCCTCTAAAAGAAAGAGTCTTCATTATTTTATTGTTATTGCGATCAATCTCTCTTCAGGTCGAGGCTGACAGCGCTGCTTGCAGTAGGTTTTTATTTCAAGTCAACACATTTCTTTTTCTCAGTCTCTCCCCTGACTTAATTAAGACAAGTCTCTCCCCTGTAGCAGCTAAATGTGTTTGACTGACCATGTCAGTTTTCTCCTCTGCCAACTATTTTTTTTATTCTTTTGATTTTGTGTCTGTCTGGCAGAAAACAAAGAGCGAGAACTTTTAGGAGAGAAAGATGCACACAAACAGTAATGAAAACATCTTTCAGTGGAACAAGGGAAACAGAAGCACAGCAGCTTAGTGCTTTTTCTTTTTACCTGTGTGAAGGAGAAGTTTCCCTTTGCATTTCCTCTCTCTGTAATAGCTTACTTTTCTTAGCAACATCAAAACACCATCTATATGACTCTGTTGTCATCTGAAGAAAAACAAAGTTGCATTTTTGCTTGAACCCCACACACCAGCAACAATACCATGCACTCAGCTGACCCTGACACACAACCCCACTACAACCACCACCTTCAATCTCTCTGTATGGAAACAGGTCAATGCATTGCTGCATTATAGCAAGGTCATGGTGTGTGTCTGTACATTTGTGTGTGTGTGTGTGTGTGGTGGACAAGCGGCAACCTCCTGGTCTGAAAAATGAAGCCACCACAGAAGTGCCAAAAACTGCAGTTGTCTAAATGACTACTTGAGGCTGGCTCCAGACCAGTCAATCCCCATAGACCCTCATGTTGAAACGCCCATTTTACAGCAGAAATTAACATGTTTACAGCCTGGTACAAAAACGGTATGGTCTCTATGGTTATTTCCTCCCTCATGACAACTAACAGGGGGTGAATTTTTATATGGGTTACCTGTTTACAGTAAGCAGAAATTAAGGGTGGAGCTGCTTTGAGTGACAGGCTGTCTGCTGATACTGTCCTCGGCCTCCCAGTCAGATCCACCCCTCGCTCCTCCACTGCACCAGCCTCTCGCCCAAATATGGTCACCTCTGGCTCCAAATTACCAAGATGGCGACAGCCGAAAAGCCAAACTTGAGGGTTTAAAACGGGAATCCACAAACCAATGGGTAATGTCACAGTATCTACATCCATTATTTTTGGTGGTGAACCTATGTGGATCTATGTGGATGATGTTGGGTGAAATATTCTTAAATCCTGGCGTTGATAAAAGACAGATGTCCTGACACTGAACCAGCAGAGAGGCTGATAACTTTAACAGTTTTTGGAGCACAGAGGAGGGTGTGGGACACAGGAGAGAGAATGAGTGAGGAGAGAGGACAGAGGAGAGGACAGGAGGAGGGACGGTGTAGAGATGAGAGGGTAAAAAGAAATGAACAAAGACAGAGAGATGTGAAGAAGAAAGGGTAGAAAAGGCAGAATATAGTGCTGGTTTGACTGGTTAGTTGCACTGGTTTCTCTATACAACAGAGGCATTAAGGTTTGTCAGATATACAGATTTTCACACCTTGGGTTTGTACATGCACAGTGTGTGTAAACAGACTGCCGTCTCCTCCATGTATCTCCCCATGTGGCCTTTGTATTTCTGCTTGCTGTTGTTTTTGTTTATGGGCCTGCTGTCACTCATCAGGGTGTTTAGAGTTGAGCCCAGTAAACAATCCAACATTACGTCTGTGTTGTCGAGACCATTTAACACGCCCAATAAAATTTTGTGTTCCAGAGCCAAAGCTGAGAAGAGGCTTAAACTGGAAGAAATTTTGTTTTCAGAAAACTGCACAACACTAATCTATTCTAGGTCTGCTCTGGGAAAAACATCTTTGAAATGAAACACTGTGCGAGGCTTTCTGACAATTACCTGAAGTTATTTTTCTTGACACAGAGACTTATCTCCAGTGGTATACTCATTTCATATCAAAAGACGTATTGAGGCTGAAGCAGTGTTGCCAGCTTTTTTGGTTATGGGTGTTAAAAACAAGGATAAAAATCAAACAGACTGACTTCAGCTTTAGCCTCAACAAACACTGTTTGGGTTTGAGCTCTTTTACCTTCACAGTTTGTCTATTATACATTTTAAACTTCTCAAAGGTGTGTACACCAGTGTGTAGGATTAAGATTTAAGGAGATATATTGGCAGAAATGGAATATAATATAACACGTATGTTTTCTCTAGTGTAGAATTGCCTGAAAATAAGAACTGTTGTGTTTTTGTTACTTCAGAATGAGCCGTTTAAATCTACATAGTGAGCGAGTCTTCTCGGTGGAGACAGCCACGTTGCACCACCATGTTTCTACAGTAGCCCAGAACGGACAAACCAAACACTGGCTCTAGAAAGGGCCATTTGTGTTTTTACATCAGCCGCATAGTTAGCCCGTTGCCATGAGCAGTGTCTGAAAAACAGTCATTTTTAACGCGAGTCTGCTTTAATCAGTGTTCATACTGGTTTAAGTCACCGGGTCCATTTGTTGTGGAGAGGAAGAGACCTCTGCGGATAACTCATCTCCTGGTAAAAACCTCCTGAACATCTGGATTTTAATTTAAAGAGAAAAGGTGTGCACACATTAGCAGGTGTTGGGCTAGTGGCATGTCTCTGATGAGCTGAACTGCATAGGAGAAACACTAATTTTTCACATGAAACTGATTTATTCAGTGTTCATACTGATTTAACTCACCAGGTCCATTTGTTTTGGAGAGGAAGAGACCTCTGCAAATAATATGGCTCCTGGTAAAAACCTCCTAAACAATGAACACGGAAGGAATTCTAACCAGGAGAAGACTCAGCTGGTTGCAATCTGCAATCCTCACCAATGCTACTAAATCCCCCTAACTCTTACACACTAAATTTTGAGATAGAATTATTTACAAAATGATTTCCTGCCCCTATGTCAAGTTCTACTTTTGCACTTTGAAGCGCAGTTGGCTGACGGTCCTAAAGCCAGAGTAAAAATCAGGTTCGCGCAAGGACTATAAAGACTTATTCTAGAATAAATACAAGAACTTTATTTATCCACGTGTTTAAAGAGTGTTGGACATTGCACATTTAGTGCTGTGACACGGACTGTACGTAGAGTGTGTTTTGATTATGTTTTTATTAATCAGCGTGTATCACGGAAAATTGCATTAGAAATTAGAGCTCATTAATTTTGACCTTTTCAAAGTTCTAAAACTTTGTCTGGACTCTCTCAAATCTCTCCTAATAAGGACTCAGACAAGCAGTTTAATGATGCTGACTGGATAACATAGCTGAGCTTCAACTCACAACCAGAGGCTGTTCTGACACATATGGATACTATTTGACCAAATGACCAGATGTTGATTTCCCAAACATGTCTATCGTGCCAGCCGCTGTTATTAAAAGAGGCTTTGACTAAGAATTTGCACTAAAAAAAGCAAAGGGGAAAATCTCCACATCTCTCTATGTTCCTCTTGTTCTAATGATTCCTGCCTCACACACTGGCAGGCGGAAAGTACAGGGAGCTCCCTGAGAGCCAAAATACACCGAGACCAATCTTAGAATTCAGTTTATCATATCAGGGATTCACATAACTCACAGGTTTTTTCATTTTCTCTAAATTACTCAGTTGCGGAGCGAATACACTGAAAGTATCTAGCCCATGTGTGTTTGGAGAGGATATGAGAACTGGTGCTAAGCTAGCAGCTGCTGTGCTAGCACGTGTTCAGTATAATTTTCCCAAGTGGGGTCGGCCTCATTAGGCCTCTATGCTGGCTTAGCTGCCTGTGAGCTGATCTTCAGTGGACGCAGACTGCTGACAAACAGCACAAACACACTGAAAGATGGACTGACAGTCCTCGACACGGACAGCCAGTGTGTGTGCGTGCGTGTGTGTGTGTGTGTGTGTTGAACTTGAATGACATCCACATGAAAGTCAACCCTGATGAAGGTTATGCACGACGTACACACATAAAAATCACTGGACATTCCCTTGTGGAAAAGTATCACAGTCAGCATTTTCTCTCATGACAGTGTAACACTGTGTTTGTGTTTGTGTGTGTGTGTATGCGTGTGTGTATGCGTGTGTGTAAGAGTAGGTGTATGTGAGAAGCTTTGAGTGACTGGCTGCTGAAACTGCTTTCTACAGACAGCCAGGGTTGGTGCATGAAAATGTCCGTCAACCTGTGTGTGCTGATCACACTGTTCATATGCATGTATGTCATAGACTGTGTGCAAGTGCATATATTCAGTTTGTTGTCTGCATGCAAGTATGTGAACACATATGTATGTCTGCACAAATGTGTGTGTCTGTGTGTCTGTGTGTCTGTGTGTGTGTGTGTGTGTGTGGGTTACCTGAGGTTAGTGTTTTGGCTGTCCATGGCCACGCGGGAACCATTTGGACTTGGGCTGCCCGAGAAAACGGGAGGATAGAGGGGAGGAAGAAGACAGAGTAAGACAAAGAGGGAGAAAAGGGCATGAAAAGAATGTGAATGACAGAGAAGACGTTTGGAGCATTGAAAACAACACGGGACATGGATTAAAAAAGAAACAGTGAGACAGGAGCAGACAGAAAAAGGAAACAGAATAAAGGAAGATTTAAAAAAAAAAAGAGAGAAATGTGAAATGAGAAGAAAAGCAGAGGAACAGTAATGAAGTCCAAAACATGGACAAACACAGAGAGAGGAAATGGATGAAAAGATAGCATCAGTGAGAAAGATGGAAAGAGGAGGATGGGAAAGACCATTGACAGAGACAGGAAACAGGAAAAGAACAAAAAGAGGGGGACAAAAATACAAGGTGAGATGAATGAAACCAAGACAGCCATCAGAGATAATCTTACAGCAGACTAATTCATTGCTGGTGGACATTCAGGACTGCAGTGTGTGCCACAGCTTCACAATTTCCCCGTCTCTTCACTCTGGTGCTGGTTATTCCAGCATTCCCAAACAGGAGTCCTCATGTCAATTTCCAGGACAGATAGTGTGAATGCAAAGCTACTTTTAAAAACACGAAGCTGCTAATAATCCTGCTGACAGAATCTAAACCAAGACTAACAAGACTGCTGTGTGTCAGCAGTGAGCGGAGACAAAATATCAGACCTGTTTTAAAGCCTTAAAGTTAAGAGGAAGGCAAAGTCCCTCCCCTCCGGTGGACCACCATGTAACTCATTTTGGAAATTATATGTATGGTAGTTAATGGTGAGACTAATCATTTTCGATCCTGTTTAAGCTGTGCAATGAATTACACAAATGATGTTTGTCAATTTAAAAAATAATCTTGCACGTCAAGAAAGGCACAGTTTGTCGTAAAACTGCTCAAGTACATATAAGACAGTGAAAATACACAATTAGAAAGACTACACAAGTCCCATAAGTGATGTCATAACTTCCCTTCTAGCTGAAGCTAGGGTGCTTGTGTGTTTCGTACTGGCATGTACTCACACACACACAGCTGCAGCTCTCAACATGTACAGACTTTTAGGGATTTTCACCTCCTTTAATATTTTCTCCCTCATTCTGGAAGAACGAAGTGAAATGTGCCAAGGTAACAACCCTGTTGGTGTTGGTGACTTTTATTGTGTGAGACTAGAGGTGTAGTTCACTGAGCAGTTTCACACAAGACTAAATGGTGCTATGACAAACTGTGACCTCATTAACTTGCATAACAACACATCACAAATTAAACTCTTTGCTCGCTGAGCTTGTTGGAGGGTATGAGGTACTTTGGATGGCTTTGAAGTTATAATACCTTTGTTGGTGTTGTGTACCCTGGGAGGAGGGGACTGTTTAACACAAACACCACAGCAGTAAATACAGAGATTTGCATACAGTGACATATTCTACCATTTCTGTTTTAGGAGAGTTTAAGTACACTAGTTTTTTATTTAAATAGCAATATTTTATACGTCCTTGGTGGCACAAATCTTAACACACCCAAGGTAACGTCCTACTATACCCTGTCCTGGGGGCTCAAACTGATCAGTGATTTTTACACTTACTTGAGTACTAGATGCAGGTTAGCAGATAGTCGCGGGTCTGTGAACTGTGTTGTTCGGTTGTTGTGGTCGACAAAGTAGACGCGACCTGTGGCTGTGTTTCTGATCTCCCAGCCTGGTGGCAGAGGGCCCAGCTCCTCACAGTTCACATTGCTTAGGTCCCTGAACAAAGAAAACAGAAACCATCAACAAGAATGATACAACAAATGCACTCTATTAAACTATAAATACACACACATGAACATACAGGGCTCTAACGATTCGTATATTTGTGCTGAACTGTCATGGTACTGGGGTCACGGTCTGGTGCATGCAACTGCACGCAAAGTACACAGGACATAGATTGAAGCATGAAATGAGCAAGAGTGTCAACAACCTCAAAATTTCCGTTATCCTTCTGACAAAGTACTTGTTCTCATTTCTTGATTCCTTTTCAGTCCTGTACACTGACACTCCTGTCAGTAGAAACCTAAGCCCTGATCTGGGACAATGCTATAGCCCAAGGACAACTTGTGCTTGTCTATGTGAGTGTATGTGTGTGTGAGTACTTCGTCCTTGTGTGAAGTGAGGACACATCACTCGGGGACAAAGCACATGCCTCGCTGCACTCATCACAACATACTGGCTCATTTTAGCGGTTCTGTCCAAAATGACCAAACCCAGAGGTTGCTGCTGTGAGCTGGATGTTAAATGCATGTGCTTCATCGCTGTGCAGCAGCTACACCGAGACCTGGCCAAAAAATGTAACGCAATAGCAGAGCCTGAAGTCCCTGGTGAATTAACTAGAGGGCTATTGAGAGTTGGTGAAACAGTTTGATTGAATGCAGAACCACTAGCCTTTGGTGTGTTCAGCTCAACATCTGTCCAAAAACTTTTCTTCCAACTCCACATCGGACTCGGAGGTCATTAGTTTGGCTGACCCGGGCTTGAGCCTGAAATATGACTAAAACGACTGTTTTTGAACACAACCCTGAGCAATTAAGTGAGAAATTAGGCCTGATCCAGCCCAGTCAAGTCCAGTTTGGTCCTGTTACTTTTGGGATTATATGTCAGGTTTTATATTAGGCTTAAAACAACAGAGGCTGTCAGCGCTGCGGTACATTTATCATGTATTTAAGATGATGTGTTGTTGAGATATCTATGCTCTTAATAACATTAACAGAAGAAACTGATAAGGTGCTTTAAAAGTACATACAAATCTGGACAATAAAGATGGAAAGCAAAGGCGTTACCTGGGCACCCGGGGGTCATGCCAGGTGCTGACTCCAGTCTGCGTGTGGAGGAAGTAGACTTGACCCTGCTGAGTTGTTCTTTGCTCTAAAAAACAGAGAGAAAATTAATGAAATTAATACGTCAAAAAGGAGTGAAACAAGCTTGGAACTGTTGCTGTTGTTCTGTAGTCTAGTCCTGGTGGGTACAAGCATGGATAGCGAGTTTGTGTATTTTGGAGAAGGGGAAGTCTGTTTATAATTGATGTGACAGGCTAACTGCAGGGACAAGAGTTTCTTAAGGTGTGCGCCAGTATAATCAATTAGTTCCTCTCCAGTCTCCAGTAGGCCTATCCCAAGAGGACAGGGAAAATAAAATGTGAGGGGAATTTATCAAAGAGTTCCATGAGTGTTTTTCCTTGCACGGAGTTCCTCGACGCATCCTAGCTGCCTTGTTTTCTCTTAAAGGTTGGTGTGTGCTCTGAAAGTAATCCCTTCCCATTAATCTCCAAAACCAAAAGGAAATGGAAAGGAAAACGCTGTCACTCATTCCAAACCGACTAAAATAATATGCTGTAAACAAATGGGGGAACTGAAAGAAATCAGAATGGTTCATCATTGGCTTGTCGGATCTCTCGTTCCATCCAGCTCACGGATGAATGGAGCGGGAGTGTGTGAATGTTGGCACAAAGTGTGTGTGCTGCACAGGCGTGGTGTTCATGTGTATATGCGCAACCCGCTAATCCATCACTACCCCCCACCCCAACTTCCTACTGGCACAACTTGTTTCCTACCCACCTCTCCCTCTCTTTTTCCCCTCACACACTCCCCTTCTCTCTCTCCCTCTCTCATTCTCTCTCACGCTCCGTCGCCACACCCAGCCGCTGGTTCAGAGGGTTCAGCTGAGGAAGAAAGCTCACTAGCTGTTGGGCATCAGTGACTCACTTTGTCCGACCTTGGCCAGCCTCAGTGGACACAGCAGGACATTTCAAAGGGGGCACAGGTCCAACAGTGCCATTCTAAATCACTGGCATACAGCACCACACTTAAAATAATAATTTATTTTACAGACTCTGTGGGTATTGTGGGGTGCTCTGTGGCTGACTGTGAAAAGTAGACTTATTCTAAAAAGACATTCCAACGTTGGAAAATGTACTTGTGTATCTGCTGCATTATTTTCACTATGTATTTGCATGCCGTCAGTAAGCTCAGATTGAGAATTACAGACATAAAAAATAGCCAATAACCTAATGTGCCTTCTCTGAGCTAAAACACCGAGCTATGAATACCCTGCTTGCCCTCCTTCTCTTCGCTGTGGGAATATCAGTCTGCAAAGCCCAAACATACCAACACTGGAAAGTGTTTGCAAACAGGAGAGAGGAAGGGAAGGAGAAGAAGAAGTAAGGGAAGAAGGAGAGGAGAGGCGAGGAGAAGGGAGAGGAGAGGAGAGGAGAGGAGAGGAGAGGAGAGGAGAGGAGAGGAGAAATATTAACACACAGTAAGTGTTGACTGCAGTTGTCATGATGTGGTGTTGCGGGAAGGAGGGAGGGCAGGGGCGGGCGGGGGGGGTTAGTCAAGGCAGTGTGTGTGAGGACAGAGCAGAGAGACAGAGGGAGAACAAGAGGATAAAAACAGCATTTCAATTTTTATTCTCATCATTGAAAGCAAAAAATTCAAAGTATCGCTGCCTCCAGGCTACAAACAAGATACTGCCAAAGGGGCACTACGTCTTTGATACTGTATTTCTGAATGTTAGTGCTGGGACTTCACCTCAGCTTGCCTTTTTGACAACAGTGACACTGGTTATTTTATTGTACAACTGACTTTCTATTGTACCGGCTGGTTAAAAGCATTCCCTTAGTGTCCTAGGTGTAAACTATTCCTTGACTTAATACCTTGACAACCAGCAGGAGGTACCTTTGCACTGTAGTTGCACTGAAGCATCTTGTAATAACAAGCAAACATCAACACTGATAATGCACTGGAACACTAGTGACAAGGCTGAGCTCTGTCAAACGTAACCTTCATTGGCTGAAAACATCAGACTGGGCTCAGTCAGGTGTGTAAATACAAGCTCAGGTGACCTCATTGATAGTGAGTGGCAGAGTTTATCCAGTATTTAATTTTGTCATGAACTGCGTGCCTTTTCAGTGTAAAGGTCCAAAACTCAAACAACAGCATTAACATACAACATGTTTCTGAAACCTCTGAACTGTCAGCCACACAAAATGTTCCACAAAATACACTCCATGATTAAGCAGCTGCAGTATTAATCACCCTTGCATGATCATAACAAGACCATGTCACATGACATCATTCTTTTTATACAACGCTGTCTTCACTTCTCAAAATGAGGAACATAGAGACAAATTTTATTGAGACCTTTTCATTCTCTACCTACTTTACCAGATTGAATTTTTACATAGTAATCAGTTAGTGAAGGGAGTGTGTGTGTGTGTGTGTGTGTGTGTGTGTGTGTGTGTGTGTGTGTGTGTGTGTGTGTGTGTGTGTGTGTGTGTGTGTGTGTGTGTTGCTGCTCTGTCCCTCACCGTAACCCTCAGGCAGATCTGGCGGTGTATGCAGGTGCGTTCGACTCATGTAGTTACGATGCCGCTGCGATCGAACCCGTCTCTCCTGGATCCGCTGTTCGCCCGGCGGGCAGCTGGCCTCCGCCCCATTAACAGGTGTCATCACTGGTGTGTTCTCATCCACCACGCAGCTTAGCGGACGTCCTGATGGGCTGGAGTACTCCGATGCTGGCCTGGGAAAGAGAAGAGAGTGTGCATGTTTATGAATGTGTGGTGTAATCCTAATCTCTAATTGCAAGATCTACTTTTTTGTCATACTTATAACAATTTTATAACTACTTAGAAAAAAAAAAAAACACTTTGAATTCTGAGGAGCATTTTGGCCTAACGATACCAACTTTCTAGCTGTTCACTGGATGAATAAATATACAAGAACCATTCCAGAGTGCCATGCATAGTAGAGTGCATTACAGAAATGAGTGATAAGTGGTCAACACTTGGTTTCAGTGAACGTATGTGATGAGAGAGATTAGACGTAGAGGTAGGGGAACTAAAAGAGATGTTTATAAGCCGCTTAGCTAGTTTAGGGTGAACAACATGAACCGCGTTACTCAAGAGAGCTGGTATTTTCATCACTAGTGTGCACTGTTTTCCTCTACTTGCAGGCAAGGGCGTAGGTTCTGTTTCAACACTGGGGGGGCACATATGAGACAGGGAGATTTGAGGGTTCTCTCCAAAGAAATTTTAAACATCAACTTAAATTCCTGCAGTTTTAATGCACCAATTTGAGCCTTTTCTGCATCAATGTATTATCAAAATATCTTTTAATTTCTTCAAAATAAAAGTCCTCTACTATTTTCATGTTTTTATTGGGGAGGGCAAATGCATGTATTCTAAATATTGAAGCAGAAGTGTTTCCTGTGTACCACCCGAAATGCCTATGCTTGCAGGAACCTGGGTACGGAGGGTGCAAAAGAGTGTGGTACTGTGTGTTATAGGTGTGCTAAGGGTTAAGTCAGAGTTGCAGCCAGTTTATTTCTTCTTCTGATGTCTAGACATACATCAGTCCTCGAGAAGAAAAATGCTTTTCGTGGTTATGGTTGAGATTAAAGGATTATGGGTTGCATAAAAGCAAACACAAAGTCCCCACAGGACTACAGTAGAATCTTTAATGTGTTTTTGTGCTACTTAACGGCAAGCAGGACTTATGAACACATATCTGATAAGCAGACATAACCAGAGACAGACTGACTTAATGACACTTGCTACACTTACTTTGCGTGTGTGTGTGTGTGTGTGTGTGTGTGCGCGCATGTGTAGCATGTCTGACCACTGTCTGGCTGTCCAGAGTTGCTGACGCCTTGGCTATCTAAAACCTTGGACCCTTGTCTGTCGACCCACAGCCCACCTCCTCTCTCCTCCACACACTCTTCCTCCCTCCCATTTCCTCTTTCTCCCCCCTCACTTATATCCCACCTCTCCTTCCACTTTCGCTAGTCCTTTCTCCAAGTTACACCACTCTTCTGTCCAGGCTCTGAGCCGTTATATCCCAGCTACACCTCTTATGTGGCACCTCATGACTAGCTCATGGACCTGATTACATTTGTCATCAGACTGGACCCGCAAAGAATTGTGAGAATAGTAAAAACAAGTTACCATCCGCAACCATCTACTTAAAAAAAAAATCACAGTAAAAATATTCCCTTTTTGTGCTTGGTGAGTTAATATGTAACATACTTGCATGGGATTATAAATAAGAAAAAAAGACTTTTTAAATTTTACATGATATTTGTTACACCTGCTGTCGCATATTCAATGGAAAAAAATGAAATGGAAAAATCGCTCTCATTCTCCACTTCCTCTCTTAACTGATATTCGTCATCCTCACTGCTTATCCTCTGTCATTTTCCTCCTACACAGTCTCTGCCTGCTCATCTTCCTCCTTAGCTTCACCATTTCCGCCTCCCTCAATGCCCTACCACTTAACCCTTTCTACACCATTTCCTGTCTGTTCTATCTCGTTCTACTGTGCTGCCTCGGGGCCACTAGAGATGTGTAGTAGGAGTGGGTGGAGAGGTGGGGGTGGTGGTGTTATTTGTTTGCTTACTCCCTGAACGGCTCCGCTGATATGGGCCAAGTAGGAAGGCGACAGTTGTTCCTGCAGGAACACGGGCCAAGTAAAACCTGGCTGCCCGACTGGCTGGCTAGTTTATTTAGGAGTGTGTGTGTCAGTGCGTGTGTGTGTGTATGTGTGTGTATGTGTGTTGCGGTGGGGTGGGGGGTCTAAGGAAATTGACAGCAATTCACTCATTACCAACAGACTGTTATTGTTGTGTTGTGCATTGGGCTGAGTGGAAGTGCTTTTTCTGGAAAGGGAAGTGGGGAAATGTTCAACCCCTGATGCTTTGTTGTAAAAGGTCAAGTTTGTTGTGCATTACATCAGCATGACTGCTGTACATAAAGTAGGAAGTAGAGGGATTAAGGATGATATGATATGGGCCATTGGGAAAGCTCCCACTTTAACATGACTCACTCTTTGTAATATAATACATTATCTGTAGTCTTAGTTGACGATGTGTTGAGATGAGGATGTGTGCAGTACGTGTGCAGATGTACCTGGTAGGTCTCTCCCACTGCGTGGTACGTGTGATGTGGTTCAGGTACTGTATCCTTCCAGAGGCTGTCCTCCTCTCTTCCCAGCTGTTTCAGGACATATTAAGACAAACAGGTTAGAAATAAACATCATACTTGTTGTAAAGTAATACCAAAATTAAAGTCACCCTTGTCGGCCTTTGAAACCACTGAGGACATGCTCATCTAACAGCACTGTAAGCAACGTATTCCTCATTTTCTTTAGTAGCAGGACAAAAAGAGCATCACTGATGTGCATACAGCTGAACCTTCTGAATGTATCAAACCAGACAAAAGTCTCATAAGGAGCATAATAGTATTCATAATGACTGTTTGTTGTGACAAGACACCTTAGTTTTCAAATATACACAAAAGCACATAGAAACTAGCCTCCTGCCCAAACATACACCTCTGAACAATAGGTTACTGATATAATTTGGCTCTGACAGAGTTAAACCAAGATAGTTTCAGAAAAATGAAAGACTTCAAGAAAAAGCAAAGCACTGTGTGGACTAACGGGATAGCTTATTTTTAAGGAAAACCTTTGAAAATACTGACCCATCAGGTAAGTCATTGTCAAACAGGCGACTGCAGTCCACCACTGGCCCTCCTGTCCCGATACGATCTCTGGACTGAAGACTTACTACACAGTTTTCAAAGACAAGACAGAAAGTAGATCAGTAACATTTTCCAACCCCTATAGTGCAGCACAATAATGAATAGTATTATCTGTACAAGATGTGGATTCCAGTTCATTAATGCTTTAAATACATTTTGTCTTATTTTTATTTTTCCTATTTCTTTCATTCATCTATTACATTAATACAAAGGAAAACTAAAATAAGAAAACAGACTTTGTTGGTAGTAGGGTTGGCACAATAGCAGCTTTTCACTACCAAAAGTTTTTACAATAATGATATTATCGTGGTATCTAAAGAAAATTTGGAAAAAATACTATATACACCGATCAGGCATAACATTATGACCACTGACAGTTGAAGTGAATAACGTTGGTCATTTCATTACAATGCAGTGTTCTGCAGGGACACCTTTGGTCCTGGCATTCATGTGGATGCCCCTTTACGCACTCCACCCATCTAAACATTGTTATAGTCCAAGTACCCCCACTCATTGCAACAGTACCCCTGATGGAGGTTGCCCCCCAGCAAGGCAATGCACCATGCCACACTGCAAAAACTGCTCAGGAATGGCCCAAGGAACGTGACAAAGAGCTTTAGGCATCGATCTAGCTTCCAAATTCCACAGATCGCAATCTGATCAAGCATCTGTGGAACAAACTGGTACCCCAGAGGTTTGTCTCCATGCCTCATCGGGTCAAAGCCAAGTCTGATCTACAGTGGAGACTTTGACCTGTCGAGGCATGGACACAGGACCTCTAGGGGTGTCCTGAGTTGTCTGGCACCAAGGCGTTGTTGAAGGATCCTTCAAGTCCAGTGGGTTGTGAGGAAAGGTACCGGCATGCCCAATGGATGTTCTGTTGGATTGGGATCTGGGAAACTTGAAGGCCAGATTGAGGCCTTGAGCTCTTAGTCACATACCCCAGGCCATTCCTGAGCAGTTTTTGTGGTGTGGCATGGTGCATTGTCCTGCCTGGGGGCTAATTCTATCAGGGAGTGTTGTTGCCGTGAGGGGGGGGGGGGGGGGGTATTGGTCTGTAATGGTGTTTGGGAGAATGATGCGTGTCAAGTGGCATCTACATGAATGCCAGGACCAAAGGTGTCCCCACAGAACATTGTACAAAAAAGCAGTTACACTTAATGGATAATGAAAAGGCAACTAGATGACGTTGCAGGAGAACATAGAGAAGTGAGAACATAGAGAAATGGAAATGATGTAAGAAGCGCTGGATTATTTAAATGATATTATCATATGTGTACTATTAAAATGATATCAATGTATCACTAATAAATATCACAGTTATCATCAATGCCAGAATACTGCAACACCCCTAGCTGGTAGGGAACATACATTAAATATATTCCTATTTTTTTATTAGCACTCTGTGTTCAGTGGTTATAATTGAGCCAAGTCAGGGTATTGAGACCAAAGAAACAGTGTGGGCCATATTGTGATTTCTAGTGTTAAATAATACAATGCACTGAGACATCCAGAGCTAAACTGAAAAATGTTCTGTCTTAGAGTAATTGGTGATAATTAATTGAGGATAAATTGGCTATTTGCAAGCTTCCTGTTTATATTCTGTATAAAGTAAACTGCATTGGAGTAGTTCTCACAATAACAATAACTTCCAGCTGTTACCTGGTTCAGTGTTTTCTGAATTAAAAAATGGGGCAAAAGCTCTGGGATTTGACCAAAACTGTCTACCTGAACTTTTGTATGCAGAGGCACACTGAACGAGAGTAGAGGATCAGGAATATGTAAACAAACAGACTGACAAAAGACTATGCACATTTATATCTTTGGCTTAATTTGACTATTGTTGTGTAGTATGCAACTGCAACTGTGTTTCTTACCGACTATTTGTCCTCTTACAGTATCGTTGTCATTGGGGCCCAGTTTATTCAGGTCCAGCCTCTGATCTGCAGGGAAAACCAAACAATCATTGATTAAGCATCTGCCCTCATTTGCAACTATGAACACATCCAGGTACCAAGCCAGTGTGCAACTTGTATTTCACGCTTACTAACAAGGCGTTTAGACTAAAAACATAACTGCCGAGGGCTGTATTGGTGTGGGCGTGTTGCCTCAGTGAGACGATGAAACACTATCCAAGGCTGTATTGAGTGATAGATCCATACATTTGAGGGCTTATCTGATGCCAGAAACTGTACAGTGGATTAATAACATGATAAGTGAGGACGTTATAATCTTCGAAAGATATCAGTGATCATATTTATCCTCCACTGTGACAATCCCTACATAAGCAGTAGATTTACCCTGTTCATGTCACAAAGTAATCTACCAGGAATGTATGAATTTGATTGGCCAAGACAAGACCTTGCCAAATAACTCCACATTGTGTTGTGGCAAAATCTGAGCCAGGTTCAACATTTTTGCCAGGCAACATTCTGTTTTCTTTTACTGGAACCCTCTATGTCGACAAACTTGCCGTGTCAATGCAGTGCCATTGAAAGGAATGGGGAGGCTGTGTGTTTTTACACAGAGCTAATGAGGGTCTGACTTATGCATGAGTCAAACAGGACACAGCGAAGTAGGCAGTCAAAACTAATATAAAATATTACGTCTGCATGCAAGTGTGTTTTAAAATGTTAAAAACACAACAGTGATCTCTTCAGAAAAAACACATCTGCAGCTTCACCCATTTTGTGTGAAAAGATAAAAATATGGAGACACAAAATATCACAAATTTTGGACATAAAATGCGTAAGCGGTCTTGTTGTTTCTGGATAAGTAAGGACTCATTGTCTGCTGAGCACAGGATAGCACTGCCAGACACAGACAGCACAGAAACACAACCCAGGAAGACTCTGAACAAGATCCAGACACTGATACACTCAGCAGTCTTTCTCTCCCTCTCTCTTCCTAACACACACTCACACACACACACAATCCCGCAGGGAAATTTGTGCATGACCAGCCCAGCTGACCAGTACAGGGGGAATATCAACAGCATGTGTGTATGTGTGCAGGGCAAGAGTCCTGCAGGGGCTTTGGCTTACTTAAATAAGTAAAACATAATCAGACATAAGACAGAGTGAGAGTGTAGGAGAGGGAGAGGAGTTGAAATATGCAGAAAAGGCAGAGGGAGAGAGTGAGTGAGAGAAAGGGAGATAAAGAGATGCCCCAGTTCGCCATGCGCTAATACTAAAACCAAAGTCAGAGGGGATTTGTCATGTCTTTGATTTGCCTGTATGATTTTGTATGCACATAAAATGGTGCATCTGTTTGTATGTACAGACTAAGCAGATCTAAACAACCCTATAGCTTGTTTCCAGAACTGTGCATGAGTGCGTGTGTTTGTGTGTGTGCATGTGTGCATCTGTTCCGGATACGTGTCTAGACTAAACAGGGATGGTCTAAGCCTTACATGGCTGGAATAGTAAGCAGATTTTTCTCTTAAATAAGAGAAGAGGGAAACAGAGAGACAGAACATTTACAGACCTTTAACCACAAGCCCTCACTGCACCATTCAATTCCTCAAAGCTGGTAAACTGCATGCTACAATGAACAACTGCATATATAAGTGATTATATATGCATGTAGACCCGCAGAGGCAGAGTGTGTCTATGTATTGATTATTTAGCTTATGCACATCTGTATCTCCGTGTGTGTGCACATCTTAATGCATAAGTAAAATCTGTAGTATCAGCAGTATCACAATCAGCAGATCAGTAAGTGTTGTTTGCCATTACATCAACACTATAAATATAACACACAAATAAACATCAGAGATCAAAGCAAGGCAGACTAACATGCGTAGACGGCAAGTCATTTTGAGAAACTGGCGGTGTGTGTGTGTCAGTGAGTTTGTGGGTTCAGAAGTGGGACAGATGACTTAAAGGTTTGTGTGTGCAATGCTACAGGAAGTGGAGCTCAGTGTAGGGCCAGACAGACTTCTAGTAAACTAGACAATCATAACGGACCCACTTTTGGTTTGCAAGAGTGTGTGTGTGTGTGTGTGTGTGTGTGTGTGTGTGTGTGTGTGTGTGTGTGTGTGTGTGTGAGAGAGAGCGACTGCAGGAGTGAGACAGTTGAATATGACTTCTAGGAACCAAGGCGATTCCAGTAAAGTCTTTTTTTGTGTGCGTGTATTTTTATGTTAGTCTCTACGTGTGTGTGAGCATCTTGGTCAGACCACAGACTGGGCAAAGTTCATGTGTCTGCAGCACAAAGGACAAGGACAAGGGGGTAATGTGAGCGCTGGTGTCTTGTCATAGATCATGATACGCCTCCCTGTCCACTTCCTGTGGCTACGAGAAAGTATAATTTCTGCCATGTTGGCTGTACAGTAAGTGGCTGGTCTGGAGCCTAACTGGAGTCTATACTGTCTGTTTCTGGAAGCTGTGGGTAAATCTAAGGGCACTCAGTGGGGTTAAAGCGTGGCACCAGGCTTTGATGGCCGTTAAGGTCCCTTATGTGGTTTTTGGTGGATTAGGGGGGGTTAACTTTATGTGCTGAGAATGGCATTTTGGGGCGAACATAAAGGTTGCTGGAATATATTCTGTACTCTTATGTGAGGTATTTAACTTGACGGTTTGGAGTTGGCGTCATAGGCTGTTACATTTGGGCTGCCTAAACTACAACTACCTACATTCATGGAAGTATCCAACTATGCAGTTTGGATAAAACGCATCCAACAAATGGCAATTATATTCAGACAGACAACTCCTTTTGCGGTTATGGGGCGTGGCTGTGTACAATGGATGGATGGAAATAAGAAAGAGGCCACATATATATAAAAAAATGGGGAAAATGTAACTCAGTGTGGTGGTTCTGGTACATGTCTAACATTTTTGTTTAAGTCAGGAAGATGGATTGAAGGAAAGGAGGAGAATGTGTGGAAGGAATGTTAATTTGACAGTATGTACGACAGTTAAGTGTATATGTGTCAGTAGCAACTGACGTGTACTGCAAATAAGTTAGACAGGGCTAACAAGCATGTGGCCATATGGACTGCCAGAGAAAATAAGAGTCTAAATGAGTTGGAAATCAAAGGGCACAACACAGGAGTCACAGTCAGAAGCCACACAGACAGGGAAACTAACCGTTTGAGAATGTGTGTCTACAAAATCATTGCTGCTCCTTTGTATGCTACCCACATCGGCCTGAGATCAACTTTATGGTCAACCAAGGATATCACACAACTATCCCAAAACAGCATCCTTCTTCCTCTCTCTACATCTTGTGCAAAACACTGCCAATAATTATATCAGCAGGACTATGTTTCCAAGAATAAAAGCTGTTTGTTTCCTTGACAGAAAGTCGCACTGCTGTAAAAATGAATTGTGGCTATTGATTTAGTCCCAGGTGCCGGATGTCTACAGCAGGCAATATTTCTGATATGTGTGGCCTAAAGGAGTTGCATGTGTATTGTGCTCATAAATCTTGTGGCAATGAATGGCTGGCACAAAAGCACCAGCAGGCTGCAAGATGGGGATGGGACAGCGGCACTGTTGAAAGAGCCACACATGTACCAGCAGGCTAGCTTGCTATCAAACTGCGGCAGCCAGATAAAACAAAAGCACAGGAAAGGTTCCCTGACATGAAGTTGGTGTCTTGTTGTTGGAGACACTAGGTCTGGTCCACACATTTGTCTGTCTGACTATGTGTGCTGAGGGCAGGATGTGTGTGCATACATGTGTGAAGAGAGGTTAGCATGGCTCACCCAACCGCTGTTTAGTTATTCATTAATTAATTCTGTATTTCCCGTGGAGCTTTCCCATCAGCCTTCACTAACAAGCCAGACTGGCACCATAGGCTAAAGGCCATGATAAGCATGCAGGGGGAGCATGAAGAGACCACACAGAGTATGCACTTGTGCACGCACAAACAGGTACTTACAGCCAGTGTCTTTGAGTCTGTTGATGGCGTTGGACAGGAGGCGGACACAACCCAGGAAACCTGCGCCCTGTTTTTTGTGGATTTTTTTGTGGTTCCATACGCTGATGGTGATTGAGTCTGCTTTTCCAATGTATCTGACAGGGGAGGAAAAAGAAAACAGTTTAATGAGACAGGAAAAAGAGGAGTAGTTTGAATCCTGAAAATATGTATAGAATTTCAAAGGGCCCAATGAGACATGGTGTATGCTTGTGTGCACATTGCAGGGGTGGCTCAAAGCTCAAAGAACAGAGCAGGTTTTCATCAGCCCACAGGGTAAGAAAAAAGATGGAAATTAAATAAAATCATGAGCTAAAACACTCAAGAAATTTTCCAAAACATTAACAAATTCACTGGCATAACAGAAACTTGCATTTTGCATCTCTTCCAACTACTTCTCCCTGACAGCAAGGAAACAATGCACACCATGTTTGCGGTGTAGACTTTCAGACTGTGTAATGAGGCTGATTAGCACATTTTTAAGTACCTTGTGTGTATGTGCTCATGTGTTTGTGCAGATTTAGCACTGGTCTAGGTCAGTCTAGTCGTGGTTAAAAAAACAGAGGAAGTCCCCGAGATGTGCTCCACCACTGTCTGAGACGCAGACGGCTACCACAGTAAACACGCAGAGTTCAACAGTCAAATGCACAATCACACAGTCAAGCACTGATGCCAATCTCTATATTATGCTGTGTACCATAAGCGTGAAGTGGGGTTTCCCTACTAAACACATCAAAACTTGGAATGTTCGCCAAATCATAAAAGCTGAAAAACTGTTGCACTGAAGTTAAATTACCTGTGAGGGTTGTGGATATTTTTAAGTGTCCAGTGATTCAGTCTCTAGTTGCTATCTGAAAATGCAGTAGCAGAGATTTGCATCTTGGCACATCTCTCTCTCTTAGCAGATGCTGATGTGTCTAGGCCTGTGCTTTGTTGCACATGTTGATTATGATCTCATCTTCTAGTCATTTAACACTATTACAAAAGGGTGAAAGAACACAGAGCACTTTGCAATGAAAGTTTAAATTTTCTTCTCCAATAAAGGTGAGTCAATTAAAGGCTTATTTTCCAAGAGGTGGATACTTTAAGACTAGAAACTACTGGAGGTAAAAAGTTCAAACTCTCTCTTGTAAAAGCTTCTGTCACATTGTAATATCATAGTGTGATGATACAGAATATTTCACTAATGAGGACAACTTGGGAGACTTTTTTAATCCAAGATTTTATGAGAAATAAAACAAAACAGCTGAATAAATGTTCTTATCAAGTAGTGCTGTTGTTTACTTCGATGAGACCAGTTTCGACTAAACTCATCCTTGATTAGGACACCGTTCTAATCTCAGAACAACAGATGTATAAGCATTGGACTGTGAAGTTGAAATTTGGTTTTCTGTATTTGGTATGCTGTAGTGCAACTCAAATTGTCTCTCTGAGCACATTAAAGTGCTCTGGGTTTAATCTTGTGCAATTCTCTTCACACAGTGTGGTTGTGAGGTCTCTGTGATGCAAAGGTGCGTTTTGCAAAGCAACCTACAGCAAAAAAAGAGAACTGAAACAGCACACGAGACAATGATTGAGTGTCTGACAATAAGAGAACAGGTAGAACAAAATGTTATTTCCTCACTCACGATAACTGTGCCAAAAACAGTGTTGGGAAATTTTGTTCTCTGACACAACATTGCAAGCACTGATGTAATTATTATTTTTCACTCATTCTAACATCTACCACCACAGTGAATACTGTTCTCAAATGTTACACTTTAAAGTTTCTTTGAATATTTATCACATCTATTTGTCTGTTACTTTTTGAAATCCACACGGACCACTCTTCACATCAGCATAAATTAGATCCACAGCACATTATTTAAAAAGCAAGTATGTCAATTTTAAAGCTGGTTCACTTTTTACTACTGCGAGGAGCGGTGAGGAACACTGGGAGCAAATGCCAGGAGTTAAGTTTTTATTCAAACAAAATTATGACTGGTGTGTTAACTGCAAGCCAGATTAATCAGAGCACTTAAGGCCAAACTGCCTCCTAAGTTACCATGACCAGGTGTCGACAAGCAATCAAGCATTTAAGAGGCATTTTAAAATGGAGTCCAGTGCAGTGACTACTCCACATAAAACACACAGAGGCTACATTACATCACTTTCAGCAAACTTCATGGAGAACAATGAGGGCAAAACAGCATCACCAATCTGTTTTAAACAAAATTTCTCATGTCTAGCTCAGCTAAAAACACAAAAACACCAAATCCATCAGCACGTTAGTGTGACGTTCACATCCAAGCCTGTTTGTAACCGGTCCCAACAACGTTATCTTCATGTCACCTGTTCAACTGACTTTAGCAGTTAAGATAACATACCATTATTATAGACATGAGAGCAAACTACAGACACTTGCCTCATTTATGGACTTACAGTATTGTGCCACAGCAGAATGAACATGGGGGAAACACTGAAATTGATATTTTGTGTTATTTTTGGCAGATTTTTATGGCCTGGGGGGTTGCCAAGCCTGTACAATTGTAGGAGAAACACTGAGAACACTGATTAATGAGTGGTCTGCAAAGCAGGTAGAAGTACAGTACACACACAATGTAACCACAGACTGAACTGACCATGACTCCCTGACTTCTATAGGTGGTTGGTGTTGCCCTAAAAGCCACAGTATACTTGGTGTGAGAATTGATCCACACAATAGGACACCTAGGAAAGTATTTCTAAACATGACTGCTGTTTGCACAAATCCAGAGCTGCAGTTCTCACTGTGTGACCATGTGAAACTGGTCAATATCATTTATTGGCCATGTTACCTTGAACAAATGTGTTGTGCTTTCCTTTTTAAGTCTGTTACCACTATTTGCATCTTTATGCTAACATGATATCCTTAATTCTGTCATTTCAAGGATTGTTTTTTTAAGAAAAAGTGTTTGATAAAGTTGTAAATGTTTTTGCAGGTGATGGCATAATAGGTGCTAGATTAATGATTCTCATGGCATCTGTGAAAAGTTTTCAGATTCATTCATTTAAATTATCATGATACATAATTTTAGCAAACAGCTTAACAGGTCAATAAATAATATCTTAATTTTTATTTAACCTACTGTATTATATTTTAATATATGTTGAATATCTGTCTTACACATTCCTCTTATGTTGTTCTTTCACACTACTACGACTATGAAAGTGTAAAAAATAAATTACATCAACTTATTTCAAGGAACATACACGAGGAGGGGGATTCTCTTATCTCTTATCTATATCTTGTAAAGGGAAATCAACTGATTGATTGGTGACAACAGAAACATTATGTCAGCATGCTCAAAATAATAAAAAGATTTCCAAGTAAAAGGGAATATACCCCTGGAGGTTAAATATACCCCTGAATATTATGTCAGTTGTAGTGAGAGTCATCAAAGATGTCTTCTTCAGATAATGCTATAACATAGATAACATTAATTATGAATGAATTACTAATGTGATAGTAATATAAGCCATTAGATTCATCTTTTTCTTATGAGACTCTTGTTGTGAATACCGCTCAGACTTCAGACAGAACAGTATGTGCAGTGTTCACCTCGTGTTCTTGGCAGGTACCTTATTCTATTCATTGTGTTGAATTATTCAATTTCCACCACTAAATCCATTAAAAACAAGAACAAGAAACTTTCGTATCATTGACTACTAAACACTAGGTGGTCAGGCACAGCAACAACACAACTACAAACAATCTATACATCTCTTTCTCACACAAACACACTTCATTAGGTGGTGAAGGCAAACACAAAAAGAAGCACTACTAATCCTACAGACAACAGCAGAGGGGCGGGGGGGGATTCTTGGGTCAAATCCAGATTAGCTTTCCTGGACATACTAAATCCAGACCTGCAGGACTTCCCAAACTTTTTCTTGCCAGAGAACGTACATTACATTGGGAAATCAAAAATAAGATTTCTTTCCAGGTTGGATATATTTCACATTAATGTTGGACAGCCCTCAGTTGTTAACATCTATAAAGACAAAAATAAATCAGACTGGAGATTCTACAGCTCCGGCTCTTCCATATCGAGTACCTTGATCTGATTTATGTAAATTGAGTTGCTGCCAAAGCATTCCTCTTTGATTCCCGTGTTCCTTGCCTGTTACATTGAACCGACCACCCCATTTCACTTCTCTTCTTCCACTTTTGGACATATGCTTCCTCAGACGTTTCCTGTCTCTCATAATGGAAAACTGTGAATATTTAGGCAATAACGTAACTTACAAAGTACAATAAGTTCTGGGGTGCAATGTAGGTATGTCCGGCGTGAGTGTTTAGTAAACCATTGCTGTCTGTCCTAGACTGAGAAAGACAAAACACTTATTGAATATAAAACCCAAACCATGCCTGTTTCCAAGCACAGAGCAAACAGCTTGCTTTCTGTTAGCATTCTCTCCTGTGTCAACCCACGTTTTTACTGCGCCAACTCACTGCAGACAGGAATGAAGCAGAGAGAAATCTTCTGCGGGTTAAACCACTACTAATCAATGTCTGGGGTTACTCACTTTTTGATTATACTGTAGGTGGGTATGTCTGCCATACAGGTCTCCAGGGCTTATGATAGGTAGGCTGTGATGAAGGCCCAATGCATTTTTAATATGGATGGCCATAAGCAGAGTAAAAACTGACTGTAGCACTGCTAGTACCACTATGTTCAACATTTTATTACTAAAAACCTGATCTTTCTCATGCAGTATGTGTGAAGCCTGGTAAAGTAGCATAGGCTCTCTTGAGAGGACATGGTATGCACAGCACAACGTGTACCTGCATTTAATGTAGAGTGAAGGCAGAGGGAGCAGAATCTGACCCTCTAACCAAGGCAAAGTGAAGAGTTTACACTAAAAAGGCTGGAAATTGGAGGCTAAGCATGAGGAGGCAACATGCCAAAACCAGACCTACATACTACTGGGAGTTCATGAACTTTCAACAAAATGGTTTCAAAAGTTGGCTGGGTCTGCGTGTCCTTATACATTATGAACTACAGAGCATCAACTGTAGTTAAGAAGTTATATAATTTTGCAGGGTATGTACGATACATATTGTAGAGCATTAAGGCTTCTGGTAGTATCAGTGTCATGTGGGAAAAGACCCCTCCTCTTAAAGCTGGGGGTGTGGCGAGCTGGCAATCTGCCAAGCCCACACTCCCATCTGCTTTCTGTGGCATGTTAGCCATTTCCTGAACCAGAGGCAGAGGCCAGGGTTCGCTGGCGGGATATATACTCCTCTGAGAGGGTGGGGATCGAGAAGGGGGCAGAGAATTATGTAAAGAGGGGATCTGAGGTTATTGTTGACAGGGCACAGGAAGCACTGCAAAACAGGTGTGTGTTTGAAAACGAAAGCGTGCGCAGAAAGGCAAGATGCATCTGTTGTTGTAGGGAACTGCTTGGTGGCATATTGTATGAATGGACACTTAAACAATTCAGATACATATATGATCTTCTTTACAGAAATGTCATGCATTCACTTGAGAAAAAAAAAAATCACCCTGTTTTCCTGAATCAACAAGATTATTAGCTCAGATTTATGAGAATATTTAACATTTAATCAATGAGATAATAAAACCTTGTTAATTCAGAAAAACAAGAGCAGATTTTTTCATGAAAACTTTTCTCATAATTTGGAGAATCTTATGAATTCAGAAATAAAAATCTATAATTACGGCCTTGCGGTTGTATGCCTCCGCAAACCAGTCATGTTGCCGTTACAATTTACATCGATGTCCGTCCAGACTCATGTGTAGCCGTGACAGTTGACAATGCTTCAAATGTTGCTGCAAAGAAGCTACAAATTCTTAAACATGCTTCAAACACAACTTCAACAAGCAGCACATGAGATACGTATCGCCACCACAGGTTCTGGATGGAAGATTAGTGTCACAAATTCGGTATCTGACCAAATGTCTCTCCTTCCGTTCCTGAGTTGAGTAATGGCCAGTAAAGTGTTTTTGCAGAACATTATGATGTCAAAGAGAAGTTGCCCTTTGACCTTTTGGATATAAAATGTCATCACTTCATTTTATTCTATTGGACATTTGTGTGAAATTTTGTCATAATGAGCGTATGAATTTTTTAGCTAAAAATGTGTTTTGTGAGGTCACAGTGACCTTTAACCTTCAACCACAAAAATGTCGTCAGCTCAACGTTGAGTCCAAAGGGACATCTACGGCAAATCTGAAAAAACTCCCTCAAGGCGTTCTTGAGATATTGCGTTCATAAGGACTGGACGGACAGATGGGTGGACAGACGGAGGGACAACCCAAGAACATAATGCCTCTGGCCACAGCTGTAATCAGCGCAGAAGCAAAAATCAATTAATTCTTCCCCCTGAAAACTTGTCTCAGACAGTACTCTCGTTAATTCAGTCAAACAGAGCAACTGTTTTTTCTCAAGGGAATCATGCTCATCATGCTCCTCTCCCACGATGAGTTTTATTATAATTAGGGTAGCAACTTAAAAAATACTTTCAATTTCTGATTAACCTGCCTATTGTTTGATTAAATAAAAGATTAACTGATTGCTTGGTCCATAAAATGTCAAAAAATTGTGAAAAATGCCATTACAAGTTCCCAGACTCCGAAGTAACTCGTCTGACCACCAGTACAAAAGATATCCAGTTTACTATCATTGAATACAAATAACACTCACATTTCAGAAGCTGGAATGTTTTGCCTATTTTGCTTGAAAAATTACTGATACAATTAATCGAAAATTCCTCTTCTGTCAACGAACCAATCCAATCAGCTTATCATGGCAGCTCCAGTCTAAACATGTTTTTTTAAGCTTTTTCCCTAAATTATTTAATTTAACTTTTTGACCTTCTTGTAAAAAATAATCAATCTGCCCAGAGCTGCAGTATGCAAAGATTCTTGTTGTCATACATATCTTCATCTTATAGCTATAATAACTATTCACCACTTTTCTTTTGTGATTCTAGAATGCATCCCTTTCTGCTACCATTCCTTTCATGTCTCTTTCTCTACTAAAAGCCTCCCAGTATTTCTTCTATCTGGCTTTTCCTTCATTCCTTCCTCTACCACTGTTTCCCTCCATCTCTCAACACTACATAGCCTTGGTTTCCATGGGTCCTTTGGGGTGAACACTCCTTGTAACGGCCTGTCGACACAGACCTCAGTACAGGGATGTCCTGTGGTTGATGCCTTTCTTAGCAATCTAACCAGCAAATAAGAGAAGCTTCTTCCTCCTGCATCTTTTTGGTTTGTGTTTTTTTTTACCATTGGTTTGTTCATAGATTTAGTTTGAAATACAGATTTGCGTTTACATTTCTAAGACTGACAGAAAGTGAAAGCGTCCTTGACAGAAAAATCAGGTTTCGAGAAGATTCATAAAGGCCGATATGCAGCTTACCCTGAATGAGATTACTAGAATAAAGTAGCACTCTAAATGTGTGTTGGCTTTTCGAAAGCCACATCTGACTCAGAGAAAGTGAGACAGCCAGAAAAATATGAATTAGACAAACTCCAATTCACAAAGGACATTGTTCAGGAGTGCAAAACAAGTTAGCAAGCTCCTTCTTCTAATACCCAAAATAGGAAGAATCTGTTATCTGAGAAAGAAGGAATTCACATCAGCATGAGTTCTGTTTTCCTCCCAAAAAACCTCTGATGCATACGTCTTGGTGAGGTATGAGGTATGAAATGTCTATAATCTCACTCCGCAAGATGTTTTGTTCAAACGTAAAACAACTCAAAAGCTTTATAGATGGGTGTTTCTGCACACAGTGAAGAGGCGACTCAATCTGCATTCCTGAAACACTTGTCATAGCAGTTACACACTGAGACACACTTGAGAGCAAAACCAGTGTGCTGCATTACTGTGACAACAATGCTTTTCTGTACTGTTTCAAATTTCAGGTGGTTCATGACCTCATACACAAATCCACACAGACACTACATTTGTTTCTCAATGAGGCGTAAGCCGTGTACAGCAACATGTCACACTGCTCTTCAGTTCTGTTGACTTACAGATCATAATGTTGATTCCACTTTGGGTCCAGCGTATTTCTCACAGTATCTGTAGAGTGGCATTGTCCTGAGCCGTCCACCACCACTTTGGCAAAAGGATCTGGCAGTCCTGTAAAAGCAGACAGAGGGAAGTGAAAAGGTTTTGTTTAGCCACTGTACAAACCTAGTGAGGTCACCAATACCCCTCTGATGGAGGAAATGTGTGTGTGATGGTGTGAAATGCTCAAGCCTCATTTGAATTGTAGTCAGGGCGCCGCAACTTTGGTGACCCATAGCAGCAGTCTCCTTTGTTTGTTTGATCTGCTTTGTTGTTTCTTAGTATTGTTTATTGTGCCCGGTTGAAAGGGGATTTGCTTGTGCTGTTATCTGATCCACTGTCATCTTACTATCATGAAGGTTTCAAGATTTTGTCTTCTGATACTGGTCTTTTTTAAGGGCCGTGTTTGGCATGTAGGAGTACGACTAGCCGCAGAGACTCTGGTACAACTGAGAATTTCCCCAATCTAAGTTTTTAACAATTTCTCTGCCAAGAGAATTTCATAAATTGTTTTTTCACGGCTGTTTTTATTGACCTAATCTTGTAACCCAATGGCTGATATTGTCTGATGACAATAAACTGCCAGGAGCAAGGGCAAATATTTCAGGCTGACCCTTTGTAGCCTGTGGATATCCAGGCAAGACTTCCTCTTCTGTGCGCTGGTCATTTCGGCTAACTTCTATAAACAGATATCTGCATATGAATGCAGATAAATAAACCAAAGTAAATAATAAAAAAGCTAACTTGTCATTAGAGGATAGCTAATGTTTCCTGAGACTGCTTTTTGGCCAATGCATTCAGCCTCTCCACACAGACTGTTTAGCTGCTGCTCAGACATAACTGGTCAACACTAATCTGACTACAAACAGACAACAAATGGAAAAACAGAGCACTTCTAATACCAAAATTGTGTCCTGTCACCTACATATTCTGCATACATTTGCAGAATCTGTTTATAGACATTAATATCCTCCCTCAAGCAAAGGTGGACTATGCTGCATCGGTCATCATAAGAGTGATGCAGTGTTAAAAGAGCACACCACCTGATGCACCTAACCATATCATAAATTGATAGGTCTAAGCAAAGCTCCTTTCAGTATCTCTGATCCTAATATTGTTAATTTAGCTTGGGTCTACATGTCGATTCTAAAGAGAAGAAACACAGTGTGACGACGTCATGGTGTGGTGTGAGGACTCCATTCAGAAGCTGTGTTACTGTTTTGAATCTACAAACTGGAACATCTTAAAGAATCTGTTGCAGATTTAAACCCTGATGCAATATTATCAATATCAATCACCACACAGTGTATATTTATTTATGGTTGTATTCTTCTTGAAGTTATGATTATTGACTGCTGTCTGTGAGCCAAATTGCCCCTCTTGGACATTAAAGCTTTGCTCTTCTCTACAACTTAGTGTTCTCAGAGCATCTCATTCAGCTGGAAATCTGATAATGGGTTCTCTTGGTGTGTTCATCCACGTGACTGTGCATACATATATGTGTATTTTAAATGTGAGAATATACCTTTGGGCACCGATACTTAACACAAGTCAAACCTGTTCAGTCACCCTTACGCTTTTGTCAGACTTCCCTCTTTGTGGTTGTGTGTATGCGTGTGTGTGTGTGTGTGTGTGTGTGTGTGTGTGTGTGTGTGTGTAAGACAAAAATAAACCTGCTATTGTCTGTATCCATGACTTCCAAGATAATGGAGAACCAAATTGTTAGATAAATACCACACTACTTTTGCAATTTAGTGCTTTTACCATGATCAGAACTAACAATTAAGGTTAAAATGTGGGTTGCTTGGGAGTGAAAATGTCTCATCAGTGGAACTTAATAATACGTCTCCTCTTACATGAATGGATCCTTTGCCCTGATCACCTGAGCAGAGGTTGAAGAAACAGCCTAAGGCTAAACATTAACTAATAGTAAATTAGAAGCCAGAAACAAAACATACTACTTCCCCCTTGAATGACCTCCAGCTATCAACATCTCAATCTATCCATGCCTGTGTACATGTGTTTTATTCCATTAAGTCCCATCTTACTCCTCAGTTTCTCTGTATTCTCATTAGCTCGTTTTCTAGTAAAAATAGAAATACGTTTCCTACTTTTCAACGTTTTGCTCTATTTTTTATCATTTATTTTATTTTGCTCCACTACAAAATAATCATGAGCTAACACGCCATGTGCTGTTTTTACAACATAATGAAATTCAGAGGATGAAAGGTGTCGTTGACTACACAGTGAAGTTTGTGTTTATTCCCCTGTAATTGCCATTGAGGTGTAATTTCTGTCTAGTTTAATTAAAGCCTTTTTTAATTAGGACCTGATACCTATTACTAGAAGTTAGGTTAACGGTGGGTCCCTGTGCGTGCCGAGCCTCCCGGTGTGTATAACAGACAGACAGCTCCTGAGGGACTTCATTTACAGCCTGGCTTCAAAAGCCAGCAAGCTGCCATTGCTGACAAAGCCCATTCTAATGCACAAGGGAGCGAATGGGACAGAAATAGCAATATGTAAAAATAGGCTCTACTTACGGAAGAAGTCTTTCTTTGCCAGGTTCTTCGCACAGAGGACTGGAAGAGAGGAAAAACAGAGAGATGTTAATGACAGGTTAAAAATTAGAGGTGTACAAATTAGACCAAAATAAAAAATAAAAAAACAGGCCAAAGATTGCAAAAAAATTGGCTGTCACCAAATATACATGGTCAGCTCTCAATGGTACATAGTTGCTCTACTGATATTATACATTTCATCTCTCAACCTGCAAGAGAAATTACAAACTCTCAAAAATATTCTTCAAGTTAATATTATTTTTAAAGCACAGTTGTAGGGTGTAAATGTGGGGCAACATTTTGATTATGCCAACGGCTTCTCTCTGGTGATATTTTTAGTAAAAGTGCAGCTAACTTAAATATTTCATTATTTATTAGTTTCTGTCTTGGCTGTAAAACTTGACACAGTTTCTGTTGAGTAATTACTGCTGTCTTTTTTGCCAACATATTAGTTTGTCCGTTGGTACTGTCCCATCAGAGGCAAGGAGACCAGTCTAAAGACTTTCTCCTTGTGAAATATTTAGGAGACAAGCACTCTGTTCTGTATGAAGCAATTCTCTCGGGGTTTGCATCACAGGCAACATACAATGGCTTTCAACAGAGACGGAGGAGTAGGCAGAATAAGTCTGTGTTTGAGTTTCTCTGCTGTTGGCTTTCTTTTTTGTCTTCTACCGTAAATGTCTGTATTGGAGGGCCTAGGTGAGGCGAAGCAGGCCGCTGCTTTGTTTAGAGCTGGCTAGACAATCCTGTGACAATTATAGAGCTAGACAAAGCAGGCCAAGCAGCAACAATAAAGAGCAGTGGCAGTGAAAACCAACATGATGCAGGTAATAAACACAACAGTGAACTGAAGAGATGTAAAATGGAGTTGTATAAACATCACAGGCTGCAGACATACCAACACCTTAATCACTTCTCTGTCAATGACTTGGAGGTGGTGCTACGCAAAGAGAAAGTAAAAAAAGAGGTAAATAAACAAGTGCTTCCACCCATTTATGCATTTTCTATATTCACTTCTTTTTATTCAAGATCATGGACTGCCATTTCATTATCAATGCAGGTATATGACCCCTTTTTTCCAGCCTTATCACAGCCTTAGTCTCTTGGCAAATACATTAACATACAAGTTAAACAACAGAAGTAAATCGGTCCTTCTGCAGTACCAATACAGCCCAATGGGCTATAGAGGCATTTGACATCTGCCTGAAATCAGGAGGTCAAAATACAAATCACAGTTGTGCTGCCTGTAATCTTCTTTATTTTGCATTATTTTCTGCCACTTTGCCTCCACCTTTGACTACTTTTATACGCACCAAATATTCCAGTTTTTGCACTTATTCCAAACAACAAACAAAAAACCCAGCAACATACTTATTGAGTTGTTTACATGACCCGTGAAAACAAATTTTCCAACAAACTTCCATTTACATCCAGTTGTGGTTACTTCATTTATCACATGAAAATACGGAAAACTGGAACAGCTGCAGTTGCTTATGCCATTTTCTTTCTTTGCATCAAAATAGAGTTTTCCACCAGCGGTGGACTTGTTCAATCATGCGAACACAGCCTCCTGCTTTTCATTTCTTCAACCACCTTCTTGAAAAGTCTGTGTCGCGGTATTTGCGCATATCCAAAAACCTGTTGATATCCAAGTCTTTCATGATGTTCAAAAGATGGTGTGTTTCTCGTTACAACCTTTTGGGCATGCATTTCTACTCGACAACCTTGCAAACTGTTGGCGACCTGGTATATGTACAGAGTATCCATGACAACGCACAGAGCTGACCATTAACAGACAAGAAGCTGTGTGTCGCAAACTAAAACCCCTGTTGAGATGCATGTTCTGAAGGCGTTGTAGACATATCCAAAGAATGCTCCTAAAACCTGACTAATACTGGCACATCCCAGAAAATGCTTCATTCGGAAAAGGCCAAATTTGGAATATCCAAACGGATTATATTGTTTACATAGCCCGCATCAAACTCAGAATACTGTCATATTTTAAATAATAGTGGAATATTATTGTGCATGTGAACATAGTCAGTGTCTAATAAAGCAACAAGACATACATCTGCAATGTTAGATGTTAAAACAAAAGCTGAAAAACAGACAGATTTGGCTGCCAAAAAGAATACTGTCCATCATCTAAAACACAATGTAAAGCCTGTAGTGCAAGTGCTCTTGTATGCTGCTGGATGCATTATTTATTGCAGCCAACTACGCATGCATTAGCCTCATTTAGAAAATAAGATACAGAGGCTATGAATAAACTATGTAGCTTAAAAGACCAAATTCTCATGCAGTAATCAGACAGAGGGTCAGAGAATTGGTCGACTTTTTGATCATTTCAGATGTTTATACAAGCAGAGTAATACACAGTTGTTACATGGAGAACCCTATACGCCAAAACAGTGCTGTGCTGGAGACATCGTGTACATGAATCACACAATAGATCATGTTAGAGCATGTGAACCTGCCACGAATGAGAAACAAGCACCACTTCCGAAAAAGATACGGACAGGCCTGGGAAACCAACCTAGTATTACACCCATTCAATGTGGAGACCTTGACAGTAACCAAAATGACACAGTCACACAAATCAGACAGAATCACAACATGGGAACAGACGATCTCAACACAAACCAAATTACACTGACTGGGCCCGAGTGGATGAACACTAACCATCAGCTTGTCAGGGGAAATTACACTGCCAAAGCCGACAGTATGGGCGCAGGCCAAATCGGAGGCAGCCAGAAAAGCCTCCTGTGGGACAAAACGGACACCATGTTGTCGGCAGACAGGAGAAAAACAGGAGAGACAGAGGCCAGAAATCTTGGCAGAACATTTGTGGACAGAGAATCCAACTCAGAGACAAAAATCAGCCACCAAAGTTAAAATGGGTCATCATCTTCGGCCTTAAGCCCTGTCCTTGATGATATATACATTTGCCTATTTTGTGTGCATGTGTTCCACATTATAAGCAGGAGAGTATAGCAAAAAACTAATTCTATCTATTGGTGGAAATCTTGGATCTTGGATAATTTGGAAACCCTATTTAAAGGGGTCCTGTGTGGTTTTCTTGTAAACAAGCAAAAGTTATGTTTACATTCCATTTCTTACTTACCCCTACCCCTTGTTTTTGAGTGAGACTTTGCCCCTCAAAACAGAATTACGAGAGGATCAACCTGTTTGTGTCACACATGTATTGTAGGGCTGTCCCGAATACCGTTTTGGAGTTTAGAAGCTTCAATGATAATTACCAGGAAATATTTGAAGCTTTGATGGTACGCTATGGGACCACCCAAACCTGACCCTTCTTTAGCAGGCCTTTGCACTGTAGGGTGTGTGTGTGTGTGTGTGTGAGGTCGGCCAGCATCACCAGATGCAAAGCAAGTGCTTCACTACAGTTGCTAGCAAGAATAATGTCCACATTTTGTCTCACCTTTTCCTCACTGGGACAGCTAATTAAATAGCTTTAAGCAGGGGTCAATGACTGCGCTGAGGACACTGGCCTAATTCGTGTCTGACACTGACCACCACCTTTCAATTTCTCCACCAGTTTACTGGTGAAAAAAACAAAACAAAGCAAAAAAACAAGCATTTGAGTACTGATTTGGATGTTGACTACCATGGCAACGATTGCAGCTTTGAAGCTTCAAAGCATATGGGTCAGCCCTAACATTACCGTCAGATAAACAAAAGTGTACTTTACTGAGTTGTGTGTTGATTCTAATAACACTCAGACTGGAGTGTGCCTCTGAAAAACCTCAGTTTGGAGTCCCCTCCCATGTGGCCATAACACTTCATCCTACTCCTCTTATCCAGCAAGAATCAGGACACCCAACCCCTAGACATGAACGTGTTTACCCTACTTCCTTTATATCATATAAACACGTGAATGCCAAACGTTATTTCTTTTCCTCCTACTTTATATTACTATAACTGAAGTCTGCTGCTAAATTCAGCTTCATGTTTCACTCACAAGTTTTTAATAAAACACAAGTTATAAAAACGTGTAAACTGTGTGGTTAACGCAGACGAGCGGAGGATTAGCTGGGAAACATCCCATTTATTCACTTTACATGGAGCAACAGTTAATACTGAATTGTGTGTTAGTATCTCTTAATAAGTCATCAGAGATCATACATCATCTTTAGAAGGAGCAGATGTTTACCGCTAGCTCGGGACATGTTACTATATTTTAACAGAGCAAGGCGAGCTAATTGTTAGCATGCTAACTGTTAGCGTGCTGGGTTGCTTTGAGATGGCTGTCAGAGATGGCAGAGGTATGATCACATGATCCTGTTTGAGCTATAACAGGTGGTGTGTTCCACCTTTTATTTCCCAGTTGAAGAATAGACTACTGTAAACAAAACTGTAACGTAAATAGTTGTCTCTTGCTGTCTATAATCCGCCACTGTTGTTGTTGTGATGGCACGGCTTCCTGCCGGGGTAAAGTCAGAGGTTAGAGAGGTGGGGCTATGACATCATCGCCGGCCAAAAGTTGCGTATTGGCCGTACACACGGAGACGCTAAGCCGGCGTCTTCAGATTTATCCACTCTGGAACCCGGTTTCAAAAAGATGCGGTTTCGCCCCCCTAAAACGCCGGCTTCGTGTGGACGAAAGGCTGAACCGCATAAAAACTTTGGCGTTTTCACCCTGACACGGCTTCGTGTGGACGGGCCCTTACTTACCCCTACCCCTTGTTTTTGAGTGAGACTTTGCCCCTCAAAACAGAATTACGAGAGGATCAACCTGTTTGTGTCACACATGTATTGTAGGGCTGTCCCGAATACCATTTTGGAGTTTAGAAGCTTCAGTGATAATTACCAGGAAATATTTGAAGCTTTGATGGTACGCTATGGGACCACCCAAACCTGACCCTTCTTTAGCAGGCCTTTGCACTGTAGGGTGTGTGTGTGTGTGAAAAAAAAGTGATAGAGAAGGAAGAGAAGTCAGAAGATGGACTATTGCAAGCAATTTTTCAATAACTTATTAATACCTCAAATGCGTAGGTCGGCCAGCATCACCAGATGCAAAGCAAGTGCTTCACTACAGTTGCTAGCCAAGAATAATGTCCACATTTTGTCTCACCTTTTCCTCACTGGGACAGCTAATTAAATAGCTTTAAGCAGGGGTCAATGACTGCGCTGAGGACACTGGCCTAATTCGTGTCTGACACTGACCACCACCTTTCAATTTCCTCCACCAGTTTACTGGTGAAAAAACAAAACAAAGCAAAAAAAACAAAGCATTTGAGTACTGATTTGGATGTTGACTACCATGGCAACGATTGCAGCTTTGAAGCTTCAAAGCATATGGGTCAGCCCTAACATACCGTCAGATAAACAAAAGTGTACTTTACTGAGTTGTGTGTTGATTCTAATAACACTCAGACTGGAGTGTGCCTCTGAAAAACCTCAGTTTGGAGTCCCATGTGGCCATAACACTTCATCCTACTCCTCTATCCCAGCAAGAATCAGGACACCCAACCCCTAGACATGAACGTGTTAAACGGAGGCGTAGGGCTACATGGTAGGGGCAAGGGGTGAATTGGGACTGAGCCTATTTAACAAAACAGATTGTGTGTAACCTTGGGGTCTACCAAATGTGTTGAGTGTATTTCCTTCCTCGTAAAACATTTGTAAAGCAGATTTATTCCCAGGCTGCTAGCAATTCAGTTCAAACATCTATATGTTATTAATACTCAATTTTAGATTTTGCCATGTGTCATTTGGTTTGCTGTGGGTACTCACAACTGCTGAAGAAGCAGCACTGGTTAACTAGCTGCTACTGGGTTAAACTGAGCAATAATACAGACTTGGCTCTCAAGCTACAAAACTATGCTAATGAAGATTAAGGGATTAACCTGCACACTGCTCCAGTGTCTCAGCCACAATTACCACAGAGGGGAAAGCCTCTCTCTTTGTCATCAATGGCCTCTCACCAACTGTACTGCCAGGCACAGAAGGCTGCTGCTACTGACGGCAATGATGACGAAATAAGTTCAAAAGAGGGCATGAATTAGACAATGGAGCAATAATAACAACTGGGGGACCAAAGTTTGTTTCTGTTTATTTTTTGGAATCAATGCTACAAGAGCCTGTCTCAGATTATCACATTAAAAATGCTAGGTGACAAAGTACTGTGGGTAACGTGAGATATATGCAACAGAGAGGTGCAAGGTAATCTGGACATGTGTATGTATTAGCGCTAGTGTTAAGTGTTCTTTCAACAAGAGAGCTGCATTATAGATGGGCAAATGAACTTCTCATCCCTGAAATTTGAATAAAGGGCTCCTTAGTTTTGTGTAAGTTGCTCTGTTAAACCTTCAGCAGTTCAGCAGCACCGAGTCTCTACATAAAAAGCACTGCCATCACTACCACAAAAGAAATGTGAAAGGAACAGAAAAGTTAAAGTTAAATCACTATATTTTGAAAACAAACGCGGCCTGAAAAATGTGCCTCTATTTGAGGTTTTGCATCCAATACTACCCCTTAAGATTTGAATATCATTTTACAGAGGCCCCATAGGGATTTAGATCAACATGCCTAAATATGTTGATAATCTTATCTGGGCTTATGCAGACTCTATCACTGTGGACCCTAGCATCAATGAGGAATCAAATCTCATCTCAGCGCCCTGTGGGGATCCAGCAGTGTTGAATAGCTGCCACGTGAGCAGGCAGGCCATGGTGACCCAGGGTTGGCAGAGGACCAGACTCATTCAGATCCTAACACGGAAAGCTAGGTCAACTAGGAATCAGTAAACGACCAGGAAGCCCTGGGGTGAAGCTGCCCTCAGTGTTGTCCGTGGATCATCATCCCCACCACAAACCCTCACTTTAACAGTAACAGAAAAGACGATAAATCTGGCGGCACATCAGTGTCCTGTTAAAAACTAAGCAGATGATAATCATATTACCATCACCTGGGACTCTCCTAAATATTTTGGCAGGGGATTCTACAAATACTTCTCCTGATGTCTATTATTAAATAAAAGAATTACAATTCATTCCTGACCTTGTGGATGGGAAAAGTTCACCACAGTATCATTTTGTCTTATTTTAGCCTTTTTTTAACCATACAATGGTTTCAAAATGAAAGGGCTGAAATAAGATAGCTGAGTCACACCCTAGAGTTACAATTAAATACTTTGCATTTGGTTATCAATTATAAGCCAGCCCGTGTTGATTGATACTGTATGAACAAGAGAGTTTAGGTAGCTCATCTTCCCACCAAGTTCAAGATATTGTTGGAAGTTGCAATCCTTGTAACTAACTAGGGTTTATCTACCTACTCTGGTGTTGATAAGACACTTACCAATGTCTGCCTATCAGATTATAATTCAATGTTTTTTAGAGTTTGTGAGTCCAGATTAGGTTCTTATTTTCAAAAAAAGACAAAACAAATCAAATAAAACCTAAATATTCCTCTGTATTTTGTCTACATCTAACTGTACTCATATCTACAGTCCTTTTTTAAGTGCTGACATTACATTTTTCACAAAATATTGCTGATTCAGTCATCTGACCACCCAGAGTTGTCCTCATCTTAAACTAAGCTGTGATAGTACTTAAACGGTCAAAAAGGGGTCAACTCTGTTCCATTGTTTATCAAAAGGATTTGAAACAGCTGCTGTTGTGGGACCATTTGTAGGTGAGTCGCCCCATTCCACAGTCTGAAACAAGCCATAAATCAAAGTAACAGTCACGCCAAACCAGGCCTATCCATCTAAGCAAGTAACATGCTCGGATAATGCCTTTACCACTGTCTGGTAGCTAAGGGAGGTGGAGACAGACAGTGGCCTGTATTTGACCCAGACAATATGTCCTTTGCCTTTAGAGGTCAACCATAGCTTCCCATCCCCAGGGGAACTGCCAATGTACCGTTTAAGCCTACACCTTTAATGAGCTTGCAAACCAGCAACTCAAGACTTAAAAAAGAGGATATGAAAGTAAAGACACTATGATTGATGTCTCAGTACCTTTGAACATGCATTACATCAGTGCGACTCTATGAGCCAGACACCAGAAATGACTAACAGTTGAATGTTTTTCAAAGATGCAACAATCTTTTTGTGTGAATATCATGCTTGTCCTGTCATCTCAGTCGTTGAAATACGCCCCATCACATATTCCAGAATTACTTAAACCATTATGCCGGCCCTCAGTGGCTGGCCGTCATGACATCTGCCTCTGGGGCCTGCGCCTTATTTGTGACCAAATTTGAATTCATGAGGTAGATGCATACTGGCAGGACTGGCCTTGTGTTGCGCTTTATGTGTTTCCCCGACCCTCCCAACACTGTTCATCCAAGTCGTCTCAGTGGAATTTTAATTGCTCCTTACTGGCCATTCATACATCCGCAAGTGGATGTGAAGAAGCTCATCTGCAGTCGCTCGTGGCCCGTCTCATGACACCACGCAGTAAGGCGCAGCGAAAGCGTGTATTCAAATATGACGTAATTTATAAAACATTCTTCTGAAATTGGATCTAAAATAAATATAAATACACCCACACCTATGTAAAATTGCAATAAATCAATGCAAAATTATGTATAATTACATTGTGTATTACGAAATGCAAGGCACTTAGTATTCATTACAAAAATGCACCGTGTGCGTCAGACCACAAAGAGAGGCACTTAGAGGGGTGGGAGCTTTAAACCGTCTCCGTCTGTCTGAATACAAAGGTCAGGCTGAAGGTTAGCATTAGTTCTGGTCAAAAGGTGAAAGGTCTTAAACAGACAGCGGCAGGGGGGTGCTGGGGGATTCCCACTTGTTTTCTCATGGGAGTCTGCATTTGCAATGGTTACTTAATGCCTCACTCTGTTCGTTGAGAAAAAGGGGAAGTGGGGGGTGGGAAAGATGTTCAGCTCCTTTAAACCCAAAGAGAGCGCTCTCTTTGGAAACTGCATCACAGTTTGACAAATCAAGTCATTTAGACTGATACTGTGTTATAGAGAAGCTCAATCCACAAAATAAAACATTTCAATACTTCTCAAACAAGAGCAAATGCTGTTAAATGCTGTCCCAATGCATATTTAGAAGACACTTAATCCTGAGTGGTATGAATGTGTCATTCATTCATGGTGGTATTACTCACTCTGAATGTGAGAAAATTATTTTGGATGATGGTTGATGGGAGCCCTGTGATAGTCTGGCAACCTAACCAGGATGTACCCCACCTCCCCGATGTCAGCTGGGATAGGCTCCGACCCCCCTTTGACTTTGAATAGGTTACAGATAATGGATGGGTGGTTGACGGTGTCAATGAATGAAGGAGTGTAGTTAGCGTGTGGATGAAGCTTGATCAAGTGGCCTGGCACTGGAAAATCCTTGTTATAAAATATTCCATCTGTCAAGAAAGGGAATGACGAGACAAAAAGACATGAGCTGTATTCAAGTTCACAACAGTGTATGATTTGCACTGTACAGTCCACTGAACCACCAGCATGCCTCGAGCCTCTTGCACTCTGTAAACATTATCAAACCAATGAGCTGGGCTGCTCTGCTCTCTACCAAAGGGTTTGTGGTCAGTAACTCCAGTAGACGATTGCGTGATTGTGCACTGCTGACTCCACGGTCAAGTACAGCCATTTTGTGGTCCATTTCCTCAATTAATTCTCCGGCAGCGCTACAAGGACAGGAGAGTCAACCCTTGCTGCATCAGCATCCAATTGCTGAGCTTGGATGCTGTCATGTAGAACACTGTTGCAGAGTACTGGGGATCCTTGAGTCTTTTTAACCTTCCACTGCCTGTTTGGCAATGCAAACAAATTTATGTGCAATACACAATTTGAATCTTAATCAACATGTCAGTGAGTGTTACAGTCAAATCATCAGTCAAATTCAAGTTGTGTTTTAGTAATGAGTTAATGTGTTTGTTTAATACTGTGCTGGTCTTTAATTAACACAACATTACTGCCATAAATGTGAAGCATTACCAAATATTAACATTGTCAACAGTGTGGTTGAGAGTTGTTTAAAAGGACATGTTCAACACACTGGAGCGTGACTTTGGCTGTCTAGGAAGACTGAAAAAAGCTCAAGTCTCACAGCTAAAACCCCTCAGGGCAACACCTTTTGGGGTGAAAAAAAGGTTTCTATTCTTTAAGTACTTCAAATGTTCTTAAGTAGAACATCTGCTTCTTTCCAAAAAGCCTCTCTGACAGACAAATACAGATATTTTACTAATTTCAAAACACAAGATAATAACAAACAGAAAGGTTTAATAACCTAACAGTTGCTACTTAAAAACAGGAGCCAGAACATAACTGGCCAAAGCTGAATTAGATGCAACCTAAGCAGAGTAAGGACGTCGTCAAATGTAAATCACAAGCCTTTAAGACATATTTAACATTTCATGTTGTGGCGTCAAGTTTGATCTTTAACTAGATCATTATAAACTTCACTTTAATGGAAGCCAGCCAATAGAGATGTGGGTGTCTACCAACTAGTTGATCATAAACATGAATCTTTCCTAGGGGACGACTGCTTCCTCAAGGCATGCAGTGACCTAAAAACTGCATGCCTATCCACAAGCATAAAGTTATGATAACGTTCTAGGCCTCAGGTAGCTTTCCTGACAGAAAATTGTACCAATACACCATCAAAGTGGAGGAGATTAATAATACAAGGAAAAGTCATACATTGAAGGAACATCCCTACTTCTCCAAAAAATCTAGGTTACCAAGTAATGAAATGTGCATGTGGCTCAAGGCCAGAATTTGATTCCTCTTACCTTTGCACACACTTTACCAGCCAGTGTGGACTCTGTGCAATGACCCAGGCTGCTTCACGCAGCCATTTCACAGGGTTCCTACACTTTCAATTTTCAAAACATATTTTCTTTTTGGAGCATAATTGCTTAACTTGAAAACACCTCTCCCTTGGACCAAATAGGCGACGCCAGTGTTGTAGTATTCAAGACCAGTCTCCAGACCACGTTTTGAAGGTCTCGGTCTTGCTTTGGACTCGACTGCATTTTTATAGGTCTTGTTCTGGTTTCAGACAAAGAGGACTCAGAATTTTATTTCAAGACTGGTTGAGCCCAAAACACATCACCAAATTGCTGGGCAAAAAAAGAGCTGAATAATGTGAATTCCCATAAATGTGGGTGGATCTTTTAGATCAGCTTGAGGAGTGCCTATAATTTGAATGCTCCACATTTTAACAAAATTATGTAATGCAGTGTGGATCATGCACTGGTCTGGTCTTAGTCATGACTCAGTATTGACACACTTTGGTCTTGGTCATGACTTGGTCTGGGTTTACGTATTCTTGACCACATCACTGGGTCATGCTGCATCACAAAGTCACTAAAGGCTCATTTATGCTCAACGTTAGATACAAATACAGAGACAGACAGAGGCTTCTGTCTGTACTCTGCTTCATTTGTCTGTATTTGGGCATGTTTTCTAAAAGCTTACAGATGCAGACAAAACACAGCAGTACCACCAGAGATCATGGGGGCAGCGTGGCGTAGTTCAATTGAGATATGTATGTAGGAGACTACAAAGATATTTTGAAAAACTGAATAGAATAAAGCAGTATTACAGTGAAAATACATTTCCAGCCCACATGTGACAATGTATTTGATGGCTTCACAGACCACCACAGTCTACAATGCTGCCTCCATTAAAAGGTAGATTATTACGACCGCCTCCATCATCGCTTCATTTGTTGTTTCTGAAACTTCTGAATGTGCTTCTTGTGCCACTATTTGCTGTGTATATGCCATCATAAAGGTTTGGAAGTGGGGGACAGTCACATTACAATGTTTAAAACGCAACTATCTATTTCATATGTAAAGGGAGTAAAAATGAGCCCTTAATGTGGCTCTCTTAATCTTAAATAAGAGAGGGGTAAAACATATACCAACACCTAGATTCATAGAGGCTAACTGATTCTGAAGTTAAAAAAAAAAAAATTGGACAAAAAGCTCTCCCAACACACACACTGACATCCCCAACTCATTGGTGACTGTCATTCAGATTTGAAAGTGAAGGCCCACATCCTTCGCTTTTGCCCCTCTTGTGACTCTAGCTACAGCCCCATGCTGTCTCATTCACAGCATTGTTCAGCAGTTAAACAAAACACTTCCTCTTCCTGTCCTCACGCCTCCCTGGCAGGCCCGGTCACTCACTAGAACACACTGAGAATACATGATGGAAAAAGTACAGTGTGTGTACGTGACCAACTTTATGCTCCAGCAGCATGTACACGCTGCAAAAAATAATGATGGTGTGGTATGAATTAGCATTTATGGGTATCCAGGATTGGGCAATGTTGCCAAACTGGGGATCTAATCTACACTGCACTTCCTCTGGAAAGCCATTACTAGACTTCCCAACCTCCCACCCTCTCCAGCCTTTCTCCAGCCCAGTGAATGCTCAGGATGCCAATTATGTCATTCATTTGAGAGGCCAGCAGTCTACAGCTGACACTCCCCCTCCACCTCCCCCTCCTCTCTGCTCCCCGAGGAGACGCCAACAATCTGGAGTCAGGAATCTGGAGTGGAACGTAGTCACTACACAGAGGAGGAGGAGGGTTGGGGTGGAGAGGGGTGAGAAGGTAAAGACGAAATGTTCATCTGGAGGCATCTACGGAGGAATGGTGGAGAAGGGGAGGGAGGAATGTGAGGAGAGGTGGTGAGGGAGGTCTATCTAGAGTCGCAAATCTGTGGAATGCAGACAGTAGAGGGGGAGAAAGGGAGAGAAATATGGGAAAGCAGAGGGAGGGAAAGAAAGGGGAGACGTTAATTTGGAATTTTGATAGTGATGACATTCTGGCAACAGTGGAAACACTGAGGGAGGAGCAGCAGGGATGGCGGAGAGAGATAAGAAGGTATGACAGAGGAGAGAAGAGGGATACAGGAATGAGCAAAGTAGACCATAACATAGTTATATATGTGTGCATGGGATATTTAGCATTGGTCACATTTACTTACAAGTAGGGTTGTACCTGACTCAGAATTATGTCAGTCAAATTGGATTAATCTATTAAACACAAATATTGGACTATTCATTCCTTTTGCTCCATACAGTGTTGGAGAGATAAACCGAGGTTTGGTGAGACATTTAGGGTGACAGTGCAATTTATGCAATATAGTAAACAAGCCAAGTTAGCCCTCTAAGCTAATGCAGGCTAACTACATTAACAACTGATCGGAAATGCAGCAACAACTTTTGCAGACACTAGATATCAAACAAAAGCAAGAGACTGCATGGTTTTAAGTTGCTGTGAGCTGTAAATTCACTAGAAGATCAAGTTATCTCAAAGCCTGACTGCAAAAAGCCTCTCTTCCTCTAGGCAGCTGCCTCTGTCTCACTCAGACTCCCCCTGGGTCTGGGTCCACAGCTGCCTGTAGTGTAGAGCAGCATGAAAGCAAGGAGCACTTACTGTGTTGCTAAATCTGGGGACTAAAACATCACTAGAAGTGCACACTGACTGACTGCTTAACTTGAAGAATCTCAGTCAACTGAGGTGTCTTCAAGTGGTGACTTGATTCTTTGACTTTAAGAGGCAAGCCCTAAAGTCTGCACTGACATCACCAAGGATGTATTATTAGGAGGATGTCTCAAAACTTTTTGAAGTGGTCTGTTCAAACTTCATTGGTTGACATTTACCTGCCATCCAAAATAGGGTTCAACCTTTTCAACTTTAATGAGCTGTGTTGTTATTTTCATGCTCTGCCATATCTGAGCAATCTCATCTGCCAATACGTATGCCTGTCTGAAACACAAAAAAAACCCCACTTTTTGGTTTTTAATAAATGTTTCCATAGATAGGGCTTGGAGTGACACTACTAAAACTTAAAACTGAGCAACAATGACAACATCAAATCCAATCTAGGTTTAGGCATCAGAAGGCAATATAAAGTTTACAAATGTCAGATGTGAAAAAACTGTTCTTTTTTTCTACAATTTGAGTTGCTGTAGTCTTCTGACAAAAAAATTAAGAGAAATGTCCAGATAGGGAAAGGAAGTGATGTGTAGAGAGACTGAAATTGGGAACACAGGGAGTAAGCTAAATGAGTTTTTAGGTGTAGGCAAGCTGCCACATAATGAACAGATGGAGGGTTTGGGTGGTAGGAACCACAGAAGAAAGGTGACATGAAGCAGAGAGAAAAGGATGGAGGGAGGGATAAAGAAAGAAAAGAATTAAGGGGGAGGAAATAAGCCGGAGGGAATCAAGCTCATCTAAAAACTGAGTCACAGAGTAAATGGAATACGCATACAGGAAGCGGACGTTGGATTTAGATACAGTCAGGTGTAATATCATACCACAGGAAAGCCATTCCCATATGACTCATTTGGTACATTAACAGTGTGTCTGTGGGGGAGGTTTTCAAACTGTGTATTTCAGTTGCTATCAGCTTATTGCATGCCCTATTAACCTATCAGTAAACTGAGCTAACACATAAAAATGGAGGGGGAAACTACCAAACAAAGCCATGCTGATCGGATAATCACTTCACAGAAGCATCTGAGAAACAGCATGTGGAAGTATTTTGGCCTCTACACTGAAGAAACCAAATAACCCACAAAGAAAAGGCAGTTTCTTCCATTTAGGTGTGTAACTACCGTGACTGTATATTGGAATCTGAGTGCTTCCAAAAGGCAGGTGACCTGCACTCAATGCTGTGCCTGAATGCATCCTGTGTAGACACACACGGAGCACTTAAGTTGCTGCTCTGCTGAGGTGCTGCTCACGCTACGCCTCCTGTGTAGACGCAGTGTTACAGCTGGGAGATGGCTTATTTCATCTGCACGTGCTTTAGCTGATGTAAGTTAGTCCAGCCTCTTTATGAGCACAGGCTGCTGGACGGTACTGTATATGATTCATGCAACAGCTGTCTCAGGAATGCAGTAAAGACGATTCTTGTCAGTATTTAAGAGCAAGAGACCATTGCATATGATTCACATAAGGTCAAATTATGTGGGTTTGGACTGGAAGAGGGTTTTCCTTGCATTGAAATGAGGCTTAAGGGCTGTCCATAACAAGAGCAATAACGATAACTATCGTTATATCAACAAGAACGATAACAATAACTATCATTATATAATTTAAAAAAACGTTCTGACTCACGTGAATAGCGGAGTCCACACCAAAACTATAATGACTGCAATAGTGAGGAACAAAATCTTTGTGATCACTTTGAGAGTGATTTGAAGAACAATAAAAACACTCACAGCCAGTCAAACTCTATCTTAATTTACAGGGCAACAAATTCAACATGGCAGATGACAATGCAGAGAGACTCATTACTGAGGTTAAAAAAATGCACCCCCGTTTAATAAAACAGTCTTCTTAAAGAAGTTTTCTCGAAGAAAGACATCTGGGATGCAATCGGGCAAACCCTAAGAATCAGTGGTAAGTGTTCTGTTATTATTTACGGAGAGGAGGATTATAAATAGCTAACTCTGAGAGGGTGCAGACACAGCTGAAGTGTGCAGCACGTGCTTGGCGCCACGGTTTACAGAATGTTATCGTTCATCAGTATGGATGCTCACATCGTTATTGTTATACTTTTTGTTCTTGGTGTGGACGGCCCTTAAGGTCAGGAAAAAAGACAGCAGCAATAACACGGAAAACAGTGTTTGTAATTATGTGCATTGGAGGTTTAAGGTTCAACCAAACTGTATTAAATATTTTTTTTTTACATAATCCGAAAAGCAATGACATTTGTGAGGATGCGCTATTAGCAGGCATTACACCGAAGCTTATTCAGCTCGTAAAGGTGCTTGAAACCAGAACTACTATATCATTCTGTATTAGTCCCACAAGAGTGTTTTTGTGTGTGTGTTTGTCTGACCATGAGATCAACAGATTGTGTGTACGTCTGCGCGACAGTTTTGTGTGTATGTGTGTGTTCATTCCCATACGGATGCCAGGATTCACTTACTAACAGTCTATGTATGCATGATTAGTCCTTAGAAACAAGGGAATAAGAGAAGACAGGGGCAGAGAAAGATGACGACCATGATTATGAAGTGGAAAACAGTATTCAGAGGTTGGGGTGGGGAGGTGGAGATCTAGAGAGCACTAAGAGGAGGAAAAGAGAGCAATAAAAGAGGAGAACTCCAGTGATGGAAGAGAGGATAGGGACAAATAAAAGAGAAGAAGAAGGCTGAGAAATATGACGGGAAAAATTAAGCAGCACAGAGTAAAAGACAGGACGATAAAGAGGAGAGGGGGTGATGGAGGGAGGCAGAGATGAACTAGTGGGTAATACAACATGGCAGTTAACACTGCATCCCACAAGCACTTTGGGAGCAAACCTGAGGACAACAAGAGACAGTCTACATATTGAACAAACTGGTTTCTACATCAGACTCCACAAAAGCAGCATGCACACACATACTATACATAATTTACTTATATATTTTAATTCCCTACGAGCCTGACACAGTGAAAATACAACAAATCAAATCTACTTAAGGGTTGAGTATGCCCTAATAAGGCACTAATATACAAGAGGAGTGCTGCAAAGTAAGACACTGTGCTATGATATGGCACTAGGATGCAGTCAGTCCATCCAGTTAATCACAGATTTTACACAACACAAATTTAAGCAAACTCATATATTGGTTTTGTTTTAAAAAATGAATTCTGGCCCCTGCCAACAACAACAAAAAAAGTTCCCCATTGCTAATCCCCCATTCAGCGTCTTGTGTTTTGTCAGACAGTTCAATTTGGCTTACTGTCAAAATTTATTGGAACTTGTTCAAGTTCCTCAAACTGTGAAATTGTTCCGGATCAAATACCGCCAACATTGCAAGTTTTAAAGGCTCATCCTCTTCTTTTACAGCTTTGGCCTTTTTACAGCTGCCATGTAAGGATCAAATATATTACAATTCACCCACAAATCCATGTTGTCCATATGTTTCAGACTTTAAATAATGGACGCACTGTGAAACTGGCTCATATGTGAGTTAGACTACAGTAAAAAATGAACCTGAATCAGTCATAGTCTGCTGTCTCAAACAGATAGTGTGCCATATAGACACTGTCTGCTCTTGCGCATATGGACATATGACTGTCCATATGTCACCAGTCACCATCAGGCTCACCCACTGACAATATGTCCCAGCCACCAGAGAAGTGCCAAGTCACTAGACATGTCTCAGTCTTAAATATGCCTTACATACAGTAAATGCCAGTTGTACTGAGTATCTCTGTATTTATGTTGTTTTTCTATTCACTATCCTGTGACAGAGGATCACGGCCTGAGGTGCAACCTCGGAGGCAAATGGTTAGAAGTGTGAGACGGGATGGTGCCAGACAGACTGCTACTGTGACGACAGAGGTAAAAGAGGCAGACAGTGCAGCAACAGAGAGAGAGAGATGAGGCGGTGTTTGCCATGTTTCCTGTCACTTGCAAGTATGAATGACACGGTGAGAGGTTACTTTAGGCTGCAGTAGTTTTCCTCATCTCTGTGTACACATAAATATTCAGCTGGCAGCGTTGGATGGTGAAGTCCAGGGCGTTTTGTTTTCTGTGGGTGGAGAGTGGTCAAGTGTGGCACAGAAGCACATCTATAACAAGACAGCAATAACGCGACACTAACCACATTTAGCTAACATCAGTCCCTGTCACATGAGCACTGCAACTCTGAACTCATCTAGACATTACCCGCAGGAGCTGTATGTGAGAACAAAAATGTTTGAATCAGTTGGACTGGACAATAAACTGATTTTACTCTGCCAGCTCTCAAGTACAAAGTCCAAAGTGATTGAACCCATATGTGAATAGAGCAGGTCACTGTCCTGAGGATTCACCACAAGCGAGTAGTCGGGTTGATATCATTTCTATCATGTGACCGGCGCAAAACCAGAAGAATACAAGCATCCAAGGGTGAAGCAGAAGGGTCATTTAAACAAACACCAACAAAAATGTCCAACTGGAGAGACGACGAGATTTGGGAACCTTTGTCAATAAGGACTGATGCCAACATCGTCAGACAAATTCAAGGACTGGCACAAGAGTTAATTGTTTATGATCAAATTAAGATCTAGCTACCTTAATGTGGTATAATCTGAGTCAATGTGGTGTATTTTTTGCATCATGCCCTAAGGATGCACCGATCTGATATCTGGATAGAATACCGGCCCCGATATCATCAAAATAGATGGATCGGGTATCGGAAAATGCAACCGATACCTGAGCTGATCCTTTCCCTTAAAATCTATTGTGATGTGAGCTACGTCATATGTCAGAAGCAGCACGTGTGCCTCATGCCGTGAGAGTTGATTAGTCTACCTAGGTAAGCGCAAACAACATGGAGCGAGGGAGAGAATCTGCAGTGTGGAGGTATTTCACACTGAACACTCCAAGGTACATAGCTTTTTAGGTCAACCATGGTATCGGAGCGGTATCGGGTATCAGTCGATACTCAAAGCCACAGCATCGGGTCCGGTACTGAAACTGAAAAAGCTGGATCGGTGCATCTCTATAGTGTCCTGCCTCCTGCACATTCTACCTAGGCACCACTCCTTGCTTTAACCAAACAGATTATTCCCAGTAGATGACAATGCATCTGACACGGACAATCTCCTGTTGCATGCTACATGTGTGAAAGGGAAACTCCAGACCTCAGATGAGAAAATGGCTATGCACTGCAATGATCCAACTACTGAACTTCTAAGGAGGACAGTACTTTTATTAGCACTGGGGAACATCGGTTGCATGCAAAACTATTAACAATTTTCATGCAAATGATTAGAGCCCAATTACTGACCCCCACATCATGTTCAAACAGCCAAGTTTTTCCCCAGTATAAAACTTCACACTCTTTTCTCTTCTGTTGCAAAGAGCTCTACCCTTGTGGCTATCTCTATAAAAGTCTCATAAAGCACTGCTTTGGGCTGTTGTTTTTACAGCTATATTGAGAAACAGATTCAAACTGTAAATTTGTCATCAAGCAGTTGGATTGCCATGTATGTTGCAAAATGTTGTGAAATCTCTGACAACAACAAATATGAAAAACAGCCTTGAAGAATGCAACAAAGTCCACAAATCAGCCTGAGAATGTAGCTCTTCGGTGTCTATCTTAACAAGCATGTGAGCTCTGGGTTTCTCTCAAAAAAATCAGTTATTCCCCTAATTTAGAAGAAGCACCAAAGCACGCCTTTAGTCGGTGAACGAGGGGTCAAATAATTTATTGCTAATGCACAACAGAAACCATTTAAGGAAACACTGTTCTTTACTTCTGGTCCTTCGTAAACAGGTGGGAAATCCTGCTGTTATTGTGATTATGCTAAGAGTGGAGTGGGATGCTGTGGCATGCCGGCGCCGTCCGAGCTACTTGATCCTCATCTCCACAATATAAACCACTGCATCACTCACGTCCTCCGACTGTCTCTCTCCCACACTGAAACTGAAAACACAGACTCAGAGAGAGGGGGATGCAACCTGAGGGGCAGTGTATGTGAGTGTGTGTATGTGTTTGCGTGTTCGTACAGTAGACATGCTGAGTGATCTACCAGACACACACACACACACGCACACACACACACACACACACACACACACACACACACAGTGGTGGGCAGTCTGACCACAGAAACAGTAGCAGGAGAACAGTGAGGGGGAGGAAAGTGTGATCCTTAAAGTCTAACCTGCCTTCCTGCTTCAATTGGGTTTAAAAAAAGCACCACTGAAAAGTGAAAAACCTTTGCTGTATTCACAGGCAACAAACTGGTTAATATTTACAACTCTAGCCTGGCAACAGTGATGGACGTTCTTTGAATTTATACACTGACATTTTTCATTTTCTGGGAATCACAGAAACATAAATACGACAATAATGGGGGCAAAAAACAGATTTTTTTTTTATTTTGTTTCACTCATTAACAGCACTCCAGTTTAGTTTCACTTTGTTTCAGTTTTATTTTTATCTATTTAGGGGGGTTGTGGTGTTTGTTTTAATTTCAGTTTTCATTTACTGTAACATGCCTGCATTAACATTGCTTTACTAAAGTTAAAGGCAAATTAGTGTCTTACAGAAAGACAGAGAGAGGCCACCCGTGAGGCTACAAACTGCATCTTCAAAATGAAATCAATCAAAGATTTCTGGTTTTTATACATATAAATATTTTTATTGATTTGGTATAATGTTCTCTGTTGGTGTGGTATTAAACTGTATAATTATCAACACTGTAAAAGGGTTAATGATAGTTGTGTGACATACAACTACCATTGTCAGTCCAGTTAATAGAGGATAAAGAATTTATTTATTACTTTTTGCTCAGAGTAAGAGACTCCTTAGGGTCTCCAAACAAACGTTTACAAATATTAAGTATTGCACTGCGATGAGGGACCGGTACAGGAAGTGCGTATGTGTGTAAGTGTGTGTATACACATGTGTGTGTGCATCACAAGTTGAGAACAGATTTAAAAAAAAAAAAAAAAAAACACCAAACTGGAGCCACACCGGCAGAGTCGTCTGTCAGCTGTCTGGACTAGATCCGGGGGTGAGTGAGGGAGAGGAAGGAAGAGAGAGAAACGACAGAGAGATGAGGGACATCCTGTTCAAGAAAGAAAAGACAGTAAAAGACCGAAGAGACGTACACCATCGTATACAGGATACAGAGACACATGATGAGACGCTGCAGTGGGGAGGTAGAGAGTTCAGGCAGTGAAAGGAAGAGGGATAGGCAGGATGCAGTTAAGAGCAACACTGCAGAAAAATCACATATGTAGACCAATTACCTGCCGTTTCACATGTTCCAAATTGCATTTTTAAGACTCAAGTTTTTGCCTCCCCTCATAATTCTCAGAGGCTGTCAGAAATATTATGCTCTTGGCCTGCGAAAAGAAAAGGTGATATTTCTTCCCCATATTCTGCAGGAAAATCCTCCTGAAGCACTTGGAAAGTTTAATGTATTCTGCATATTGAAGACCACCTCCTTTCCAGTCGGAGGCTGTTATGCAATAGTGAGGTGTTCAGTCTTTCCATTTTCCTGCTCAGAAGTACGCTGATGCCACCAAGTTCAAAAGTAATTTGAAAAGCAGATAAAACTAAGGACTGACTGAAACAACCAAAGTCTAAGAACAAAGGTGTAAAATGCTTCCTAGAGAAAAGGCATATTTATAAGCTATGATGTGAGAGACCAATAAAGAATAGCATGTGTGCCACATACAATGGTTCCCTGAGTCCAGCTTTCAGCCAAATATCCTATTCACGGACGGTTTTGGTCCAGTTGAAAGCATGTGAGCTCCCTGTGTGTTGCGTGGTAAAACGCAGGTCATGAGTGGAGAACAGTAAAGCTGAGTTATGAGACTGGCAGCGCCCTGTGAGATTTCATTACTGAGTCACAGTCTCCTAAGATGCCAAATTCTTCCAAAACACAGCGCTGTGTTGAGATACACAGACGGTGCCTGAAAATGCTAAGCCAGCTTGAATTTGTCATTTTGAACTGTAATGTTTCAAAACAAATCATTACGGCTCGATCAGATATCAAGTAGCATCCATCTTGAGTTAATAGAGGGTTGACCAGCTGCACCCAGCTGACATCTCTCCAGAGCAATGCTCCTTAAAGTCTGCTTTGCTGTGGTCGTGTTGAATGTGCTAACCCTAATAGGAAACTCCACAAGTCAACTGAAAACAAATGTATCAATGAAACGAGAGGGTATAATTCGACGCACCAGAGACCCGGGGGTTCCCCCACAGCATGAAATGTGAGCACAGAGCAGAAAGTGAGATGACCACAAGCTGTGCGGAGCTCTGTGTTCCCTTTTCACCCGCATTATGGAATTACATCCCCGTAAATCAGCATCAGCGATGCCAAAACCCAAAACAAAAACACATACCAAGAGCTTCATTTCATAGGGTGATTTGAATATGAATGGGAAAAAGGGTGGCTCTTGATAAATTCTTGGATTCAGGGGCTACAATAATAAAATGTATTTGTTTTGTAGACACAATAAACCTACAGAGATTTTCAAAATAAATTTGTCACAGAAAAAAATGGAGAAGGCAAGATACCAGCACCAAGTTGGTGCAAGTACATTCATGCCTACCATTCACTAGAAGACAGGGTCACTATTTGCAAGACTACAACTAGATTCCTTTTGAGGTTATTCCCCATTCTGCTCCTGGTGGGAAACATTACACCAAACTCCCTTTAAGACCATGACATATTAACAGTTTCTTATGTGTTTAAGAAAGTCACATAATTCTAGAAACACAAGACAAAAGGCGTCATATGTCAGCAGTGTTCTTGTCAATACAGTACAGCACAGGAGAACCAAGACTTTTTCAGGTTCACACCTCCCTGGAGACCCTCCATGTCTGACGTTCACCCAGTTTGCTGCTTCTTGTTTGGTGCTAGAAAGAGTGCTCACTATCTGCATGAGCCAGGACTAAAAACTTATGATGATATAAAACATGCTTGATTTTGTCTGAATGTCAAGACGGGTTTTAAGACCATCTTAGTCTAAACGATCAAGATCACAGGAGTCTGCAACAACTGAGGTAAAACTTTCATGATTTTATTCCGACATTTGAAATTTGTCTGCAATAGTAAAACAGTTTGAAATGTCAGTTTGTGTATGGCCAACATTGGCAAACAATTTATAATCCATTCTAATTTTGTGGGGGGAAAAAAAAATCATTTCTCTTTGACAACTCTGCAAAGCCATTAGACATGAACAGCAGTTAATTTTGGTTAACTTACAGAGAGTCTGGTGTTAACTTTACATTGTGTTACGCAGAGATGAAAAGCAAGGACAGCTGTCTGTGTGCATCACAGTAACCAGACAGCTGTACCTGAGCTACTGCTGGCCAGGTGAGTCGTGGGTTAGAGAAATACTGTGCTGACTCTGACTCAGTGTCTGCAGATTATTGAAAAAGAAAGAAAAATAGGTCAGCCAGCAAAAACACTGCTGAACCACAAGGTGATCTTAACTACTCTGCATTCATTATTTAAGTATTACACAGGCACACATGCTGGCTAAGACTGTGTCACACAACAAAGGTGCCCTAAACATTAACAAACCATCTCATTGATTATCCATTACTTGAATTTGACAGCATCACACTGGTGTCATATACAGTAACATTCAGCAGTAAAGCAACTAAGAAAGAGTGCTATACTTGGCAATCAGGATAACATCTCCAATCATACAGCAGAAAAATCAAACTGCACACTCATCAAAGTGTACATAAGTACAGGTTCTACAGAAAGTCTTTGTCTCCAAAAGGCTCACGCACACATGCAAAGGCCCACACATTTCCACAGAAATATACTAACATAGGTTAAAGATAATCATGAATACAAAAATCAGGGTTGAAGAGACATACGTGTTTCACCATCCCTCTATTTTATAACTTAGAAACAGTGGGTTGCTCCTTCAAAAACTTGGACAATAAACCGCATGTATTTTGTATTTTAATAAAAATGATTTTGCTCATCATTTGGAGGTTAAGAAAGGATATGTGAAATTGAAATATATACATTTCTTTGGGATTACAACAAAATCAGTGAGAAATCTTCATGTTTTTACTACAAATTAAGCACAATATGCAACATAATTTTGTGCGGTCTGCTCCATCTGAAAACTGTTAACCCCTGTATTTTCCTTTTCAGATATACTGATAAAAGAAAGGATAAATACAGCTGGAACAGCTGCATCACAAAGTGAAAATAAATGTTTCCTCATGATGACAAGGGCCACATGAACACTGAATGAGTGTATAGAACCAGTGTAGTGTGCGTGTGGTCAATTGAAGTATATGCCGGTGCTGCAGACTAAACAGAGCTGGAGGAAGTTTGGGTATAGAGCTCTGTACTGCTCTACAAAACCTAACCACAACACAGTGACCCCAAATGCTAGAGGCAAGATCAAGCAGACAAGCAGACATTCAGGCACACACGGTTACAAGAGCATCATCTCTTTCTTGACAAGGACTGTGCACACAGACTAATCTATAGCACTGAATATTTACGCTAGAGGATACTTCATTCACAGCCAGGTGACTCACCTAAATCATTCACTGCAAATAAAAACAAAGGTCATTAGCTAGCCCAATTATGCTTGCCGCAGAGCATGCATTTTTAGACAGCGGCATGCATCCCATAAACTAAGACTAGTTTACACTTTATTAAAAGAGTCTAGCACTAACTTCTGCCTCAAATGCCCAAGGCGACGGATTCAAACACAGAATGACAGCCTTCAGTGTTCTGGCATTTAAATGCAGCCCAACAAAATCAGAAACATTGCATATCATCAGAACGAAGAGTGTTTCTTGTGCCAAACTTCTCACTAGTGTTAGATTTATTGTCCGATGTCATAGCTGGTACAGGACAGTTCTGTATTTGGTCCCTTACCTCAACATCACACTTCTTTTGTAATTAGACTGCAACAGCTGTATTATAGTAAGGAGAATAAGGATGACGCATTGGTTTCCATTTCTCTTATTTGAAATTAATCGGCATCACATCAAATAAAATCTCGGGCTGTAACGGTCTATGAATTTGTACCAAACCATCGTGGTAAAGAGGTCAAAGTCTGGTGCATATATATATTGTAATATTTTGAAATCTCCTCCAAAGTACTGTAGACTACTAAAACACAAAATTATTAAATGAACTACAGTTACAAGAGAGATAAATTAAGTAGCTAATGTCATAATAGAGTTAAATACAGTACCGTTATAATAATGCTGAATAACGTATTGTTATAATTAAATAAATAAAAGCGGCTTGGACTGGATATGTCGATGTTTTGCTGTAAACTTGAAGCTTCCGGTCAACAGTCAGATGTTAGCAGTTAGCACAAAGCCAGAACTAGCTGAGTAGCATGTATGTCAGTCACACTATGGCGAGTGCAAAAGACGTTGGAAGACCCGCCTGTGGGTTCCCAGTCAGCTACAACAGACCGTGTCGGTGTTGCTCCACAGTTGTAAGGTCTGTGACTGCGAACACATCCAACATGCGGACACACATTCCACAGCATCACCCAGATGTGCTGATCACTGGGATGATAAATGTTTTGGGGTGTTGAATGTTTAAATATAGCAAAGATGGAACTAATTAAAACTCCTCATGCACAGGTTTCTATTTTATTTCTATTATACTGTGTATTTTGGTATTTTCAGTTTCACAGCATAACAGATGCCTGTCGCCTTCTGGCAAAGTGTTGCTCAGTGTTTGTACCGAAGCGTTTGAAATGTTCCTTCTTTTTATCTCAGTCCCCAGCAAGAGGATTTTATCTGTCTTTGACACTTGCACTACTGTCTGTTCAAAATAAATGAAACAAAACATGTCCTCATCCATTTGTACCAATCTTGAACTGATTTGTGACTTCTAAACCAATGTATGAAGTGAATGATGACTTTTGTGTACAATTACAGCCCTAATAAGATCCTAAACTTCCACATTAACTTAACTTATCAAATCAAAATTTACATTTTTTGTGTCTATGAATGAATGAAGCTACAACCTGTGTTTTATATTAGGGCACATATTTATAAGCTCTCAAATATAAGCCTGAAAAAACAGCATCGTATCAGTCAAGCTCTACAAATAGTCCACTTTCAACATTTTATACTATTATAGCCAGTTAGCACATTACCAACACAACCTGATGTTGAAAGAACAAAGGATATTTGTCAATCACAAGGCAAAAGTAACACAAACGATTGTGAACCATTTCTGCTTAAGAGCTCAACAGCTAAAAAAGATCTTACCTCATATAACAAGTTTGTTTCAATCTCACGACCTCTTGACCTTAGCCAGTTGTTCTCTTTCCTCACTTCTGTTACCCAAACTGCCGATCAGAGCGATTTTATTCAACGAGGGGCTGCCAATTCTGATTTTTCTCAGCCTATTCAACGTGCTGAATCAGCTGAAAAAAAACTGACAAGGGTTGACTGGTGCAACTAGGGCGACAGACGCTCACTGACGGCCCGACGGCTAGGCGTCAGCTTGGTGTGTCAGGGCCCTAATAGAGGACTTAAACAGCAGAGAAAATATGTTATCGGAGAAGATATATTAGGAGATATAAGAAAAGCATGGACATGAGATGATCTGAAGGAGAGCGAGATGACGACAGGAGGGCTGACAGCAGCAGTGGGGGACTGCCCCACTTGGACTGCTCTCTTGTCTTGGCAGATCAAATGCAAAATGTTTCGGCTGAAGCACATAAACACACACACACACACAGGTCACCAAGCAAGAATGTACAGTACACACACACACGCACACGCGCACACACGGACACACACACACTCTCCACCTTGCAAACATCTATTCTCTGACACTCACACACACGTCTGAAGATGAAGCATAACACATTTTGCTACACTGCATATTCAGAAATCCTACTGACAGACAGGCTCAGAAAAACAGGGAGTCAAGTCAAAGAGGAAGTATCTGGTTCCAGAAGGAGGAAAGCCAGAGGTAAGCAGTATGGAAATGAGCATGTAGGCTTGAACACATCATACTTTTGTGCATGCTGTCTTAAACAGCACAAGCACTGAGCCACAGACTTCAAAAAGGCAGTGGACTGCAAAGACGAATCGCCCACTGCCCTCCCCAAACAACACATTGCTTTTTCAATGTGGTGAAGTAGAAGTATGAGGTGCATACTGAACAGCTAAGGCTTACTTATCTAAGTGTGTGAGTAGCTCAGGTTTATGAGCAACCTTCTACATGGGTCCATCGTTAGGCTATGGGTTTGAATCTGCATTACATTAGCAGATTACCTTCTCTCATCTTTCCTGAGGCCAGATGTTTTGTTTTCTGGAACTGCACTAATTAATCATCAATGCTATTTGTGTAGCTTATATTTTTAAAGGCAAATATATTTCTTAATATGTGTGCAGTATCAAAAATGTAGATAAATTCAGCAAAAAATCTTAAGTACAGCTCAGTATCTTCACGGCGATTTCTGCGAGAGTAAAGAATGATGAGCAGTGCCTATTAATTGCCTCATAAGTGGGTCAAACTGCACTTTCTGCCGAAGCATTGCTTGTTCCTAAATAAAGCTGGTGCCAGGGATACATAAAACAGAGAGCAACACCACAAACACGTCACAGTGTGACTCACGTCCATTGTGTGCTGATGAATCATAATCACTAACTCTGGTCCACATTTCTGTCAAAACTCTGTATTGTTTAAAGGGGGGAAAAAGCCACTTGGAAAAGAAACAGCTTAGACGTAACAAAATAAATTACACCACATGCATAGTCCAAATCCCCAAACTACCAGCAGCTCAATGTGTTGATTAAATGTGACTACCATGATGTAATCAGCTTTCATTCAAATCATACAGGGAGGCCAGCAAAACCTGGCAAGCAGAAATAATACAACCAACTTAATCCATCAAGGTGAGGATGAAGAAGTGAGTCAGAGAAGAGTAGGGAGACTGATTTTAAACACAAAGGCATATGCATAACACACTGCCAGATTAAAACAAACAGAGGGAATCATTTCCTCTCATTTCAGGTTTTACTTGATTGAGAAGAAAACAAAAAGGCAGTAAATATTTACCATTTCACAAGATAAATGCATCTCATCATACATTATAATCATTCTAACAGAACAAAGCTTATCCATAATGCACAGATGTCGCTCAACCCCATGTAGGCACCATAATTTATAACTTGGCAACTCTCGTCGGTTTCTCACCATCACCATAGCGCACTCTATGCAACATTCATTCCTAATATTTTAGGAAGCTGACAGCCCTAATTTAGCTCCACATTGCGTGCTGACAGTAAGCTCAATTGAGTGTGTCTGTGTGTCTGAGTGCCTGTGGGCGTTAAAGTGTGTGTTTGTCTTCTGTTTGAGAAGACAAACATTGCGTTTGCACATACAAACAAGCTGACACACACGGCTGTACTTTCTGAGAGCTGACAGTGAATGCTGAGACAGTGGTCCTTGATAAGTTCCCTGAAATGCAGTCTTCATTGGTGCTAAGGCTGTGCCAGGGACAGAGGCTGGATCTTTATCTTAATCACTAGCTTCCTGGTTTCACCCCACTTCGATACACATATGTCAGCACCAGCCTCCAAAAATGTTGAAATGAGGCGCGCGCACACTGAGCACGACAGCAAATGAAAACTGTACATGTGGGTTCCCTCGCTTGCCTGTGTGTCACACGCTCACACAGAACAGGAAGAATCCTGAGATGATTCTTCCAGTCGTTCCCTGCTTGCTGCATGCCAACTGGAGGCTAATGGGGGAAATGGATCACATAGACAGACTCCCTTCCTCACAGCACAGGCAGCAACGGCATATTGCAGCCAAGAAGCCGTATTTGAAAAGGGGGTGAGAGATGGATTCATCCCCTTGTACATCTCATGTCATTCACCTTTGAGAAACTCCAGATTCCATCCAGTGAAGGAGAGCGAGGGAAACACCCTGTTCCTGTTCGATTTCAATAAATCACACACCAACTGTCACTGCGCAGGAGACAGAGGGGGAACTACACCAATTGTCGGCTCCCTGCAGTGTTAGGAATAACAGCTCTCGAAATCCAAGATTGCTCGCTTTTACAAGCTTGGCAGCAAGCTCTGTGGGGACATGGTGACACGCCGCCTACCAGCAAACTCAAACTAGGAAGTTTTTTTTTACTATTATTAATTTAAGCATCAAAGAGCAGCTGTCCCAGATAAATGTTCCAGACGTAAGGAGGAGCTGCAAAAATGCATTTGTGAGAAGCTAGAAGGTGGCAGCTGAATGCAGTGAGGGATGACTAAACTGGGGATGAATTCAGTCAGAATCCTGCAGTGTGTGTAAACCCACCCTACACAAGTTCTAATCCACTGCCTTGACGAGAGGGGATCCTCGTGAAGGTGGCAAGCTATAACAGCACACTTCAAATTCAGCTGTCTCGTATATAGGGAAAGCTTCACTTTGGTGGAAGAACAAAGCCAGTCACCTTTTTCATCAACGTGAGGAAAACAGACAGAACACAAAAATGACTGGAGCTGAGCTTTGGTGTGCATTACAGTCACAACGATGACTTGATGACTTGATTAACTAATGAGCTGCCAACTATTAAAATAACTGCCAACTAATTTGATAACCAATTAATCGGTTTGAGTAATTTTAAGGGAAAAAAAATGGGAAAATACTCAGATCTTAGCTTTTTAAGTGTGAATATTTTCTGGTTTCTTTACTCCTCTATGATGTTAAACTGAATATCTTTGGCTTGTGGAAAAACAACACATTCCAGGACATCATCTAGGGCTTGGGAAAACACTCATCGACATTTATCGTTTTCTAACATTTTACAGAGCAGACACCTGATTGATTAATCGGGAAAATAACTGCCAAATTAATCAACAAAAAAAACCAAACATTACTTGTAGCCCCAGTTTGCATGAGCAGAACCAAAATGGTAGTTTTTGTTTCTTTTATTCTCGACTTGCACTTGAGAAAAATTGCAAATAAAGTGCAGTGTGTACTTTTGGCTGAAATAGCAGAATGCAAAGAAATAAACCAAGAGCCTCTGCAGTTTCCAGTTGGAAACAGATATAAGCGTCATTAACAGCACAGTGCTAGTGTTGGCAGTGCTTCTGCAAAGACATGTAGCCACATGAAGAAAACAGGCAAAGATGGATATTAAGATAAGGACAGCTTACTAAAGAGGTGCTAGCAAGATAGAAAAGGTTTACAGTAACTTTAAAATTCATTATTATGTGACCGAATTCTAATTAAAATGACATACTGAACCTAAGACCCTGTTTGATACAGAGCCATTGTTTAAGTGTGATTTGGCTCATGCTTAGGGAAAATGTATGGTGACCACCAGGGATGAAGGCTAGGAGGAGGCAATTAGGCTCCAAACTGCATATAAAACATGTATTCAAGTGGTACTTCAACAAGTCACCGACCATCATGACAGATAAATCTTGATCTTGATTGAATCTGATTTCAAACACAAATTTTAACCATAACAATCTGAGGTTTGTTTGATTTTAAAACCTTGGGTTTGCTGACTATAACAATTCTTGCCAATAATTTATATTGCTTATCAAATTAAACTGTTTCATGAACGTAGAACCCAAACCCTGAGAAAAACTATTACGAAGTTCAACAACAGTTCCAAATCTGTTAACTTCATTGGATCCAAGCTCTTGGTTTAGCAAATTCTAATTCTCCCTGACAGAAAAAAAAACATGCAAACTATGAAAGAAACCACAGAGCAGACAGAGTAAAACTGGACTTCGACTGGTATGCAATGTTAGGTCTAAATGCGCATGGTCTCAGACTTATAAATCAAGGGTGGCCACAACTAAGCACACATGTTAAGTTCAAATGAATGCACAAGTCTAAATGTAGACTTAGCATCACTGATCATCACTGTGTGAGCAGCAATTCTGGTCAGTCATTCTGCCGTATGAACCCCAATTTCACTCTCCTCACACACACACACAATCACACACACAGTTTCCCTTATCCTTTCTCTCTCGTGAAGGACAGACAGGGGATGTGTCTATAATCGGGAAAGACTCACATTTCCTCTCTGAGGTTTCACATTCCTGGGATTCCGTCTGAAGACCACTGCAGCCCATTTAAAACCATTCCCCATATGGAGGGGGGAAAAAAGAGACCCAAGGCAGGAGAGCAGGGTAGGTTTTTGAGCTTTGAGCGTTTATTTCTCTTTACAGTACTCTACCTCTCTACATAAATGAACCTGTTGTTCACTGAATGAGAAAAGAGTTCATTCACTAACCCTACGAAAAATCACACCATGATAAAACACCTGTCGTGCTGTGCTGTGGGAATTAAAAGTGACACTGCTGATATTGGGATTCTTGAAAAAGTAATTGTGGTGATTCACTAAATAGAGCTAAAAATGCCTCATCACAATGAGACAAATCTTGTCTTCTCTTTTCTGGTCTGGTCTTAACACCATCAGATTAATCATACAATGTGGCCACCACCAGAGGATGATGGGGGGTGAAGGACTGGAAATCTGCTCCCTGCATAAATCCATCTATCCACGTTAAACATATGCTACAAATGCCATCTCCCTCTTCTTGAGATCACAGCACTTCGGAGCTTGTTACAAAATGCACACACTGCAAATAAATGTGTGTACCACACAGTACAGGTGGTATATCTCTCCCATGTTGTTCCACTATGACAGAGCACATTTAAAATCATTACCTAAATACATCAAGACCATTGGTAATGACATCAGAATGTGTGATAGGATTTTTTTTTTAAATTATGATGTGATTTCACATCCATTAAAGCCCAAGTATGAAGCACACACAAACAGTATATCCTGTACCTCCACTAATGTTCATAGAACATGACCACATAGAGGAGGACAAGTCCTAATGATTAATGATTAACGATTAGATGCAACTTGTGCGGTTTCAATGATAATATGGATAAGGTAGTATTCATAACAACCACACAGATTACCCTGAAAGACTACAGGAATAGGTGGACATTAGCACAGACTTACAGATATCAAGCTTAAGAATTTGTGCTAGGACAACCCTGGAAAGAAACCCATTAGTTAACATGCCAGGCAGCGTTAGCCCGCTGGGTTAATGCAACACAAACAGCGTTGTTGTCACAGCTAATGTTTGCTAACGAGCAAGGCTCACTGGCCGTCTTCCAGTGCTGCTTAGTAGATTAGCTTGGGTTACATTCGCGTAAAATAATAAGCAACATAAGACAGAAACATAAGATAAAATACGAAACTGAGCATTTTTATATCACATAAGACACATGCGCCAGTGTCCAGCGGCACCATCAGCAGATGTTAGCCTGGTTGGCTAGCAGGCTAACTTGCTAACGTTTCCGAGCGGCGCAGGAGGGGGTTTAAATTTGCTTACCTGTCAACCGCAGCTTTACTGGGCCATTTCTCCTAACTCCTTGGCTAGACATTCCCCTTTGTGTTCCAGCTTGATGAAAATTCACAAAAAGCGTCTAATTCATGTGTGAGCGTATGTGTTACTCAAAACGGTATCTCCCAAAACAATCCCTCTGCTAGCTTGTGGTAGCTTGTAGTATCACCATAGCAAATCAAACGGACTGTGTATGAAACATAATGGGATCATAATTACATCGCCGGAATAACACTCGCACTTTTGCCCCTTTTCCGTAAAAAAACACAAATAACTACGTTTACAAATGCCGTTCACGGAGCGAGCCGCGGGTACTGATACGATTCAAGTGGACGGTTTGCCCTCCATCCAGACAGGCGTCTGCTCTGCCCGTGCTGCTTACACTGAAGTTGGTCGTGATGATGGTGAACACTGAGCTACATGAGCCACTGCAGGCAGGCAGAGAAACGCAATATAAACGCACATCCGGTGTAATCCTTACAAATAAAAGCCTTATTAAAACATAAGGTCAAAATTTTCTTAACGCTGACTGCCAATAAGAAACAAAGGGCGTATTTATTTCATACATACAGCATTAAAGCACAATGAGTGTAATTTAAAGTCATTTTTGCTGGGTTAAAGTGGGACAGATCATCGCGTTATTTTACTTTGAAACTACAAATCATCTTCATCCGGCCTTAATTTGAACAGCTTGGTACAAGTATGTAGCCATGACGGAGCTGGACAGTTCCAGCGAGTACTTCGAGTACACATATAGTTGAACGATTTAATTTCTATTTTAAATACATCACTACTGAATATCCACTCTAGATTAAATCTACTCAGTAAGAGCTGAATCAGTTAAATGCGGGGTTATTGCTAAAGCGGGCATTAAAGCTTTTGGGAGGCTCATTTATCTATTGCAAAACAGAACAATTTCTCAAGTCTATTACGCAGATATTCACAGGTGAAATGTAATGTCACAGGAATACATTATAACCCAACCACACAAACTTTTATAAAATATCATAAGGTCGCTTTACACTTTGGGTCTACCGTATTACACCAGTAAAACCACTAAGCACTGTAGAGGAAATTCCTGATACCTTGAATGCAGGTCTGCAGTGCAGACAGTGACTTTGACATTTAAGTCTCCAGGCCTGGTAGTGTTCATTCCTGCATCCCCCCTGAGCCACTATGGCCATATAGTGTGGACACAGATCTCATTCATAAAATAGTTTACAATGCACCATAGACACAACAGTGTCCTTATAACATGTAGGCTCACAAGTATAGAGAATAACCACAGTGTCACCTAGTGGTGATAGACACAGACTCACCTTTTCCTTATTTCTCAAAACAATTCATTTTTAACACATCTCCTACATCATATGTTTTTCACTAAACAAATCAGGCACATTTCCCAGTAACCTGCTTATATCTGAAACATCCATCAAGAGAAAAACCTTATGCATCAGTGATATTTACAAATATTTTTATTTAAAACGGATATTTTGTCCTTGTAATGTCATATACAAGAATGAAATGTCTAAAAAAATACAAAAATATCAACAAGGTATGAATTTTCTTTTTTTATGTTACAAAAAGAAAGGTGGACATGTTAAAACTGGAAAGTGCTCTGGTCCTCAGGGATCTGGAAGGTATAGCAGTCTCCTGTAGCTTCAGGAACCACTGACTCATCGTCTTCATTCTGACAGACAGGAGGTAAAGAAGGAGAGACGCATTAGAGGATTAACAGAGTCTTAGCATGTTTTGGGGATCAATTTATAGACATGGTTTAAGATATATTCTGTGGACTGGAAGCATTTCTGTCAGCTAACAAAAGGTCTGTTGTGACTGCATTAACATTGAAGGCAGATCATGTATGCAACAGAATGTTTTAGTTTTAAAAGCCTTTGGTCAGTGATTTCACCAAAAAGGAAAACACCTATTAAACAATAAAATAAGCATAATATTGAAGGTTGCCTTGCAGACACCAGCCAAGACCTAGCTCAGGCTACTGTACTGTTGCATCACACCCCACATTTATTCTTTGGCAAGTAACTTGTGCCAACCCGCCAGCTCTGCCAAGGCTGTTGTCATTTAATCTGTGAATGAGTCATATAATTTACGATTTACGTTGTAGTCAGACTTCTTCTGCCAGTCTTTTAATTCATTCCATGTTTGTGTTCTGCCTGAATTGTTGAAGGAAGTGGTTTGTATCACAACTGTAACAAACTATACAATCACACTGAGCGGGATTCCTTGACAAAGTCTTTGGAAAACTGAGCACATACATGCATTTTGGAAAAGAAAAAAGCAAAGCTGAACAGATACAGAAGAAAATCAACTCTTAAAATGAAGCCACTGCGGTCATTCAAGAATTTAAAATTCAAGGTGCATGTACATGCAAATGTCCACGGCTGTTTTCACCATTAGTGTTGACACCTGTTTCAGGACTTACCTCTTCAGAGAAGAATCTGTCTATGATGTTGAGAGAGGACTTATAGACAGCCTCGTTGCCATGGGACTGCAGTGCCTCAATCCTGTCCAAACCACCCAACTCCTCAATCATTAGACACACTTTATCAATTTCACCAGTTTTGTACGCCATCTGCGGAGAAAGGGGAAGAATTCCGTAAGACTAACAGTTTCCTTTCCAAGAGATCAACCGTTACCATCCATTTTAATCTGTGACTGTCAGAAATACATCTGCATCGTTCAGACTATAATGTGACAGATTAAATTCTGCAAATCTTCATGTTTCCTGATCTCAGAAACCCACAGTGTTAATCTCCATTTACTTAGGACCTAAAAATGAATGTCTGCTGGCAGAGGAGTCTGTCAGGGTACATTTCCAGGCTAATTTCTCTGAAATGTATTTAAATTATTTTAAGAGTGGACTAAGGTTCATCCTATTTACTGGAGTGAACATTTCTGTTGCATGAGAACCTTATGAAATAGTAATTGTTGTTTCCGCTATCAGCCCAACCCTCAGGGGTTACCAGGTAAACTGAGTTATAGCTTATGAAATACTTTCGATTTTAACTGCAAAACGCATGAAAATATGACTGAATGGTTTCATGTTTTTTTTTCTTTGGCAGGTGACCATGGCATAAGCAGGATAATGCCCTCTGAGGTGTCCATTATCAGGAAGGAATGCACACCTGATGGTTTTGGCCCACTGTCGTTCATTCATTTCTGAGAACGAGCATCTTGTGGAGCATTATCTCTTATGTAACCAACTTTTTCTGATTAGTTAATCAAGTTGCTCATTTCTCATAATACATGATGAATTAATGTGAAGAAACTTGTTTCAAAATGTGTCTTCCTTATCATCTCATCTATCAGAAAGAAAGAAATACATTCTAAAAAAGTGCTTTGTTGTAGTTGACTATCATTGCTACACAATGATTTTAACCTTGATAAAGGTATACATTATATGCATGTTCATTTGCATACGTATACACAATATACCGAGATGATGGGTAGGCTCTAAAGTACGCCTCAGAGGTCACTTGCAATGTCAGAGAAGTTGGGGGTAAAATCTACTCGACACATGGCACCGAGTTTCAATTACAGCATTTTCATTGCACTACGGAAAAGCACTTGCAGTAAGCAACTACAATACACACAACAACAGGGCCTTCTTGGCAATATACCTGTAAAATATTGTAGATTGCATCCAGGATGACCAAGATGATTTTGCTTTCTTTGGCTGTGAGCAGTCTGATCAGAGGCCCCAGCACATGGCATTGGACTAGGTAGGCCACTTGCTCCACTGTTCCACCACTGGTATAATTGGTGACAGCCCACACCGCCTCCTTCTGACTCTTGTAGTCTCCCTAAACAGAAATGACATCTAAAGTTTTAGGCCAGAGTAAAGTACAGAGATAAAGTACAGATACTGAAATTGTACTTAATGAGCCTTCATGAACATAAACATGGTATCACCATAAATTATTTACTCAGAATATCTGTGTATTTGTTCATAAAAATAAGAAAACTTTGTAAAAACTGCAGCAGGTTGCAAAGAAGTTTGGGGAAAGGCAAGTGACTGCACTGGTCAGGATATTTTAGATTACAGGAAGAACAATAAAAATAAAAAAAGGCAAATAAATGTATAAATTATCATCAACTTATTCAACAACTTTGTGATTCTGTTCTTGATGCAGTACATATATACAGTTTACATCCATGTATGTATGTGGCAATTTTAGATATGAGAAATGTGACAGTCCGTTGTTCAAGGCAGGTATTTAGTTAATAAAATAACTTGTTATGAATTAACAAATTGCATTTGGACTGATGTAGCAAGCCAGCGATATTTCCTGTCTCTTGTGTTCTGACCTTTTGGAGGATCTCCACCAGCATGGGCATCAGGCCTGCATTGATGACCTCCTGGATCTGGGTGTCCTTGCCAGCAGTGATATTGGACACTGTCCAGGCTGCCTCTTTCTGGATATTGGGCTTGTGGTGTCGCAGCAGGCCGGGGAACATTGCCAGAGCACCTGCATTCAGCACACACTGTGTCTGCTCGTCTGTCCCAGTCACAATGTTGCCAAGTGACCGCAGGGCTGGAGTCTGGGAGGTGAGGGAGAGCATGTCAATTATCCGTAGTATTCACAATTTAGGAACCATATATAGGAGAAATAATGGTGATGAATATGATTTGAAACCTAAATTCTGTGCGTGTTCATGCATGTATATTTGAAGCCACTAATGATGCACACGGCAGCAGTATAAGCTTGCTTTTGAGTTACAAACTCAACATCACATACCACAATGGGGAGCTCCCCACAGGCCAGCAGCTGCACCAGGCGGGGCACCAGGCCAGCCTGCACCACCACCTCTATCCTCTCATTGGAGCCATCAGTCAGGTAGGACAGGGCCCAACAGGTGTCAACCAGAATCTCCTTGTCGTCGTGGTGCAGGAGGCGCACCAGGGCTGGGAGCAGCTGCTGCACCGCCGTCAAAGGAGGTGCCGGGTTCTTGTTCCGACACAGGTTGGATAGCGTCCAGGTGACATTGCGCAGGTAGACAGACTGGTATGGTGGATTAAGAGCCAAGTGTTATTTTAAAACATCAAAGTGCCATAACATGACAACACCTCTCCAAACAGTATAAGATCAGTTGAAGAAAAAATATAACATTAGGCCTCTCCAAACAGAAAAACATCAGGGTTTCACGACCTTTATCAGTACATACAAATGGTCAGTGATGCTGAATAAATCATAAATTGTAATGTTTACTATAGTAAACATTACAAGGTGCCACCTTCTACTCAGCTTCAACATTCACATAACCTCGCAAACCAACAGTCATCAGGAGTAATTTGGGGTTCAGTATCTTGCCCCAGGACACTCCAACATGCGGACTGGAGAAGCCAGGCATCAAACTGCCAATCTTCCGATTCGCGGACGACCCACTCTACCTCATGTGCCACAGCCACGTTAAATAACTGCTCTGTCAAATCACTGAATAACATTTCTAAGGTGTATGAGCAAAGTCAAATTACGTACCGCTCTGTTGTGTGTAAAAGGCCTCTCAACGGTGCATTAACTTTTCAACAGGAATAAATCGTTTCACACCACATGCCAAGATAAGCCTTGTTGACACTAAAAGGGTTTCAGGTGAACTAATATTTATTTAGGCCTGATCTGTGGGTATATAAGCAATTGGCAAAACCACAGAATCCCAACAAAACCAAACTAAAAAGAGAAACAGTAGCACAAAGATAGCAAAGTTGTAGCCAGTCTATTACACCCCCTCTTGCTACCATACATAATGATGTCATCAAAGGTCACAGTTAACAATATACAATATCTTAACCATATTAAAATTTCTATTTTGGATCATACATTGGAAAACATTTTGTCCTTTTTTAAGATGCAGAATAAACCTGATCACACTCTTGCTAAAACATAAAGGACTTGATCAGATTGGGAGTGCACAGCTCTAAATACGGGTGTTATTGCAGCCAAAACACAAGGAAAAGACGTCAGGATCTGATTCTGACAGAAACATACATGCACTCCTAACCCCACTAAAGGACAGACTAGTCAATTCTGTAGAGCATTCGATTGCAAATCTACTAACAGCTTGATTCGCCATAAAAATCTTGCTATTCTAATATCAAATGGGAACAGATGTCTGTCTCAACTGGACTCTGACAGTGTGGATTTATATATCTAAATAGAACATACTGAAACTAAGATGAAAAAGTCTCGTTAAACCAGCAGTGCAATAATGTTTGATAGAAACTCACAGGAAACACAGACAGGTCAGGGGCTGCCAGCAGGGCAAGGAGTGGCTGGAGACCACCATGTTTGATCACTAGGTCTCTGTAGTTGGATCCATCACCTAGATTTGAGGGGGAAAATAGATTTAGTCACATGCTGTTAGCAGTGCAATTAGAACAGATAAAAATCACATTGTGACTATATGGAAATTGAAGTCAGTTACTATAGTACAAGGTTATATAGTTTCCATTTCAAATTTCTATACTTTAAGACTCATATTCCAATAGTATCAATAGCTAGAATCAATTACTTGAAAAAATCTAAATAATTCAATTATTTATTTTAATTTAATTTAACTACTTAATTTTCAAAGCATCTGTGCAGCCTTATAAATTCACGATGCCCATGGAAATGACAATTAACGCAGCCATAATGGTACGGTTTCATTATGAAGAAAAGATAGTCCGTTTATTTTTCTAATAACTACATCACTGCATAACTCCTAAATGCCCTGGCAAGCTTAATATTTGATTGTTTGTGATGCTATATATGCGATTCGAAGATATTCCACTTTCTTTTCAAGTAATTTGGTCGCGGATGTCCGGATTTAGTTCAGTTATAAGGCGCTTGGGGTAGAGCTGTTTGACAAGTCGTGACATACAGGCATAATATCAGCTCTACATACAAGTGTGTGTTCAGTCGCGCACCATATTTCCTGCCTTGCTTTCTAAGACATCAATCTCGCTCTGGCCCGCACTCTCTCACACAGTGGTACATATTTTGGTTGCCCTGGCTGCCTGCTACAAAAGCCATGAAAAACGCTCTGCTTGTATTATGATCAGATTATTTTTAAAAGTCTGGGATTTTAGAAAACAGAATAGGGGCAATGGTCTGGAAACATACATTTTCCTGCAGTGTTTTCTTTTTTCAATACTTATCCAGACCTGGAAATTACAGAAATTAAATTCCACTCTTTTCCATACTGCATAGGAACCCTGAACCCTTCAGCATTGGCATTAGCCTTAGTGTTTTTCAATTACCATAATATGCCAGGGCTTTTTTCTCACCATGATCTGTTCTAATACCTTTACTGACTGAGAAAACCACCAGTGTTGACACTTTAACAGAGAGCACGTTCCCTCTTATCTTGCATAAATCACCTTTGGACAAGAACTCACTGTGTCAACAACACATTTATGATTACTAGGACACACCCTCTTAAATGAATTCAAGACAAACAACACCTCCAGAAAAAGCAAAGAAAGCACAGTTACACACAATAACAACAACAGATCTGCACATTTATCTGGGTAAATAAGCTGAACAATATAGCAGTGCAGGATGTAGTAATGGAACAACAGAGGTAAAACAAGTAACCTCAGACACAAAGAGACATTGAGTGTTATCAGCCTACAGTACCTGCAATGTTACCCAGGGCCCAAATGGCCTGCTCGCTGATGTGAGGGTGGGGTGATGTCACCAGGTTGATGAAGGCTGGGATGGCCCCTCCTTCCACTACAGCAGTGGTCTGCTCTGAGGTACCCGAGGCAATGTTGGTCAAGGCCCAGGCTGCCTCAAACTGGATGGGGGGGCATTGTGGCCATGCCAGAAAACTAACAAACTTTGGGATGAGTTTGGCAGCAATGATGCTGTCAATAGGTGGGTGTTTTTCTCTGGAGAGGAGCTTCCTGTAGATCAGGAAAAACACAATTGGGGTGTTAATTAAGGGGAAGTAACTGTTGTTTATTGTACTTCAGGCTATACGGGCACAATGTACAGGTACAATGTGATATATTTTAGGCTGGGACGCTCCATTTAAGACTGTAACTGTAAATATAAACAGGCATATAAAATACAATAACAAACCAATTCTAACAAAATACAAGAAGCAATAGAAAAGCATTTAACATTTTTCATGTGAACTGTGTGTGTGTATGCATAAAATGCCAAATTAACGATATGGGAACACATTTATTATATTATCACACTAAAACTCTTCAGTAAAGGTAGATTCTTTGCTAAATGATTTTACCTGGCTGCCTGCGTAGCCTGCAGCTGATGATCTAGACTCTGGCTGTTTACACCTGCTACAATCTCCTCCACGGACCAGTGCTGGGGAGGCTGTGGAAACAGAAACAGATTACTTATCTGGCCAGTAAACCTGGGGCAGAGAGCAGATAAAAATAACCTGCAACGTTCACTGTAACATGCATGGAGTATTTCTAGGTCAAGGTTTCAGGATCAGGCCAGTGCAGATCAATTGTAGAAAGAGGAAAAAAGTTTTGACCTAAAATTTGCTGGTTGTCAAGACTATAAGATACCTTCATAGCATAAACAGATTAATACTGACAGTGACTCTTTCATCAACAGGGAAGTATTTTTTAAATGAGGTGGAACAACCTTCACACTGTTGTCATTTGGTAAACACTAATGCCTTTTAAAAGGAAAACATATTAGTGTGGATGAAGCCTAAGGTATGCTTTGAGCTTGCTCCAAGTTTCACTTTTTATGCTGAGTACAAACAGAGCCGACCAAGCTTTTATCTGCCTTCCTGGTTCAATTTGACTAGCTCTATTCTCTAAGGGCAGTGCTGGGTGCTGGCATTAAGGTTGCTGCAGCTCACTCATAGCCAGCTAAACTGTATAATCAAATATTTCAGACATGGAAAACCAGTTGTGTTATTTCAGGTGCGTCCTGTTTACAGTCCCCAGCCAAATGAAATAGCTGGTGTGTGAAAGCTGACCAGGATCAGCTGCTGTGTACCTGAGCGTTGGGGTCCTTCTCTTGGAGAGGAGAGGTCGGCTCCTCCAGAAGGCTCTGGACGTTTCTCCTCTTCAGGATCTGATCATCCTTCTTTGCTTTTCGTAGCTCCACATTGACTTCCGCTCTCCTTCGCCTTAGCTCCTGAAGAAGTCGACACCCATGAAAATATAAGGTTGTATTTACTGCGATAAGCTGCATAATTAATGTTAAAATGTCGGCTGTTAGTTGGGGAACTTACATTGGCGTCTTTCCCTTTGTTTTTGAACTGGGTGAGACGAGCTCCGTTGTCGTTGCCAGCTGACATTCCTGACCGTTGAACAAGACAACTCCAATAACGTACAGACACTCCCTGTTGGAAGATGAAAATTCAACGTTAAAAATTAAACGGCCGTGTAAACGTCTAATTTCACTCCCTCCCTCGGCTTAACTTTATGTGAGCAAACAGGCGGCGAGTAAGCTAACGCTAGCGGTTAACTGTCCGCTTCTCTTAAGGCAAAGCCGGTTATCTAACACCATGTGGCCCGCCGCACACGGAGCCTGTGAGATAAACCAACACCCAAAACCCCGCTGAAATTCACAACAACAACGATAAAACAGTAAAAATATAAGCAACACGACCAGATAAACTATTACTCGTGTAAACAATACATTTGTTTAAAATGTAGATTTTGTCACACGGCATGTGCGACGCGCTTACCGTACAGATTTCTTGTAAATTTTTTCACACTAGATGTGACGTCATGTATATACCACCCTGTTTTTTTTCTGAGTTTTGATTGGTCAGTTGAACCATAAGCCCCTCCCCTGGCCCGCTGGTAACAAAAAAAGCTTCAAACAACACAGTCGTTGTCACAGGCAACCGCTGTTAGTCTCGCGAGATGAGGCTGCTGCATCTTTGTGAACTGGTAGGTTTCATTGTGAAGCACTGCGGCCATGTCTGATATACCCATTGTACCGTGCGTAACATTTTCCTCACATAACAACTTGCCATTAATGTTTAGATGCTCAAAGAGACGTTTGAACGCTGTTTTTCAGTCGGTCTTACAGCTTGATAATAGTTATTTTCCACAGATAGCTACGTAATGACCCAGTGGCCTAATGGATAAGGCATCAGCCTCCGGAGCTGGGGATTGTGGGTTCGAGTCCCATCTGGGTCGTCTTTAGCTCCTTTTCAGAGCTTAAACACGTGAAGACAGATCGCTTCACACAGCGGTTTGTATGATGGAATAAAGGATGGAGTAATGGATTGTCTTGGTATATACGGAAATCACAAATTGGTCTGCGTTGCAAAAATTCGTACATATAACCCACCACTCACTCCAGCCAGGTGATTAACAACGACAACGAATATATCTTTTCACAGTTTAACTCCAGCATTAAACCCCCAATCTGCAAATAAGAGCAGCCACAAAAGTGGGATTTAACTATAGCTATAATTCAAGAGATCAAAATGCAGAATCTGTGACAGAAAAACACAAAAACTGCCACTAATCTGCAAAACATGGTCAAGCATGTTTGATGTTCTGTCACTTCTTTCTTCATTTATTTATTATTATTATAATGAATGCATTCATTTCTATAGTGTCCCCGCCCCTGTCTCTTGTCTGATGGTACCCTAATCCAATGGTTCGCAACCAGGGGTCCAGGACCCCCAGGGGTCCTTGAGGGAGTTCCAGGAGGTCCCCAGAAAAATTTGATTCATCAAAGATATGAGCCCAGTGTGAGCAAGAGTCAAAAGAGTGACAATGCTGATCTTAGGTTTCACTTCCTCCATGTTTTTTTCTCAACTAGTTGACAACTGTATAATGCTGGGGCCGTATTCACAAAGCTTCCTAGTGCTATGATTTGCTCCTAGTGACAAAATTCTAAGAAAATTCTTAGCATTGTGACCTTTTTCTCAGAATTTCTCCTTAAAGTTAAGACTAGATCCTTATAAAAAATATTCACAGAGCATCTTAGACCTCAAAAGAGCTCCATAGGTGAAAAACTGTTAGGGGCAATGAGGAGGACTTTTAAGAGGCTTAAGAGTTTCTTAAGTAGAGAGGAAAATGATGGGAACACAAAGAGATCTGAGAAACATTCTCCAAACACTTGGTGACAGTGAGTAAATGAAATGCTACAGATTAGATGTTCAGAGATAATATGTGTGGTTGATCTCATTAGGGGTATGCACACACTTCCCACCTAAAGCTATAACGCCAGAAATAAAATGATCACAGTAGTAAGATATTTGGAAAACTGGAAAAATGCAACAGTACAGCAGTGATGACTTGAGTCTGTTTCATCCTTACATCAGCAGAGTGATCACACTAACAATGACAACACGTTCCCATTTCCACTGGGTGTCCACACCTTGCAGCCTCACAAAAGGGTGCGACTGTGACAACCAATCACATCTGTCAAAATAATGTATCACACCCAGCAACAGGTTCAACCTCACCTCCTCACTAAGATAAAAGTTTCTGTCCCTTCCTCACTCAGAGTTGCTCTGAGGACTCTCCTAAATCACTCCTAGGCTAGGACTCCTTACTAAAAAGTTTTAGGCTAAGTTAGGAGCTCTCAGAGCGTATTCTCTGAATGTGTGTGTATAAATGTGATTCACGTAGGTAAAATGCTACGTGGGTAATAGTCATCAGAATTTTATAACTTGGGGACTTTTACAATGGATTAACTTTAAAAATGTAATATCTGAGCTGCAGATTTTTATAAAGTTACACATTTTTCGCACACTCATGCTGAGGTCAGTGAGTGTCATACTGCAGAGTAAAGTGTCAAGTTCTCAAGATGATAGTTACTGATAAACCTCTGATATGAGTACTAACACAAACATTTCTCACACTTCATCAGTTTCAGCTGTAGAAAGATCCTGAACCAGGAAGTATTCTATGTTTCAAGCATAAGTGTAGATTGTGAGGGGGACGCTGGGGACACAACCCTCAATATGTCTGTACTCTTCATTATTTCATGCACGTCTTGTGAATGCTTACAGACACAGGCGAACAGGACCAGTACCATCAGAAATTGTGGAGGTAGTGTTGCAAAACTTTTTAAGTGAGGCACGACCATAGGACAAGACAAAGACATTTTTAATTCATGGCCTCACAGACTACAGCTGTCTATGTCTACAATGCTACCTCCTTTTCAACGGTACAATATGTAACCTCTTCCACTGTCGCCATGTTCATTGTTGTCAGAAACACTTCAGTGCGCCCTCTAGTGCCACCTAGTGTTATCTATGTCAACATAAGGGATGCATGCATGGAAATATGCGGGCAGTGGGGGTTACTATGTTTGAAATAAACAGATTTTTTTTTTTTTTTTTTGAATAAAGGGAGTATTAATGTGCTTTAACCCATTATTCATACTAAAAAAACGGAGCCAACATGATTAACATGAGCTTGTCTCAATGACTCTGTTTAGACCTTGTATTAATATGCGTTTTAGGTGATCCGATCACATCGGACAGCGCTAAATACAAGTGAAAACGACCACCAAGATACATTGTGATCCAGTCACTCAGACCACTTGCCCAGGTGGTCTGGGACGCATTTGACCATATATCTTATGTAGTGTAAACGTTAATGCGCCCTTGAAAAGGACTGCATCATCAACACAGGGCATGGTGGTAGTTTTGATAACAGTGCACAAACGCCCATAATTTCCCCATTTTATGTAGAGGTGGGCGAAGTGTTATGTGACCATCCATCGTTTTACCCTGTGGAGGGAGACATGCTGAAATCTGCTGACAGCGATATCTTCAGCTGGACTGAAACAAACACTAACATGACTAGCAAGCATGCTACAGAGCGGCTAGCAAAAGTGTGGATGAACTAGCCGTATGCACGAGCCAGCAACAAAATCTGAACAGAAGTGGTCAGCTGGAGACACGTTAAGCACAGGTGTGAACAGCGATGTATCTCGGCTGTCCTCTTTTAACTGTATCACCAAAAACCATGTTAATGCCAAGTGTAAACAGAGCTGATGACAGGCTGAGGTGACGTGAGAGTATTTGGACTCATGAGTCCTCACTGCCCTCCAGTGGTCACAGTGAGGATTGCAACACATTAAATTCGTCAAACAGGGTCAGTTTTAGAAATGAAAGCAAGTATTCACACTTGTGGTAAATATTTTCTAAATACAGCGGAAAAAAATTAAAAACTATTAAAAAAAACCCACTGAGGTCAAACATAATCTCAGTCAGCCTGTCAATATGTCACTACCTGAATTATTTGTTACCTTTTTTTTTTAAACAAATATAAATTGTTTTGTATTTATTTATTATTTTTATTTATTTCCTTTATATATCTTCACAATATTAAACTGTTGAATGCTGTCTCTATAAGATGCTGTAATATTTCATCTTACGTATGTTTTTTGTTACTCTGTATTTTTATATATTTTTTTATATTTCTATATTTATTTAGTTTGGTGACCATATCTACAAAGTAAAGGTCCGGATATTGGTAATTTGACAGTAAATTATGTGTTGCAGTTCCTGCTTGTGACCACCAGAGAGCAGTGAAGACTGATATTAAATCCAGTCAGGTACACCGTCACCTCCACCTCTCATCAAGGCGGGCTGATGTCAGCAGAGAGGTTGCTATCAGTTGCCTCAGAGTGGAGGATATTTTTTATTACCCACCAAAAAATGCAAGTAAACCATCACTACAGAAGATTGTAAACAGTCTGTTGGACAACAGATACCAGAAGGTAAACACAGTTTCCTGTAACATAAAATCCTAGTTTGTAAAACAAACAAACAAAAACAAAAAAAAATCAAAGAATATGTCAACAAAGCCACATTTCCCCTCTTACATTGTAAACAACAACAGGAGCCCTTTTAGAATCCATTTATGAATGAAAGGAGTGTAATGTCACAGTGTTTATTTCTGTGTTAGGGACGTCCCACCACCTCCCTTTCCACCACATCCCATCTCATTCCTGAGCGGCTGTATAAAATCCCAGGAATCCCCTCTGTGAAGCAGACCTTAACATATGTGTCCACACTGAACATCCAGGATGACAGGGATTATTCTGTTTCTCTTGTTTCTGGGCTTTCCTCTTTACAAGACAGAGGAGCATGTTGTCAATGGTGAGTGTGAATTATTTTTATTTGTAGTTTGGTACATTTATATGTGTTGGAGAAATACTGTTTTTTTTTTTTCTAATTACACTTTCACTTGTTGCTTTGCATGTTACCTTCTGTTTTATTAAGGTCTATTAACTGTACATGTCCTTGATATGAAAAAAGTTGAGAACTACTGCCCTAACATGGATACCAGTCGTCCAATAAGGTTGTTATTCTGTCATGTAAATGCTGAAAATGGGAAAAATAAGAGCAACAGTGTATTATGCTCAGTGAGGATTAACAATTAAGGCTACTGTTCATTTCTATGCTTTGGATTTTACCAATTTTGATATCCATAACATCTGTCTATCTATCTGTAAAACTACAAAAAGAGGCATTTTTTCCTGCAAAACTCCAATGAGGAAATTTAACATCCCAAAACAATTATATAATAATGATTCACGTAGATAAAATGCTGAGTGGGTAATAGTCATCAGAATTTCATAACTTGGGGACTTGTGATTGGTTAATTTTAAAATGTCTGAGCTGTAGATTCTCGTAAAGTTACACGGTCCCTTGGGACCTTACATTTCCAGCACACTCATGCTAAGATCAATGAATGTCATACTGTAGAGGAAAGTTTTCAAGATGAGAGTTACTGATAAACCTCCGAGATAAGTACTAACACAAACATTTCTCACACTTTATTCATTTAAGCTGAAGAGAGATCCTGAACCAGGAAATATTCTATGTTTCCAGCATAGAGCATGTTTATTTTCAAAACATAAAAAATTAAATACAATTTAATACATTTTCTGGCAGAGAACCTGCAGACCTTGGAAGGACCATCCACAGTTACTATGAAAATGAAATGAATCCATTATTATAGCTTACTGTGGGAGCACAGATGCTTCATTATTACACACATCTCATTGAAGGAAATGTCTTACTGAAGTACAACTATTTGTTTGTGTCAATGCAGAGCTGTACACCCTGATAGAAAAGGGCCAGCCCAGCTTTGTGGATCCAGCTCCGAGCAACCAGAGCCGGCTAGTGGTTAAAGAGCCCTCCCTGCCCATCAACGAGCTTCTAGAGAAGAGCAGCAAGACCGGAGAGTCCAAATTCACCCTCCATCCTCTACCCTCTGCTGTCTGGCCAAAGCACAGCGACCTGGCCCCCATCCCCCGCCACCACGGCCCCCACAACAAAAGCAAAAAGGGCCCCAAGAGCGACCGACTGGTGGAGCACAACAGCGAGAAGACCAGAGGAGAAGCTGCTGGTCTGCTTCCCAAAACTCCCCTGACAGGAGCTACAGCTGCTGTCACCAACCGCACTGTGCCGAAAACCAACCAGGACGCCCAGTCCAACATCAGCCCTCCTCAGCAGAGTGAACCAGAGGGTCACCCCAACTCCAGACCCAGGAGTCCACCCCACACACAGCCTCAGGCTCAGCCGCACCAACCGGCCCCTTCCCCGCGCAGAGATCCCCCCAACAGACGGCTCGACCCGGAGGAGAACCGGCCGGGGAAGTCCAGTCTCTATCAGTCAGGTATCGGTGCAGCGAGCAGGAACAACAGCCGCCCGCCTGTCCTCTTCAATCGGCGCTCCTCCAGCCTGCTCTACCAATTTGACATCCTGAGACGAGGTATGGGAGGATTTGTTGTGTCCTGACCTTGGAGGTTGACCTGTGTATTGATGCAGAGTTGTGCACAGCATCTTTGAATGTTACTTAATTGAGCTTGAGCTTCCCCTTTGGGATTACATATTTCAAAATATTAAAGTTATGTAAGAGTTTTAACATCTGGGAAAACCTTTGATGCTCGATATCACAGTATTTATTACCAGTAATAACCTTTGAAATATTATAGTGCATTGTCTCAGTGACAAATGACTCAAACTGAGTACAATATTTTGGCGTATAAGTCATTGAATTTTAAAAAATACATCTGTATTTGACTTTTTTTTCCTAATATAAAATCTATTTTCTGCAAAGGCTTGTAACATTTGATTACAAAAAGGAAGAAAACTTGATTTTAACACCAAAATTACCAAAATTCCTTTGAACAAAAACTGAAAAAGTGCTCAAAGCTAAATTTGTTGGTTCACTCTCTCCTGTCTAAAAAGACGACCTCACGAAATACCTAAAAAATATCTACATATGTTTTTGCTTCTGTGGAAATAAGTTAGTGACATAGTAATATCATACACACTAACACACAGAGTTCATAGAGTTCACTCAGAGTGATAATAACAGTGATGATAGTTTGAACCCCTCCACTGGTAGTTAGTGAACATCTCTCGCCACTAATTACAACCACCTCCCTCAAGTCTGGCTGTCAGTGTTTCCCTTTGTGTGCAGCGAGGTTGTAAAGAAAGTGATGCAAAGCGAGAGAGAAGGCCCTGATATTGTAATTACGATGGAAAATGTAACACGGATGTGATCCCATCACACACACCACCCCCTCCGGTCCCATGCGGAGGAATGCGACGCCTGGGTTTTGTAATGACAACCTTGTTCTTTGCTAATGACGCTGGAATGAGAGTCTGGCAGACAGTCACTCTCTCTTTCTCTCATCCCTTCATCCTGTCCTCTGCTTGTCTTCCTCTCCGCAGAGTCCGACTTCACGCATGATGCCTTCTGCATGAGCGAGTGCAGGAAGGAGAAGGAGGAGAGGGAGTATTACTGCTACAGTGAGTTTGGTATGTAACCATGAGAGACAAAGAGAGTTTGTCAAAGGTAGACAAAGTAAGATGCAGGAACGGCCTGGAGCCTTGGCTAGTGAGTGTAAACTTCAATGTGTTAGTACTGACTGCTTCATATAAGTCCATTTTTTTCCCAAATAACTAACATCCCTAAACATTCTGAGCACATATCTGACTTGATGGAGGTAGTTACTGACTAGTCATGTAAATGCTGATTGCACGGTTGCTATAGAATAATGGAGCTGTGGGCTCAGGTTACACGACTTGGACTTGAGTCAAACTTGAATCACAAGTTTAATGACTTTAAACTCAACTTTACAAAAAAGAATTTTAACTCAGCATGGACTTTAACACCAATGACTCGTGAATTCACTTGGACTTGAGCCATCTGACTTGAAAATACCTTTCCCCTAAACCCAAAGAAAGTGTGTCACAAATCAGTTCATTTCCCCCAATAACCTGAATCAGCCGACACTGACTGTATTCATTTCCAGCGATTGAACACTTAATTCCCCACATCCTTTATTTGAACCATTTGGAAACAAAAGATATAGATAATTTCATATGTGTACAAAAACTACTCAACAAAAACATAGTTAAACATTCATTTAAGCTAAACATTTAAAGAATAGTTTGACATTTTGGAATTGGGAAGATTGAGGCCATTCTCATGTAAAATGCTACAGATTAGCACAATGACTGAAAACAGGGGGGAACAGCTAACCCAGCTCTGTCCAAATTTAACAAAACTCCGACTACCAGCATGTTTTTAAAGCCATTCATCCATCCATCCATTTTCATTCGCTTACTCAGGACCAGGTCACGGGGGCAGCAGGCTGAGCAAAGCACCCCCAACGTCCCTTCCCCAGCAACGCTTTCCAGCTCCTCCTGGGGGACCCTGAGGTGTTCCCAGGCTAGATGAGATATGTAATCCCTCCAGCATGTTCTGGGTCTGCCCCGGGGCCTCCTCTCAGTGAGACGTGCCCGAAACACCTCTAGTGGGTGGCGCCCAGGAGGCATCCTCAGAATCACCTCAACTGACCCCTTTCAACAGGAAGGACCAGCAGCTCTACTCCGAGCTCCCTTCGGATAATTGAGCTCCTTACCCTATCTCTAAGGCTGAGCTCACGAAGGAATTCATTTCGGCTGCTTGTATCCGCGATCTCATTCTTTCGGTCACTACCCAGAGCTCATGACCATATGTGACAGTTGGGATGTAGATGGACCAGTTAATCGAAAGATTTGCCTTTCGGCTCAGCTCCCTCTTCACCATCACTCATCACTGCAGAAGCTGCACCAAAGCTCCAAAAGCATTTAAAGCTCACTAATTAATTACCTTGTTTGTTTAATCTGATTTTGTCACTGTTGGTCAGAGCCAAGCTAGCTGTTTCCCCCTGTTTTCAGTCTTTGTGCTAAGCTAAGCTAAGCTAACCGGCTCATGGCTGTCGCTTCATATTTATTGGACAAACAAAGAGTGGTATCAATCCTCTCATCTTACTCAGGGTAAAAGAAGCATATAAGAATATTTCCCTAAATATTGACCGATTCCTTAACAAAACATACATCTGAAATATAGATTGTACATTCAAACCTAAGATCATAATGTATGAATTTCCAGCATTTTGACATATGATGTTTTGCATGTCCCTTTAACAGCTGTCAATGGGATAGTTCACGACATCGATGTGGTGCGTAAAGGCATACGCCTCATTACGCTGATGGTGAGCAGTGACGGCTTCTACAAGATGAGTCGTCTCTATGTGACCCCTGACAGCTTTTTCTTCAAAGTTCGCCTTCTGGTCCTGGACACCTACAAGTGCAGCAAGCCCTGCCCCGACATCAAGCTCGGTGAGTATAGCAGGATCGCTCGAAAGCCTCATTAAACTAAAGGATCTGAGAAGAAAATCTGTTTTGTGTAGTGAAATAATGAAACCATAGTAAGTGTGGAAGTCTATCTAATGAATGAAAATCCCTTTGATTGATGCTCAAGATCAGATATGAGACAGTTATAAATCATGGGACATTTCCGCAGAAGTGTCAAGACCAATAAACTAAGAGGTCTCTAACAAGCCTCCACCAAAGTATTCTTGTGTGGGATGTGGGAATTCTGTTTTCCTGAGATCAGCAAAAGCAGCATCATCCACTCTGTTTAGTGCAAACATGAAAAATGCTCGACTGTGCACTTTTTCACGTCAACTTTTCCCCTCTCTGTTCCCAAGGGACCAGATACATTATCATGGGCCAGATCTACCACCGGCGGCGCCATCTTCCCAGCGACCTCCTGAACCTACTCGGTGGTAAACTGAAGCCCGGAGACGGCCTCCTGAGAAGCAACAACTACGTCAAGAGATTCAACAAACGGAGACACCAGAAAGCCCTGGAGGCCACCCGCTCCAGGTGTAGGTGAACCAAAGATAGGACTATGGCCCCCTGCTGCAGGGGAAGAGACATTGCAGCTTACCTGAACTGATCGTAACTAATAACCCCTCAGTATTGTGCAAGACAGAAGAGATTTCGCGGAAGGTGTGGATTTATTTTCATATGGACTGCTATGATGTATCCTAACCCTGGTTTATCGTTTTTACTCCTCTGTAAAGTTCCTGACTTGTGGTCTCTTTGATAGAAAACACAAGCAGCTTTGATTAAATGGATTTTCCACGATCACTTTGTGACGTTTGGGGCGTCAAACAAGAGTGTCCCCAACATTATTATTCCCAAAATAGCAACTCCACTCAAACTCCTCATTCATTCATGGCTGGCTCATGAAGTCCCTAAATTAAAAACATAAAAAATTGGCTTACATTAAAAGGTATATTGAACTCATCTGAAGAATGGCTATATTTTATCATCTTGCATTAGCACTCATGTCAGCGTGTTTTTGTTATATTAATATGAACATGCATACAGATAAGATCATCAGTTTAATGTTGTTTTTCTATATTGCTTTTCAAAGCATATTCCCGTTTTGAACAATTGAACACCAGAAAACAATACTTGAACACAATATCGAAGAGACACATATTTTCCAGACAAGCATACTGGCTTTTCAAAATAATGGCAGCTGCTCGTTACATTTTAGGACACGACAGGAACCTTGGATCTTAACACAAATCCAATATTTTAATCATGTTGATTCCTTTGATTAATCAGTGATGCTTCTAAATTGATGTGAATGCAGAATGTTGTATTGCACAGAACAGTATTGTTTTGTAACGCTCAGTCCTGTGCATGTTGTCACTGTGGTTGTTATTGGTAGGCAGGAAATGCACTATTATTGTTACAAGGACCAAAGGGAGGGAATGAAGGGCCTGAAAAAGCAGCGACAAACCTCGGTGGAAAACAAGGAGGAGGAGGAAAAAGGGAGAGAGAGTGAGCACAGGACCCTTTCCCTGTCATGAGGGCGGCTTATTTTTCTAACTTTAATTATGTGTCCACGATGAAATATCTGCCCAAGTAGACTGGGACATCAAAAGGGGCCTTGCTGAATGAGGAGGGGGTGTGTTGTTGTAGGGACTAAGCCATAAATCTAATCGCAGGAATCTGATCCTCTCCGCACCTGGACATATGACTCGGAAAAAGTGCCTCCGTCACAGCTCCTCTTTGGGTTGGCTCTTGTTTTCTTGCTTACACACAAACACGTCCTCCAAGAAGGAGCATTTAAAGTGTGGGCAAGATCAGAGGAAGAGAGGAGACGGGGGCAAGGTGGAGGGGGAATAGAGGAGGTTATGTAAAATGACACAGGGAAGGGATTGAAGCAGGAGAGGGGATGTTGGGTCTGTCTTTCTAAAGGGATAGCTTCTTATTTAATCAGAAATCCCTGGCTTGATTGTAGTACGACCCTGAGCTCATGCTTCTTATGAAAGGGAAAACTTGCACTGAATGCTTACATTGCTTTACCATACACAAACCCAATAAAAATGTATATTTGTTTTGTACTCAACGAGCCTGTGAGGACTTTATTTGTCTTAAAACCAACTCTTCACCAGTGCTATCACATGCATCTGCCCACTGACTGAAACATCGATCCTCATTATCATTCCCAGTGATTGCATGGGAAGGAGCCCCCAACGCAAGACGCTCTAATTAGAGTTTAACAACCATGGTCTCTGTCTGGCCTGCGGGAGGAGAGACTGACTTGGGAACTTGGACGTCGAGGCAGGCAGGGCTAAGCCTCTTTTCTCCCCCTCTGCCCGTCTGTCAGCTCGGCCGCTCAGTTCCCAGGCTCGAGGAAGCCTCTATCTGGGATCAGCGCTGGAGGGAACAGATGCAGGCAGGCAGGAAACAGGAGCCTGCTCCACATCTTGGCTACTATCGCAGCGGGAGGACATTCCTCATCGCAGAGGATGTAAAGGAGGAGAAGGAGGAGGGAGAGAAAGCGGGGAGAGAGGAGAGGGAGGTGGGAACGTCTCTAAATTGCTTCCTGTGTGATAGCCCCCAAGCCACAAGGGGGGAGCGAGAGACGGAGACGATGGCTGGTGGATTTACACCACTTGGGGCTTGTGGCCATCTGCGGCGCTTGCAGCGTCCATGCTAGCCTCTGGATTCATTTAGCGGTGTGAGTGGGGAGTTTAGAGAGGGAGGTGGGAAAGAAGGGTGTGAGAGGAGCGTCAAAGGTCAACCTCGGAGGTGGCTTTTATGTGTCATGTTGTAATTTGATCACAGGAAGAGTTTGTATGAGTGTGTTGGGGGTCATGACCTTGTTGTTCAGTGCTCACAAGTACGCACACCTTTCTATTAAAGCTCCACATAATTGACAAGAGGGTTGAACCTGACGTGTAGGGCCGGATTATCTCACTTGGGGGCCCCAGGGGAAAAACCAGCTGTGGGTCCTAACTGAACCCCCTTCTCCCAGTCTCTGCATTCATTAACGACTGGTTTGTTGACACTTAATTAAGCACAAATTTATTTTAAAAAAAATACATGCATGTATGTACATATTAAACAATAGGTCTTAAAGGGACAGTTCACCCCCAAATCAAAAATACTTTTTCCCTCTTACCTATTTGTCAGTCTAGATTGTTTTGGTGTGACTTGCTGAGTGTTGGAGATGACTGCCTTCTCTTGAATATAATGCAACTAGATGTCACTCAGCTTGTGGTGCTCAAAATGGAAAAAGATACATTTGAAAAACTCAACAGCAACGTCTCTCTCCAGAAATCATGACCCACTTACTCAAGATAATCCACAGACCTTGTTGTCAGCAGTTCCATGTAGGAACTATTTTCTTTCTACTGAATGACACCCACCACCCGTATCACTGTGCAAAAGGAAGTGTACATCTATTCATAGACGAGAGGCTTGTGCTTGTGACAGTGGGAGATATAAACATTAATGGCGTCCTCCTCAGCTGAGCTGTAATGTTAGCTAACTTGGTGCTAATGGTTATAGGTGAGCTAACAGTAGAGAAGGCAGACATCTCTACAGCTGATATCTCCAACACTTGGCAACTCACACCAAAAACAATCTAGACTGATAAATAGCACAACAGGTAAGAGGAAAAATATGTATTTAAGACTTTTGGGTAAACTGTCCCTTTAAAACTAGATTTAAAGGCAGGAGTTTGCCTTGTATGTGCTTATCCTTTTCTCAGATAATGAGGTAATTTTGGAGCAGTTTTGGTCTTTTCTTAACAGTTTTAAACAGACAGTAAAAGGGTTGACAAGACATCAGAGACAAAGATGTAAAAAAAAAGTCACCAGCAGACTTGAATAAGGCACGTTGGAGTTCACGATGGGACTCTTAACCCCTAAGCCACAGGGATGCCCAATAATATGTCATCTTATCAAAGGTATCGCCTGTCACTGCTATGCAGACGATGTTCAATTCTATATTTCACTTAAAGGAGTAGTGTGTAGGGTTTAGGGGCATCTACTGGCAGACATGGATCACAATATTTATAATTATGTTTTCATCTGTGAATAATCAACTAAAACTAAGAATCATTGTGTTTCATTAGCATAGAATGAGCCATTTATATCAACATAGAGCGCAGATCCTCTTACATGGAGCCTGCCAGTAGCCCAGAACAGACAAACCAACCACTGGCTCTAGAGAGGGCTTTCACATTTTACATTACCTGAAGGCCTCAGTAGGTTCTCCTACAGTCTTGGAAAGGCAGGGGTGAGAAAAGGGTGATTCAGTTGGTTGCAATCTGCAACCTCACCCCTGGATGCCACTAAATCCGACACACTGCTCCTTTCAGCCTAATACTTTTTCTGTTTTACATACTATCTAAATTCTATAAGAAAAAAAGATGGCAGATAATTTCTTTAACACTGACAAAACTGATGTTATTTCTGCCACACTCAGCCTTGTCCGTACTGTCCCCTGTTGTCAAACATTCTGAACAAAATCTGCAGATATCACTTCGGACCAGACACTGACTTTTTACCAACATCTTGTGTGTTAGATTCAGGCTTGTTTTTCCAGTCGAGGAGCATTGCGAGGCTCACGCTCATTGAGACTGAGATGATTATTCATGCGTTTATTCCATCCTTTCTCGGTAATTGTAACTCTCTCCTCACCTGCCTTAGCAAAACATCCCTGGATCACTAAAATAGTCCAAAAAGCTGTTGCCTACCTTTTGACGGGGTCCTCAAAAAGGTCTCACGTGACACCGAGCTTGATATCTATACACTGCTTCCCCATCAAATTCAGCTCATACATGATCTTTAGATTACTTTGAGCTCTAAAACCTGCACATACCTTAAGATCCACTCTTGCACTTGTCTTTTTTAGATATTTTTTAAACTTATTTCTGTTTGTTGTTTTAACTTTTCTTCAGTCTGTATTTTATTTCTGCTGCTATACTTCTTTTTTTTTTTTTTACTGTGAAGCACTTTGTGATGTCAGTTCTTGAAAGATGTTCTGTAAGTAAACGTACGGCAAGAAAAGTGCAAGAGTTGTATAATAGTACAACGCACAGGAACAAACTTGGACAGGCCTGCATGATGAGGTAAGAAAAACCACACTGCACTGTGTCTGTCATGAGCGGAGGCAATCAAAGAAAACACAACTCTTCTGAAATCTCGTGTCAAAAACATTACTTTTATTATCTAGGATGAAATGTCCTATCAAGTACAAAAGAGAATCTCTTCGGAGTTGCCACAATCAGTTAAAAACATAGAGTACTTTTTATCTGCAGTTACGTTTCCTCAACATTACTAAAAAAAACTGAGAACTTTTCATTGATATGAATAAATAATACAAGAAATGCAATGTCAATATAGAAGTTATGTTGAACTGGTTGGTTTCTTACAAAAAAAAAAAAAAGAAACTCTTTACAAGAGTTAACTGTGTCACTCTACCCCCATTCAAAACCTTTATGCTCACAATATGCAGCACTTTTAATATAAAGGGCAATTTCACCTAAAATGTAGAGTTCACTTCAATTAAAGAGAAAAAATAGACAGTTAAAATATACAGGCGGGCTTAGTTGCTGGTTCAAAGAGTGAAAAATAAAAGTTTCTACTGCTCTAAAAATCTTTCATCTCTACATATTTGGACAGCCATAATATACAATAGAGATTACAAACAGTGGATGAAACACATCATCATCAGATTACAAAGTGACGGACATTTGTGTGAAAGACACACAAACACAGTAAAGAAGACAGCAGCTACATTATCTCTCAACTCTGCAAACACACACAAAAAAACTTAATGACTGAAACGGAAACATTTGCCTAAATTTAAACCGTTTTTATCAACTTAAAGACAACTGTGTCTTATGACTGCTCCCCTCCTACAAAACTGATAATCACAGATTACAAAAATGTGCCCAAATATGCTAAAAATGCAGCTATAAAATTTTCATACAAACCCCACGGTACAAAGACTCCCCAGTCCCCACTCAAAGTTTACTCCCAGACATGCTGCCGCAGACCGCAACATAACTGAGTTGATGCTGAGTGGAAAAGTCCATTATCCAATTACTTAACCATGCTTTGAGGGCGAGTTGAGAGACATATGTGAGCCAACCTGTCAACTTCAATGAAATATGTTGGAAGAAGTGGCTGATAGATAAGGGGAGAGAGACTTACAGACTCAGCCACTGACAGAAACAAGAGCTTTTGACGAGACAGTGCGTGTATGGAAGGTACAGTACATGTGGGTTAGTTAAGCCTCGTAAAAGTCTCACCTTCCCTGAAGGCCTAACAGTCTCGCTGACTCCCTTCTTGCCCTTGACCTCCTTCAAAAAGGTCAAGTTTAAAAGGAGCACAGAGCTAGTTAACATTCTTCACTTGCATTTCAGAGGAACACTAAATGGTAACAGGTCAGAGGAGGGGCAGGATGTGGTGGCTGGGATGGTCTGTCCTGGGTGTTTTCCTCTGGAAATTAACACGGCAGCCCTCGGACAAAATCAAGACCCCTTGAATTACTTGAGTGAGGGCCGCCCTTGTGTGGTGATGTTAATCCTACAATGAAATTCTGAAACCTAGCTGTAATCTATTACAAATGGAGCATCTCAGCATCAGGCTACTGTGACAGGGAATGTACAGTGAAATGTGCCGCAGAGTGGGTTTTATGAGGCTGCTTCATGCTTCGTGCAGGACTACACAACTGAGGATACAGTCAAAAATAACTGGGTGCAGTGAAGTGTGAAAGACGGATGGTGATGCTGCGCCTCTGACTGGCTGCACAACGTGGATCTGAAAACTGGTTGGCTTCAATGGGGTTGTTTCTGTCTGGTGGGGGACAAAGAGCAACGTTTGTTCCTGCAACACCAAGAAAATGCTGCTTACTGTGGAAGCCCATTGCTGCCAGTGTGATGGAAAAACAAAAAAAAGGTCCTGTAACTCACTGTAATGTGTCTTAAAAATAAGGGGAAACTTTCTCAAAATGGCTCCCTTATCTCAAATAATAAGTTAACATATCAGTGAACTTTCTCAAAATAAAAACTTACCGTAAAACTTCAATTAATAGCCCGGGCTATTATAGGCTTAAGTCAGTAAAGTCAACAGGCCTATATTAGGGACAGGCCTTTAATTACTTTAAGACAAAACTGTTGCTCAGCAAAGATCAGGAAATACAATCAAATTGTTCATTTAAACCAGTATGCATATTACTTTTTTAAGGCTTCAAATAATATATCAATTATGAATCATTCATCTGATCTAGCTCTGACATACAGGGCATCAGAGAGGATTACGACACCCGGCATACCGACACAACATCACTTTATCCTGTTAAAACAATACTCACAACTTGGATTGTCTTTTGATCTGAGGACCCTTATGGACTAAGGGAATATAAATAATTTACAGGGTAATCAAGGACTGGACACATAATAAGAACTTCTATTAAAAGATTAAGTTAACCAGACCAGGCCTCTAATTGAGACAGGCCTTTATTTGTCAACATGTGTAGCCACATTAGGCTAGCAAAAGGGACTGGGCCTTTAATTGAAGTTTTATGGTAGTATCTCAAAATTATGACAATAATGACAAACTAAAATGACTCAGTATCGTAAAATAATAAGGAACTTTCTCAAAATATGAGACATATTTCAAAATAATGACTTAGCCTCTCAGAGTTAAACTTTTTTTTTTAAACAATGAATTACTTCAAATTATTAAGAAACAGTCTTAAAGCAATGACTTAGTATCTCAAAATAATGAGGTAATGTCTCAAAATGATAGGTTAGTGTCTCACAATAAGGAGAAACTTTTTAAAAAATAATGACTTCTGACAATAATGACAAACTTGCTTAAAAAAAAAAAAAAAATAATAATAATAATAATGACTGACTTATCTTCAAATAATGGGACATGTTCTCAAAATAATCACTTAGTATCTCAAAATACCAAGAGACAAAACAAAGTCATCTGTTTGACGTTAGTCATTATTTTGATATAGTTAAATATCTTTCTTTTTTAAAAAACACACTGGTGGAAATGGGCTTCCGTAGCTTTTAGGCATACAGTCGTTAGATATGAGATGAAACTGAAGGTACTGTACATGTGTGTGAAGCCTGCCGTTAACCACGTGAGGCATAAAGTGGGCATTTTCATTTTGACCTCATGAACACTTCCATATGAGGCAGGGACTCGGCTTTAAATGGGATGTTTGTGTCGTTAAAGTGTGACAGGATGAAATGAAAGTTGCACCTCTGGGTGGGAAGATCAAAGCTGACACCTTGCTATATAGGATACACAAAAATAGTGATCAGTTACAGAAAGAACACAACTCTTTAAAGAGTCCGCTGCTGCCGTGACAACTGGACTGACCACTGAAAATCCAACCAGCCAACTTATCAACTTTATCTGCGTTTCCCATCTGGACCTTTCTTCTCATGGATGGGATGCACTGGTAGGAACGGCTGGTTGGGATGAAGCAGGCTGCCAGGCAGAGTCCGTGGCCGCCCTATCTCCTGGTCTGAAGGTAGGACTTCTCTGCCTTTACGTCCCAATGACACTTTGGATGAAAAGGGGCTTTTCTCTCCGTGTTGGAGGTGTGGCGCTTTGACACCAGTGCGAGCTGATTTTCAGCTGGGAGCGTGCTCTCCTTCAGAGAGGGCTCAGGTTCAGATGCAGCCTGACTTGGACCACGGGGCTTAATCATTCACAAGGCTTGTCTTTTTGACACTTGGATTTTAGGAGGGAGCTAAGAGGCTGCTGATTGTAGTTTGTTGTTATGAGACCTACAGAGACGGGCAAAGAGAGGAGGAAGAAAACAGTTGGAAAACTTCTTGTTGTTTCCTTTTTTATTAAAAGCTTTACAATATGACAAAAATATGCACTAGGGGAAATACAAAAAAACAAAAACAGAACAAAAACATGAATTGGATGCCAGTGGGTCAGACACTTTGACATAGACCAAGCAGCCATGTTGGTGAAACATTATCGAAGTGTATGATGTGATGTCGGCCCAACAGTGTATGTACAAGGACTTTTTATTTTCAACTGGAGATGGTCAAGCTTGCCATATTTATAACAGGAAAGCTACGCTACATTTTTCTCCAATCTATCTTTACAGATCCTACCATTATTTCCTTTAGAACATAAAAATAGTCCTTCACAAGAAGATATAATATTCACATAAAATAACATTATACATGGGTACAGCCAATAAAAAGAAACTAATAAATGTTGCATGCTTTTTTAAAATTCTCCGCTAAGAAATGAGGTAAAAATGTTCTGCTGCAGCATGTTATGACCAGTACGATAAACAGTTCTGTCAAATTAAAAGATAAGTTATCTGTGTGTGTGTGTGTGTGTGTGTGTGAGGAGCTGAAGTCAGATTTTACAATCAAAATCAATAGCTTTTTGTTTTATTCAAAACTAAATCTCAAGAAAGAGAACGACAAACTTCATATTTTGTCTTATATCCAACTCAAACATAAACAAAATATCAGTCATCTGTTGCAACAAGTGTAAGAAAATACATTTTCCCTTGAATGCTTTGTGTTACCAACATGGCTGCCATTATTAGACAGTAGAAACTTTTTTTTTCTTTCCTTTGCTTCTAAAATAAAAAAAGGATCACACCTACAGTGTGGCTTAATATATGCACTTTCTTACAAAGTTTTTAACGCTGTTTTAAACAAGTAAAAACAGCAACGTCCGGGATAGCAAATTATGTTTTTGTTTGTTTTAAGAGTGACCCCGGCACCCAGGAGTTTGACATCACAATCTGCAAGAGAAAGAGAGAGAGAGAGAGAGAGAGAGAGAGAGGGAATGGATGGTGTAAATACACGCGGGTGAAGCACATCACCGTTTTAGGCACATAGCTGGATGCAAACCACAAGACTCTCTGGACTAATTAAACTCAGAGCTGAAATGCTTATAGAAACAATATGTATGTAGACGAGCCTAAGAGCTCACTATCTCCATTTGAAGTTTCTGTATGTGACATTCAGAGCAGTAAAACAGCAGCTAACCTCAGTCTGCTATGTGAAGATAAAGTGGAGTAGCTTGAGCAGAGAATGTGTCTGTGTGTTGACATCTGAGCCTCTCTGTGGTTTGTTGTGGTTAGACGGTAGGCTATATGATATGGTCTGGCCGTGTGTGCGTGTAGGTGCACATGTTTATCGCACTGGCTGGCACCACTCTCTTGTTACTCCCTGGTTAATAATGTTAGCTCCGTCAGCACTGTTGCTGATGTTAGCGCTGTTTATGGAGTTGGCGCCGTTAGCTGCTAGCTCCATGTGCAGACAATCTCGCCCTAGACTCTGAGTCATAGATATACTCTGAATGTTGCATACAGCCCCTTCCATTAACAATAATTAAATAACCAAATTTAAGTACAGCAAAGGCAAATAAACGACAAGCATTGTATGTAAATATAAATCAACCTGTCACTGTAATCTTGTAGTGTGCATCCGCCTACAGCAATCACATCATGCAGCGAGGGCAATGCAGTGAGGTGAGATATTAGGGCTTATTCACTGCTTCCTTACTACAGTGTAGGCAGGAACAGCAGTAATAGCATTAAGGTCATAAAGAAAAGAGTAAAACATTGCTTTAACTGGATTTGTAAAATACTCAGATGACACAGAGCTTTGAACCTAAAAAAGCCCACACTGAGCACAGTCAAGCTCTGATTGGTGAAATGGCAAAAACTTATATTTGCTTATGTTGGGCTTTTTTGGTTTCAACTTAGTATTCTTTAAATTATGTATTAGGAGCTCAAATCTCAACTCCATTAAAAACAACACAGCAGAAAAATACGCCTTCATCACACAATGAAAGCTGAAGCAGATATGTTGTTATGGGTGGAAAATCAGCTGACTGAAGGCTGAATGAAGATACAACCAACATGAAACTGTACAGGATCAAGGGTGTGAGTGAAAGCTCATACAGTCTGCAGGAAACAAAAGAGTAGGGAGGGTAGGAAAAGGCATGCATCCCATGCAGAGCCACGGTTTTCTTTTCTTTAAATGTTAAGTATGTCAGTGTTTTATGGCCGTTTTGTTTGTCTGGAGGCGGAGGAAGCCTGCATGTTGTACGAGCGTTCAGTCATGACCCCAAAACAACAAAAACAAAAATGTGATTTGAATGTTTAGAGGAAGCACAAGATGGTGACCCAGGAAATCAAAGAGAAGAAGGAGTTAATGAACCCCACAAGCATCTGATGTGAGAGGTTGAATTTTATTGCTCTCATTGGAGAAAGTGTGTATCTACCCAACCTCCAAGGGGGACAGAGGTCGGCGTCAGCTTCACAGCAGCATAGCTGAAGCTGCTGATGACTTGTTCAGACTGACAGCTCAGATCTATTTTTCTGGCTTGTCCAGATTGTATCCAGATTTATTTTTACAAAGTCTGGACAGCAAAAAAAAAAAAAAAAAGACGGATCCAACTCATATTTGGAGGTGGTTTGAAATGTTATTCCAATCGGATTTCTACAGATGCGTCTCAGTCCGGATGCTGTGGCAGCTCAAATTGGATTGAAAAGTGTCACTTGCAACCAGCAAGTGCTCTGCAGGTGGCACCACAGCTCTCGCTGTGAAGCTCGCCATGACCGCGGCAAGGAACATCGTAATCTATACCAGTTTGCTCTATCACTGAGTTTGTCTCGTGCGACAGAGAAGCTCTGTACTGTGATTGTTTGGAGGGAGAAATGATGGACCTCCATTTTTCATGCCTCTCTGTTACAAAGCCCCCTCACTAGGGTAGCTAAGTAGTTGCTGATGCCTACATTTTTACCACAGCAACCCATGCAGTTATGTTGGTGACGTCTAGAGCCTGGACACATAAATCTGATCTGATCACTTGCAAGTAACAGCACTGACAGTCTGTCTTCAAGATCTGATTTGAGAAACCAATCTGAAATGTCTGCAGCCTGAGCGTAGCCTTGTTCTCTGTCTCTGACCCAGGGGCTTACACTGCCTTCCTTTTCCCAAAGTCACCTGCTGCTTTTTTTGTGTTTCATTTCCCGATCAACGCTGATCATCATCATTATCCCCATCTTACCTGCTGGCTTTGAACCCTTTGAGTTTCTGGACAAAGAAGGTCTCCAGAACTTCGGCACACTGGTAGAAGGGCGAGTCACTGGGGTTGTAGTAGCGGCAGTTGTCGAAGATTTTGGTCATGTCCGCTACAAACTCTGTCAGCTTGATGTACTCGCGCTTCTGTATCCTCTCCTCCATGGTGGAAAGGTCTAAGGAAAGGGGATTAAAAAATATATTTGGTTAACGATTGTATGTGCAGTATGTATCAGAAATGACTAGAAAAACATGGTCATTTAATCGTGAACTCTTGCCAGGGACAAACATCACATATGCGGAAGCAGCAGATAAATATCTGGCTTCTCTAATCGACTTTGTTCCACAAATCAGCATGCCTGCTTCAAAGTAATTGCAGCTTATGTGGCATGTGTTTGACAGACATTCAAATATGTTTCCTGGGAGCACAGTTCATCACTTTATATGTGACAGCAAAAATCCAAAACCTCTGCCAGCTTTAACCTCGATCTTCTCAGCCTTCCAGATCAGTTACTGAGATCTGACCGATTTGTCATTCCTGAGGAGAGCGTCATTATCCGAGTGTCAAAAGAGTGTTTCCAAGTCGAGGTCTCCCATAAAAAGGAGCTTTCAGTGTTACTAACCTGGTTAAGTTAGAAACTGAAAAAAAAAGAGTTAGCAAGGAAGCTAACAACTGAGGCTTCATATAATCTGCTGCTGCCGGTGGTTTGCTCTGCACGGCGTCCCCGAGGCTGCGTTTTAAACAAACATATCCGACTCTTAACCTCCTTAACCCCCACCCAGCTGGCCAGGGGCTTACAAACCTCATGGTCAATATCAAAGACCTCCTTCTTCTCTGTCATCAGATTTCATCTCAAAACCCTCCAAAAACTACCAACGGCTGCAGCTACACCAGCCAAATACTCCTTTTTTTTCCTGAAAACCAACAAGGTCTTTTTCTTGCGGTGGAAGGGAGAGGGGAGGACTAGAGTTTCCAGGACCGGGCCAACAGGAGCTGAGTGTGGGGCTGGTCCCTTTCCACGGGGAGCCCGGCAGACCCGGAGCAGCTCATTAACGGTTTGTTTGTGTGGAAGTTCAAAAAGGCCCTGCTGACGTAAGTCCCCATTTACATGGCCAGTTTGATCTGAGTTGGAGGGCTTCCTCCCTGCTGGCCTCCTGGTGGCTTGTTGCACAGTTTAAGATATAGAGACTGGCTGTTGCTTCCAGTAACCTAAAGCAATTATGAAAAGAAAACAGCACTACTGAGGCAATTTGATCTTCCGAATAGGGATTGCTCACAATCCCAGCCTTGGTGATGTGCTGATTCACGAGTCACGGTCTTTATATTTTCCTACATAACAGAGCCACAAAGTGCAACAGTAAAAGCATGCCCACATTAGTTAAACCAATCCACAAAAGATGTGATGTTTTAAGTTTTTAAGAGGTCTGATACCAGAAAATATAGCACAGACCACTGCTTTTCTTTAAGCATTACCTATAATATTTAGTTTTGTGTCCTACTTTGTACGCCATAGTCTAGGGCTGCAACATTTTTGACTATTTTCAATGTCAAATAATCCATTAAATCATTTATCATGTCTCTAAAATGTCAGAAAATAGGGAAAAAAATTCTAACAATTTCCAGAAGCCCATGGTGACTTTGTCAAGTTGCTCAACTGTCCAAAATTCAAAAAACAATGATATAAAGGAGAAAAGGGCAACGAGTACCAGTCAATATTTGGTATTTTACCTTGATAAATGACTTTAGCAATTACACAACAGATACATGACAGATACATTTTTGCACTGAAGTGTCAGAGAAATAGATGCCAAAGGCCAAAGCAGCTTGACTCGCTAACAACCCCTGGGTTAATATTTATTATTATTGTGCTGATTTGCCATTAAATGTCTCATGACATCAAGTTTAAGGGTTTCTCACACAAATACTAAAAAAAAAACTGAACAACTTCAGTTTATAACTTAGAACGTGCAACATTTATGTGATACTTCAGATTTGTATTTAATTAATAGCCTTTCCTCAGTGATTCGCATTTTACTCCAAAAGTACATACACCGTCAAGGGCAAACGAGCTACAATGACTGAAAACATTTTCATTAGAAGAATTCGCCTGGAGGCCTGCAGAACTTCCGCTGGGTGGACTGGATGTACTGTGTTTTTGAGGTTTGTGTGTTTTTCACTTTGCCTTGTTTCTGTATTAGCAGCTTGTTTGCTGTTGATGTTTTTTTGGCTTTTGCAGCATGTTTCAGTTGTTGTATTTGTTTTGGACTTTCATATGTGTTTGTGATTAAGTATCGTTTGTTAAACTGCGGCACATCTCTCCTAATGGAAGTGTTTTGGGCTGTTTGCCTGTGTCGGCCAGCGTTCAAAAGGCTATCAAAAGGAAACAGTGGAAAAAAAGTGAGCAAGTCTGTTATAATAGAAAAAAAAGAAGGGGAACAGAGAAAAGTGAGAACATTTAATATGCTCAATATGTGCACACATAAAAGCACTCACTGGCATAAAGAACATAAAAAAGGCTCAGCTCCAGAGTAGGATCAACCCAAACATGACTTGAGGCTAACTCCCAGTGTACAGCAGTTGGGAAACTTTTAATTACAAACCCTGTTTTCAGTGTTGTGTGTGTGTGTGCTTTTACACATTTCCTCCACTCACCCATTGGTTCCTTAATAACCCTGTAGTAGTCTGGGGCGTCGTTTGTGTCCACTGGCTCCAGGAACGGCCATGCCATTTTATGTGCCTGCAGAGGAGGGAGGGGCCGAGAGGGAGAGATAAAGAGAAAGACAAGACACTTGAGAAAGCTGAAGCCAACAAAGAAAAACAAACAGCACCATGAAAATGACACTGGAAGCAGGTGGGTCAACACAGATGTTCTCTCTTACTTTCTTCCACAATTCCATCTCTCTCACACATACACAGACCAATGGGAAGAAGAAAAGGAGAGGAGAGGAGAGGAGAGAAGGCAGGAGGAGGAAAGAATGAGAGGCTAGAAAAAAAGGCAGAGGCCAGGCAGCTGTCCAAGTCGCACTCTGCGGAGCGGAACCCATCAGATAAGACTGACACAGAGGACTTTTGTTTGCTGCTCTTACACTGTAGTGAGGCGATGAGGAGCTGTGTCAGTGTTCACTCTATCACTTGTAATAAAACTACCTCTACAGTGCTGCTGCTGCGTCTGCTGCTGCTGACAGTGTCCATGTACCTGTACAGTTAATGTGCAGTGATGTCGTAGAGAGTAAACCTCCCCAAAATTCAATTAGCCACTGTTTTGGTAAGCATTGTGTAACGAAAAAGCACCCTAACCAGGGATGCCAGGTAAATGAAATTACTTTAACTAGCTTGACTATACTATGAACATTTTAATCACGTGTTTGTGCAGCTACAAGGACAACTCACCTGTAAGGAACGCAGGATTCTCCGCAGGCCCTCGTAGTCCTTGTCAGTAAGCGGCGTGAAGACCGTCATGGCGTCCTCTGTTGACTGACATTGTGGGCACACGTATTCGTCGATGTGGTTGGCCTCGCTCTGCAGGATGCCCACACAGCGACCGTGGTACCAGTTCTGACACCGGTCACAGCCGATGTAAAACCTGGGAAGACAGAAAGAATTTTTACTTGTGATGTGGGGCACTTTGCATTGTATTTTAAAGTGCTTTATAAATAAATAAATGATTATTATATGATGGTAAGACAAGTGGGTTCATGTACTGGAGCTGTAGTTATTTCAGACAAAAACACAGGACAGTTTCTTCTGCTTATGTAGCAACACACCATCTATATAACTCTCAAACTATAGTTCAGCTGGAAGTGAGTTTAATATTGTGATTATAGTATATACTTGTCCTTTTTAAAAATAATTATATTATGTCTCAACCCTGTTTGGCATTTAAAGCAACGACACTGATGATTATAGCCAAACATTAGAACCAGCAGAAGCAGAGTGATGCAGGGTTCACACTATGAGTGACAAAGCAACAGTGCGGCCAGCTACATTACTGCCGAGTTGCCACTTCGACTGTACACCATCTTAAGTTTGTATCTGTTCAAAAAAAAATCTATGCTTTTGATTAATGTCCGAGCCCTATTTTAACATCACATTTCACTGCCCCACTGCATCCCTGTGTGCACCACAAAGCACAGAAAGCTCACACTGCATCAACTAACTTGGCTAAATAACACAGAAACGTTACAACAGCTAGAAACAAAAACATGATTGTTTGACACTTCCCTGCATCATTCGAGCACTGAATAAATTTGAGGCAAGCTCAACTTTAACATGTAGCACCTCATGCCTGTTCACAGCTCCAAGTGTCAGGCATCAGTTTGTAGCTTCATGTCACCGACTTCCATTCAAAATGACTTGTATCCTGATGCTGTATCGCTCCTCATGTGAACACAGCATAAGGCACACAAACACCAACACACACTCATGTAGTTCCTTACTGGGACTCGTCGTACGGCGTCTGACAGATGCAGTACAGCTCCTCTGTGCTGCCCTCCTGACCTCGTTTACACTCCACACAGATGTAGTCGTCCATCTTCTTGGCCTCCTTCTCTGTGATGCCCACACAGTCTCCGTGATACCAGTTGGTGCACAGGTCGCAGCCAATGTAGAACCTTTGGAGAGAAAAAGGATGTCACTCATGTCTCACTGCAGGAGACACTGACTTGTGTACAGCGTGTCAATAGAGTACAACAACCTTATTAGGGTTTTTAAAACATTAGTTTAAAATGAGGTTGTCACAAGGTTGACACAAGGTTTTTTACGTTTATGTTTCCACCACATCTGAAGAGATCTGTACCTGTCTTTGTGTGATGTGTGAACTGAAAAAAAAAAAAAAAGGACCAGTGAAAGGGGCGACTGAATATGCTGTGTTTTTGGGGGGTGTTTTTCCTCTAGTACGTGACTGCATTGATACAATTTGCAAATACGATTCATTTACTAGTCAGGAAGTCGGCTGCATAGGTGACGTTTAAACATCAACTTTAAACAAAGTTCCATCCCTCGTCCTAATATTGATCCTACAACCAGTGCTTGCTTGCAGGCTGAATGAATGTGCTACACTTGTTGCTGCAATCTGGAAGCTTGTTTTTGACCAGTCAGCAAAGTTCAGTACTGTAAATTCTACCGTTATAGTTTCTGGACCACTGCAAAATACAGCCTCAAGAGCTGGGACTTTCTGGGAGGCAGGAACCAAAACTGGAACTATATTTCTGCAGTTGAAATGCAGGTTAAGTTTCTGAGTTCCCACATAGGTTAATGGAAAAGTACCATTAATTTACCACCTGGGTAAATAGTATATAAATTACAGAGTGCTCCAGAGAGTGTCATCATACTTGGTCTCGTCGTAGGGCGTCTTGCAGATGCAGTAGAGCTTGGTGTCCTTTTTGCTCTCCTTGGTGCTCGTTGTCGAGATCATCTTCTTCTTCTTGGACTTGGCTGACGTTGCAGTCTCCCTCTCCTCCTCCCGTTTCCTCTTGTGTGTGGAGGTGACGCTCATGGTGAGGTGATGCTGAGAGGTGATGCCATGCGTGTGTGCCAGAGTATGCTGTTGCTGGTTGTGGGCAGCAGCGGCGGCGGCTGCGGCTTGGGCAGCCTGTTGGGCTGCAGCCTGAGCTCTCTCTTTCTCCCTCCGCATCCGCAACAGGTCCCTCTTTAGCTCCTCCTGAGCAGTGTCATGCCAGGACAGATGGGAATAAAGGGGGTGGAGAACACATAAAAAAAATCAGATTCTGTCATTTATGATTAACAATGTTTTTTAAAAGAGCATGCTGAGTGTGTGAAGCTTTATGCATTCTTCTCCTAACTTTTTTGTAGCTGCTTGTTTTCAGAATGTATACGTTGGATGATATTTGAATGAACAAAGATTTCTTTCCTAATTTGTCTGCAACTTTGCAACCTCTCTCCCTGCCTTCATACCTGGGCCTCTAGCTGCAGCTCCTTGTCGAGAAGCGCCCGCTTCTTCAGGATCTCCATCTTGAGGCTCTCTTTGTGTCGGTAAAGAAGCGAGGAGAGCTTGCTGGCGTTTGCCAACCTCCTTTTCGCCTCAACCACCTCCTCCTTCTTCCTCCTCTTGGCCGCCTGCCTCTCATCCTTGTCTATCCGGTCTAGGATGTACTTCATCACCTGGTTGCATACAATCATCCTGAACAGACGCAGAAAGGATGATGGAAAAAGAATTAATACAGACCTATATCCTCCTGACCTCTGAAAAGTTAAAAGGTCATAAATGCACATTGTCGAGAATAGTGGAGCGCTGTATATTGCGGATGAACAGCTCTGTTAATACAGTAATATACGTATAGTCTCGCTTTCAAACACAGGTCAAGAAATATCCAATCTAATGAGGACCCATGTGAAAAAGGGCTGTGGCCCATTTGAGTATTTTTAAGGCATAAACTACACATAATACTCCTGCTGAGAGAGACGGATGAAAGAGCAGGGAGGGAAAGGATTATCACATATCTGAATCTTGAATTCAGAGTCAGTACAGTTGAAGTCACAGAGGAAGAAAGTTATCCCTTTGACACACCAGTGGGCAGGATGAAGTATTAATCCAAACAATGCCTCAATGTTTCAGTAAGACCTGCACGGTTATTGGCTACTTCAAAAACATGAACACTGAACTTTCCACATGTAAGAAATGGCGATGTGTGTCAATGAACAATGGAAGTGTTTCTCTCGACGCGTCCTTGAGGTATTCTGGTGAGTAAACTATTTAACTACAAAGTCCAGGGTTTGACTGAGACTTTTCTTGTATCCCATCCCTATCTGGCTCTAAATCTTTCCTTTCTCTGCTGTGAACTATCAAACAAGGGCTAAAATAAAATAAATAACATCTCAGAAAATTAAACTGCTCTTCCCAATAACCTTCAATAGTGCTACTTGGACATGCAGAGGATGTAGATTGTGTAACATCTACAAAAACAGTTGTGACTGTCTGCAGACTTGACAAACCAATCACATAATTACACAACATAGCCTTTTCAGTCTCTGAACCTAAAAGCGATGCAGTTGTGTCATCCTCCCTGTGAGAACCAAGCAGTCAGAGTTACTGGGCCACGTGTCTCACAGATGTTAGAGGGATGTTTGGTTGTCCAGTGTTTATTTGTATGAGGCGCTGTGCTCCAGTAGCATGGGAGTGGACCTCAGGGTTGGAAGAGAGGTATGGTGAGAGATGGGTAGATAGATGACGACTGAGAAGCCACATCGCTCATGTAAACATGTGAAAGGGAGGAAGAAAGGTCATCTGTGCAAATGCAAGCAAATTAAAATGCACATGGGGATTCAGAGCCATGTGTAGAGTCCTATACTGTGATGACATAACCTCCTGCAAATCAAAAGGAAACTACAAGATATTAAGCAACGACAAAGAAAAAAAGGGAGCTACTGTAAAAACTCTTCACAAACATTTGTCAAAATTAGACGTCAGTATATGACAGTAAATCAAGATATTTCATGGCTCTGTGTCTCCTGTATGTTCGCTTGTGTTCGCTAACATTCACAACTAAGATAGAAAACTGTTGGTTCACGTTCAGCGACAGAAGGCCAGTGTTCAGTGCACGTTTGTGTGAATAACACACAAACACATCGCTAGGCTGCTGAGGTCAGAGATGGGCCAGGGTTCCTACAGCGTGTCCACTGAAGTACACACTGCAAACGCAGCGTGAAAGTGGAGGAGGGTAATGAAACAGGACACACAAACACACGCGTGCTGATGTCAGAGTTTGAGGTTATTACTGACGGAGCCGTGTTCTGAAGGAAAAGCAAGAGAAAAAGGATGACATGAAGAAATGGAAAAAGGATGAAAAATAAGTGGAGACAGACAACAGACAGAGCTGCTGTAGTGATGTCACAGTAGTCTGGGTTTGGTATTTCAGGTTTGTGTGAATGGGTACAGTGTTGACACACCGTCTGTGGACATAAACACATGGTTGTCAGGGTTAACTGTGGGTCAGAGTATAATCTACCTACAACATATAAAACAGGAGGGAAGCCTCTCTAAACATTCCTCTACTCTGACTTTTATTTTATATATTGTGTTTTTGTTTTGATACTTGTTGTGGTGCTAACTTTACTTACTAGTGTCACAATACTACAGCTTCTAACTTTGATATAATACCTTGAAAAATATCTCTACTTCATATAGTTTGCGATACCAAAGGAAAAAAATGATATGAAAGACATAACAACACGGCTATAACACGACGACAATGACTTTTCTTTTCTTTGTTAGTAGCAGAGAAGAGCAGAATGACTGTTGTAAGCATTAACAATAAGAGAGAATGAGAAAGTACAGCTGGTACCAGTGTATTGATACTGCAGAAAAGTGAACCTTTTTCAAGGTAAAAGTAGGCAAACAAATATCTTGCCACTGTGGGTCATCAGAGGGTTAGAAAATCTCTTTGGTACTATGGTACCTGGTCCTTCAGGAACTAACAACTGAAAACTGTTCAGCTCTTGATAAAAACAGTGCCAGTACACCAACAGTAGTATTTGTCAGTGGAGTGATAACAGACTAAAGGCAGAATGAGTAGGATTTTCCTAGAGGCAATCTCTACAATCATACAAAAATAATCCAGCAAAATCATCACATATGATCCACTAGAAGTGTGTGGGGCCCGACGGTGTCTGCATTTTCTTATTTTGCTGTATTCAGGATGCTTCTGGGCATCAGTCTTTGGGCACTTGCCAATATCATCGCATAGGGTGTGAGGCTATAAAAACGTAACGGCAACAATCCAGATCATAAGCACACATCCAAGAGGACCTGGGGAGGAGGGGCCTACTTTGAATTTTGTGTTTACAAACCTAAACCGACAAATCTGAGAATCCCCCAGCATCTTATATCAAGTGCAATGCATGTGAAATTAGTGATGAAAGTTCATTTCGCCCATTTTAGACCGTATGTACTCAGAGGGAAGCTGCAAAGAAAAAATATCATTTTTTTATGTTACAGTAGAAAGAGACAAGTTATTTGCTTTAATTTATCATTACGTAATAAATGCTGATTGAACAATGTAATGGCTACTGAAGAATGACACCATCACTTTAGTCTCGCTTTCACTGTGCAATGCTGTCTGCCACTTGGTGCAATATTCTGGAAAAAAGTAGGTTCGATTTACGACACAAAGGAAGCATGTCAACCATTGCGCAGCTAAAACAGGAAGACGATAGTACTTTTGTTTTCCCCAAGGGCTATTGGTAGCAAACCTCATTAACCAAAGAGTATCACTGTAAGTTCTTTGAAGTTCTGTCCCCAGTAGAAATGGCGGACGGAGGAACAACTGAAGTAACTTTGGGAAACTGTGATAGTTGCTAGGCTCTGAGAAAAACGGAAAGCAATCCAGTTGTTTTTGCGACAACCTGGTGCCAACAATAATACCACTAGGGCGGGAAAGTTGTCTGTTTCCACTAAAATGATTTGGCAAATGATGCCAAGCTAATAGACTTTTTATAATACAGTGTAAACTTGCTACATCCCTACAAATTGGTGCAGGGTTTGAAGGGCCTTGTGTGATTTTATTGTGCAACTCCTCTCATTTATACATGGGTTTGTCTTTGTGTTCTTGCTTGTAGGGTCACAGTGAGTACATGCAGCTGTTGGTGGTTACACACCCAAAAGTTCCCACGCTGTGTAGTACCTCCCAACGTGGTGTTTGGATAACAGTCAAATGAAGAGGGGAGAGGACAGTGTACAGACGGCCCATGTGAGATCCATATGATCACAACATGGATACATAAGAATTCAAAGAAGAGTAAGTGTCCCACAGATAATGACCCTAAACATAATTTTTGTGCTACTTTCCATTTCTATGGGGTGCACGTTCTTTCAAAAACCTTCACCATGTCAATATAAACCTTTTGCCTTGTGAAAGGACACCTTTGAATGCACGCAAAATATCATACCTATATTCTCTCTCAGAAAAAAAAAAAATACACATACAGAGTGACAAGTTCTGGACACAAACCTCTGATTCTCTTCTCTCTCTGCAGGCGTCATTGTCTTCTTCTGCTTCAGGTGCTCGATCACAGCGTTTTGCTTCATCACCACCTGAAACACATGCCACAGGAATATGTCAGAACAAACTGCATGTTAAGCAATAGAAAAGATACTTACTGCGTGAAAGGAAACAGCTACAGTGAGTAGTAAAAAAAACAAAATGAAACAAAAACATACAATCACCTGGACTTTGTGACAACCCTTTGTGTATTTAGTGATGTTTAATGTGTACTACAAATATCTACAGAAGTGTACCAGACAGTATAGTGTGTCAAATACACATAGAGACAGGTGAAAACACACACACACACGCACTCAGTAGTAGCGGTGGAATTAAGCTCAACAAACAGAGACAGGGCCCGAGCTGTAAAAACAAACACAGCCTTAGTGGAGGGTTGGAGGATGGTGACTGTTTATGTACTGATGGCAGGAAGAGAGTGAGCCTTGGACAGAGACGGATGGCCTGGCCACGATGGGTGCCTGAGCACGCTAACACATACACACACCTGTTTCTGAATGATGTCGCTCTGGCTGGCTGCGTTGAGGGCTTGCTCTCTCTTGGCCTCTGCTGCTTGTCTCTTCTTCTGCTGTTGCTGTTCTCTGAGCTGCTGGATCCTCTGCAGCTGCTCCTGGACAGAGGCTGCCTGGATGGTCACTACGTTTCCAATCTGTGCAGACAGCATCGCGTGAGAAGGTGTACATTTTTGAAATATGTGAAGCAGTGCACAGAATTTTTTTAATTTGTTTTCCTCAAATTTAAGGGGACCAAATCCCTTTAGTGAAGTCATGTAAGAATAATGTAAGTTAGGGTCTGGTTTAGAAGTCTTGCTGCACTACCTGTCCTCCCTGAGCTGAGGTGGTGCCGGTCTGTTGTATCTGGATAGGAAGCTGCAGTTTGATGTGCTGTGGCAGAGAGCCTCCACCCTGCTGGGCCTGCAGCTGTGCCAACACCTGCAGTCATAACACAGGAGATACACAAATTTAACAAAGCTGAAAAGACAACCAGGGTTGTTGTAGATTAGTCGGATCACACTGTCAGCCTACCGTCACACTTAATTTAACGGGGCACGATCTTAAGAATGGCTGGACAGATTAAATTAGCAGTTCCCAGAATGACCTAGGTTTTATCATTTGAGCATCCACAGTCAACATTCTTAGTCAGGTTTGCTACATACAATATAGTAAAGTCACTATGTAGCTTCACCTGAGCAGTTGCTCAAGTTCATCTGAGCTACAGCTGTTTTGGGAAATGGAGTGAGTTCATAACTGACAACGTGTCACAGTGTCTCTTTGCTAATCATACCTGTACCTGCTGCTGCAGTCCAGACATGCTGATGAGCTGGGGCGTCTGCTGCAGCTGCAGCTGGGCGGTTCCTCCCTGCGTTTTCACCTGCAGTGAGGTGGGAGACTGGATGGGCATGTGAGCCTGCGTCTGAGGGGGTAGCTGGCCCTGCGGAGTGGCCGTCGAAGGGGTGCTGGTGGTGGCTAAGGGGATCGCGCCTGCCTGGACGGGGGCGGCAGCCTGCTGGGCAGGTTGGGCTGGGGTCTTGGTGGAGGTGGCGTTGGGCTGGCCTGGAACTGTGGTGGCTGGAGAAAAAGAGAGAGAGACAGTCAGAGATGAGCAGGAAAATGTCGTCGTCAAAATGTCATTCACCATCAGAGTTTGTCTCTCCAGTGACCAGTGCTTGTTTCTTGTACCTGTGCTTGATGTGGGTGTGGCGGCTGAGGCCAAGGGGGTGAAGAGGAAGCGCTGCACCTGGCCGTTGGGCAGCGCTGCCTGCATTAGCTGCTGACCGGGTCCTGGGATGACGGTGACCCCGTGAGGTATGACCTGCAGCTGGCCGGTGGTCTGGCCCTGTCCCTGAACCATCACCGTCAGAGCCTGCTGGGTACCACCAACACCAGCCTGCCGATCCACACCTGACCCAGCCTGCTGCTTCTACGAGAGGCAGAGAGGAGAGGGTTAGGTGAGTCACACTGTGCAGTCCAGTCTAATATAAATGAAATTTCCTTTGGTGAAAACTGTGGATACATCCTATCATCCAAAGCATAAATTAATCATAGTAATCCCATTTTTCCCTACAAAATCTCAAACCTTGTTTCAGATTGGTTAAAATGTTTGTAGCTGTTGGCTCCATCACAAACAGGAGGCTCTTTCTCTCACAAGGTTTTGGAGAGTTTCCCTTTGTCCTCTTAGAGAACTTGAGCTGGATCATGAACTCTTGCTGGGATGTGGTTATAAAGCCCATTAAACTGTATACTTGATACTGGGGTCTTTGACTTTTTAAAACAAAATTGTTTTGGTAAAATTTTAAAAACTGAACTCCCGAGAACCTAAGTAGCCTCGACATTTTAAAATTAAGATCATACATATTACATTTCTGTGGAGACATGGATGTCCACACAATTTATAATCATCCTTTCATACTGAGGCTAAAATAATACTTGTTACACTTTATATCGTTAAAAGATCAATGAATTAATCTGAACACTTCTCCATTTAAATATGCTTTTCCTCTTACTGTAATTAAAGGAAAATATGTAGAGAAACAATGTGTACAAATCAATGTAATATATGTATCTGTCTAAAGGGGTGTAAATGTCTGATATAATCAAATAATTTGAATTAAAAGTTGTAGGCCATGGTATTCTTTATTTTAAATCAAATTTCATTGCTGTCTGGGCAGTGTGACACAGGACATGTGGGAGTTTTCTCTGTCCTCCACTGACCTGTGTGAGCTGGGTGAGCTGTGCCAGGGTGAGTTTAACCTGGCCTTGCCCCTGTGCCCGCGGGGTGCCGGGTGTTGTTTGGCCTGCCGCCTGTCCTGCAGTGGTGGGGCTGGCTGCCCCCTGGCCAGTAACTGTGGCGACAGGGCTGGCACCAGATATTGCTGTGGAAACTGCCTGGCCACGAATGATTTGCGTCACTACTTGCTGTCCACCCTGACCTGGAAGAGAATGGTGAATAAAGATAGTACTTTTAATTAGACTTTCAGGGGTTTACATTACTTGGCTTTTTAATCGCGGAAATCTGTTGCAGTCTGACATACTTAAATGTCTTCTGGTCATAGTATCTGGTGAAAATAATTCTATAATAGGATAAAATTAAATTTCCACTTCTGTAGGATGTGTAGGAGAAAAGGCCTATCGCAAATGAATGAGTGAAGTGAAATGAAGGAAATTCTTTGTATCCATGTGTTGTACCAAGGAACGTAGGCTAGCATAATATTTAGCTATTTTTAAAATAGCATTATCATGTATGTAAGTTTATTGACAGGAATATTTTAATTGGATTATAAAGCAAAAGTCACCTTCTTTTCTCTAAAAAATATTCTAACTCCACATGCCCTTGATGATGTCATTCTCCATATAGGCTGCCTATCAATTGTTTTTAAGCTCAATAAAAACAGACAATATTTGACTGGAATTTCTCCTACATGTCCAGGACATTAAAATCTTCCAGGACATGTGGACGGGCACCACCCTGCAGTGTGCAGTGTGCACTCTTTAAGGGTGTCCAACCAAAAAGATTCCAACTCTCATGAAGAGTGCGTTACCTTGCTGGACCATGAGGGGTGTTCGGAGTATCGTCTTTCCCATTGGTCCTGTCTGCTGGATCGGTGTTCGGATCACTGTCATGCCTGGACGGATCTGACCACCAGCTGCCAGAACCTAAAGGATATTTTCAGGAAGATGTTACTAATTGTTTGCTTCAAACCAGTGTTTTCTTCCTAAACTGTCAGAATCTGACAAAAAAAGAGGTCAAAGTCAAGGTCAAGTAAAGAGGAGCACATCTGGAGCTGATGAAAAAAGGCACCATGGATTCAATATGTAATTATATACGAAATACATTATATTCTGTGGTATAAAAGAATGTAAAGAGAAAATGGATATGTAACTTGCTGTATAAAGTTTACAAACACACAGGCAACAACATCAGTAATGTGAGAGCTTTTTGGCAAACATAGTAGAAAATACAATGAGAACAAACAAAGCAGAAAGCAGAAAATGTACAGACTACAGCTGTGATCACATAAAGGATGAACACACTGACTAAGTTAAAAAACTCAATGGACACTTCAGAGCAGGGAGGAAGCAGATGTACCTGTTGCTGGGAGCCTGGGGTATTGGGCCTGATGTTGAGCGTGGTGGTGCGGGGCTGGAATGTGGTGTAGGTCTGAGCACCGCCTGCTGTGCTGGAGGGAATGATACCCAACACTTTCTGCTGAACCACACCTGCAGAGAAAAGAGAAACAGAAAGATACCAGAGTGAACAAATGAGAAGAGAGAGGCATGAGGAGAGGGGTGGGGCAAAGTCGAGGTTTCCCAGGAAGCAGCTTGTCAGTTTGAATTATCAGTCAAGACAAGAGCATAACTGGTGGAAAGATGAGAGAATGACAAGGAAAACCTTAAAGTGATGACAATAATGGCAGGGAGGAACAATTGGCTTTAAGTAAGAGACACAGAGAAAAATGCATCAAGGAAGGGTCAGTTTATCTATGAGGGTAAAGACAGATGTGTGGTTTAAAGATACGATTTTAACTGTATTGTTATAGGACTTCTTGTAAACTTATATTTTTAGAGATCAATGATGTTTGTGAGTCAAATACCTGCCTTTTACTACATCAAACACATCCACCAGCAAATTTTAAAAAGCTCAAACATTCATAATACAATTACTGATGTGAAGCAGCAGCTACATGTTCGCGTGTCACAAGTGAGGAGTTGTGCAGAAGTCCTGCATTGATACAACTCAATACATTATTTGTGGGCTTCTCTCCTTGCCTGATGGCCAGCTTTTGATCACAGCAATGGTAAATATTAGTTGAGCAGGTAAACAAAATCTTCAAAGGCTCACTGAAAGCTTAGTTGGGTTTCCCCCAACATACCTGAACCCCCTGATAAATTATGCATGAGTTCAGATCCTACTTTTTAACTTTAATCTGACAAAGGGAGCGTTTCATATTTGTTCACCAGGCTCTGTGCCTTAATGAGCTCACGTGAAGCCGATGGCAGAAATGGAAACCATGAGAGTGTCGGTCTTTTTCCTCATGCTGCCTTCTTGCTGCGGTTTTTTGACCGCAACCGAGCAGGTAAACCTATACATCAAGGGTTTCCCTCTTCAAACAGGAACGTTAAAACCGGTCATAAGACCAGGGGAGTAGCTGCTCTGGTCACACACATCAAACATGCTTTTCTATGGACTGGCTGTTTGGAGAGGTCGGGGAGTTGGGACTCCGGTGAGTAGAGAGGTACACTTTTATTCAAAAAGACGGAGGGAAAAAAAGAAAAATGGAATCCCGCTATAGAGGCCTACCTGTCTGGGAAGCAGACCTCAGGGTAAACTTGTTTTCCTGCCTAACTTCCTTAAGCCCTTCCAAAACAAACAGGGCGCCCAACAGTCATGCTGGATAAATACACATGTCCATTAAATGGTTACACTCCACCTGAACTTAGTTTCTCCTTCATGGTGACTTCAAAGGGAAGAAAAATCACTTTCTTTGTATCCTTGGTGAAAATCATTCTCTTCATCTGATGAATGCAAAGATTTATTTAACTAAGTCTGTATTAAATGATACATTTACTGTATACTGAGATGCTATTTTTAGTGCCATCATTATTGCATCATGTTTAAAAATTAAGATCTCTTCAGTTTTTTCCTTTCCACATTTTTCTGTTACCCGGCTTTTCAGAAAGGATAAAACAGACTTATTGTGAGAGCTGTAAAAGAATTTAAACCTGAAAAACTAAACCTAAATCAGCTGGGAGATATGTGGATACAGCTTACTAAGTCCCTAAATTTCCAGACTAACTTCTCCTATCAGATGTTCTTCTGTTTCAAATGCCACATTTTAATTTCAAAATCATCCCGTGTACACAGCATGTAGTCCAGTAATTGATTTGAAGAAAGCTGAATCTGACCTCTGTAACCCACATGAGAGCTGTCAACAGCTTTAATGGAACACGTCAACATGACAGACCACCTCTACCGAGTGTTGAGCATTATCCATCATCCAGTAATTTGACAGGACCACAGACAGGCCAGGTGGTGCTCAGTACAAACCATCGTCTCATCCGTGCGGTGTCAATATTGACATTGCCAAAAGTTGAAAAGCACCTAGCTTAAGATAGTACGATCCTGAATCTGCAGGCTGAATTTAGAACCTCAGACTACACAAGTCTACCATCCCAAAAACCATCCAACCAAAATAACAGCTTTCTATTAGATTACCATGCCGACAGGACACAGCCAGACATGATGTGCCACACCAAACTAAGCTGCTGACTCATGAGGTTGGCACATAGCGGGCACCACAATAGGGCTGGTGCAGACCAGGGTGTTACAGTAGCACAAAACACAGCAAGTGGATGACTGCTTCTGAAATGGTAGCAGCCTTTACATTTGTTCAGCTGGAAACAGATGGAACAAAAAGCTTAAAGAGGACTATTGTGCTTTTCTGTATTTTGTGTCATATAGTGCTATCATGTTTGAAATAATGAGGTAAACGTATGTACAAGTAATCCCCTCAGGCTGCAGACTGTTTTGAATACTGTTTCCAACACTTTTTTCTATATTTAAAGCAAGATGATGTCAGCTTGTGATGGATTATTTTATATGGTTATCTGCTCCGTGCATATCATTTCAAGTGTTTATATTAAATACACTGTTACTTGCAGCTACATGCCAACATCAGGGAAACATAAACTTGGTTGCTGATGCTGTTCATTTCTCCCTGAATTCAGATCATATTCCTGCTGGAACATTTCCGGTTGTGAAGAATTTGGTTTAAAAGCTTTAATTTGTGATTTTTCATGGTTAAAAAGTACCACTTTTTTCTCTTAGAGTCATTCCTTGGCTGCAATGATGGTTCAGAGACGCCTCTAATGGCATTTGCAATCTACCGTGACACAGTCAATCACTGTTCGTAAGCGGGTGCCAAACTGTCAAACTAGGCAGCGTCGATCAAATATGAATCAAGATTCTGGTACTGGATTGCCTATTTCTCACCTTAAATGTTTTCAGGAACACATTTTAGTGTACTGTTTAGCAGTGATTGTCATGATTGACAGCTGCGTTACAGACTCCTTGCCTCTGAATGGTTGTTTACTTTTACATGCAATAAAGACATCAAAAGTGCTACAAGGACCAAAAGAGTAGACGGAGGAGTATGTTTTTTTTTCACAGATATGAAATATAGTCAAAAGTTACCAACTATAGCTTTCATTAATGAAACCAAATGTTTTCAGGTGAACCTGTAACATCACTCAAGGCCAAATTCAAATAGCAAAATAAAGCTAACAGGAATCACTGAACAAATCAGGTATGAGGGTGATACTCTCACCCGGCTAAATGAAGTGCCTGATTTCAAGCATGTAAAGAAAAATATGGCTGCATTAGCACCATGGCCGAACTAACTGTGACAGCTGTGTGACTGATTCAGAGAGGCAAGAGGCCAGTGTGTTTACTGAAGCTGAACACTTGAGCCCTATAGTTCTGCTAAGTTGTGGCCCTTTAAAAACGACCGTCTACTTGTGTACTTGGCTCACTGACAGTGGCAATCAAGGACAGAGGAATGTCTAATTTGTGTCTTATATGGAGACTTCAAAATATTTGGGCCTGCGGTCGCTGGCACCAATAACATTTAAAATGACTGAAGACAGGCTCAGTCCTTCTAGAGCGCTGTGCGCGTGGTTGGCACATTAAATTGCTTACAATGGCATCCAATTAATGAGCCAGATCTAATTTGGCTCCTCTGACACCTTTGAAATGTCTCGGCTGTGGGTCCGAGGTGAAGCAATGAAAACACAAACATAAATCCATCCCCAAACTGTGGTGGATGGAAAGAAGAAATGTCTACACACTGAATAAATGTAATTTGTGCCCTCCGTCTGGCTCAGAGGTGTGACTTATTAAAACCTGCCGTACCTCCTTGTGAAGTTGGCACGTTGACTGTGACGATCTTGCTGTTGGCGGGCAGCGGTAGCTTGGTGGTCACCACCTTTCCGCCCACTGAGGTTCCTGTAATCTGGAAGGTGTGCCCACCAGACGAGGCTACGGTGGTCTCCGTGCCCGCTCCTAATGAAGCAAACAAACAAGCAAAATATTACGACAAATACTGTTACCATTTTAAATCCAATATTATCACTATTTTTAATAATCAATAAGCCTTGCAGGCAATCAACAGGCTTAACACACGATCATGTGCATGAAAAAGAGAAAAACATTTTCAGAAAGCTTTACTCTTTGCCACTCTATGTCAGTTCGGTCTAGTTCATTACAACCAATCCAGTAACACATCTTCTGCATCTAAACCAGCACAGCTGCAGTGAATCGAACACACTTGACCACACAAAGATCAAGTTACAAAATATTACAGATTATACCTCCATGTCAACTTCAAGGCCAATGGCGTCTTTCTTGTGAACACATGTAGTATGATTTGCTCTGACATGCTCTGCCCCTCAATTTAGGTAAAAACAAAGATTACACTGTGTTTCCCTGCAGCTCCACCAGACTCAAGGACAGTAGACTGGCTTTTATTTACACTTGTCTTCAACATACCTTGTGTGCTTTGACCCTGTTTGACCCAGGTGGCGAACGACTGCTGGAAGTTTTTGTTCTGCTGGAATGTGACGGGGGTGCCCATCTTGGTGGACAGTACCACCTTGGTGCTGGGGGTGCCCTGGCCTGAGATTGAGCCAACGATGACTTTAGGCGTGGCGACGGGTGTTGCGGGAGTCCCTGCTGGGGTAGCTGTGACTGAGCCGGGTTTCTGCTCCAGACGTTTCTGAGATGGTGTAAAAGTCAGTCAGTAAATGAACATTGAAACCCACGACAGAAGTATTCAAAAGAAGTGTCAGTACATTAAATCTGTCAAAAAAAATTAGCTAATACAGTGGCATAGATAGATATAGACAGGGATATTTGGGAGTTAGCTTCCTGGCCAAATGATACCATCAGCAGAAATTGAAAATGGATTGTCCGTTGGCTTGGTCCAGCTTTTCACTCATTGCTCGGAAAAAGGCAAGTGTGTCTAAGTCCCTGTAATTAAACAGTGTTCTCCTTAAGCCAAGTTCAGACCAAAGATGTACAATGAGAGTGTTGAAACTTGCACCTACTTGCAATGCACTCTTCTGAAACGCTTTGAGACTTGCTAGTTTACACCAATGGGACTAGAGAAAATAGCGTATCATCTCCATAGCAACAACTCTCTGTACCAAAGTTCTAACTTCCATCTTTTCAGGCTTTTTTCTAGCAAGCTAGGTACAATTTGTGGCATTGTAAAGTATGAATAATGGTAGTGATAATGGGATACCTGCTACAGTTGCATTTCTAGTAGAGACAAACAGCAAAAACACAAAAATGAGAGTCGAAAATTTGGAGCCGTGCTTTCATGGAATACTCTGGGGCTCTGCAAATATATGCCGTGATTTTACTTACGTACATTTTAAGCCTTGTGTCATATAGACACAACTCTTCCTCAAACAAATTGATGAGGCTATCTCTTTTCTCTGTCAAAAACCTTGCCATTTCAACAAGCCAACAAGCTAAGTTTGTAACTGATCTAGCCAGCTGACTGGCTTTCGAAACAGGTGACGTGCCTTATGTTCTGAACCAACCACTGGTGACTGGACAAGCTGAGTCGCAGGCGACACCATCAGCTGGCTTGAGTTGAGCTGAGACGGGCCAGTTCACATTGCTACAACTTTTACCTGGAATGTTCTCACGAATGTTAGGTCTGAACGCGGCTTTAAAAGTGTCCTCTGTTACATGTGCGCCTTTTCCTCCAATAAAAGTAAAACATAAGCCTCAGTTGAAACACATAAAGGCTTACTTTAATAATCAAGATCAAGGTGCCTTTCAAGAAATGGAACATTTATTGGAAAGGCAAGTGAACTTAACTGCACTCACCTTGGCCTGCTCCGCTGCCTGAGCTTTCTCTTTCTCCACCCTGTAAAAAAAAAGAGCCCCAAGCTTACAACTTAGCAAACATTTGAGAACAAACAAAGTTAAGTTGTAGAAATTTAAAATATCCTGCAATCCTTCCATACATTTTACAACTTAGATGTTACCTCAATGAAAGAAAAACATCAGGGCTTAAAAACATTTTGAGCATCTGCCTGAAACAGCCTCCACTCAAGTTTGGCAGGACAAGGCAGTTTACCTCGAGCAGAGTAAGGAGAATATTTGGACTGAAACAGAAAAGTCCTCAACCCCAATAATATTTGACTCTACAGTTTGACTTGTTCATAAATCGTTGTTACAGATTGCACAGTTGAAGCTTCATGGCAGGTGCTTGACCCTCTGACCTTTCTGAGAAGGCTCTGATTTCCCACAGGTCCAGCTCCTCCTCAGGCACCCAGGTCTCGATCACCACTGGGCCCGTCTGCTTAGCAGGCTCAGGCTTCTTGGGGCGCAAGGCACTGGAACGCAGTCCCTTCCTCTGAGGGGTGTGGGTTTCTGCGATGGTGCATCAATAACAGATCATAAGAGTTATAGTGTCCAGTTTTTTAACAATGCAACACAATAAAGGAGCAATACAACTTATGGGTGAAAACAGACACAGAGTCTTTTTCTTTTTGTCTCAACTATGATGAATATTTTGTCTTGGTAGTCCAAAGCTTCTCTTTCTTTAGTGTCAGGAATAAAAAAGTGCATCTAACCTTTCGGCGTCTCAGGCACTCCAAGCGGGCAGATGATTTTGCGGATGCAATACTCTGAGCGAATGCCGTAGGGTCCCACGTCACGGCGCTTGATGATCTCGGTGGTGGTGATTTCAGTATCTGATGTCTCTGTAGCAATGAGTGGGGATAGGGCTGGGTTGGTACGGTGATGAGGAGGAGAGCCCGAGAAGATGGAGGAAATGCACTCCAACATAAATACTGTGACACCCACATGACACTGAAGACTGTGTCTTTTTTAGACAAGCATTAACAAACACACCAGCAGTAACAAACACCAGCAAAAGGTAAGGAAAACATTTTAATTCTTCGTAGGGTCCTTTCCGTAACGCTGTCTGACACTTAGAACAATCTGAGCCTGTCAGTGGCAAAAACAAGCACTTCAACTAAGATGCACATTTGCTTGCAGGGATGACACTGTAGCCTAAAATTCCCCTTTAGTTTTCTGAAAAAAAACCCCCTCCCATTTAAGCAGTTCTCCCCATACTCCCAGGGTGAGGGACATTTTTATTGGGTGGAGGTTGATAGTTTGGGAAAATAGGGGGGTTATACCTGTACGTGTGGTGCCGACAGCAGCAGATGGTTTGACAGCCATGTCGTCCCATCTTAGGGATGCCCACAGGAGTCTCAGCATCAGGCTCACACCAGCCAAAGATTTCACCGTCTGCAAGCGATACCTATGACACAAGCCCAAGTATTAGTTATATATATATATATAAAACAGTTTAACATTGTCCAAGTTTTGTGTGTCGATTACAACTTTGCACCTATACATAGCATGAAAAACAGCTGTACAGACAAAAACCCTGGAAAATGTCTGTTGTGTACATTCTGCTGAAAATTTTATTTTTAAACGAGGATATGAAAACTTTTGACAAAAATAAGTTGTCCTACAGCTATGAGCTGAGGGGTTTCTGGCCTGTCCCCACTGCCCTGGTGTCATGCAGTTTATTAATGCAGGGCAACTGACCGCTAGTGACTCGCTCAGTGTTACAGAAAACATATTGCAGCGCGATCATGAAACAGGAAGAGGCAGAGTAAAAACAGACTGAGGTTTTGGGTGATGTTGCTGTCCCCTCATGACCATTTCCATGAAAGAAATAGAACGACCGGCTGCCATCGTTAATAAATCACTTCATAGCCTAATTTGGTTGAGGGATAGATTTTATCTCTCACTACAAAAGCACATAAAACAACAGCTTTAACTCACAAAGTTCAAAGTTGGAGCTTGTGCATATTTCATTTGGTGCTTTTTAATTCAATAAACAATTTTGGGTGTAACAGACTGTTCTGAGTCTATAATAAAATGACAGGATGTCATCCATCAATGAAAAGTGTCCCTTAGAAGGAATATTCCCTCCGTGCATCATTATGACCATGACTGCTGTTCCGACAATGAACTTGGCACTCATCTTAAAACATCAGCACAAGGCTGTGTGTGTATTGGGGTTTGGTGGATATTCCCTTTCCCATGTGTAACCACAGGCGGGAGACTATCCCTGGGTTGCAGGGCTGGGTCACTGCATAAAGTGAACATCCTGACACTTGTCCGCCGGATGATTCATGACTGCTTCGGAACTCTGAGGTCCGGTTAAAATAACGTGTGTGACACTAGGCTCAGAGCCACAGCATCGCTCAGGGCCAAGGCTGCAAACAGCAGACAGGGAGAGAGACATAATGAACAACAAATCAAAAGGGCATGGCGCAAAACCAGGAGAGGGTTTAAAGGTGGATGCTGAGGGGACATATTGTCAGCCTTATCCTTATATAAACTGTTATAGAGGTGTTAGCAGTTGTAAAACATTTCAAATTAAGCGACTGGGTATAATTCTATAAGAGCACAAAACTACACAGGCCTCGTTATGTCACCCAGGAATTCAATAAGCAGTTGGTCAGGGCAGAACATGAAAACATACGGTAAATGTGGATAATCCTGCTCTTACAGCTACATACAACCACAGCCATGTTTTGATTTCCATTTCACAGTATCCAGACTTAACACACACTGTACACACACAAATCCTTGATGAACATGTGGCAAAAAATCTCCTTAAGACAGGATACACTTTCTCTGGCTGTGCGCTCTGCTACACAATATAAATCTTCTTTTAATCCCCCTAAAACACAGGGTGTCCTCTGATTCAGTTGTTTTTTCACATATTTTACTCTGAAGTGGCCTTTTAAAAAACTAAGGGTATAACTGAGTTCTAGTCTAGCCATAATTTTTAATTAAAAGTAAATTTGGAGTGCTGCCTTCGTTTTTAATGAATTTTTTGGGGGAGTCATTAGCTACAAATCATGTCTGACTGACTAAAACTTGTGTCTTATGTTAATTTGATTTGGGTTTTCTGCATTGGAATTTCCGTCTTTATTTGCAATAAAGTTTTGTGTGTCTAAGTATACAAGCTCCAAAGTGTTGATGTTAGGACCATCATCATTGCATGTGCTCTGTATTTGCATTGGTTTCCTCTGGTGGTTTTCTTTTCCACACACACAAAGTAGCATATGTGTCAGGTATCAGACAAACCACAGCAGGTGCCCTTGAACAACACGCTTGCCTCAAAACTTGAGCTTCCCACTGACCACTGAAAGAGCAAAGGTGGATCAAATGCAAAGGATGAATTTCACCATGGAAAAATGCTCCTCCATGAACAAACCAGCTGCCGCTTAAGTTGAAATGCACCCGTGTCTCCTGATTTTAAGGTAACTGCATTGGGACAGCCCAGGATACTATGTGTAAAATAATAAGAGTGAGTGATTGAGAAGCATAAGTGTATGAGAAGAATAAACAGAGAGAGTGAGTTTACCTCCAGGTGATGCCAAAGGTGGGCCTGGGTGAAGGATAAGGCCAGATGTCCAGTGCTGGCTTGGCATTATAGTTAAATATGGACACCTCACGGAATCCGCCTCGCCTCGCCAGCACCTTCAAGTCGTCGTGTGGCAGTACAAAAATACTCTTGCGGTTGCTCTTGGTGACAAACTTGCGGTAAGAAGGAAGGGCGGTGTCGGAGCGTGTCTTCTTGGTGCGGGAGAACTTGAGGAGGCGGACACGGCCCTTTGTTGATGATGAGTCCTCAAGGCTCACAGCAACAGATGCCACCGAGGTTTTACCTCTGGTGTCAGTCGCTGACTTACTAAAAGAGGCTGAGTGCGTTGTCTTCTGTTCTTGTGTCACTATTTCACTCTGGCTGTCCTCCGACTGACCATCGAGCCCGGGGGAACAGATTTTGGTCACAGTTGTTTTGGTCATGGTAGTGAGGGTGGACACTGCACTGTTTTCTGTTGTTGACGCCACAGGCTTTGTCGCCGCTCCAGACGCATTCAGGGGCACTTTGGCTATCCTCATCTCTGTGGAAACTACTGTTGTGGTGGTTGTGGATGTTGTGGTTACCTGGGTGATGATGGTCTTGAGCGGTTCTGTCGTCCCGCTGTTACTATTCTCCTCTGTGAAGTCGTCGCTTAGACTGGACTCTTCTGCTGAAGGTATGGGAGATGGAGCCATTCTGATGATCTTGATCACGGGACTGGGTTTGGTCTCCACAGACTGAAATGGTGACGTGCTGCTGTGCTGTTGAGTGCTCTGATTATTAGCTCCAAGTGCATCTATGTTGTTCTCCAGCCTCGTTATCTTCAGCGGAGGTGTGTAGTCCTGGTCTATTACCGTTGTCCTGCGTTCTACCTCTACCTTAGAAGCTAGGCTTGGTTCCTTCCCCCCAACCTCTGTACAGTCATTCACAGGGGCCAAATCTCCGTTCACTAAGGGCTTTACCTGCGTGCTGTCCTTCAACGAGACAACCAGCCCTTGTTCATCACCTTTACCAATGCTGTTCACCTTAGGCTGAGGACTGTTGGTAAGCACACCATTATTTGAGCTCATTACAGAGTTACTCAACATGCTTTCACTCCCCGAGCCATCATTACCGTTTACCTGAGGGAGAGGAGAAACTGGCTCGGGAGTGCTATTGTCTTCAGTTCTACTTTGTCCAATGCCTTTTATAATTCCTTGGTTCTCCTCTGGCCCTGTGCCGTTTTCCTCTGTACCCGAATACGCTGAGCTTAAAGTTTCTGTGTTTTGCTGAATATGTTTAGAAGGAGATGTGTTTTGACTGCCTATTTGGTCAAGAACACTTGGAGATGTCCTTATAGAGTCCAATTTCAAGTTGGGTACCTTAGACCCTGTATTTTCAATATATTCAGCCTTAGCAACATGTGACGGCACACTGGTTGTTTGTTGCTCTAAAGAGCTATGAATCCCCCCTGCTGCTGTTTCATGTACATCAGACAGTGTGACGCCCTCTTGGCCTGAACTGTCTGTATTAGTTTCTTTTGGCCCCGTAGTCCTTTCCACTAAGTCTGCCTCCAATACCTGTGGCATGGAGGGGGTTTGGTTTTGTGGTGAAGCTGAATCTTCACCTGTACCTGTACTGCAACTGTCTTTGGGTGTGGAGTCTGGAGCAGAAGAAGGAAGAGGAGGAGATACAGTCTCATCTGTAGTTTTACAGAGTTCAGCCTGACTCTCCCCTTCAACCTCTCCTCCTCCAACTTTTCCTGGCCCTGGAGTTTGTGTTGTGGAGGATTTCTCCTCCACTTTCACGGCGTCGCCAAGTGCAAGCTGTTTCTGAGCAAAAGTCTGGGGCTTGAGTGGTGACCGCGGCCGGACTGGAGTGCTCAGAGCGGGGTGTGAAGTGGATGAAACTGGCGTGGGAGTCTGAGGGTGGGAGGCAGACACCTGCTGCCTCTGCCTCTCCTCAATAACGTGCTGCTTCACTCGTCGCTCCAGCAGGCTGTCCAGCTTGGAGGACTTGACCTTCTTCTTGTAGGCAATGCGGGTGAGGAAACCCTTGCTGACATCCACTACATCGTAGTTAAAGGGTCGTGTAGGGTCCTCTGTAGGTTCCTCTGTAGGTTCCTCCTTCATGGAAGCCTTTTCCTCCTGAATACTGGACCCTGGAGAGAAAATTAATTCAGACTTTAATCTGCACTGATATAAAACTGGGATACTTCTTCACAATGTCTGTCAAAAAGCTCAGAAAGAATACACATTAAAGTAAATGTTGTATTAATAAAACTTGTTAAAGTTTAAAACTAAGCACAGCTCATGCACCACATGCACTTGCATATAGTGCTATTAGACACTAAGTCGCACTCTGTCATACTTTGCTCTTCATCTGATCGTGAGTCTGTGACGTCCACCTCCATCTTTGCAGGCGATTCATCTGCTGACAGTTCCTCAGATTTTTCTTTCTCATCCACCCCTTCTTTCTTTTCCTCTTCCATCCTCTCATTAGACTCCAAACCATCAACAGGCGTCGGGTGATCTGTTGCAGGCTTGGAGAGGCCAGAGGACTCTTGATCTTTTGCCTCACTGCTTAAGAAGGCAGCAGCTCCCTGAGCTTCTGGTGCAGCTACGCTGGGACGTCGACTCAAGTCCAACAAGGTACATTTCTTGCCAAGTTTTGCATCTTTGGAAAACACAAAGACAGTAAAAGTTCAGTTCTATAAATTTGTTCAAAAACACACATCTAGAGTTGTTGGTAGCTGCTCTTAATCAGGCTGTTAAGGAACACAACCCACCAACTATTACAAATATAAACAACAGGGATGCACAATATCCCAAATGCCAATACTTTCCAGCTCATTTTGGCCGTTTGTTAATGCCGATACAGATAAGTTCTCATATTTTTTTCCACTCAATTGCAGAGAACATCAAGTCTCTGCCGTGGTGGGATAAACATATTACTATGCCTCCTCTTATTGTGATGGCACACTGGCAGATGCAGATATAAAATACAATGCTTTTCAAAATGTACACATTTACTGCTTCAAGGTTAAATGTAAATCACGCCACATTTATTTTTATGTGACATTTTGAAAAGAGCTTCTATGACGTAAAGGTGTGTTTTTGACAGTGCAATGCAGTGCAGTGCAAAGGGTACAAAGCATAAACAAGAACATAAACTATCAGTATGAATAAATAAGAATCTGAACTATTTGTGAGGTCTATGATTAGCTCTTTGACATCTGCAGACACATCAAAAGAGAGAATTAATTTACTGGATGCCAACACACACAATGACATCGTTGAGATTACTGAATGAGAGACTAATTCACTCTCAGAGTCAAAAAGACTAAATTAGAGAAAACCACATTTTAGGCCCCAGAGTCTCCCATTCCAGACCTTCCAGTTCTTTGCGGTAGTTGGCGTTGGTGTTGCCTGGAAGCCTGGGGACAAACCGCTGCACATAAGTCTTACTGATCCAACTCCAGCCCCCATAGCCCGTAACGCGATACTCCTCTCCTTTCTGCTTCCACACCTTCAATAAGACAAGAAAGTAGAAGAATGAAGAAAGAGAGGGATAAAGACACAAAAGAAATGAAAGGTTCAAACAGAGAAAAGTGAATTGGGAGATAGAAAAAAGGGGTGGGAAAGGAGAGAGCAGAGGCATTAGGAGAGATTAAAAGTTTAGAGGTTATTCACACACTGGTCACTAATTGCTGAGGGAAATGACTCACAGCAGAGCTCAACTTGCTGCCTCAAAGAGCCCTTGATGGGCACTCACATACGCAAAACATACACACCAGTGTTTCCCACAGCAAGGCCTCACTTTTCCAGGCAGTAAAGTCTCAGTCTAGACTAGACTGACATATCATTGCTATCACCCCATTGTCAGTAGAGTTTCACGTTGCGTTGGTCAGACAACAGCACTAGAACAGACTGAACAGCGGTATTTTATCAAATCAACCCTCATTCAGTTGTGCATCTAAAAGGTGGCAGCCACATTTATTTGCTTCTTCCGTCATGGACATCACTAGTGTGGTGCATGAGACATCCCAGCGTCTGTGTGTCATATGCTGTGCAATGCTCATTTAAGTGAGGAGTGGATTATTTTATGTTGTGCATAAACCAAGGTTGTGATGACAAGAAAAAATGTCAGGCATGCAGTCAAATGACAGGGCAGGGCAGACCTCTTCGTGGCCAGCGATGGTGGTCCAATCTCAATCACACATGCTTAGTATGTATACATGACTGCAAGAGGCTGCTCTGTGTGTGTACCAGGTTTAAAATAAGCGATTGAAAACTTGTGAGAACGTATGTGACCTACCTGGTGTTTAATTGGAAAGGTGTACTTGACCCAGGTGGCCTGTTGCATTGTCTCTTCATCCTCCAGCTTCTTCTCCCTCTTCTTCACTTTCTCCTTCTCCTCACGCTCCATAGATGTCATGCGGTTTAACCTGAAAACATTTGTTTTTAATTGACTGATTGACTGAGGGTTTTTTTTTAACAAAATAACCTTTTCGTGAAGTGTCAGTCTGAAATTTTAAGTTGCATAGTTACACAGACAACACTAATTTGTTGCTTGCAAAAACCCTGTTGTACAAGGTGATTGGTCCTATCTATTGAGCCATTTAGAAGTAGAGCTTCTGTGAATAATTATTTCTATTATCATTCAGTGTTTGTAAACATCTGGAAAGGTTCTTGAATAATGTTGTATGATTAAAGCCCTGATGAAAGATGAGAAGAAACACACATATTTGTCCTAACAGTTGCTGAAAAGCTCTCTATTACTTTGCTCACAGTTCTCACACACACACACACACACACACACACACACACACACACACACACACACACACACACACCCTAAGCTTGTGAAATCTTAGACAATCACTTCTTTAAAAGGGGCGTTGTGGTGTTGAAGCAGTAGTAGAGGCAGAGGTGGGTGGCACTGGTAGTGGACTTGCAGTCTAAATATTATGCCTCACAGCTAGGGTGGGCCTTTTGATCTGATCTGGTTATGATTGCCTCTGCCTGCTAAACTAACCACACACTCCCTGTGTACATGGTGAATGCTTGTTTGAGTTTTTATCTGTTTTTGAAGTACTTGAATATCTTGCATTTAAACTGGATTTGTGGATGGATCCTATGTTGTATATACACTATGTGAGTACCTGGTATGGCCTAGTGAGTCCTTCCAGACAGGCAGCATGGCCACAGGTTTGATGGCACACTCTAGGATGGCCAGAGCCAGTGCAAACTCTCTGGCCTTACTGCACATCTGAACTGCTTTGATCCAATTGGTCCTGCAAAACAAGCAAAGACACATTCAACATTTTAAACTAAAACACAGTGTGCTCTTAGTTTTGAAAGAAGTGCCTTAATTCTGACCGTTTTTCATATCGACACGTAAGACGATTTAATTATGGATAGGAAAGGCACCGAGGCCAATATAACTGACGACCTAAAGCACTAAAACTAATACAAACTGAACATTTTGTATGGTGTGAGACACACAGCAGGCTACAAAAGCATCACAACTGTAATACATGATTTCCTCATCACAGAGCCTGACTCTGTACCTGTGTGAGGCCCAGTTAGGGTGCATGAATGGTGCTGGAACGTTGTTCTCCAGCTGGATGATGGTGAGTCTCAGAGTGGAGATGGTCAGAACCTTAGAGCCGTGAATAGACCCATTCCACTTAAACTCTCCTGCTGGTGTCATGCAGAACTTGTGGGAGAGATGTCGCCTCTTGTCATGGTCCTAATGAAAAGACAAATAAAGCAGGTTTTACTCTGGGATTAAGTTTAAGCATCTGAAACACCGCTGACATTTCACTGTCATCTTTGATAGTGCCCCATCTGTTCATAATTTTGTTTAACAATTTCTAATCACCAATCAATGTGACTTGGATGTTTTTATAATACTGTAATGGGAGAAACCCTCACAAACATGTGGAGAAATTTAAACCCAGAAGGGGTTATAATCCACTCAGCCATCCTGCAGCTTTAATTTAATGTTAGAGTTTTTCTGAAAATTAAAATGGCAAAAACAACATGTTATCAGGCCACTTGCCTCTCTGTGCTGGTGCTTGTTGAGGGCCACAGTGTTGGAACTGTACTGATTATGATAGACGCGGTATTTTCCCTCCTGGCCAAGTTTGAAGTATTGGCTGAGTGTCCCCTTCATCACAACCTCCTTGCCGCGTGTGCTGACACGGGTGACATCACCTTGTGCATTTACAACAAGTACCTGTAGAGGCAGGGAAAAAACATGAGTCATTTAGTGTTTTTGAAAGACTGACTCACAACAACAAACTTCACATTACAGTCCATTAAACAATGTACGACTCATAAGCATCCTAATTACAGACACTGATGCTGCAACTTTCAAATGGGCTATGGTTTACTCACCCTTGCTCATCACCATGAGAGTCCTGATAATAAAAAATGTTTTACTGGGTGACAAGTAAGTCAGGGACAATGTTACATAGCCCAAAGATTGCAAAGTAAATCTCTAATTCTTCCACCTCTGTGCACCTGTGTGTTATAAACTAGGCAGGCATTTTTCTGTTATTGCCTGAAATAGCAAAATCTTCATCATCTATGGTTCTTCTCACCTCTTTGCCCTCCTTGAAGCCCTTGTTGGCTTCATGAACAGCAGCAGCCACCTGCTGGTTCTTCATCTGGCTAAGCTTGCTGTCTGGGTTCCTTAGCCGGGTCACCATGCGAGTGGCTGCAGACTTCTTACTGCTAAGACCCGCCTCACCGTTGGCCGAGTCTTTACTGTCCCCTGAAATCACAATGCCAGATTCAATCAAAGACAGAACAAGCCAAGTCTTACACAGTTGTAAACTCTGTTTGAACTAAGACTGTATGTGTGCAATGATCACTGAAAGTGATATCTCAGTGGTTACATTATTATAATTTTATTATGCCTGTACTGTTTTCTCGTACAGAGAAAAGTACTGTGTAAATTGTGCCGCTTGTCTGGTTTAAGGCCTATTAACTAGGATGTATAATGCATAGATGACTAGTATTATATAGAGGACAGTTATTTTTCTAGCATCATTTATGGCTTTGTAATTGATTTTATAACCTTTATTTAATCAGGAAGATTGGAAGAAGGACGATCTTCTTTGCGAGAGACCTGAGTACAGATTCTAAGTTTTCAGTAGTATAATAGATATTGCCGTAGAGGATATCCATAATATTACTGCAAAACAAAATGCAATTTTGTGTGATTGTTTGTCAGACCTGTGTCATCAAGGCTGGCCAGGGATGACTGCGAGGACTTGTCAGCCAGGTCTGGAGGTTCAGGACCTCTAGGAGGGACCGCAACTCCCATGCTGCTGTTACTGTTCTCCTCGCTGGCCTGGGAGGGCTGGCTCAGGCTGGGGACGCCATCTCCACTGACAGGGACAGAATCTGATGATGGGTTTTCTGCTACACAGACAGAAAATCACAGAGACAACTGACCGTTACATAAACAAGACAAGCTTCATCTGGAGTGGGTTGTTGTTGCTGTCATCAATCATCATCTTGAGACGTATTTTAGGGTGCGTTTAGGTGTTGCAGGCAAGCGACAGGTGTTAGCCTGGGCTGAAATACTGAACTTGAAAAAAAAAACAAGATAAATTGTTGCATCAAAGCTGTAAACCATGACAAATAAAGAGGAGATTCTATAAACGCTCTAACTCACTCTTGATGAAGACAGAAACTTTCATGAGATAATTCATGAATAGTTAAGGCTGTGGCTCCCTCTACTGATAAGTCATGCGTAATGCATGCATCACAAAACCAGTTCACATGGAGGGATGGGTCACTTGAAAGCAATGTGTGACTCGGCAAGGCTCCATCAAGGCTTGTGCATACATGGGTACACTGACCACAACAATGATGGTGATGCTCTGTACTTATTAAGGATGAATGTGTGCATATCATCACTGAACATTTTTTAAACAAAGGCACTACCCAAACAGAATAGGGGTAGGGATCATTTGGGCTGCCCCCTGAAAGCTGAAGGTTTCAACCATCAGTCGCAGACCCCTCAGTCAACTGAGATTCTTCAAGTCAAGCAGTCATTTTTAAACTTGTTTGGCAGTCAGTTTACTTCCGGGAACTTATCAGTCCCCAGATTTAGCTGCAGAGTGAGTGCTGCTTGTTTTTACGCCCCCCTCCAGTACAAGCTGCTGCGGAGCCAGACACAGGGTGGGTCTGAGTGAGATGATGCCAGATAACGTTATCTTCTGCCTTCCGCTTAAAAGCAGTGAATTTACAGCTCACAGCAACGTAATACAATACAGTCTCTAGCTTTTATTTCATATCTAGTGTCAATCCGTCCTTAGCATAGTTAGCGTGCATTAGCTCAGAGGGCTAGCTTGGCTTGTTTATTCTATCACACGAACATCACTGTCACCCTAAACGTCTGTTTAAACTCTATGTGGAAAAAACGAACAAATAGTGAAATATTTGTATTGAAAAGAAAAATTCGATTTGTCTGATATATTCGAATGCCAAGTACAGTCCTGGGAATCACAGAGTAATTCATGACACTATTACGATATGTTATCCATAATAACGATAGCATCATGATGCACAGACTCTGCTATACTTGATACATTGCAACACTATCATCTGTGATACATCACAATGTCCTCACTGTGCAAGTCAGGAAGAAAAAATTGCGGCGTCTTTATTGATTGCTAGTCTCAGCTGTGTTGTAAAAGCCAAAGTGGGCCCAGACTTGCGACTTGAAAGATGACTTGAAAGTCATCTTGAAAGTGCCTTTCTGGTTTGTTTTCACCCACTTCCCGCCATTTCCCCCATCAGTTTCTTCTTTACCACAAGTTAGTTAACCTCCGTTCACTTCACCTTCATTCGTTTGATAAGCGCCACCACAAGGAATCATAAAGTAGTGACTCTAGTTGGTCAAACTGGCTGGGGAATCCGTTTAGAGTGTCTGCATGATTTAATAAAAAGATCAATATTTGGCGCCAGTGAGTGTATCGATAACATATTGCAAGAGGAAGTGACATGATATATTCCCATATCAATATTTTTCCCACCCCTAAAAAGAAAGCTATCTAATCGAAGGTTCAGATTACAAGCAAGCAGCAGAAGAAAAGCTTTTATAAAAAAAGCTTTTTGTAAGAATTACTGCACCAGGCAACGTAAATGTTGTCCTCAGTTGACTGAGGTTCGGTTCTAGTCATGCCGACTGCAGTGACAATGCCTTCTGATTGAAAATCAATTGATGCAATCAGCTTCTCAGCTCTTTAGAGAAAAAGAGAGCATGAGGAATTAAGAGTTCAAGTGCAAAATGGCTGAAAGTGTTCCAAGGCTGAACCCAGATTTCAAGAAATAAAAAATTGGACAACTGAACACAAAAGCCAGCAGATGGAATGAGAGCCACATGCAAAGAGGCAGGCTGAGAAATGGTCAGGAGGAATGCCAAAGCACTGGGGGTATAAGGCTGAACAAACAAGTCACTGATATGAGATTCACCACACAATTCTGTGAAGCTGCAGACTGTGGCAGTAAAGCAGATCGCCAGAAAGAGCTTAATGAGGTCAACTTCACCCTGAGACGTCCTTGTATACCTTCTTTGTTGTTAGAGACCTCCATATGGGAACATCCCTCTATCAGAGGCTCTACGGTGGAGGCCGGGGGCTTTGGAGCCTCAGAGGCCAGGCTATAGCTCGTGGTGGTGGGGATGGTTTGTGTTGGGGCAGAGGTTGCTGGAGGTATAGGTCCGTCTGAGATGCTACTGCCACTACTGCCTTCTTGGCCAGTGGGTGGAGCTTCAACAACTACAGATGAACAGCAGCAATGTTGTAAATACTGTGGATTTTATAATGCATATATAACTTGGAGACAATGGAGAGAAGCAGTGATGGCTGGGGCTGACAAATATGATCAAATCATAAAATCATTTATCATCAGCTGTGAAAACATAAATCACCAAAATCTGGATGTAGTGGCACAGTTACATATACTACCTATCAAAATGCATCTAAACTTACATTAGCTTTTCAAATAGAATACAATCATGCATTTTGGGAAATAGATACAGACATTTATATTCATTATTCTCTCAAGGCCAAGCAGCCTACCAAAGCTTACCAAAGACGTTAGCTTTTTGTTTTGCTGCCAGTGCAATAAACATCTTATTCTTTATAGGGCCACTTTATTGTACTGGATAATACATATCCAGCAAAATACAGATATAAATTAAAATGTGTGCTTTGTGAGTGCCAAACTGGTCGCTTAAATCTTGAAAAAGAGCACATCATTTCTAATTGGTCTGAGAGCCAAATAACAACAAAATTGATTCTTAAATCAATAACTAATTACACCATTGTGATTATGTCCTTTTCTCCAAGGCTCAAAAGCAGAACAGAGCGGAGGCACTGAGACCCAGAGGAACAGCTTTACAGGTCAGTCTTAACAACATCTTATATCACTATTATCATTACTTTGGGCTACCTATTTGATTGTTTGTGACATTATAAATACCTCCACCATCCTTCTCTTCTGTGGCCTCTTCTTTTGTCTCCTCCTCCTCTGTCAGATCTTTGACCTTGCTCTCCTGTTGACCCTCGTCCCTCAACTTAGCCTCTTCATCTTCCTTCTCCACATCCACTTCCTTCTTCTCCTTCTCCAGCCGCGCTTTCTGGGCCTCCTCAGCTGCCCGTCTCTTCACCTCCTCCAGCTCCTCCTCCTTCTTGGCCCGCAACCGCTCAAGGATTTCCTCTGGAAGACAGAAGATGGCGTAAACAGAAGACAAAAGAAATTAAAGGCTGAGGCAATAAATATAACGTGTGATTATCATGAAATCACACTCAACAACCCAACAAGACAGGGAAAATCACACAAAGTAATCCATCAAAATGATTGTGAGTTGTCTAAAAAGGCATAATTTAAGAAGATACTGAGAACACCCTTTACAAGACTTAGCACGCAAAACCTAGAGGAAATTAAATCAGTATAAAATGTTATTAAACAGTAGTCGTGTTTCGTTTCTATTGTCAAGTGAATTTTAAGTGAGCTTTTGAAATGTTGGTGAAAAGAAATGCTCATTCGGCACGTTTCCATCAACTGGTTTGGAGCAAATAAATCTGGCTACACAAAGTGTAGTTTTGTGAGAAGTTAAAAGGTATAGACTACATTTTACATACAGCAGTAATCCAGCGGGAAACAGAGGAAAGGGCAAAAAGGTCACGAACCAGAAAAAAACACAAGTCCCCTTGGAGCGAGAAAAATGGATAGAAGTATTCAGGGCTTTGTTTCAACTGGGTATGTATTAACTGTTCTGTCATGTCAGCTAGCATTGGCCACATTTGGAGATAGAAACAAATTCAATTTTGTGGGAATATTAGGGAAGATAGCGGAAACAGCTCAGTTATGTGACTTAAATGTGTGCTACATCACAACAAATTCGGCAAAAGCATTTCCATATCCCATTTATCACATCAACTCTTATTCGACAAAGGCAAAAAGCACCTCACCGCTGTAAAATTTTTACCTTTCCATACAGCTTTTCTAATGAAATCCGTCAAAATGCCTGCAATAATACATTTCAGGAAACAGGGCTAATGATGAATAAATCACAAAAGTGTTAAATTAAGCACATTCATGTTATGGAGGAAAAGAAGACTCAGACCTCAGACTAAAATTCAGTGCAAGATATGAGCTATTTGGAACTGAACCAACATGAAAACCAACAGACAAAGAGTGAGTGTTTTTTGAAGCCACATTATGATGTGCTTGAACTTTATACTTAAACCCAAAACTAGGACAAGACACAGAATTACCTTCCAACAGACTTCCTTTTTAGACTTCACAAATGTTTAGACAGCACTGAACCGTTAATAGGATTTACACGTAAAATGTTGTAAAAAATATATACATGCTTGTTGATGTTGACTGGGAGCACACTGAAGTTAGATTCTAATAAGGGGTTAGTCAGAGTGCACAGTGGCATCATGCTTTGTTTTAGATTGAGCACTACAGCGTTAATAAGTGAAGCAGCATGATAGTTACATATTGAGAGATAAGCAGCGCATTAGGTCATTGATACAGTCGAGTATGACTCATTGGTAGCACCACTACAGATTTAGTTATACGTTATAAACCTCCATCTGTGCTCATAGGAAATTTGTAGAAAATGAACAAAGCAGGAGGGGAGGGAAGCATGTTAAAGTTACAGACATAAGGTTTGTTATCCTATTACAGCCTACATTTAATCATCAAGACTGATGTGAGCAGGACAGCACAAAGGAAACAGAACAACTTATGATAAAAACAAACTTCCAATCCTGAAATTGAAATGCTCAGGAAATGAGGAAACAAAGAAAAAATCTCAGTTGACTCTGATCTGTATTTTATCACTAACGCAGACAACACTGTGTGTGTGTCTGTGTGGTACAACCGCATTAATGAGAGATTATGTGGTCAATTTGCTTATGTTTAACATGTTACGCTGGACATCAATATCTGCCAGTATTCAGTCGGCCTTGTCCAAATAAGAAATTGGGCATCAATAAGATCAAATATTACAGAATGCAAATGTCTGGGATTGTCTTTTATTGATACACAAAACAGGAAACACCAGCTTGTATGTTAAATGTTTCTTTTTTTTTTCATCACTGCTGATTTACAAATGCAGGGGCAGGACTGAAACCTACACTGTCTCCTAACTGGGTATGTAGAAGTATAATAACACTGGATGACAGAATATAGTTTCACACTTGTCACCAGCTTGGAAGAAATATCTCACATTTATATGTGACAGTCATAAGGAAACTCTACATAAAATCCGAGTTTTTAAATGGCAGAAATAGAATTTATAAGTCTATATCTGCTTTCCGTATTATGGAACTTGTTATTGAACATATTATCATTTTTAAAGCAATCTAATGGTTTAAGTGTAAAAACAGCTGCCAAATATTCTAACCAGAGCAGGCCCAAATTAATGAGGGGATGTCTTTCAGGACACAAAGTGTTTTTTCCAAGCTGACTCTTGACCACTTAATGACTTGTGTATGTTAAGTATTAAGTGTGTTAAGTTCACCGTTACAATTTTGAGATGTTGCTGAGCTAGCTGGTATTGTGCATGAGCAAAATAAAAAAAATGACGAAAGACGAAGCTGCTGCCAGTTTGAAAAAGTTTAACAAAAGCTGTATTCATTCTTGTTAGTGGCATACAGTTTTTATATTGCTGTATTATCTACTTCCTGAAGGTAAAATGGTTTAAGTCAGCTGTAAGTGGGAACCTTTAACTTATCTGTGCATAGCAGACCCTTGATAGAAGCACTAGTTTCCACCCAAGCATGATTTGCTTACAAGTGCATCATTTTCACCCAAACAGTAAGCAAAAACCTTCCACATGGATCATGTGGACACCCTACAGACAGAGAGGAATGGATGAGGGACTGAAAGGAAGCTCAAGTGCTGGATTCTGGCCAAACTGGGACCAGAGTAAGGTTACATAATAGCTGGGTTGATTCCTATGGCCCAGCCATCTATGACTGGGTAGCATTCATGGGTATTTGGGGGGGGGGAGTAGGCAGAGGAGTGGGAAGACAGAGAAAGGGGAAAAAAATCCTCCTTCCGCCGATTTGATGATTGAACTCAGCAGCAAAAAGCCTTTCAGCTTCTCTGAAAATTGGTTTACTTTTTTCAAATGGAGTAAGAATGGAGAACTCTTTACCATTTGCGGCAGTGAGGAAACACTTGTTGCTGCCACGGGCCTTGTTGGTTAGGTCCTCAGTGATGTCCATATGTGCGTGCACCTCGTCCCTGATCTCCTCAAGTGCTGCATACAGGTCGGCCTCCCAGTATTCCTTATCCAAACAATCTATGAGCTCAGCTAGCTGGACCTGGGATGAGCAGAGTTAAGGGAGAGCTCAGCAAATGCAACACAATGCTATGACAGCCACATTGCCCAAAAAACAGGGAATATTTGAATGTATTTTGCTCATTAAAAGAAAAAGCAGGATTGTAACTACAGCATGTAAGAAAATAAGAAGAGTAACAGGAGTCTTTTGAAACGAAATAATTCAGTTTATTGTGTGAGGACCATACAGCGCCAGTAAGAGAAAATGATGAGCTGCATTTACCTTGGTGCTGTAGTACCAGATGGCTTTGTCCTCCTGCTCACCATCCTCCTCACTGTAGGGGAGACATGAGAGAGGAGACAGGAGGGGAAAAAATTAGGAGACTCAACAGTGATAAAACTGTAAAACATATGCTGCTGCGTGGCTTTATGTGTTTAATGCCATTTGTATGCCTTTTGTCATGTCAGTCTACACTTGTTTGACTTTTTACACTGAATTGCAGAACAGCCTTTTGTCTACATCGTAACGTTTACATCACATTGATTTCAATTCAAGTGTTTTGTCCTTGACACATAAACATGTGAATATGAATGAGCTGTACATTAATCAGAGGCAACCTGACATTTGTCACGGTAGCAATTACTTTTTGAAGTACTCCAGGAACTAGGCTGTCATTTTGCCTGGCAGATCCATCCACTGTAAACATTAATTTTTATAGATAGCCTGCTTGACTGATTATCATCACTATCGTCATTCATTATCCATCACCACTTATCCTATTCAGGGTCGCAGCAGGGCTGGAGCCTATCCCAGCTGACACTGGGTGAGGGGCAGGAACACCCTGATCAGTCGCCAGACTATCACAGGGCTGAGGCACACAGACAAACAACGCTTCACACTCACATTCACACCTATAGGCAATTCAAAGTCACCAATTAACCTAACCTTCATATCACTGGATGGTAGGGGAAAGCCGGTGAACTGGGAGAAACCCACACTGACACGGGGAGACCACCAAAACTCCACACAGAAGGAAAATCCGGAACCCTCTTGCCTTGTGGTGACAGTGCTAACCACTGCAGCACCAAATCAACACAGTGGACCTCATGTTAATGCCTATTTTCTTTCTATGGTGATACAATGCTGTCATATTTATGTCATAGACTATGAACAACACATCCACTAACCAAAATAATATAAGCAGGTGTGAACAGCTGAGCAAAACATGCAAGGTGTCAATGGAAAATGCAGAACAATAAGTCCATTGAAGAACTTGCACACTTCAAAACTGTCAACCACACTGTGATTTCTTCAAAGTCTTCCTCATGTCACTTTGCCAGACTCACTCGTCAGTATATAAAATGACAGGGAGGCGTATTTAATGTAATGGACAAAAGGATGCAAATGTTAGATTTTAGGGCTGCACAATGCATCTTTTTGTTATTGTCCTCATGATGTTAACTTGCAGGATAAAAACATCTCCAAAGACTGCAATATTACACTTTGACGATACATATACATTCTGTCCGAAAGTGCTATTTTGTCTGATACACACCATGCTGTTAACTTTCTGGCCAATCAGACAGAGCCCTCGCTGTTAGTCATCATCTGACTGATCAGAATTTCCACACTGTAGATCTACAGTATACAGGTCATTGGCCTCACTTGAGTCTCACAGGTCTCTTGGCAACAGTTTACTAATAACAACGGATCTTTTGAGTTTCATGGTGTCTTCTAAGAACATTCAATTTTACAAGTGTGTCCCCAAACAGCACTACAAAGTCAGTCCATGTGCTTGGCTGCTTGGAGCATCTTAGAAATGTTGGCTCTCCATGGTGCTAAAGACAATTATCAGTTGATTTTTAAGTTACTTGTTGTATCAAACTGTCTGTGGAAAGTGTTATAAATGCTACATATAGTGCAAAGCATAAAATATGCTGAATGTGGAGGGGGGTTTTAAGATTGAAATCATTATCACAAAATTTATTTATAGTAGGGCTGTCAGTGTTAATGCACCAATCATAATGCCATTAAGTTCTCAACATACCGCGTAATATTTATTTTTAATCATGTTAATCCCATGCTGCTATTTTGTCCCCTTAACACACTCGTACTTGTAGTCAAGCTGCCGTAGAGGCTTCCTCTGCCACAGTGATGGAATATAACGACACCTTTGCGCTTTTGAATGGCTCACTTTACTTTAAAAAACTCCCAGTGGGTTCAGTTGACAAGTCAAAAAGTAATATGCACCTTGTGTCAAACAAAATTAAAACACCACCAAAGTACTTCCGAGTTTCAGTTACCACCTTCGAGCTTAGCACACAGGTGCAGCTAATCAGACTGACGTCAGGAGGCAAAGCACTATTTTGGAGTGTGAAAATCACCACAGTCCTGTGGATAAAACTACATTGAAGAAGTTAACTACAGCACTTGCTAAATGGGTGGCAACTGACTGCAGACCGGTCGACATAGCGAAAGACTCAGGTCTAAGGGTCGTCCTCAGGTTGGCATATTGTGACCAGTTATATGCCTTACAGTCGGGGGAACAATAGCTTCATGCATACAGGGCTCGTATGATTCACAGAAAGCAACGTAACTGAAACTGTTAGTAAATTTCTTTGCATTCAATTAAGTCCACATCAAAACACTCTGGTAGGAATTGCTTTACCTTGTTAATATGAACTTCAAAACTGTTTTGAAATGCAAAATAATGCATTTTTGAACATGTGGCTGATTACGATTAACAATTGAAATTCAGCAATTAAAAAAAGAATCGTTTGACAACCCTAATTTATATATATATATATATATATATATATATATAAACATGTATAATTTGTCTTTAGAAATATATCATAAAAACATGATATGAACATAATAATTCTAATAATAATACTACATTGGATTTATATAGCACTTTTCAGGATATTCAAAGACGCTTTACAGAGAGCCTCAGAAAAAAATAAAATAAAAATAATAATCCATAGGGAGGTAGAGAGGGAAATAATCCAGACAAGGCAAAATACACTCAATAAGAGGTTGTAGGCAGTTTTGAAAAGGTGTGTTTTGAGGCTTTTCTGCAAGTTGGAGAGTGAGGAGGAGTCTCTGATGTCATATGGTCTCCATAAAATCCCACTGATGATAAACAATAATACTAAATTGTTGCCTGAACCTACTAATCTTTTTAAATGAATTTAAAATGTATCTAAATGATTAAAATACAGAGAATTTCAATAGTCTGAAAAGATCCGCTGTCCCTGAGTTTCCCATGAAATTGTGTGTACCTGTGGGATACAGAGGGTGAACTGTTCTGATTAGCAGGAAGCCTAAGCTTCTGCAAAGCCCACCACAACAAGAAATATTTCAAAGGACATTTTTCACATTTCAGACTTACAGTTTACGTAGCAGCAGCAACAGAGTGGAATATCTGACAGCTTTTTGCTCAGCATTGTCCATGCCGAGGCACTGAACACTGAGGCTGTGTATCACTAGTGTCTATTCAGCATCCTTCCAGGACCTCACTGGAGGCACGTGCACACACATACACTTTACTTCTGTGCACATCATTCATTGCACGTACATCCAGTCGCACAAACTTTCCTCTGTGCATGTTACTTGTATACAAACACACACAGCCTTTGTGAAGATCAGTAACGCAGCACCTGCTGGGGGCCAGTTTGGAGAGCAGGACGAAGCAGAAAAAAAAAGACAGGGGCTGAAATGCAGCAGTGACAAACCTCGGGCCACCTACCCTTTAAATCTTATTGTTTGGGTGATCCATGCTCTTTTATGGTTTATGTAGCAGGCCTTCTGCTGCTGCTGACCCAGCACACACACCATCTGTGACTGCTCAATACCAAGATAATTTGCTAACGTATGGGTCCAATACTGCTGATGGTCAAGTTATGTTAAATCCTATGGATGGATGCAATTATTTCGCTTTATTAAACAGTAGGTCCAACTACCATGCAGATCTGAACCCATATGTGAGGTTTGTGGTATGCTTAACTTTGCACCTAAGCAGCACTCAGTGCTTTTTTCCACTGGGAATAAAAGTACAGCAGTGATATAATGTAGTGCTCTTTGCACATTCCTGTAGCTACATCGTGGTTTAATACATGGCATATGGAAGTTTTTCACTGCGGGTTTTCTCAGGCTTTAGACCTGTAGTGCTCTTGCAACAATATTCTCATTAAACAAATCTAAAGTATGCATTTTTGATCTTCTAAGCACTTTTCAAACGCAAACAGTGAATTTGAATGGGTCAATGCAGGTCACTCTTGACCTCTCTGCTGACCTACGTTTAGCTCAGGTTGGACATAACCTGGCTTTGAACACTGGACAACTGTTTGGGATTAGAAATTTAATTTAAAGTCCGGATGAAATGGCAATTCAAGAGTATCTAGCTTCAGTATTGTGACACAGGATAGGCAGGCGGGATTTAACATTAGGAGGATATGATATGATTGTTGAAAAGTGGTCTTGTCCTAATACAGAGGCCCCAGTGGTGTTAGAGGGACAGAATAGTAGTATTGGTCAGGAAGAGAGATAGATGAAGTCCATCGTGCGCTCCATGTAACAAAAGTTGCTGAAGAAGTCCACTGTAAAATGCCTTGTGCATAATAATCTGAGCTGTAACTGATGCCACTTTCTTCAAAGCGGATAAATTCTAGCCAGCAGGCCCATAACCACGAAGACACAGCGATGTGCCATGCTGCTGCTAGCAAGCTAACTAATGAACAGCTTTGTTTCGCTAAAAGTTGAGGGTTTATAGATGGGGGATGTCATGATGTTATTGGTTGGTACTAGCTTATGTAAACACACGTCATGTTCTGTTTTATAAGAAGCAAACATGATTTAAGGATATACTGTTAAACAGGTACACATTATAACCGGGGATGTGATCTCTAAGGGTTAAAAAGGCATTTTTCATTACATCTCATCTTTAATGTAATTTACAGTTATGAACAATTCTGAGGTTAAGCAATAATGTGTATGAACTGTAGGTGCGAACATAAGTCTTTGTGATGCTCAGGGATTGACCTGAAACCACACTGATTCTCTCAGGAATGAAGGGGGTGGATACAGGTTGAACATGTGCTCAGTAAAGCACTGGTCTCCTACATTAACAATCTTTACGCAAGTGGCTGGGACAAAGTAAACTGACCCACAAATACTGTGGTACAACAGCTGCATAGCTGCAAAGCTACAGTATATATTGTATCATCGATTACAGTGCAAGAATGTGCAGAAAGGGAATTACAGGATTACTGGCCATATCACCTTCTCCATGGTGTTGTTTTTTTAACTGTACATGCAGATGGATTGTGACATTCACAAACACTTTCTATGACGCAGAATTTTGTGACAACTGTGGACACTCACTGCCTTAGAGCTAATTAAACTGCTTTAAAGAACACTTTTCTATTAATTACTCCTGCAGCCAAATACTCTCTGACAACATGAAATCATGGAAATTTGGGCAAAGGTGTGAATTGGTTGTGTGTTGGTGGTGTACTGTAGTATGCAGCTACTTGAGTGAGGACTCTTGGGGGAATAAAACAATATGAGAGACCAAAATGGTTGAATAAAAATCAAATAAATCTGTTTTACACATTCAGTCCTCACCAATTGTTTCAGTAATTTTTGCATATTTCAGGAACGTTAACTAATAATTGTTTTAAATATAAAATGCCATGTTATCAGCGTTCAAAACCGCATCAACAATAAGTCACTTACGCTGACACCTCTATTGTTGAATCATTTGTAATAATCTTGGTACATAAATGAAACATGGTGAACTTACACAACAATGCGGCGGTTAAGGAACCAGTATTTTCGGTGATGTCGGTCATAGCCGATTGGCAGTTGTCGAATAAATGGTTTGCTCTTCTGCACTTCTGGGATGCAGTCCGCCACGCCAGGTACCTTGTGTGCCACACACACCTCACACTGCCACTCGTCCTCCGGCACTTCCTGCAAAGGCGGCTTCACACACTCCAGATGGTAAACGGCGGAACATGTCTCACAGCACAGCAGGTCACCCAGGCGATGGCACACTCTGCAGTGGTCGTCGTAGGCAACCACACCTTCCGACATTAGCTCCTCCCGGGCAATGTTGGTCGCCAAGAACTGGTCCACCAAAAACTGGAGAACTTTGATTTTGCTCTCCAACGGTTCATACGGATAATCCTCATTCTCCTGGAAAGGCAGAATGTGCCTGTACTCTGGGTCACTCTCACAGTACGCCCGCACCACCTCTGGCCAGGTCATACCATCCACAAAATACAGAGTGGAGTTGACAGAATCCTTCACGTCAGTGGGACCAAATGTGGTGTTGGAAGTGTCCTCCTCTCTGAGAATAGCTTTGAGCAGGGAGATGTGGGTCTCTGCCAGCAGTGTACACTGCTCCTGGCTGGCCACCGCGGCACAGAAATCCTCAAAGCGAAACGGGGAGAGCCGCAGCACCGAGCCAAAGTTGCGGAGGACTTCGTAGATGGCAGACACATTGAGGAGCTGTGAGGTAGGAATCTGGAGGTCCTCAGAGGACTTGGGAAGCTCCAGGGCAGGAATGTCCTTTGCCTCAAGGATGGGAGACTGCGGTCGCAATGCCCGACTCCTTCTCCGGCCTGCAAGAAGTGAGAGGAAAAGAGCCAGGAGTGAGAAAAGGGTGGCATAAAATAAATGGACCATTGATGCTTTGAGTCAACACAAAATGTTAAAACATGGCAACTGTGGGCATCAGGTGCATTGACTACCCCAAAGAACTGAGCTTATCTATAAACCTTTTCCATTATTCAATGCAACCTAACATCTAGACTTTTTAGCATCCTTGATACCTCCTTGGCTTGCACTCTCTGCCTGGGCAGATCAGGAATCAGGCTAGATTCTTTGCTTCAGGCTGCCTGGTGGCACATGGGGATCCCCCAAAAGGACTCTCAACGTGCCACCAATGATCTAATTTTGGTTGTAATAAAATGGACACAATAACAATATTTTGGATAACAACACCCTATCGAATTCCAAATATATAAGACAAGTAGAGTGCCCAATACTGAGAGGAATCACAAGCTAGTGTAAATGTGAATGAGGTTATTTCTATTACAGCGTGACACAGGAGAAGTCACATTATAAAAGGTAGACAAGCACATTCTTGTCCCAAGACAATACGCTAAATGCTCCCACTCGATTTGTAAGCCTGCCTTTTGTCAACTGTGTAATTAATGCAGATGGTGCAGCTTATGTACTGTACCTGCGTATTTCCACTGATGTCTGTTTATATTAACCATTTCTTAACACAGTTAACTGAAATAAGCCTGAATTTGTATTTGATGTGAACAGGTCAGTGCAGGTCATTCAACCTGGCCTCATGACCCTGCTCCAGACCAGGGCTGAATGCTCCTCTGACACTGCTTTGACAGGGTGAAGAAACATTTCTTTAATCACTGTAGGATTAGTATACTATTACTTTTCACTAATCATACCCACTTATAGTAGATTGGTGTGCTCTTCTAGCCTCATATGCTCCTCTCAATCTCAATGATACTGTAGCATTATTATACAGTGCTGCACAAACTCTTCGTAAGGAGACCAAATCAACAAATGCTATAAATTTACACTACCTTGTTCGCACTGTCTGCCATGTTGTATGCTCCATGCAAACACTGCAGTAACCGCTGATGAACTGGTAGTCGATAACTGCTTCACAAATATATTTGTATTAGGTCTGGTATGATTCTGTGGTTTCGCATTGATGTGTAAACTGAGAAACAGTGATGGGACTGCAGTGGCAGAACTGGCTGCTTTGCAAATGGTGATAGCCAGGGATTAACCTGTGACAGCAGTCTGGTATGAATGGGTCAAACAGGGGCTGACCATCACTGGTGCACTATTCTGCATTAAACACAGAGTTTGAGTGTAAAAGTGGTATGTGTGCGGGTGTGCAATGTGTTTGAAAACAGCGTGCATATGTGTGTCTGCATGCACAGAAATGTCTAGACCACTGTTCTTACGAAAGACCCCTCACACTTGGCTGCACAATGCTGCCATGTTCACATGTCTTTAGAAAAAGCAGCCGGAGTGGCCATTGGAAGTTGAGAGGTATGTGAGTAATCCCTGGACCACTTAAATGGCATCTAAGCCTGATCCGTGTAGTGAGGTGTTATAGGGTGAAGCAATCAGGAAATACAATCCACATTTAAATGTTTCTTTCCAAAGAACATTTTTGTTTCTAAGGAAATTGTGTCCCAACAAGAAAGGGCAACGTCTGATACCACAGAGATACCAAAGGGGTGACCTTTTCCGCTGAACAGATACTGAAATGCTGGATCACCCTGTCACAATTTTTCTAATCCTATGCAGAATTACCTCCAGTGGCTGGCACACTGCTTTCAGTGCACTGCTTTACTTAACAGATGTGATGTCAATTGATTTTTGCAAACACCACTTTATTAACATGACTGTCCATAAGTGGGGCCGTGGTGGCTCTAATTTGCTCACCTGGTAAACACGGTGGTTACTATGGTAACGGTGCACCACGCAATATTGTAACGAGCTGATGTTTGCAACAAGTGAGAAAAAGAGCGCCTCTCCTCAAAACAAAGGCCTGTCAAACTCATTTAGTGGCATTATGCAACAAAAACATGTCTTCAGAAACAGAGTTGGACAAAGGTCTAAATGATCTAAATGACTACGTGAAAAAATATGATTACTATATATATTTGACAGTACCTTACAAAAAGTAGAGCCGTGAACTATTAATCCGATGGCAATGTGAAACAGTGTTTACAAACTACATGTTTTGATGGCGCGTAGTCTACATAGTAGAAACTGCACGTACTATACTGTACTTTCATAAGTAGAGATGTTGAATGAATGGAATGAATGGAAAGTGATAAACACAGTTCACACATCCTGTCTCTCCGTGTGCATGTAGACACGTTAAATACGGCGCGCACGAAAAAAAGCACGAATATATTATTCATTATAAAATGACAACAAAAATGTGCTGATCAGACAAAAAGTCAGAAACACGGGAGCCGGGTGAAGCGTGGAGCAGATCTGCAAACCAGTGGCAAGCAGAGCACACGGTAAACAAAGGCCTGTTTCTGAGTGCAAGCTCCATTTTGAACAATGCGGCTTGGTTTCTGTACTGAGCTAAAAAATAAAACACACACTTTAAGTTATGCAAACCTGCGGTGCAAAAGTGCGTGCACTTGCAAACGAACGTACCTGGGGTGCTACCGAGCGTGCTGTGGCTCCTAAAACTACTCTCGGTACAGTAGCTGGCATCATCATCATCTGGTAGTTCCTCCAGATAGTCAGAGTCGTTTCCCAAGGCCTCCTCTTCTTCAAGATCCGACGAAGGGTTGTCGTTCAGGAGTTCATCTTCGTCTGACCTGTAGCTTAAATTATCATCCTCCTCGTCGCTGTTGTCGTCGTAGACCACCTTGGTTTGAGGCCGCCGCCTCACTCCGCCTCTGCCGCCGCGGCTGCCTCTCGACCCCCTGCCTCTCCCTCTCCCTCCTCTGCCCCGCGATGCCGCGGCCGCCGCCGTGGTGGAGGCTCCAACTTTCCTGCGGCCCCGGGACGAATGAAAGTTCTCTCGGCCGGAGATTTCTGTATCCACCTCCGCAGAACCAGTGCCGCAAACGCCGCCACTTCCTCCCCGTCCCCGGCCGCGTCCTCTGCCTCTTCCCCGTCCACGCATCCCTCTACTCCTGCTGCCCCGAGAGCCGCGGACTGGCCCGGGTGAACCTTCCCGCATCACAGCTGCTTGTTTGGGCGGCCTTCCTCTTCTCCCCCTCATTGTGGGAGAGAGTCTCTTCTGTTCCGCTTCAATCTCGGTGCCTGAAAAAGCCACACACACCGGAGAAAAGCGGGGGAGAAGGAAACTAACAGGTCTGGTGACGGTTCCCGATAAGTCTCCACCAAGCCCCGGTCTCAATTTCAGGGCGGAAAGCTCAAACTGAATGGCCGGTGTCCCGCTCTGGGTCGCCTGCAGACGCCATTTTTCTTCACAGCTCTCCCTCCGTTGAAAACACAGCAGGCCCCAAACCTGCGTCAAGCTAACCACAGACACCAGTAGTTGCACCGGAAGTAAGGCGGCTACACCTTCAAAGTAAAAACAGAGCGAAAATTCAAACATACAAATAATTATTAAAAACTGTGATGTACAGAGCGCAACATCAATGTTAAAACCGTAACATTTATCATTCCTCTTCAACGTGGTCGTCTAGAAACCAAAGTATCAACTTTAATGCTATTTCGCTTAAATTAGTTTACTGTAACATACCGGAAATGGAGGTTTTATCCCCTAACTTGACACTAGGAGGCCTAAATGGATGCGAGGTCACGTGACCCACTATTCTACAATAGACGCAATTGCCGTGCTAGTTCATAAAATTAGTTATCCATGCAAACGCTTTCTGCCAATAGTACTTTATTAGCGCTGTCTGGTCCTGGTGGGTGCTTTTAATCACAGGTGGGTCGAGTATATTCACTGATACACCATCGTTAATTTTCGGCCATGTCGCCATCGTCGTCACAGCAAAGCCAGGCGAGAAGATAAGCATACGTCCGACATGGGCTCTATTACACGAACCTAAATAAGTCGTCAGAAAAAGTTAGTAGCGCACATATTTTTTGTTCTTTAAATGCGTAAAAATCAGAAATACACGTCCACAAATAAATTCATTTTGTATGACTTTAAAATTAGTTTTTATTCATTACCAGGGATTTGGCTCCATTTTCAGTAAGTGCAGAGCCAGTGCAGGTAATTAAACTGAGGAGTGATGCTGAGCTCCTGCTCATCAAACCTGTACTGTACTTACTCTCTGCCCCTGTCTCCGTATCACCCTCTGGGTTTGAATTGGTGAGTTAACTGGTAATTTGCGACATTCATCTTTGCTTGTGATTGCGATTATTATTTGGCCAGCTACTTCACCAATGCACAGCACACAACCTGGGCCACTGTTCAGCCGGCATAGCTGCCCAAACTCTCACATCTCTCACCAACATAATCAAAATGTAAATACATGACAAGTTGTGTCGAAGTTATGATAATATGGTTTGATTCATAAAGTGACCTGCTCACGTAAAGAGACAGTGTTGTCGTGGCCGAGTGGTTAAGGCGATGGACTAGAAATCCATTGGGGTCTCCCCGCGCAGGTTCGAATCCTGCCGACAACGTCACAAATTTATTTTACTTACTATATAAATACTAATGATCACGCCCACCGATGTTTCGTTAAAAGGCTAGGTAACTCGTGCGAAAATTTTTGCGACCTAAGCAGGCCACCGTAGCTAGCGTATATTACTTACAATCTAAAAACAACAGGTTATGTTATGTGTTTTTAACTCGCTAAATGTTCGTCCCTTGTACACGTATTTCTCCTCATAATCATCGTCAGAGTTAAAATGTTTTGCACTATTTTTCTGCGCTAAGTGAATTTGCCATCCTCCCTCTGATTGGCCTACCCCTCTGCCTAACCAATCCCAAACAACCAAGGTAAGACTACTAGCCAATCAGAGGGAGAGGTGGGCGGGTCATGCCTCGTACGAAACGCAAATTCATACGGCCAGGCTGCAGGTGAGTTTCTGTGCAGCAGGTAAAAAGTAACAAGTAAACATCAACAACCTAAACACTATAAAGTATCGTATATTATTACAAATAAATAAAAATGTGCAGAAATCATGGAAACACCACTAACTTCAATGCTTCCCACATTAATTTACAGGTATTTGATAGCACCATTATAATAAAAAAAGTCACGCATGGATTTTCAGTTGTTATAGTTATATATTTGTATTCAAAATAAAAGGCTTTCCTGTGGAAAATCCTGTACAAAGTCACAGCCATTCACTTTCACAATTATGTGTTCAAACGTAGAGTCCCACACTGCCGCTGTTACATTAGGCGGCTTTTGCACACATTTCACAACCCCCCTATTCACCAGTATGGTACTGAGCAGACATTTAATTCATCATGCAGATTATCTTAATTGTTAAATTTTTATCATCTTAAACACGTTTACATGGTTTCAAGACATCTGCAACTTATTCAATGCCTAAATCACACCAATAATTCATATACAGTGAAACTCATGCATCTTGAGTTCTGATGACTAGCATCTGTGTCAAAAGCTCTTCATATTACATTATTGGGGACAAGTATACAATCCTGGAACCACTACAGGTGACAAGTTGGAAGGAGACAATGTGTTGAATGAGTTATTAAAAGTAGACACATTCTAAAACAGCTCGATGACTTCAATGGAGTATTGTCCGACATCCTTCTTCACCTTCATCTTATTGAGCTCTTGGAGGCTGCCCTCGATCTTTCCAAGCTCGGAAACCAGTCTCACCTGTGGACACAAGAAGGAATCTTTGTTGAAACAGACCACACCCAGTCCCCGGCTGTTACAAACCCTGGCTGTAATAAAACCATAATAATAAAATCACGCCAAATGGCTATTTGTTTTCCAGAATATTTAACCTGTGACTACAAAGCAAACAAAAGGGATGACTGTTTGTTACCTGAGACTTCACAAAGCTGTGGAGGTTCAGCAGTAAGCCTTTGGCCTCTGGAGTCATCACTAGCACCGTAAAATGGGCATCCAACAGCAAGCACACCCAATCCATGATCTACAATAAAATGCAAAGGAAAACAGAGTTATTGATTAAATTAATTTCAAACTGGAATGATTTAATTGTTGGATTTCATCATTTGTTTACAACCATTTTGAAGTAAACAACTCACTTAGAATATGACAGTTCTGTCTATTACAGTTCCTGTGCTTTTACGTGTTTGATACAAATTATAAAAACTGTTGCAAAAGCTCTCGATCTCCATCTTTTTACGCTGACTGTATGCACTGTGGCTTAACATAATTCAAACCGCACAGAGTTCAGGTCAAAATGGGAGCCTGACTTCCACCATGTCTGTATTTGACAATCTGTCAGCAAAATAATTTTTCCTGCCTCCGGACTTGTCACTTAATGTGTCCCGATGTGACAGACACAGGCTGTGCTGATGCTATGACAAGTGTGGCCACCCTAATTATCTAGTTAGACACTGACACAGACCTGAGCCAGACTTGGTGATCTCAATCCATGCATCTGTGGGAAAGCATCTTGGGAATATTTTAGGTAAAGGAACTGCAGGTACTGGAGGAAAAGCTGATTGGATGAGAAAGAACATCGAACATTGTAAAAAGACATTTTTTAAGCATTTATAGTTGTGACAATATGCAGCCTGTTTTATTTTAGAGACATGAAAAATTAACTAGCTGTTACTCACAACAACATGTTGGGAGGAGAGATCTTTTAGGTGTGGGAGGAGGAAAGAGTCGCTGTACGCCGTCTGCAGGATCTCATTTCTATGCAGCTTGAGTTAAGATCTCATACGTGTCAAATTCAAATCATTACACACCACAGAGTTTGCAATTATGCTATCAAACCATAGCATGGAGTTTGGTACTGATACTCAAGATGTGGGAGGACTGAATATAAGTAACTGCATCATACTGAGCAACAAAATGTGGCAGGATGGTGAAAGTATTTTGTCTGAGTGACGGTGCACTGGCAGGATACAGTAAAACAGCCTTGTGTAATCCCACTGGACAGATCTGTTCTGGTGGGGTTGAGGTCTTCTCTTTGTCTTCTACTCTGGTGCCACCTCCAGCGAGGCCATCTGAACGGTCCTCGTCAACGGAGGTGGGGCTGAAACCATTCTGCAAGCCAAGCGGGCCACGCTCTCTGGCCACTAGGGTTTCCATGAAGGAGATACTGTCAGGCTCCAGGCTCACTTTCTCTGCATCAACGTCTGGCATACTGCAAGACGAAGCCAGAACAACACACTGTTTATTTTTTCAATTTATATGACACTGAGCCAGAATGATAATTTAGATTATTGAACTGCTAGATCACAAAATTACGTTACTTTAGTGCCCCCCAGTGGTAGTATCCACATGACATTGATTTACGTCTGTATGACCGTGTTCATTGAAGGGATTGTGCATTTGAAAACCACCAGTTTTACCTGATAAAGGCCTTAAGGCAGGCACAGGTGACAGCTTCCGGGATGTCGGGAAAGAACTGCAAGCAGAGCTGACACAGGAAGTAGTCCTTCCTCTCCAGGGCCAGGAGCACAAGGTCAGGACACACACTGTTGAATGCCAGGATGGCAAATCGTCACATTCAACAGACAACACTGGCTGAACTACTCTATAAGCACTTAGAAATGCAATTTACACCATTCAATTCAGGTTCTCTGTTTCATCATGTAAACTAACTCGATTATTTGCGTTCAAATGCACGTTGAGAAACACATTCTGCAGACTAAATACCAAATGAGTAGTTTTTAAGGGGCCAACTTTCTCAATTTAAAAAACCCACCCTGGTTCCATTGCCATTCCTTTACTGACCTGTGGCAGAGGCACCGAGTGTGCACTAGCTGTGCCAGGCTGCTGGGGGTGTAGAAGGCTGGATCATCCAGGCTCCGGGACACAAGGGTTGATGCTAGCTGCCCCACCGAGGGCTGCAGGTCCTGGATGTCTGTCCTTGAGAGGAGCCCCTCCACCTCTTTCTGGACCTCTTCCACTGGTGCTGTCTGCATAAGGAAATACAAATAATGTATTAGTATCTATTATATTTTTGTTATGAAATTACTTTTTTGTCATTGCTGTTTCAGTATTTTGCCCGAAAGCCATGAAAAATCATATGTTTTACCTTGATGAGCTCCAGAACTTGCTCATTTGTTAAACTAGGTGCTGACTGGCTCTTACGGTTTGTTCTCTGTATGAAAAGAGGGAAGAATCAAACCATAGATGATACCACTGACAGGAGCATTACTCTTCAGGTGGCACTACATTCACATTCAAACACAGAGATCTTTAAACAGCAGAAGCAGTGAATTACTGATTTTCCAAAACAACAAACAAAAACAAAATAAGTGCCAGATTCCAACAACAACTGGTGTTATTATGTTTCTAGCGTGGGTGCATGTTTACTCAGTATTTCATGAGTTGGGATGAATTGTTTGATGACACAGACCTCTTTACATATTAATTTAAGTTACCATTACCACAACACAACAGCCCTGTAGTATTATGAATTCTCCTCTTACCACATTACATCATTTTGTAAGTTTTGTGAATGATGCACCACCATTTCAGGCAGCAACTACTGTAAATCACTTTTTCATATGGAGCTAATTAACCATCAATCTGGGAAACACAGTGTTTGTCAGTTTTCAAGGCTACAGTGTGTGGGATTGCTGCACCAGCAACTCAGACAACAGCTGTCTGGCCTCTTTCTGTCTGCACAAGTCCCCTTTGTTTGCCTTGAAAACTTCTCCAACATACCGTCTTCCTGGTCTCCACTGTTCTGGAGGGATGAGCTTTCTCTTCATGCAGAATGTTATTCCAAGATGGTACAGAGGTGGGAGCTTTGGACTCTGCAGCAGTGAGAAAAACACACTGTACTGAGTGAATGTGAAAATTTGCGATGTCAAATCAGCGTTGCAGCATTATTAACAACAACCTACTGCATGACTAAATATGTATTATTCAGAATGGTATTGCAGTATTACTTACTGAAATTAAATTGGTGTTCTCAGGCATCAAAAGTTTGTGTTTATGTTTGTCATTTGCACAAAGTTTTTATTACAAAAAGAGCAGTGCTACAAATTAGTTTTAGCTCACCTTCAGTCTTGGCCTGCCTGAGCTTTCCCAGGGCAGAGGCCAGGGAAGATTTGGGGCACTCATATGGAATAACAGAGAGGGTTTTCCCATGTGCAATGAACAACTTGTTCGAATAACTCCATAGCTAAACCAAAGAGAAAAGAAAGTGAATGCAAACATAGATAAAATGATATAGGGAAGCACAACTCGTCTATTAATGCGTCCATATTAAGATTGTAAACTGCCATAAAGTTGTGATGAGGGACAGTGAGCCCCGTCACAGTGGAGAGCAGACACAATGCTCTACCAAAGTCATACAGTCCTCCATCAGCACCTAGCAGCTGGAAGGACAGGGAACCTTGGCCTGCAGTCGTAACAACACTGAGGGAAGACTGAGTGGGTGGTAGGTGCATACTTCTAACCTCAGCAACAAAAGCTCATGTACACACTGGTGATTGTCCCAAATGAGTTAAAACATCATTAACAGCATATAATTTAATCCACTCATCTTAAATTAGAAACATCAGACAACACTTTGCTTGGTGTGTTTCATTTCATACCCCAAAGCATTCCTACCTGTCCGTAGATTTTACCCGCCATCTCTTTTCCTGCCTGAAGCGTCTGGAAATTGGTATTCCAGATGCAGAGGAAGTCTGAAAAATCAAAGACAGAGAGCCATTCAAGAACCACACACACACACACACACACACACACACACACACACACTTGCATCAGAGACTGAAGTCATATAGCTGCAGGTCATTATTTCTAGTGCATTTATTCCAAAAACAAGGCTCACATGTCAAAATTTATGCAATGTATTTGAATGTTAGCCTTGTATTCATTTAAGCTCTAATAATTTGAACCCATGAATTGATTTTAGCGTTAACAAACAAAATTCCTTGTAATTTCCCCCAAGCACAAGATGTGGAGGCTAGAAACCAAATTCAGGTCACTCAATGAATAAAAAAACAAACAAACAAAATGCTAAAACCTTGTATTAAGTGTTGCCTGCATGCCACAGTCTCACTGTTTTTTTTAAGGTTTTCTGGGGGGTGTTTTCACCTTTATTGAACAGATACAGTGTAGAGGCAGCCTGAAAACAGGGGAAGATAGAGGAGGGTATGAGACGCAACAAAGGTCCCACAGCTGCAACAGAACTCAGGAAGCTGTGGTTTTGTGGCATGCACTGTTACCATTCAGCTACCAGGGCGCCCCCCATTCTGATTATTGTGTGTAGATTTTGTTACTGCAAAAGAACTTTAGTTAAAGGTTCAGTGTGTAGGATTTAGGGGGATATATTGGCAGAAATGTCATATATGATATAATAAGTATGTATTCTTTAGTGCAGTGGTTCCCAACTGGTGGGTCACGGGTCCTTTCTGAATGGACCACAACTGACTCGCAAACGTGTCAAGTTGTAAAAAACACACTTTATATTGTAGTACAGTGAATTTCTGGCACAGGCCTTTTATTTTGAAGTGTTGTTTCCTTCTGTAGAGTGAGTAATAACAGCAATAACAGCAGCTACCTAAAAGAAACAGCAAACTATCTCGACAACATGGCCAAAGGCAAGCATGACGCTGAGTATATTTAACTGTGCGGACCTTGAACTAATGACTGAGAAGAAGTCTGGACCCTGTGGGTGGACCAGTTGGGAACCATTGCTTTAGTGTATAATCCCCGGAAAATAAGAACCGTTGTGTTTTCGTTTCCTTAGAATGAGCTGTTTATATCGACATACAGAGCAGGTCCTCTTTCATGGAGTACCACATTGTTCTGGGCTACCATAAGCCTCCTCCTACACACTTGGCACATGGGATAAGTTTCAGTTGGTTGCAATCTGCAGCCTAACCACTAGATGCCACTAATGCCTACACACTAGACTTCTAAAACTGATCAAGCAGAGTTGTGTTTTTTGTGGATTATTTGTTTAATTTAATGTGTGCACAGTGCTAGGGTATGTAGTTTTTACATTTTTACCTTATTTGTTTTTTTGTTGTGTTTTTATCTTGTTTTCCTTTTTATTTATCACTCAGTTGCTTTTGTCTCTTGACAAGTCAATTTCCCCAAGTTTTAGGGCTGCCCCCTGAAAGTCAGAGATTCAAATCATCAGTCAGAGACCCCTCAGTTGACTGAGATTGCTTTTTTTTTTGCTGGTCAGTGCAGCTGTGCAGTGTGCTTCTAGGGATGTTTTGGTCCCCAGATTTTACTGTGGAGTAAGCGCTCTTGACTTTCACACTACTCTCTGGTACAGAGCTGTGGATGTGATGCACCTTAACTGAGGAGGAGAAACTTTCCACCGTAAGGCTCTGAGATAACATTTATCTTTTCTCTTCTGCTTAGAAGTGGTGAATACGCAACTCTTAGGTACTTAATACGACACGGTCTCTGGCTTTTGTTCGATATCTAGTGTTGGCAAAAACATTTCTGATCCCTTGCCGTCACACTGAGGGTTCCACTGAACCCCATTCAAACTTAAAGACTTTATATGCAAACAAAAAAATCATCAAATATTAGTACTTGAACAGCTGAATCTGATTCGACTGGCAAAATTCTGAGTCAGGTAAAGCCCTATAAAGTTTCTCTTATCTTATGCTGATAATACAATTTTTTTCTGATGGCCAGTAAAGACAGAAAAGACAGGCAGGTAAGCTAATGTGCAACTACTTTTTGCCACTTTTCCAGTGTAAACTTTTCATACTTAGAACCCTTCAGAAACAGCTCTGGTGTTGTGCAGGCTGTTGACTCACTAGCTTGACAACTGAGACCCTCGTAGTATATCCAAGATTGACTTGATCAAGATCTGTCATGCTTAAAATGGTACTTTTAGTGGAGTGAAAACCATCTAAAAAAACCTGTCTGAGTGGAGCACTTTTGGGCTTCATTTGAGGCAGTGTAAATAAACTACATTTACCTTTGCCAGCTCCGGCAGAGGGGTGTGGAACCCCTACGACAGCTACATGGGCTTCATCCAGGACCTGAGCTGATGCAGCCTCCAGCAGACCCTCACCAACAGGAAGACTCAGCAGTAGGCTGCGGGGCAGAGGAAGAGCCTGGGCCCCCTCGTCAGCCACCAGGCCCCGCACAGAGATGACACTCTGGTACACATGACCGTTAGGGTCTGGATGGAAGGAAAAAGATGAGGCACAAGAAGATTAAAAGGATTATTAAGAGAAGAAATCAATGATACTTATCTTGCATGTTTGTGCAACAGGATGTATTACTTAAAATACACCTAAGAATTAATGTACAAATGGATATTAAACTCAGAGAGTAAAACCACAACTACACAATGGTTTGGATATGAAACACTTCATGGATTTGTAAACAACTCGCAGCACAGAAACCGTACCCAAACAGTACAAACTGGCACTGTGCAGGTCACGTTCAGGAACGCATCCTTTAACACATGTCCTTCTTTATAGCAAACTTCCTACATACAGCACCAGAAATGAAATGTTTTAATTTTCATCAGAAATTCATTCCACCCACTGTGTTCCATGGCTATTCATTCCCAAATCCACAAAACTAGCCCGTGCTGTCAAACTCTGACACCAAAAATATTTCTACAGGAAATTCAGTCTTACAGAGATAAAGCAGGCGGATGTGTTTATCACTGTAGGATGCGGAGACGCTGAGCGGGGAAAGACCTGGCTCCTCTCTCTCCAGCCGATACCTCTGTAGGGTGTTGGGATTCAGTCTCTGCAGGTAGAGGAAATGATCTCCTTTCTGTAGGGAGACAATGACAGCCAAGGTGAACAGGCCTTTAGATATACCAATAACAAAAAGTTGATACAAATGTCAGCTGAGAAACACAGACAGACAAAATTACTTAGTGGAAGATGGCTCATAAAATACTTGTCATTCCCATGCATTTCCGTGCAAGCACATAACATGCCTTCACATGATTTGTCTTTTAGGGTTGGGGTACTGAACTCAGGTACCAACCGAATTACATTGGTACTACCTCATGCCGATTCAACTTTATGCCAAATTTTGGTGACCAAAGAGCCCATCCTGGTGAGAAAGCCAGGTTCATACAGGAAGCAGAAGCTCTGCGAAGCACCCTGAAACTGGCAACAGAGCTCCATCGGCTTCCCAGCGAGCCAAAGCACTGGTAGTTTCAGCATGTGGTCTATTTCCTTTTCTGTTTAACTTAAGAAATGGACAACTATCACTGCTGTTTGTGATTGTGATTTTCTAATTATGTACTTTTTAGTAGAGAGCAAGAGAGACGAGTAGACACTCATATACACACAAGCAGACAGACTTAGCTCAATGTGTGATTAGAAAAGAGAAGAGGAGCAGAATCACATGTTTACTGCAGCTTGTTAAAAATATATGTTTTATATTACAAAGAGCAAAGAACTGAAAAAAGGTTTCATTGGGTAACAGTACTGAAGTCCAGGTACCGGCACTGACATTGATTCAAATGTCAACAGTACCAAACCCTATTGTCTTTACAGCACTGTACTGTGATACAGGTGCAATATAAGCTTAAAATGAATTCATTGAATTGATGTGTAAGCTTCCGTGTCTTTTAACAAAGCCAAACAATTTAAATTATGTTACCTGTTCGGTTGTGAAGATCACAAACTGCTGTGACTCTGCCACTATGTTGGTGCTCCACCTAAAGACAAAAACAACATTCATCAACACACTACAAGAAACAACAGGTGAGAGTGCAGCACAGCACTAGCAAGCAGGTTATCTCAATATTTGAAATTTCATTGTCTGTATTACTTGTTTAAATTTAAGCACATCTACAGGCAGCCTCGCTCTTGGTCAAGATTATAACCCAAAGGATTTACCTGGGGCTTTAAGGTATAGTGATACTGACCTAATGGCCTCCTCTTGAGCCAGGACTTCCTCTATGGGCTGCTGGGGAGCAGAGAGGAGAGAGTCCAGGAGCCTCACAGCTCCTCTCTGAAACAAGACCACAGGCTCCCCTCCAGCTATGCAGTGGACCCTCCAGACATCTGATGACACCTGAAGAGAAATAAAGGATTAGACCAACTTCCAAATGACTACAAGTCACCTTGTCAAATATATTTTTAACGGACTGGAAGCAAAATCCTCCACTTTGTATAGCATGTTAGGTAATCACATATAATAACATACCGTGTTAAAGCTTTCTGCAGTGGAAAGGAAATAAATGCAGGGCCGCAATCACCTATTTAACTTTAGGGAGGACCATTTTCAATCAACACCTTCTGACAACTTAGAAACTCGATAGTTAAACTGATCATTTTAGAGCATTTTGAAATAAAGGTTCTTAAAGTTTTGAGACTGAGTGCAAGGACCACGCTGAAAATTGCACACTACTTTTTAAAATGACATACAATACTATGACTTTTTTCTGACCTGCTATTACTTTACAAAAAACTATCACAATCAGCAGCGATAAAATCTACATAACACTCATATTACAGTTTTCCCACTTTGCATACAGTTGAAAGTAATTAAAGGGGGAGGGGGCAGACATGTTCACATGGAGCTGATACAGAGTGCTTCACAATGTGAATAAACCACTTCCATCACCCAGCCATTATCCTCAGCTGTATGATTCATTGAGTCTCATCCCTCTGTACAGGCTTTTCACCTTGGATCAGGTATAAACACTGTAGCCTTTAGACGTGATCAGACAAAATATCACACAAGCATACTGTGGCTTTAAATGCCACTAGAAAGAAGAGCTAAATAGCCATATTCACACTTACGGTTGCTTTGAAGGCCTTATCTAAAAGTATGTCTTCTTCCTTCCAAATTCTGATCACCTTAAAAACAAAACACAAACAGACATTATTTGAGGGTCAGATCTACAGAGACATCTAGACTAATGACAAAATGAATGACAGATGTGTTTATTTTCCAAGAGCCACAGAAATAAGTGAGGTCAACTGACAGGTGGGCAGGAGAATGAAGTCATGTAGAAAATTTCAGAAACACAGTTACTACATGTTAACTGAAAAAGTAGCAATTCAATCATTGTTTTCCAAATGAGCTCAGTGCTAATGCTGTGTTGGAGTTCACTACCTTCTTTTATTGTGTAACAAAAACTACCTCAGTATGGTTTGTATACTAAAGGTTAAAATCGATTGGTTCATTCTGCCTAATTTCAATCCAACAGTGAGTCAGTCAGGCTCTGCACAGATGGTGCAGCAACCAAAGCATGCATTAGAATATTTATCATAAAGAATTGTGTGCCTAACTCTAACTTGCCACAACAAGAATGACTGAAAGTCTACCTTGCTGTCTGAGACTGCCACATATTCCTTGGTCTGTGAGTTGTAGACTGCTGAACAGGTCAGAGTCTGTCCTTGTTTCACCGTCCAGCTGCTCAGCGGCTTCTGGTCTGACACCTGACAAAACCACAGAAACACACAAATATTAAGAGAAATAGTTAATAACATCAATGACTCTACCCAAGAGGGTTCTACAAGTCACAACACAAACAGCTCCCCTTCACCCGTGGATGGGCCAACCAGGCACAGGCCCTGGTGCCCAAAGTGTCAGGGCCCCCACCCTGGCTTCACCTGCAAAATGTCACTAAAATTAATATGTACTGACCAGGCAGAGACTCAAAATGACCACAGAGACACAAAAAGACCACGAAGCGATGCAAGAGAATGGCAAAAAGACACAAAATAACAACAAAATGGACTACAAAGAGACACAAAACTACAACAATGAGACACACAATGACTACTAAGCAACACAGCAACCACCAAAACACACAAAATTACCTCAATTACACACAAATTTCACTCAGACAGACCCAAAGTACTACAAAAAGACATAAAACAACCACAAGGAGAAACAAATTGACCACAGAGGAACACAAAAAGATGCATAATGACTACAAAGATACAGAAAAGTGTCTCCTATGTAGCAGAGGTGTTGGGGCCCTTGCATATCTGTACCCAGGGGGGCACTGTCTTACAGTCAGCCCATGCCTTCACCTTTATCTACACTGGTAAATGTAAAACTGTTTGTGTCATGGTGTGACCTCCATCATTAAAGATGGAAGATCATGACACAGGCAAGTGAGGCCGATTCTGAAAGTTGACATACACTGAAAAGAAGCTGCTCGGTGAATCATTTAGAGGTACGTGGAGATGTAACGTTACATTTGATAGATATCCACACTGAGCCCAACAACTCAAAGCCATTATTAGTTAGCAAGCTGTGTGTGTTTTGCGGTGGACATAGCGACCGTTAGCTAACATTTGCCTGTGTTGGCAGAATGGCATAGTGTTTACTACAGCCTTAACGACTTTTACTAAGGATTTTTACGCTTAAGGAGTGAAGGTACCACCAAAGCTAGCTGAGGTATCTGTCCTCTCCTGTCTGCTCTGGAGGTTTGTGCCACAGTTGCTGTTGCTAAGAAGAGCCGAGGATGCCTACACGAGTTATGATACAGCTCGCACTCATCAGCTGGACAGCAGAGGCTCACTAAAATAAACGTTTAACGTTACCTTGTACAGCGTGACAGATCTGGTTGAGTCGGTGACGACGACATGGTCGTTGTCTCTCTCCGCCTCGACCCCCTGAATGCCTGAACTTGACAGATTTTGAGCTGGAGCAAGTCCGCACAACGTGTATCCCTCATACAGCGCGGCCATGCTGGACGAGAAGAAAGTAGAGCTCGTCGAGTCTCGCGAGAACAGGCGAGACCACAGGTGATCTGCGTGCATCTCACGGGAGCGCGCACAGCGGAAAGAAAACTCAAGGATGAGGGCAGACGCTTTGTGGTGATATTACTAAAACAAAAAACACCTAAAACTCTGAAAACTACACTGACTTTTACTTTAGGAGCTTGTTAAGGTTCTCTGCTATGTTTTTATAAAGATGTTGATGATGATGAAGTGAGGTAATGTAGAAATTTTGGCCCTTTAAACACATGGAGAACCCCTACCCCCCTGTTTTTAAAGGGTTTAATACATTTATCAGTTCAGTCATTAATAATTAAGGAATGTATGTAAGCTGTGGCTATTCGTTAAAAAAGATTGTCCAACTTTTCCTGTCCTTTTGCTGCCTGTTTCCTTTGTGCCATACTGTCAACAATGAACATACTGTGTGTGCAACAGTGATGGCTAATTGGGGACTATTGTGGCTGGCATGGACCAAATTGAAAATTAAAAAAAAAAAATTGTAATATTACAACATGGCATACAGTTGTATAATTCATGACTTTTTGGCACCTGGTAGTGTAAAAACATGCCGGTATCATTTTGGAAAAATGTCCCATTTTAGCTTAATGTTTTGTCCCATTTTACCAGAATGCATTTAGTACACACTCAAAACCCTTTCCCACATAAAGTTAAGTGTACTGTGAAAATATTTTGATGATAGGTCTGGCAGTTGATAAAATGCAACATCCTAGAACCATTTTTGTTGATATACCACTATTGAGTTAGCTGCAGTATCCTTATCACCAAAACAAGAAAATCAATATGTCACATGGCTTTCCTGGCCAATTCTGAGACCAGTAATTTTTTTTTAATCTTTGGTGTGCCCAATAAAAGTGCTTGTTTCATGTTAAGCACACTGTTTAAAAATAATAAAATCCTCTATATGGGGCTTGTTAATGGTGATAAATGATCTGAAGTCTATAGTTTATGAACATTTAGAGTGGCCTAATCAATGTTTTATTACACTCAGTAGAAAGTAGCATCTGTGGAAATAAAGTTACAATGTGGGTGCATTATTTGACAGATGAATATTTTAATACATGCCGAGAATTGCCTCACCTCCTTCCTCAGACCAGGTAAGTGTTACATGTATGAAGTTCAGACTGTCCTGTCAAAACAGCCCAAAATATCTGCTGGCAACAGTGTTTAATGATAAAATAAATGAACGGGAACTAAAGAGGTGGATGTATTATCTGACAAAACTGATAGTGTACCAGCCAAGATCCGCCTCCCCTTGTTATTTAAGCCAAGAATGTGAATGTGAATTGTATGAAATTCACACTATTGAGCCAAAATAGCCCAAAATACAGCTGGTACACATGTAACACTCACCTGGTCTGAGAAAGGAGGTAATGTGAATCTTGTTAGGTACAAATTCTGTATTGCAGAATAAATGGGTCCAACTATTAAGTCAATTTGACACAAATACAAGTTACCTACATTTAATTATATCCAAATAACTCAAGAGGTTTTTGAGAAATGAAATCAGAAACTAAAACTGTTACAGTTGCTCCTGATCTCCCCTTGATCCATTAAGGCTTGTATAAAAGGCAACATGTAAATCAGCAGTGTATCATGGGACCTTCCACAAGAGATTGGTTAGCATTTTTTAACTGATTCAGATCTACTATATACAGCTGTTTCCTGCCATACAAACAGAAGTAACACAAACAGGACACAGTTGTGAATGTAAGTCACTAAATTTGAGTCGGCCACTAGGTGGAGACCATCAGCCATCAATGGCACATTTACACAGACATGAGAAAACCTGACTGAGTTGACTCAGTGGAGACTGTGGAGAGCAATGTCATGATGTTTTGGTGAATTTAAATACTATTGTTTTGCCCCACTGATCATTAGAAGTGGGTTAGTTGTGTCTGCACTTTGTCTTGCAGGTCAGCAGGGTCCTCAAAGTTCTGGAGAAACACTATTCTGATACATTTGGGCTTCCAGACAGGTGAGGGAGAGAGGTCTGTTTCCACTGGTGGACAATATCAGAACAAACAAGATTAACTATTGGGCAGTCTGATCCTTTTCACAGTATCGGTTCCCTTGAGTTGATACATGTAAATGTATGGAATCATTTCAGTCCTATTACAGTACATGTGTGTTTGACAGCTAATGCTGGCTGCCCCACAAAGCTTCCCTTTAATGCATTGCCAGTCGTCATGTATAACTTTGCATTAATAAAGATAAAATATTAATTTTAATGCATTGATTCAGCATCCCACATAAATGTAGGCAGGCTATGTTTATACAATGTTACAGAAATGTCAGTCACAGACGATCTGATGTTCTGTGAGGGGCAAGTAGCAGACATCCCAGTTACTTCTGCAGTTTCCAATGATACTTTATGGCTTACCTGATATGTTTCCTTTGCTCTTCATTGTCAACGTGTAATAAAATACAACACAGCTTCTTGTAGCATCCATGTTCACATTACCCTTAAAGCTCATTACCACACTGACGTCAGAAAAACGACCATCTGAGTAGCACATAAATGCACCATTGACCTTGGCTGGTGGAGCTTGTTTAGTCAGTGCCATTGCTGCACTACCTACCTAAGGATTGGACAGGCTGACTCGATACACACCGGGCACTAAAGAGATTGCTCAGAAAGATTTGTTTGTCCATTTTTGCCCATCACTACCAGTTATACATTTATAAATAGTGGACTTATAAGGTCAACGTGTCAGAAGTCACTAATATGAGCAAAATGATTAACTGGTTTTCTTAAACCTACTGTGAATAAAGCAGAAAACAATGTTGGTGATTTGTTAATCTGGTGTTTTGATAGTTGATGTTTTGTTTCTCAGAGTTTGAAATAAATGATCACAGTTGTTTATTCATCATTAAGTGTTTTAATACGTTGCGATGTCTGTTTTTTTATTTGCAACTACTATTAACTACGGTTTAACATTTGTGCTATAAACTGTTGGGTTTTTTCCCAAACTTTGAACTTTTTCTGTTTTGTTTTTGTTATTTTTCCTTCCTTACATAAAGATATGTGGAGACATGTGCTTGTTGGTGCTTTCCTCACTGGTTTGAAGTGGTCAGGGCCTTGTTACAAAAAGGTGATATCATAAATTTCAGTGCAATGTTTAAATCAAAGAGAGCAGTTTAGACAGGCCACTGTCACTCAAATCTAAACAGATTAGCCAAACACCGAAGTGTTACACTCCTTACAAATAATGAAAGTGTTTTTTTCCCAATCTTTAGCTTCTTTAGTCCATAATATTAAATGTTATAGAGCAGTGTTATAGGCAAATATCGGCCTACGGGCCCAACCCCTGACGAAAGTTTTCACCTCCATAGCATCACAGCTTTTCTATGATTTTTCACAAATCGAGATGACCCCATGCCCCGGCACATGCAAACCTCGTCCTGCAACACAGCGTAACAGTGCATGGTGCTGGAATATTTTATGTTATAGAGAAATACTCTGATGTGAAAGAAACAATAAATACACTGCTATTGTTACTAGTGCATTTGTATTAACTGCAGACCTTTAATAGAGGTAGAGGATTATGCTTATTAAAATTACGGTAGCTGAGTTGGTATATTAACACAGGGTGGATGTAACAGATTATTTTAATTAAAGTACCCACTGTGTCAGCACTGATCATGTTTTTCAGTTATTTTATTGGCTGCTATTGTTGTAACCACAGACTCCCCATTTCCTATGATTATAGGAAGATTTAATAAGAGAAATGACATTACCCCGATTTCCATCAACCCACAACCAAAAGTACAACCCAGTTTACATTTCACACAATACTCATGATTCTGTTAACAAAAGCATCTTGTTTAGATGATGCGTACTTTAACAGTGTGGCATCGATACTTTGACAAACCACAGTTGACATCATGTAAATATATTAAAGTTAAATCTTAAAAATCTTCTGTTTCTCTTCATTGAAGGCATAAAACAGATTCATATCTCATGAAGGAGATTTTTATAAATATGTGGCTGTTCAGGTAATGATAGAAATTATTTAATATTTACACTGTTATTATAAATTCCAAAAAAGTTAATCCATTTGCAGTTTTATGATCCATTGACCTACTATACAATGAAAGAACCTCCCCCTCACTGAATAAAAACAGTATCTGGTGTATAAACCATCCAAGGAGTAATTTTAAGACAGATCTACATGTTTTTGTGAAACCTTGTGTTAGAAAGAACAGAACCTTTGGCAGTAAACCACAATTAGCAGAAGCACTGCAGATAACAGTGTGCTGCTACTCACACAGTCACAGTCAACAACAGATTTCAAAGAGAGAATATAGATGAGCAGAGACAGATGTTCAACAACAGGGGAATAATCTACCTGACTGATTGTAAATATATACATGTGACTCTCATATAACTCTCCTGTAAATAACATGTACAAGCTGCTAACAGTGGACTTTATTTGGCATCCATGATTTGCATCCTGACGAAACCTTTCATGGTCATTGTTCAAGTAAAACATTTATCAGTGATTGATGGCCAATACATATTCTATAAATACATAGTTAAATCACAGTTTCAAACTTTACAAGTTACAGAGGATCACCTGAAAGCTCTGTTAAACAACTGGATGGTGCATGGTGGATTGCGAGACAGTGAGGGCTGCAAAGGATACGTCTTACAACAACTAATCCCAAGCAGCCAGATCCGTCCCCTAAACAGAGGCATTCCCTCCTCATGTGTGTCAATCTGATGTAGGCTAAGGCTGAAGCCAGCATCCAGTTAGCATAGCATAAAGACTGGCTCTGCTTCAAAGGTAACAACATTTTAACAGGTAACAGCATTTCTAAGCTCACTAATTAAGATGTTATTTTTCAATGTACAAAATGAAAAAAACAAACAAAAAAAAAAACGTAAAATATACAATTTGAGGTTGCCTGAATCTCCTTTGGTTAATCCCAAGACATGCATGAGGTTGTATGTGTTAAGTGTGATCACTGCAGCAGTGGTTATTTGTAATATACAAACCCAACATGGCTTGGAGCTGCTTTTCACCCATTTCTGTTTCTTTTGTGCTAACCCAACATTCTCTGGTTAAAAACTAGATAAAACTGTGGCTAGTTTAGTCCATGCATGGCCAACGCATTCGCAATCCAACTTGTCAAATATTGCCGCTTTGTTGCAGTTGCCATTTATGTCTAAATACAATGCGCCAGGTATCCTTCTGCATCTGTTGTTGACTTGTGTCAGTTTATACTTGTTAACAGACTTCTGTTTTCACAGGACATGTACAGTTTCTGCTCATTAGATGCATACAGTCTTTTTCCAAATACACTTACATTGGTAAAACACCTTGTTTATTTCCTTGTGCAACAAAAGCACATGGTTAAGATTAGAAAAAAACATCATAGGTTTGCCTCAACATTCACATGGGAAGCAAACAGGGCCCCCGTGTGAAGGTCCAGGGTTGGTTGAACCCAGCCACCTCCCCTCCCACCTGCCCTATTGAGACTTTCAGCTCCTTATATCTCACTGTTGCTGTCTGGCAGCATATCATACCACTGCAAAAGGTACCTTTTTGTATCGGTGTCTGACGTCAAAATCACTGACAAAGCGGCAGTATTTGAATAATACAGATTGAGAATGGGCTGGCATGGACTGCTGAAGGAAAAAAAAGCAGCACTTGGTAGAAACACAGATGCATGAAAACTCAGCTTATGCCTGAATCCACATTCCCCCCAGCAAATTCACATCTAGCCACCCTATTGAGGACACACATATGACAAGAGAACGCCAATCATGTCCTTAATGATGGGACGTAGTGGATGGAGGTTGTGCGGCAGTTGGTGGGCCATGACCATCTCCCAGGCGTAGACCCAATGCACATTCATTCCTTTGAACATGGTTCTGAGCACTTTGTCAATCTGCAGTGTGTACCAGTCGCTGTTGGTTAGCGCATAAAAAAGTGTCAAAGCTTTAGGGTTTCCGGTTCGGATGATGACCTTCGTAGCTGGAGCCCTGTTCAGTAGCCGCACGACTGCCCTGCGGACGCTCTGCATCCGCCGAATGTAGACCTCAATGGGGAAAGTGCCAAAGTGAGCCCAGATGCCAATAACCACGACGGTGTTAGGGCCTCCAATTAAGCCATCTATTTCACTGGCAGCGAAACGCACCTCGTTGGATGAGACAGAGTTAATACGGATAGGAACCCCATGGAAGCGGGACATCACCAAGATTTTGTTTACATGGTCTACAGGACATGTGAGGTCCAGCTTTTCCCGGATTGTACAGGGCAATCTCCTTAAGATCTGAAATGTTTAAAGAGGGAAAAGATTATGAACTGCAGTGTGAACAAAATGAAAAGCGTTGCCAGAGATCTCTGTGGATCAGCTCACCTGGTATCACTGACGTGATGAATTCAAACCATTGCCTGACGGTGGAATCTCCAAAAATGTGGACCTCCTTGCTTCTCAGACACTGAATGGTGGCAGGGGTGTCAAATTGGCGAACTACTGTGCCATCTAGTGCTCGCCACACACCCTGGTAGTAATAGCCAAAGAGCCCAGATGTCTCAATGCTGCTCTTCACCTGTGGCTGACCTGAGGAAGTTAAAGATAAGGGTGGGGTTATATTCTACTTCTGTTATTGTCAACAAATCCCATGAAAAGACAAAAACTAAGGTCTCTCCCTGTTTGTTGCACTCAGTCTCAAGTCAAGTTGTTACTATAAGGACCTAAACTTTATGTGTTATAATACAGTTTTGTTCATTACAGGCTTAGAAATTTCTACTTTTTTTTTATTGAAAACATTATTCAAATAGGAGCATATAGTACATTTGCTGGGACTATTTTCAACAGCGGATTAATACAGATTTGGTGTATTAGCAATTAGCAGGACAGTGCATGTGGAACTATAAAGAAATAAACTACACTGCCCTCTTCAATTTTGATAAAAGGACATGTCTTCAGTGCAACAGTGCGGCTCATTAGTTTTGAACGACAATGGAGCTTTGTGGCACTGAGGAATAATATATATCAGGCTTTGGTCAAACAGGCAAAAGTTGTTGTTAGGATCAATTCATTGTTGGTTTTAGTCTTTTAATTGGATTTGTTGACAATAAGAAACATATAGAATACTATCCTGTTTCGACTGCTCGACGTGGCTAGTGTACCTGCTCTCTGCTAATAATAGGGGCTAAAGCTATTATAAACTGCTAATTTTCAAAAGCACAAAAGTGGCACTTTTTTCCTGAGAAACAAAGTGCTAGCATTTTTAGCTTAAATCAAGTAAGTAGCTGCAGCTTCTCCTAATCTACGGGATGACAGCTGGTATAAAGTGATTTTATGAACATGGGCCTGTCATTACTCCCTACAGATACACTGCTAACAGCAGATGCTAAGTTTATGAACTTTGCTCCATGTTCCCATCGCTCATCTCAAAGTGGGCTGAGTGCATCTCTTTACAGAGGAATGTTACCCCAAGGAAAGTGGTAAGTTGTTTGCAAATGGGTTTTTTTCCCTGCCTGCTTTACTTTTATTGTCTGCAGCACATTCAGTTTTGAATTATTAGTATTATTTTAAGCAATATTGGCAGTAGTAAAAAAAAAAAGCTTTACCCTCCTCTTTTGGCAACACGTCAACACTGGAAGGTCCTGTAGCTTTAATGTAGACTTTCATGTTGATATCACTGAAGAAAAAGACACGTAATAAAATATCTCATATGCACAACATAACATTACCAACATAAATACAAGAAGGGGAAATATGAAATTATTTCATTAAAAAACTAGAAAGATCAAGCACTACAGTAAGAAAGATTTGAAGATTTAATTAATATTCTCATATAAACAATGGGGGGCGGCACAGTGGTGTGGTGGTTAGCACTGTCGCCTCACAGCAAGAGGGTTCCTGGTTCGATCCCGGGTGTGGGAGCCCATCTGTGCGGAGTTTGCATGTTCTCCCCGTGTCAGTGTGGGTTCTCTCCGGGTACTCCGGCTTCCTCCCACAGTCCAAAGACATGCAAGTTGGGGATAGGTTAACTGATTACTCTAAATTGCCCGTAGGTGTGAATGTGAGCGTGAATGGTTGTCTGTCTCTATGTGATAGTCTGGCGACCTGTCCAGGGTGTATCCTGCCTCTCGCCCAATGTCAGCTGGGATAGGCTCCAGCCCCCCCGCGACCCTCAAGAGGATAAGCGGTTAGGAAATGGATGGATATAAACAATGGATTCAATGGCTATGTGTAATGTGCAAGGTGAACCCACGTAATGTTATGCCACGTAATCACAAGCCAGTCATTTGTGTATAACCCACGATCTGGTACAGCTGTGATCACATGCAAAAACCATCCACTAGTATGATTCAAACTGATCAGTAAACTGATTATTGTATTACCTTTAAAACTTTAAACATCTGTACTGTCTTAACCACCTGTCGTAACAAACTTCTGAAACATCCTACCAAGGAAATACATAGGTAACACTTGATGTGTGTCTATTAGAAGTCATAGTAAAGGACAGTCCTGTCTCTCTGCCCCCTCACCTTTGAAAAAGCGTCTCCTCCCCTGCCTTGAGGTCTTGTACGAATCTTTCCGTGCCGTGAGTCATCCTGGTATCACAGTTTAGGTTCTTTGGCTTGTAGCAGAACCAAGGCTCACCTGTACGGGGGTCAGTGAAGTTGCACAGTGGATACTGGGGTTGACGCAGGCAGACGTTACAGGTGGTAGTTTCAGAGACTGAGCCTGCGCGGAAGGTGCTTTGGAAGCGCATCCTGTCAGGCTGTTCCACGTTCAGCCTGGTCAGCACTGTGATAGCCTCACTAGAGTGAACCAGCATCACCTGATTGGATAGAGGACTACAATTTTCATCAAGGCCAATCATGTTCAGTTATATTAATGAAGACAAAGTGAACACTGAAAGCTCCATAGTTTGACACATTTATAGAGATTTCTGTCTTCGTAAACCATTTCAAGTGTTTAAAGAGGGATACCATTGTTGTTTTCATTTAACATGAAAGTTTTTAGCATTACCTCAACCTGCGCGCTTCCTTCCCAGAGTAAAGACAATACAGCAGAGTAGCTGCCATTGAGGTGATCCACCACTTGCCCAGCCACACCTGCAGCAAGATTCGGGTTGTTCAGGCGGGCGAGTAAAAAGTCCCCGCCGGACTTCTTTGGGCGACCCTTGAAGTCAGAAATTTTGATCGTGACCTCCAGCTGATCCCCTACACGCCACTGTCCTCCTCCCTTTCTTGGGAGAATGGTGAAGGTGCTGTGAGCTGGATCACTGGTCTCCTCCAGGCGAAGGGGATTTGGCAAAAGTGGAGTTTCAGGCCAAGCAATTGAGTCTATTAGGTGGCGTTCCTCCAGAGCATCCTCAGGAGGCAGTGGCTGGAATTTGCAGAGGCCGCGATTCATGTCAGGGTCAGTGGGAACACTCGGGTAGGTGATGGTGGAGTTCACTTTATTCTGAAACTGGCAGGGGGTCAAGAGAAACATTGTGACAAAGATGCATCAAACAAATGCACTGAAAGCAAAATAACTAAATAAAGCAAAAGAGCTAAACAGGAAGATTTTTTTCCCATCCCAAAGCACAAAATGATTTTGGGGAGTTGATCTGTTTGCTGCAGGAATTTCTGTCTGTCCCATTAGACACTGACATTGACTCACGGAGAAAATGCACAAGGCAAGAACCTAAAATGGTAACTTGGATATTTTTTGCAACCTGTTTTCCAGTGTTTTTGAGTCTAAGTGACTACTGCAGACAAAAAAATGTGGAATTTGTTCAGTATTGAGCAAGAGTGCTGCAGCCACTGTTCACTTCCTGTTAAACGGTTAACATTCTTAAACAGAGAACGGGGGCAGATTGTCAGGAGTAAGACTTCTTTTTTAATTTAAATATGCTCTCTCATTTTTTTATGCCTCTCCTTAACAGCTAAGGAACCAAACCAAATACTTCTACTCTATTCTAATACCTCTCCCCACCTGTGCTGCCTCATGGTTGTCAGTGCTGCTGCTGCCTGCTCCCTGTCGTGATGCCTGAAAATCAGCTTGTCCCTCTTTCTATTGCAGTGACACAGAGTAAAAAGAAAAAATATGTGCAAAGAAATTTTAAATTCAGAGTGGTAATTAAGAAGAGCAGTTCTGATATAGCTGTGGAAATTAATTTCAAAGTCATTTTTATCTCTCCTCACCTGTGAAGCCTCTTGACTGTCAGTAGTGCTGCTGCTGCCTGCTCCCTGTTGTGATCCCTGAGAGCTGCCTTGTGCCTCTTTCTATTGCAATAATAGAACAGATTTAAAAAATGTATATATAAATATATATATATATGTGTGTGTGTGTGTGTGTGTGTGTGTGTGTGTGTGTGTGTGTACAAAGAAATTTTAAATTTAGAGTAAAACTTAAAAACTTGTGTAATTCTGACATAGCTGGGGGAATTAATTTCCAAGTCACTCTTGTCTTATCCTATAAGCTCCCTCTTTGTCTGCGAAGCCCATTGACTGTCAGTGGAGCTGCTGCCTGCTCCCTGTAGTAATCTCTGAAAGCTGCCTTGCTGTCCTTCTTTCTATCACGGTGATATGGATTTAAAAAAATATATGTGAAAATAAATAGTGATTAGGGAGAGTGGGTCTAATACTAGCATGAAGCCATCTAGTGTGCCACATCTGTTTGAGGACAACAAGTAGCTGGTAAAGTATACTATTTAACTGAGCTAAATTGACGTCATTTAAAGCCCCCCTCCAGTGTATTTTGACATTTTTTATATCATAATTTTTTGAGGCATGTCCTGACTGTGTTGATTAGCAATACTGTTGACCCATTTCTTCTAAAAAAAATACTTGATTTTATGCTCAAAGTTAAAAATAGAAAGTTGTTGCTAAAACAGGAAGATGGCATATGACTATAGTAGAATCTGCACTGTCATAAACACCATAAACATCATAGTACGCATGATAGCCTCAGTTATAGTTCTCTCTGTAGTTGCCCTCCACCTTAGCTTTAATATGTTGTTTATTTTCATGATGCCATTTGTAGCCTATGTGCAGTGAACAGCTGCAATCAACAGTAAATTACACCAAATCCCACTGGCAGAAATAGCACAACACATATGTCTATGGACTCTCTCAGCTGCTCTCTTCTTTACCATCTCTTGGCCTCAGCGCACCACAGGATGGACAGACATATTATCAGAGTTTCATCTTCTGAAATGCAGTTTTCAGGACTGGTGTTGAAAGTTTCCACCGCCCACCAGCATCGGCCTTAACTGGTCCAGATACTTGGAGGTGCACAACTTTCAGTCAAAAAGTCCCGATAGAGAAATAAAAAGAATCACAGTGCTGCCCAGGGTTGTGTTTGTGCTGAGCTGAGGTGATAGTGGCTGATGCAGATAGACAATGTCCCTCCTAAACGTCCTGTAACTGCATCTCAGACAGAGGATTTCTGCAATATGCCTGTCCTTCCCTCAATGGATTGTGGCCAGCGTGCGCTGTGTGGCTCCCGAGTGCCGCAGCAGCCAGTGTCTCATCACTACACAACCAACTGCTGCAGCAGGAGGAGACAGTAAAGAAGAGACTGAGTGAAAGAGAGAGAGAGTGTTGCCATGTTCTGCTAATTGTTGTGTTGTTTGTGCTCTGATAAACAGTAAATTCATCAAAGTAATTACCATATTGCTGTTTTCCAAACTACTGTATCTGCAATTTTGATGCAGTGGTTATGGATTGAAGTTGCGTCCGACTATTACAAACATCCCCACTCAGGGGTGTAGCAGACACGTAGGAATCCTTTCTGTAAATTGTCACACACTTAGCATAATAATCTGAGCCTGCCAGTGGCAAAAACAAGCGCTTGTAGTGGACGTTAAGTGACAGTGCACAAATGCCCTGAGTGGTTACATGGCAGCGTGTTTCAAGGCTGCTGGCGGCAGCAGTCTCACTCAATACAGGACCAAATTAAAAAGTTGTTGTTCCAGTTACTTAGACACAAAAACGTGGGAAAATAGGGTCTACATTGAAAAAAAAAAAAAAAATTACCCTTTAATGTTAAATTCAAATTCAAAGATTTTTTGTGTGTTTTCAGGTCATGTTTGGACTAAAATTCATGCTTTATAATAGTTCGTGTTTGCTTGTTATGTTTCACATCTGATGATCTGACACATTCTCACTCCCATCTCGTCAAATACCGAGGCTTGGTCAGTGGCCCTACACGTCAAACTATGGCACTCCGGACCCGTCTGGCATCAGTTTTGGACACTCGGGGAAGCCTGTCAGTTTACTCTGGTTAAATGCATTTTCTTTTAACATTTTTCTATAATATAATTATAATTAACTCAGAGCGTAGGTGAAAAAAACTTCTGTTTTAGGTTTACTTCCTCAGATTTAAGCAACAAAACAACATGGCGAGGTTCAGGCAACAAAATTGTAGCTGGGTTTAGAAAAAAGCATCACTGTTTGACTTAAAATAGGTGTGGTTCCTACTAACATAATGTTACGTCACGTGACATATATCGCTAGCGTAGTATGCTGTACTACTAGCACAAGACGTTCTTACTTAAATAACCCAATGGACTTCTGGTTTCCCATGGAATAAGAACACCAGTGACAGTGAAAAAAGTGACATTAAACCTAACTGATTTCACCTTACCAATCATTATAGACCACAGTGAGGAGAAACAGGTAAAGTGAAGCAGAGGATTCAAGAAGAATTTTAAGCTTAACCTAACTTAAATTACATTCAGTCATCCTTTCAGTGCTGTTTGGGGCTTGGCTTTTTTAAAACTATATATTTGTGATCAGTGTCTTCGATGTATGTCTTCAGTAGGAATGACTGGGAAGCAGTAGGTTGGAGCACATTGATGATTTTGGTCTAAAGTATAAAATAATACCAGCCTTATCCTTTAACCCCAGGAGCTGCTGCTGCTGTCAGCAAGTCAAGGAGTAGGGCTGAGAGGGTAAAATACCTTTTCACTCAAATTCCATTCATTTGAAGAGCAGTGAAGAACATTACTGTTGCTGGGCCACACTGAGACATGCATTTGAAAACCATATCCTTAAATATCACTGACATAAAACATTTCAAATAAGGTCTACCCTTCAAGCGATCCCCCCAAAACCAAGTTCTCACCTGCAGGATTTCCATGTTATGTAGCACAAAGACTACGACAGCCGCTGCCAGAATGAGGAAAACGGCGCTGTACTCCCGTCTTGCACAAGCTACGAGCGTCATGTTAGTCTTCAGTGTGTAGCACTGTGACCACTTCCTCAGGTACTAGATCAAAAAATAAAAACAAAGAAAACCAAGGGGTAACTGACACCACACTCTGCAAAGTTACCCTAACAAATACCTGTTTTCACTCTCATTACACAGATCAGAGATGCTTGTGTTGTTTTGCTAATTGCAGGTTTTTTTTTTTTAGTGATGTTATCATCAAAACTGAACTTCTAATGGTTCCTGGTTCTCCACACACAGATCCCTTTACTTTTTTAGCCACCCTAGCAGTGTAGGTCCACCACTTTGGTACAGACTGAGATGTCACAACAAATAATGGATGGGTTGTCATGAAACGTGGTATGGCACCCAGAGGACAAAGTCTCATGATGTCAGTGATGCCATGACTTCTCTGTAGTGCCATCACAGGGCAACATTAAGTGAAATATCTCAATATCTACTGGCATGCACCAGATTACAATTTTTACCATTATGTAAACCATAAACATGAAATGTGATAAACTGGTTTTTATTAGTGGATAAAGATTCTAAATATAGATTTTCTAATTTTATTGCCATACAATATGAGTATTAAAATGTCAAGTGAGTACCTCATAAATGCCCATATAAATACAGTTATATTAGTGTCTCCATAAGGTTCATACAGAAATCTAAATGATTTTTTTGCAAACAAAAATAAAGTGGTTGAGCAGACATTTAACAATATACAAACAGCATAAAATAAAGTACTATTACTCTAAGGTGCTCTGCCTTTTTAGGGTGTTTGAACTCCAGCTCTTTCCTAAACCTAATTCTGTTTTATAAATCTCAACCATACGGGACTAGGCGTGCTAAGTAGCCAGATGGATGTGGAAACAGTCTTTAGCGTCTTTGCATATCGAAATTGCAGGTATCTGCTCCACTACATCACCTGTCAGTTTGCAGCATCTCGACCACTAAGTTGACATATATGAAAGATGTGCTCTCACTTGTGGAAATAAGCTTAAATTTTGTGTTGTCACGGCAAGGTGTCAAGAAAGTTTTCCTTTCTTGTAACAGTGGACAGTGCTACTTGTAGTAACAGTACACTGATCGAGTAGGTAAAGCTGTGTCCGGAGCAGCTACATGACTTTTTTCTACCATATCTATGTCAGTCCTGGACCAGCCCCCTTCACCTCTTGGAATGTAAGGGAAAACCTTGTAGAAAACTCTGAGCTAGAGTTTAGCTAACTATGAAGTGTTATGTTTAAAAAAAGATGCTGTTAGGTTTACGGTACGGGTAATGGTTACATCTCTCTACTTATAAGGTGAATCATGTCTTCATGTATAATGAATAAAGTAGATTATTACTGCGTTTGGCCTCACATATTTACGAAAATGTAGCATTGGTTCCAAACGGTTGCATTGGCGGGTTTGTCTTGTACATATGATGGGCACAGTTTTTAAGGCAGGGGTATCAAAAATACGGCCCGGGGGCAAGAACCGGCTCGCCAAATGGTCCAGTCTGGCCCCCTACATGACTTTGCACACCTAATGTTGATGCACATGTGAAGGCTGAGAGGTTTCAGGAGCATTTTAAACAGTGACAGATACTTCATGTAAAATACTGCCTTAGAGGCTTTTACACTCTGACCAGAATATAGCCTAGCTCTTTGAAATAACAATAAGTACTTTCTATGGTCATATTTACAGATATTGAACACTGCGCAAAATATTGTCAACCAGCAGCTTTAGCACAAAAGAGTCTGTATCAGACTTGTGTCTTAAAACAGTATGGGTGGAACCCTGCTGCTGAGGCACTGACAACACTTCAGATTGTAAATGGTTTGTAAGGCAGGGGATGACTTAACCTGCTTCTTCAATAGCTTCCACTTTAGTGGAAAATTATGAAAAACAAAAAGGCACATGTAATTAAAATAGACTGACTGAATGTGGGAAAACTGAGACATACTGTTGAATTTGCAGATTATTTTTCTTTCCTCTTTGTTTGGTAAATGGATGAACATTTACAGAATGAAAGAAAATTTTGAAGGGGTTGATATTTATAGGTTATTATACAGTGGTTTCAGGGGTTCCACCCTCTTGAGATCGAATTGAGGTGTTTGTGGCCGCTGAATTAAAATGAGTCTGATACCCCTGTTTTAAGGGCATGTATAGGTGTCAACAGAATAGAGTGCTCCAGGGATGACATTGTTTTGGAGGCAGACTTGGAGGTTAGCTTCGCCCTGGTTCCCTCATCAAAAGGCCAGTGGGACTTTTTTCATTGGATTTTGGATTATTGCACTTATTGCATAAAATAAGCTCTGTGGCAAACACAGGTTTATGATACATGTTTTTCTCAGCAAGGTAATCTTCACAAATTAACTCCACTCTTGCGATTTTTGAAGAGTAAATGTAGTGGCCAGAGGCAAAAAGCTAATAGGCTATAAGGAAACTACACTACAGCTGCATGACTTAACGTCACCACCGCAGCACAGCTGTAAAGCTATGTTTGGCATGATGGAGTTTAGTCTCATTTAGCCACTCTTAAATACACGGACAGACCGGACAATCCGGTCGCTCCGCAGTCCGATCACGCCTCCGTCGCTCCTCCAGGACGGCGCCCCAGGTGCGCGCCTGGAGCGACCGCACAGCAGGAGAGGTGGTCGACCTGTCAAACCTGAAGATCAGCTTTTCTTTAGATAGATAGATGTTTATTGTCATTGCATATCACATACACAACGAAATTAAGATGACTTTATTACATAAATGACGTTAGGAACAGTACACTGCCTCCAAGAGAATATAGCTTGGGAAAAAGAGAGTTCTCTGTAAAAAGCATCTCCCTATGGAACAAATGCTGAATGTGGGCTGGATAAACTAGCCCACACCCATCGAGAGAACATGCAAATTCCAAACAGAAGGGCCCCAAGCAGGATTTACATCCTTTCATTGTTACATTGTCATGCTCAAAAGAACCCCCCCACACACACACACACACTCACACACCGATACAGTACCGGTATCATATTACAGGAGCAGCAGATTTTCAATGAACCAGCCACAACAAGCAAAAACTGAACTTAAATTATCTGCTGGCAAACTTTGTTTAAGAAATTTCATTCAAGTATAATAATTATTTGCCAAATACAGTTTGAGGAAAACTTAAAATTGTACAGAAAAACAATTAGAGTAATAGCAGGAAAATGTGCTTTAGGTATCAAAGTAAAAGTACATGTTATGATAAATGGACTTTTTTATATTATTACTATTGCCAGCTGTTTTTACTCTTGTGTCATGCCAAACATTTTGCCCATCCATCACTGGATCACAAAACACAGCTGTATATCAAAAATTTAAAAAATTATAGTCTATGCCTACCATACATATTCAGGTAACAAATAAACAAAATCAAAAGAAAAACATAAATTATAACACTAAATGTGCTTCGACATAATTTAAATAGCATACAAATGTGAATATGCTCAAATAAATTGCGCATTGAATATCAAGAGTAAGAAGAAAAATGCCAAGTTGTCCTCATAAAAGGCTTTTCTCCTCGTCTCCAGGCAGTGGTGGAGCGTAGTAAAATAAGTGCATTTACTCATATACTGCACTTCAGTACAGTTTTGAGGTACTAGTACTTTACCTGAGTGTCTCCATTTCATGTGATTTTATACTTCTACTCCACTACATCTCAGAGGCAAATACTCTACTTTTTGCTGTATATTTATTTCAAAGTTATAGTTACTTTACAGATTCAGATTAATACAAAAACATCAATCGTCGAATAAATGATGATGTATTACTACATATGAATCAGGTAGTTAACGTTAAAGTAATATATATGCAACAATAAAATAGATAGAATTCTGAAATGGGACAATCTACAAAATGAGTACTTTTACTTTTGGTACTTGAAATACATTTTAACATTAATACTTTTGTACTTTTTTATAAACTGATGATTTTTTTTAACTGTATGTAAATCTTAATCGCCAAAGTATTGAGTAACTATAGTCACTAAATGTACTGGAGTACAGAGTACTGTATTTCTCGCTGAAATGCAGTGGAGCAGGAGTACAAAGTAGCATAAAATGGAAGTAGTAAAAGTAAAATACAAGTACCTCAAAGCTTTATTAGAGTGGTGTTAGTGGCAACATTTAGCCTAACTTTAAGGTTAAAATGAAACTTCAAATAAACTTCATTAAAGAATATTACATGTCTTACCTCAACAGAGATTGATGTGGAGAGAACGCAGTGATGAAATCTTGCCTGTTTCAGGGAGGCTTTGTTCTCTTTGCTTGACTTTCAGGTAATGGAGCTTCACATACATACAGTCAGTCTCTCTCTCAATCTCTCTCTCTCTCTCTCTCTCTCTCTCTCTCTCTCTCTCTCTAATAAGCTATTGCCAAAGCCATTACAAATTTACAAATAATGCACAATAATAAACGTAAGTATAGAAAGAAAAAAAATATATATATATATATATATATATAACAGATAATTTAAACATATAATATACATCAATAAAACTGAAAAGAACAATATTGCCAAAGCCATTACAACAATTGATGATCAACATTTCACATGGGTGGAGTCACAGTTTGATGCAGTGGAGACATATATTGTTGGATGCTGGAGGAGGTTGAGGACATGAAGTTGCAGAGGGCCATGTTTACTTTCTCAGGGATTTGGCCAACAAGGGGCTTTAACTCTGTCAGCTTGGGCACATACACCAGTATAGGTCAGTTATTTTAAGTGTTATTATATAAATATTTTGAGACTGAAATGTAGATAGTTGTTGACCAGATTGTGAAAATGTTGAGTATGATAATTAAACATTCCCCATATAAATGACCTCTTGTGATGAGGTATTAGCGACCCCCTAACGATGCTCTGGCAACCACCTGAAGCACCTTAAAAACTTAAAAGGCAGCATATTGGCTCAGTGTGGTTAAAACAGACTCGAGTCATTTTTTTGTCCTACCATTAGTCAGTGTTGATTTCTTTTTCTTTTTTTTTCCCAAGTCATCTGTTCTTGTGTAAGAACATGAGACCCAGTGTTGCATACTGTCCTGCACACAGTGGCAACAAGGCCAAGTACTCGTGGCTGTGCCTGCCTAAGGTTGTCCCGAGTCTGCAGGGGGATCTTACCCGTCATAGGCGAACCAGTCTTCCATACTTGCCTGTTTTGAATTTATTTCCTAATCTACTTCTTCAGGTGGTGTTGGGTTAAAAGATGGTCGCCAGTGTTTTTCTTTGTTTTTTTTAGATATGTAAATTTTAATTAGTTTTCAGTTCTCGCTCTCTCTCTGTCTCTTTACAATGAAAAATATAATATTCTTTAAAATATGAGCTCCCAAAAGACCTAAACATGTTTATTCATAGTCCTGAATATAGGGAGGACATTGTCTCAAAGGGGCACTCTGCCTTCCTCCCTAAAGTAAGCAAACTTCCTTCCATACCTGCAATTAACACACATTATTTCACTGGGAGGTTGACTTCAAGGGCCAGGTGTTACCCCAAAGTCCATCTTGAAAATAAATTTACAAATACAATTTTTGTAGTGCTACAGCACACTCTTTCAGCCCAAGGTTTTCCAGCAGGATAATAGACCACCGCCCTCTCAGAGGGGGCAAGCCATGCTAAAGAAAGAGCACAGTTTGCATTCAGCTTCTTTTACCATATTTTTATGGGTTTTTTTCTTAATGCTTACAACGCTGAAGTCAAAGCCAGCCTCAACGGCAAAATACCAGGCATCTGAGAATACATTTTTATTAAAAACATAACTGACATGTGGCAGCTTACATCACAGTGAGAAAGAAGTCATACACAGCCAATAAAATTAAACTCCAGCCCTTTCATGAGGAAAAGTTACAGTTAGAGCACAGTAGCTGATTCTGAGACAGTATGATGGTGACTTTGCAAACATACCTCCAGATCCGGAGCAGTCCTCTCTGTGCAGGATACCACAACAATGTGCTGCTTGTGTAACACCCTGAGCATCCAAGAACAAAAGAAGTCAAACATCATAAAGTACACACTTGTCTGCTCCTATAGGTGTCACAGTCCTGCTCTGCAATTAGAGGCCTTCAGACTTTGTTCTGAGTATTTCCCCAGCTTGTCTCATGGTTTTGTGTCTCCTTGTTATTCAGTATTCCCAGTGTACTGGTTTAGTTTGGGATTTTCATGCTTTTTGGAGGTTGTTTTCTTAATAAATCACCCTGTACATCCTGCTGCCTCCTCATCTATGCATTCTGCATTTGGATCCAAACTAACTCTTCCTGAATTGTCACAATTCTCCTTCTGACCTCGTCACATATTGGTGTTTGGTCATGGACTTTCCACGTCCACATAACGCGCGAGGTACCCTGGGTGCATTGGTTGCCTATGTTCTGTGACACCGTGTCAAGTTCTGCCTGTTACATGTATTGTCTTCCTTGAGGATTCCTTGGCGTTTTTTTCCTTCAGCAACAAACACACATGGTTGGGTGTAGGCAACAAAAACATGTGGTCAGGTTTAGGACAAAAGAACAGGGTTTGGCTTTAGAATCTTATGGGATGCTAACACCGCTCTTTTGGGTGAAAGTGTTGTCAGACTTTCGCTGCCTTAACTGTCGTCCTTGTCCCGCTGCGTTTCTCCCTGACGCCGCTGGGCACCATTAAACTCTAACGGCAACCAGCGGCATGTCATGCTGACGTTAAAGGGCGCCTCTTTTCATTGGTTTCTGATGCCACAAGTCATTGCCCAAGCGCCAGATTTCAACGACTTTAAAGTGAGAATGGGCTTGTAGTTCACTGAACAGGGAACAGTTCAATGGGTTTTTTTCTGCATTTCTTTTGATTGTATTTGAAGTTTAGTGAGGTTTCATACTTGTATTTTGGGCTTCTACTATGCTTTAATGGTCTCTTATATGCTCATATTGTCTGTCCTGGAACACATGTATTCACTTTCTGTCTTTCACTCTCAACCACTAAGAATCACCAATAAAAGCTGCTAAACACAACCAGAAGTTTTCCTGTACGTATATGATCTGTGATTGGCAACCAAGTTTACATGTTTCCCTGACGTTAGAGTGTAGCCTCATATAGCAGTGTGGGCTATGTAATGTGAACACTTGCAGTAAAGTGCCTGGAGTAGATGACCATAAGAAGTCCATCAACAGCTGACATCATCTTGTAGCCAGAGGAGAACACCCATAGGAAACAGAGTATTCAGAACGGCCTGAAGCCTGAGGTTTTTGCTCACAGGGATTACTTTTACATACGTTTACCTCAATATAACATTTAATATTGTAACATTATATACATGACAGAAAATAAGGAAAAGCACAATAGGACTGACTCTAGAACAATCCTTAATGACATAATGCATGTATTGTCACAGTGTCTCCTGACTGAACTTAAGTCTTTAGAAATGGTTGAAACAGTATAGGCAGGTGGGGCAGGTCACAAATCCTTGGTAACCTAATACACTGCTATAGGGCTCAGTGGGAAAACCCACTATTGCAGATCCATAAAGAAAATCTGTGGCCTCATTACCCACAGGGAATATGCAGTCTGGACAATAAGCAAAAAGGACAAAACAGCCACAACTCACAACTCACAAGCAAATGGCTTGAATATTAAAGGTTAAAGCTGAGGGGCGTCTGGTGGTTTGGAAGAGGGATTCAACTTCATAGGAAACTTTTTTTGGTAAAATCTGTCAGACAAAAGCGAGTTGCTTATAGGACAAAATGTGGACTTGGGTCTAAATATCTCTGCACCGCCGACTTTGGTATCAGCATTTTGTGAAGTTTTTAAAAACAGTGTATTGAGGATTTTGGTGGTACCAGGCTTTGAGGATCAGACTCCTATAGAAATTATTTGCATAATTTGTGGGTGCAAAGCTTAGACCCAGCAAGAAGAGACATTTTTTGTGGAAGAGGAATAACTGGTACAGCCAAACTACGGCTGTTAATTACAATCAAGCAGTGCACAGGGGCCCTTCTTCTTTGAAGTCATACCTAAACATATAAGAGGTGCCAATAGACGTAAAACCAACAAGAAACATTTGGGATTATCCCACTAAATGCCACTAAGCCTCCAGGGCTAAACATTCAAGTAAACTGTCTGCCATTCCTCATTTGTCACTAGTCAGAAGCTAACACTTCAGTATTTGCTCATTTTAATATTATGTACATTTATGAGTGAGTATGATTGATTAATACTTACAGTGCATTTGTACTTTACTGTCACTCACTTTATATACTTCTCTTCAATTTGGCAGAATATGCTTATTTACCCCTCAGACATACCAGTGTTGACTTGCAGTAGACTTGAGTATTTGCTTTGATTATTTGGTCAACGAAGTGTTAAACTGAGATATGTCTATCACCGCTTAAGCTTTGAAGTATTTTCCTTTTTTGATGCAAAAGCACTTACTTGATGCTTCAATCTCCTTAAAATTATAGGGGCAGCCATGGCTCAGAGGGTAGAGCAGAAGATTGGCGATTCAATCCCTGGCTCCTCCCGCCCACATGCTGAGGCATCCCTGGGCAAGATACTGAACCCCAAATTGCAATGGCTGTTCCATCAGTGTGTCAGAGCTTGTGAATGGTTACTGAGTAGCAGGTGTCACCATGCATGGCAGCCTCAGCCACCACGGTGTGAGTGTGTATGTGAATGGGTGAATGTGACATGTAGTGCAAAAGCGCCTCAGGTGGTTGGAAGACTAGAAAAACACTACACAAGTGCAGCCCATTTACCATTTAAATAATTTAATCCATTGTTTGATAGCATGTTAAGCTGATTTCATACATTTTTGTTGGTCAGTCATTTTTTTTTGTCTTCACCAAATTTAAAATTTTACAAGTTATTGTTGAGGTCACACTAAAAATGTGAATTCCAGCCTCACACCTTCAACGTACCAAGAGTGAAGACTTGGAACAAAACGAGCTACAAAAGACTTTCAAAGTGTTTTAATTAATTACTTATTGTATCTTAACTTTTTATTGTAATATTAATTCTCTATAATTACACTAAAATTTGATAAATAGAACATTGAATTCATGAAATAAACCTTAGATTCTGGACTACCAGCTAACATTTACGTTAGCTAACAAGCTAAGTGCCCAAACAACTAGGGACAAATCTAATTAAAAAAATAATAATTTAAAAGGCTTTTAAAATGATTTAAAATGGTCAATACTGTTACATTTTCCATGTTGAAGCACTGCAACAACTGAATGTTTAGTCACTGGTCCGTTGGAGTTCTTCATCCTGTCATTGGTTTTTGTAGCCAACGTTATACCTGCTGTCTGAGCGGCGCTTACAGGATGACGGTGACATTGATTCGGCCATCTTTTATAAATAAGCAATCCTTGGCAACCGTAGAATTTTAACATCATTTCATTATCAATGTCAGTAATGACAGTATTTATTTGTTTAGGATTTATAATTCATTTCGCAATAGTTTAATACATTTGTCCACTAATAGGCTTTTAAGAGTATTTTAACACACTTAATCTTGCATAGACTGCTTAGTTAAATTTGTTTTATTTTAGTTTTGTGTTTTTTATTTCAAACGTGTTTATCATCTTTAAAATAAACTTTGAGCAGGACCCAACTGCAGGTCAAATTTTGGAAGGCACTGAAAGTGAGTTATCACATTAAACAGTGTGTTATGGCAAGCCATCGCCCAACATGTAGACCTATAGATAACAACATTACTACATGTACAACATAGATGCACAGAGCACACGTTATGGTTTCAAAGCAGGAGCGCTTGTAAACTAATGCAAATACAACAGGATGTGACACTACTTGTAAAAAGGATGTGCCACTGTGGGACTCACCTGATCAGCCCAGCACTGCAGTTGCGTGGTGCTCTTAGGGCTAATGGCCAGATGAGGTGACCTGAGCTGAAGTAAGTCCAAAGTCAGCTCTGGTTATCGGAGCATGTAGTGCAATTCTGCAACAGGATGTTATGTGCCATATTACATTTAATCCTGTAAGTGATGTTGCTTTTTACTTTTAAACCATTAGAAATAAGTTATCTAATGACTGATAACTGATGGATTGTTTTATCAGTATATTTACCCTTCTAAATTGAACAGAAACAGCTTAATGTATACCTGTATGACTGAGATGATCATTGAATTTTGATGGAATTTTGAGAGTGAAACTGGGTTATTCACATAGTCACAGTGCATACTGTATGTGACTTGCATAACCCATGTGTGTTAATTTAAGTCATAGAATATATGAATATGATATGATCATTAGAAGATCATCTTGACCTGTGCAGAGTGTATGAGTAACTGAGCTTGTAAGTGAAGGATCTTCAGAGAGAGGATGCCTGGCAGCTTGCAAAGGTGAGGTACAGGTTGGTAAAGGTTTCAGTTATTTACTGTTGTTTCCTGGCGTAATGGTGCCTCCATGTGAGTAAAAGTGTAATGGCACACAGACCTATTTCCTGTTCTTAATTCATAACCAACCACAGACTTTTAGTGACTTCTGTGTTTTGATTACTGACCAATCAGGAGGAGTGTAGCAGAAAGGTTTAAAAACTGACACCAGGAAAAAAATAAAAATGAATAAATAATCCACACCACACCTTTGTATTTTCAGATCTTTATTATGCTTGTCTGTATTTCCGAATAATAAAACAATGTTTGGTTCCTGCAAATCTACCGATTAATATTCTACCATTTATTTAAAGTTCAAGAGGACTGTACAGAGAGAAGAAAACCACAATGTTAACCTGAACACACCAACACCTATTTCACATTGTTGTAGTTTAATAACCACCAGAGAAGAAATCTGCTGCTGTTTCAGCACTGTGTGATTTCTGATGGAAGGGAGCTTGAATACAGGTTATAATTAATATTGCTGGGCTCTGGAAAAGAGACAAACAGATACAGAGAGCAGGTTAGAATGTTTACACCTACGATAATTCAAGTACAGACCCTTGATAATTAAAGTGTTTCTCTTTTATAATCTAAGCAACTGATTTAGAAAATATTCACTCCACTGACTGTAGTTTGCTGAAACAGCTCTCACGTCACACCTGGCACTGCTTATGTCTCAGGTTGTCAGTGATAATAAAGTGACAAATATTCAAAAATAACTCAATAAATAAAATAGAATAAAACAAATCTGATCTAGTGTTCTGACTATTTGGGCTGCTTTTATGATATATGTTGCCTTTTTATTAAATTTCCCTTACGTTCAAAGCATTCTGGGATTTTGAGTTTTCCATCGATGCACTGGGTTTGCACTGCATAACCACAGTTCCTGGTCTTGTTCATGCAGTAGACTGAGACAATCTCTTTGTGCAGGACTCTGTTAGGACGAAGGTCTTTGATCCAGATTTTACGGCCTTTGTACAATATCCTTGCACTGTGTATGCTAACACTGCAAGGAGCTGTAAGTCACAAGGAGAATGTTATGTTAGCTGGCATGTGGCAGTTTAGGTCAAACACAGAGGCCTTCAAATAACCTGTTGTATTGACTTTTGTTGAAGAGAAATAAGACATAAATCTTTAAATAAAACATGAACCAAACTGGGAAACACATTTAAAAAAAAGCTTCCCTTTCCATAACCTTTCCATAAAGCTAAATTCTCAATAATAGTTGTATACTACTCCTGAAAGATCACCCAAGAAATACGGCTATCACCACACATTTGTAAAATAACTGTAATATTGGTTGCAGCCCTACCCTTGCAGGATGGCTTTTCAGACCAGTTTCCATTACGCTGACAAACAATCTCGAGGCCTCCCTCAAGCACGTAGTCTCCATTGCAGCCATATTTGACAGTTTCCATGTAGTCATATTCTCTCTGGTCGTTGCTTGACATGTAGCCCCTGTCAATGTTTGTTGGTGGAGGGCAGGTCACCACTGTAAGGGGAACAATTTAATCCATTCATTAGAGAAACTCTACTAAAGAATATGTAGCTAGACATTATATAATCTTCTTCTATATGTGTATATCACCAGCTGTTTGTCAATTACTCCATGTTGTTGCAATTTGAAGTGTACTGGACAATTTCCTCTTGAGATGGTGAAGACCAAGTGAGGTACAATTACTTTTGTTGTTATATGTCATATGTGGTGTGTGTCATTCTGCGTTAAGTGCTTAGAAAAAAAATAATAGTGGTTGTGATCGGTTCATAGTCACAACAACTACTCCTGGTGTTATTGCAGCAGCTCCTGCTTCTCTAACCACTGTACCTCTACATTCAGGTGTCTCAGTCCAGTTGCCGTTGACAGTGCACTCTGCTCTTGAGTTACCAAAAAGAACGTATGGAGGCAGACACTTGTACGTCCCTCTGACGCCATAATCAGTGGTGTTCCCTCTGATCCTCTTGTCATAAATGATCATCCCAAACTGTGGGATTGGAGCGAGACCACAGGACACAGCTACGAGAGAAGTTTGCATGTTGTTAGTATATAATGCATGTGTGCATCGTATGTTCTAATATGGAATCAAAGGACAGAATTTTTTTATTGTGTGCCTGTCTTCTAAGGCCACAGAAAATGAGGTAAGAAAGCAAATACTGTATGTTTTGTATTTATGCTTTCATATTTATTTCCCTGGACCTGCAGTAGGATGTAGTGGATTACATACGTATGCACTCTGGTGCTGGTGCACTCCATGTTCCATTGGCGAGGCAGACAGCCGAGCTGTTTCCAGTCAAGATGTACCTGTGCGAAGCAGCCATGTCATTCAGTCAGTTTGTGCTAAGATTACAAATAAAGAGACATAACACATAATGGTTGACTGAAATCAGGTTAAAGGCATTTGCAACCAGATCAGCGGGAAAATGTTGTCATTGTATGTTTCTGTAAACCATGGATATGTTTCATTTTTACCCTATAATGTAGTGGATAAGTTGAAACTTTACGTCTCAACAATGTTGTGGTTAGTGTGTGGTTAGATGTAGCTACAAAAAACACTGATGCAGGGTTAGATTAAAACAAAATTTTAGCTTAAAATACTTGCTTTTGGTGGCACAGGAAAAGCAGCTGTAAAAAACAACAGCTTTTTGTGCCTAAAACAAGTTGCCATCCATAATCCCCTCAACCTCCTGATGACAAAGTCAGCCCCTATACTGCATCACTTTAGACATGCTGATATGATATGTATGAAATGCGCAGTATAATATATTCATGGTTTGCAGAAACATACGATGCCACCATTTTCTTCTGGTGACTGGACTAGCGTTTGAAGCCAAGTATTGATGGTTTAGAGGAATCTTAAAATACTGGTCAGATGTTCACAAAATAACTTCAACAATTATGCTGAATTTGGTTTATTGGTCACCAAAGCTACATCTAAAAAGCTCCTGAAACATGTTTTCAGTAGATAGCTCTGTTTGTTGTGTGTGCTGATCCTTGCGTAGTCAAAGTCAACCACAAAAAAGGGAGAAAATGAGAACTCAAAAGTGAGCGTAGTAATTTGTGACACTATGAATAAAGGTATTGGTTAAACAAATTACATAGAAAATTCACTAAAATGATTTAAATTTTGATGGCAGAAGATCTTTACTTGGCACTTTGACAAACAGCTGCCCTGCTGTTTTATTAACAATTTTATTAATGATGAAAATTCTCATTTTTCTTTTCAGAACTTTCAAAACTGCAAATCTATTCCAGCATTTGATTTATCTTTGGTTTATCTTCACAGTTCACTCACTGGTTTAGTTGCCTGCATTTGACTAAACATGCTGTTGTCTTGTCTGATAAAGGCAAAGACAAAGTCTGACTGATTAAATTTTCTCCATTTGGATTTTCAACAACACCAACAATGTATCAAGGACAATCGAGGGGGCTGAGACAACAAATGACATGAAATTCAACAAGATGTACAGGCTTTACCCTTCATCGCAAGTATAGTTGATCGTACTCTTGTACACTATATCCTCATAGTATATTTCTCCATTAGACACTGGATCAGGATAGGGACACCGCTTTGCTGCAGGAGAGAAAACAGCGCAGAGGACACGTGAATGGAAGGTTTTGCTTTTTAAGTTATTTTGTTATGAAGAAACACAGAATGATGTGTTTGCCATATCTGCTGTTGTCACATACAACCATAGTGAAGTCAAGTAGTGATCACATGTTCTCTGTTTCTTTTTTTTTACCAGATATAATAAATTATTCTTTAGTCCTGAATATACATATTAATATGCTGCAGCAGAAAAGAGAAATGTTCACATTGCTGTACATGCTTGATAAATATTCTCCCCAAAATCTAATAAAGCAAAATAAGTCCTCTTTTATAATAACATTGGGAAATCTATATCGATATCAGTGACATCAATAATAATCAATAATAAATAACTGCAGTAGAAATTACATTACTATACAACTATGTTATATACTTTGGAATGGAACTATAAAGATGAAAGTTTCCTTAAAAAAATGTCGATGTTTCCTAGAAAATGACATCACTGTTTAAAGAGTAACTCAAGTTTAAATTTGCATCATAAGACAATCTGTCACAAATTCTCACTAGAATAATGGAGACCCACGTATGCACATTAATCTGGTTTTCGTCCATTGTCCACTGACGCCACAGACAATCTTCCGAGGACCCGACACTGGGGTGTGTCCCTGTTTACAGGACAGCGTTAACTCTGCACCGGGGCTAAAGTACCTCTGGAGCCCATCCATCTCAATGTTGGCAGTCAGCTCAGGCCTGAAACACACTGCAAGGACAAATGGAGTTAATGATAACTATGTAAAGACTCATTTTGTTTGAGAACACTTTCTAAAGATTCAGGTCACCCAGCCACAAAAGATCAATTTTTGCAAAATCCCAACAACCCTGTTGACAAGCTAATAAACATATGGGTCATCAGCTCAGGAATTAAACATGTACTCTGATCTTAAATGCCATGTAGTATGCAGTCATGTACTGACCCTGACGTAGAAGGACTGCACTGTGTGTTTGCTTCACATTTTGCCACAAATCAATATTGTTATAACTTACATTCTCACTCAGCAGTTTAGTCATCATATTAGCACGCTGTTTGTCATGAGGTACACTGGATTGCCTTGAATCACCGTACTCTTAAAGTAAACATGATCATTACTGCTTAAACAAATGCCTTTAGATTCTGGATGTAGCGATTACCTGATGCTAAAGCCATCAAAACAGCAAAGTAATATATGTGTATACATGCAGTGCAAGCCATATAATGTCAACAAAGTCAGGAAATAATAGCAAATACCATTGTCTTGTTCGGATGTCACGATGGTAAAAAATACAAATGGACATAGCAGGAACAAAGTCAGCATGTGATCCATCCTTTGTAGAACTATACAGACGCTCCTCGGCTCTTTCCTGTGGTCTCTGGCTCAAAAAGTGAATCTCTGTCCCCTCTTTCCCTGCTGTTTGTGTTTCTCTAAAAGTAAACAGATAAGAGCAGCATGAAGTAACTCCTCACTGGCTATGCTTGTTGTGTTTTCTACTTTTTTTCTGCTTGCTTTTTGCAATAACAGATCGTAATCCTTGTGACATTTTACTGGAAGTGAGAAGCTCCAGCAGCGGACTTTCCCTTGTTGCTTCAGCATTATGTAACACCAGCCCACTGGGTCCCATGCTTGCTTAAAAACATTTAAAGAGCAGAGATGCATGAAATCAAAAGAATTTCGAGGAATAATGATCCATGACTGATGAAATTTATCATGGTAATTAGGGGTTTAGGGGTCAGGAATACTTTACCCACAAAACGAGCATCTTTATATTAATAAATAAACCCTGTGTTATGCTGAATTCCTGAAGAATACTTTGTTTCTCTCGCATGTCTCCACAGGGAACAAAGAATCCAAAAATTGAGAAATTTTTGATGAGTTGAATAGACAGGGGTCAATTTCACACATGTTGTGCATCTTAATCCAAGTCTCATTTATACAATCATATGCTCAGTACTTTACATAACCTTACTATTCAAAACACCTGTGCATAAACAGTCTCATGCAACTACAAGTAGCAAGCCTGGGCAAGCGTGTGTGTTTGAACTCTGCTTGTGCATTTCATTGAGCAGCAACAATTTACTCCAGTTCATTCAGAATTTTCTCCATTTATGGATTCTTCATTTACCATAGAGACATGTGAGAAAAACTAAGTTTTCTTCATGAATTCAAGGCGACATAAGGCGAGTTATTGATGTACAAATCATCATTTTCATGTCTCTGAGATGAAGACCCTTAAGGGAAATTAACAATGCATCTCGGCACAAATACAGAGAAAACAAAGAGTGATTGCATCAAATATGTGAGTAGAATTTTCAGAAATTAGTGAGGTCTAAGTTGATGTAAAGCAGGAGCCGATATGTCAGTAAGAATAATGCTCCTCTGAGTGAGCAGCTACAGATTTGATATCAGCATCCAAATTCAAACTGGTGGAAGTAAAGTGATACACTGTTTAGATAAAAGTGTATTTATCCTTTTATGAGGGTACACCTTGTACTTGAAAGGTCCAGTGTGTAGAATTTATTAGCATCTAGCAGTGAGCCTGCAGAATTGAAACATCTCCTGTGTGCCAAACGTGTAGGAGAACTACCCATGTGAATGTCCCTATCTCGAGCCAGTGTTTGATTTGTCCATTCTGGGATACTGTAGAAACAACATGATGGACCCTGTGGAAGAGGACCCACTCCATATGTAGATATAAACAGCTCATTCTAAGGTAAGGAAAACACAACGATTCTAATTTTCAGGCAATTATAAAAAAGCAAACATAGTTATGAATATCATATTCAATTTGTGCCCCTAAATCCTACACAGTGGACCTGTAACTGAGCTGAGATCTACAAAGGCAGACGCAATAAGCACGCATGCACACAAACTTTATTGGTCAAAGACAAGAAGTTAAAACTATGCAAGTATAATCATTTTATGGTGATTTTATGCAGTTGTCTTGAAGACATTTCAGCACTCATCACTTCATTAATGACACCGGCTGATGGGGAGTCTAAGCACCTCTGTGGGTTGTTCACACCATGATATCACATTGAGAAGCTATGAGGGAGATCAGATTTACATCAGATTCACACACGAATAAGGTGTGAATTGGTATCAGATCTCCCGGGAGTGGATGTCTGACACACAGATATTCAGTTATGATTGTGTGCTGAGGTATGTCAGCACAGTTAATGTGTATCAGTGGATTTAAAACTACACAGATTCTTCAAGACATTGACTCTCTCATGTATCAAACAACCAATTTACTTCCTTAATGAAAACATATTGTCATTATTTTAGCCGTAATCCCTACTATTACTTTATTATTAGCTGATAATAACCAATATGTGGCCTCTGTCTTGCAGCATACAGATTCATTCATCTCCTGTCAGTGTACATGGTGTTTCAAGTCATTCTGTGCAAAGTTATGCAGGTCTTGCAGAGCTTGTGGGGCTTGCAGGGGGTGAAGCAGCACACATTGTGATTTCTGATGGAAGGGTTTTGGCCCTTAAGTTGTACTCCACCTTGCCTGGCTCTAAAGGCAAAAGAAAAACACACACATTACTGTAGTCATTAAATGCATTGCTGCATAATGTAAGCCATCTTAAGCTAAGTTATGTGTTATGTAACATTTTTAGGGACAAGAAAACTTCATTGCCACTAGTGAAACATGCAGATAGGATACATTGCACCCAAACTCATAGTCAGATATCTAGCACCCTTTCTTCTCTAATGTTTTCTCTTATCCCAAATCTGATATGGCCACCACATTATACAGTTTATATACAATGTGTTCCCTTGCCTATTAAATAACATAGAATTGTATAATGCTATTGATGTGTAATTCAACTTTTTTCCTAACACTAGAAACAACTTTAAGTGCAGGTTTTGCATCTGCAGAAGTGCTCATCATGGTGCCTAAAGGTAAAGCCCTTCAAATACATTTGCTTTTGCAATAGTCCGTTGAGCACCCAGACCTCAACGGGTGAAACTAGAGAGGTTTGAATTATGTTTATCAAGCCGACAAGAACTCACCCACAAAGCACTCTGGGATGGGGAGGGTTCCATCGTTACAGGTGCTAACCACAGGGTAGCCACACCTCTCAGCTCTGTTCAGACAATAGAAGGCAACATGTTCTCCATGGAGGACTCTGTTGGGTTTCAGGTCTGAAATCCAGATCTTCTTGGCATTGTAGAAGATACGGCCTCTTTTGATGCCAACTGTGCAGGGAGCTGGATGGAAAAACAGAGCAGTTAAAGCATGTTTTCGTCAGACATTTCAGATCCACTCAGTAGATTATAACATTAGGATCAGGTTGAAGCAAATTTTGATTACCGCTCCCAAGTTTGCATGAAAGCAGAGCTGAATGTTGAATTTATTTCTAGTATCTTAGTCTTGTGGTTTACTAAGTGACTGCTGATACTGAATCATAAACACAAACATTTAGCCTGCGGGTAGGTTTTAAGATTTGATTCTCCCACGACTCACCTCTGCAGACTGGCTTGGAAGACCAGTTTCCTGTGTTTTGGCACTGTATCTCCGCCTCACCATCCAGAACATAATGATCATTGCAGGCGTACTTAACCTTCTCCTTGTAGCCCTGTTGTCTCATCACAGCAAAGGTGATGAAGCCGTTCGGTATGCCTGTTGGGATGGCGCAGCTCACCTCTGGGATGATCAGAGACAGGCCGAAAGTGTAAGGAGGTATTATTTAGAGTCAGTAAACAGTCTATATAAAAAGGAACAAAAACATTTGAAAAATGCAGGCTGGCTGGTTTCACGGTTTGTGATCACAAAGAAGAGAAATAGATGAAAGGGGAAGCAATGATAAAAGAACATGGAGACAACGGGCTTTGTCTGCGTACCTTTGCACACCGGTGGCTCAGTCGCACTTCCGTCAGCCTTGCAGGATCCCCTCTCATAACTTGGTGCCTTTGGTCGGTTACACTCGTATGTCCAGCCTTGCCCATATATGACGGTGTTTCCAGTAACTGGCTTATCATGGACAATTCTTCCATCTGCAGGTGACTTAGGCAGCGGACAGTTCACAGCTGCAAGAAGCAAAACAATCATGCTCGAGTTACACTGAAGCTTTTCTTCTCTGTAAGCATTAAGAATGCAAAATCCATCCACATTCAGATGATGTCAGAACTGATGTTTATTTTGCTTTCTAGGCAGCAAAGTGAGTCAGCCATCTTTTAATATACTCAAAACTTTTACACCACTCCATATAAAAGTCAGCCATGTTCTCCTTACTGCTAAAAGTGAACAAATGTCTTGTGAAATAATAACTTAATAGTCACAAATACATAGTAACAGAAAGCAACTGCAAGTGCATCAATACACAAACAGACGACATTAAAAAATGGTTTAGATGTTGTGTTCGCTGTCCACATTACGTGCAGTACCTTTGCAGACAGGTGGTTGATTGCTCCAGGTGCCATCATGTAAACACCTGCTCTCATTGGCTCCTAGCATGACGTACCTGATGAAGTTCACATACATTATTCTGACATATGTTGCTATAAACACACCTTGTAATAATCTGTTTGGAACTGTAAAGAAATCTGATTTTACCCGTCATCACATGTGAAGTTCAGCACGCTCTTGAATGGGGCTTCTGTCCTCCCCATGGCCAGTGGCTGTAGAGGTCTGGGGATGGGGCACATCTTAGCTGTAGGAAAGGTGGTACAGTACTTAATCTACATCTTTTGTAGGTTAAACTCCCATTTTTATCAGTATTACAGTATTTATACATATTGTAGGACCACCAAAATGTGTGTCATATTCATAATTGGTATATTTTTAAGGTCATTCTACTGTTTATTGATAAGTGATATCCCTGTATTTAGATAAAACTGCTGAAAACTTGTATTTTGTGCTTGTATTCTTAAATGTATTGCCCCTTAAACCATATATTCTGAATAATTCAAAGACTCAATGATCCCCAAAGAACTGTGTTCTTATCACGGTGGAAAAAGCCCATAGAGCAGCGTTTGGACCTCATCATGTGACAGGTGATGCACATTAAGTAGGCATCATAGAGTAACAGCAGGAGCACAGTATAAGAAGCCAGCTTTTATTCCCACCTTGTTCACACTTTGTACTTTTGGATGGATTTAACAATTTAAGAATCACAGCTTGCACTTCTGCATCACAATGCAGTAAGTCCAACACTGCAGTAAACTCACGGGAGCATGTCAAGTCTGACTGTGTCCATTCTCCAGCGGCAGTGCAGGTCATCCTTCGAGGGGTTGCTGTTGAAGGCAGGTACCCCCGTTCACAGGCGAGGGTCAACTCTTCTCCAACCTCATACACACGTTTTAGAGTCAACTCGTCAATCCCGTCAGTGACAAGAGGTCGGCTACATACTGGATACAGACCAGAAAGATAATTCACAGCAATAATGTCCGTGATACAATAGCCTTTAATCCAATGTGTAGATTAGAATGTTGTGAAAGTTGTGCACACTTTACTTCTGATGCAACACCATCAATCGTGCAAAAAATGCACAACATAGGAAACAACAAATAGATTAAGGACAGTGGTTAACAGCAATTCAAATAGTATTTGCAGCACAAAAAGCACAATAAAGTCGTTTCATGCTCAAATAATTGAAAAAAAAAAAACCAATTATCCTGCTCCATTTTACCTTTCTTGGATGTTACAGTTGTGTATAAAGCCACTTGGCAAAGCATCAGCAAAACCAACATCGGAGCCATCTTCTTTGGGGTGAAGCCTCCTCAGTATCCCCTGCATGCGTCTGGGTAGGGATGGAGCCAACATAAAGGCTGCCGGGTAAACGGGCCCCTGATAGCCTGCTCCAATCAGACGCCAGTGTAAGCTCCTATTGATCGAGCACAAAGGTCTTAACTCCTGCATATTTACCCAGAATCGATCGATGACCTTGATTTGGTACAAGAGCCGGCAGCAGACACACAGCGTGATATGAACTCATAAATAATGAGAGGGAGAGACTCCCAAGACACGGTGCAAACACACACACACAGATTCATACACAGATTTTCAATGAAGAGTACTCAAACCATGCCCTTTGTAATGGCTCAATGGCTGTTTGCTCTAATGAAGCAGAGAAGCAACATTACAGCAATAATGCCAAATAACAAAGTGTTATATTATTATGATATCATAATACTTTTTGCTCAGGTAAAGAAAATGTAAGAGGTTTAGTTTATTACTACAAAGCAGAAACTCTTTGACCTGCAGAGCTATAATCACTGAAATTAGGCAATACCTAACTAGGTCAAAGGATTTGTTGATTAAGAGTGATACTGTGTGTCCTGAAGAGTTGGATTCAACCAGGCAGATAGGCTCCATTATTTGAATCAAATATACATCATGTCACTGACAGCCAAAAGCTCTGTTACTATTGTTCTTTCTCTTAAGTGATGGATGTTTTATTTAAACAGGCTTGAGCCAAAAATCATATGCTTTCAGGGAAGAGCACATCTGGTTTATCTAACTCGATTTAATTTGCAAATATTTGTCTTTTGCAGAAGATGGATTGAGATGGTCAGGCTGCTCTGCTGGTCAGTGAACCTAAGGGAACTGGTAAACTTAGAAAAGTTTGAGAGATAGCGAGCAAGCAAAGTCAAAAGAGCTGGCGAACCCTCCGCTGTGAAAAAGTGTTTCAAAAGGGAGGAAATGTAAATCCAGTGGAAGCAAACACCAGCAGCAGTGTGTCTAAGTATAGAATCCAGCTGAAGACATATTCATAACTACAGCAAAAGAACAATCGACTCAAATAAGCACATTATCAGAAACAAACGGTGTGAGCTTTAAATGGCAAAATAATACGGCATTGTTAGTTAAGCACACAGATGGATTACTGAATGGGCTTATCCGGCACAGGCCCTGGGGCCCAAAGTTGACCCTTGCCTGCAAAATGTCACTCACATTTACATGGACCAATCAGGAAAATGACCAAGAAGAGGAGCAAAGGAACTGCACAGAGACACAAAATTACTACAAAGAAACACAAGGAGACACAAAATGACCAAAAAAGGATGCATAATTACCTCAAAGAGACACAAAGTCACCTCAAGGCAACATAATACGACTACAAAGAGGCACAAAATTATCACACAGAGACACAAAACCACAAAAAAAGCAGAGCAACTACAACAAGATACATGGGGCCTTTTGCATATCTGCGCCCAGGGGCCCATTGTCTCATAATCCGCCCATGGTCAAGCAGGAAATCAATCTGCTCAATGATAACTTTGAAAGAATGAAACACAGCAGTGGACTTTAACAAAGACGCATTCTGGACTCCAGAAAATCATACAAAAACCGACAAAACCGTAAGTGCAGTTCCCAGTGGTGATCACACAAATGTTTACATTATGAGGAGCTTTACTCTTTTATTACAGCTGCAAGGTACTCAGATGCAGTACTCTGAAACACTCTGAAGCACTAAAAGAGTTGAAGGGACTCAAACACAGCATCAGTGGATCTATATGAGTGAAGTACTGAGCTCAGCATGTTCAGCTAAACATGTGTAATGCGCTGTGATTCCACAAGGTGACGCTCCCCATCCAAAATTCCTGAAGCGGGACCACGGGCCTCCTCCCTCCCACGGCGGGTCAGTCCTGTTGCGTGACATCAGCCGGATTGAAAAGAAGGAAGCGGCGCGGAGCAGCGTCAAGTTACACAAAGATACCTAAACCACGAGCAGGAAGTTTGTCTCAGAAATAAAAGAGCCTATTAAACATATGTAGCACTGATATAAGGGCTTGAAGTGCGTTTTAAAGGAGGAAGTATGCTCTCTCTGGCCATTGGATTGACTGGTTGTTTGAAAGAGACCTCAACAGACATAGCCTGAGTCAGAGACTCCTGTTTATGACATCCTCCATGGAGCTGAATTAATATGCACAAAGGTTGGGTGGCTTCTTTTTGATGCTTCAAAAGATTGGTGTCTGATGCTTTCATGTATTGTTTGTTGACAGGGGCATCATGAAGCCCTTTGTGACTGTGACTGAGATTAAAGGCTGCACACATACAAGGTTACACCGAGGACACCAAGGGCTGTTTTTATGACAGTTTGAGAATTTTATACACTCAGTTGACAGTTTATTAGGCAGGTAAAGCTCATGCAGCCCAACAGCTCTGCAATAAATCCTACATTTACTAAGGCTATATAATTCATTTTTTTGTTGAGACTGATTTAGAGAAGTGTTGTTTCAACTTTATGATCCGTGGTTAATATTTTGTCCACCTTTATTGATACAAATGGGGTGGACACTCAGACACAGCCTTTAATTTCAGCCAAAACTGACTGTTATAGCCTTCAAAAAGGTTTGATTTATTGCAGAGCTGTTGCATTACACTACATATTTTTGACTATATGTAGACTGCATGATTTATCTGAGTGTAATTTTAGTCTACACTCAGTTGAAAGTTGCTTTGTGTGTGTCTTACTTTCTCATAATGACAACAATGTAATAATATAACTGCAGGCCTGCTTAGTTAGTCACTTTTAAAGCAAACTAGACAAAGCTACCATGAAAGCACCATGCATTGCTGCACAGTTAGTATAGACTAATCTCTGCACAAAAATGATTGACAGATTCATTGATTAATATCAATATTCGGGAAAAGTCCTCTGTAGAATAAGTCTTTTAGTCATCTCTTTACACACGCAATGGTGCCCCTGAGGGAGGGCCATGGCCACCCTGATACAGTCGTTTGCCCCTCATTGGCCCCCCATGGCAAAAATAAATTGGAGGCCAACATTATTGTCTTTAAGAGGCTGTGGCTAGCTAGACAACCTAAGGCATTTGTTGATACCAACTATCTTGGCATAGCTTGTTGGGAAGGGGGCTAAATAATGCTCCAAAGTTAGGCTAAATTTTGGTGAGGTAACATCTGGCACGGTCATCCTCAAAGGAGTCCCTTATAGATATCAAGTCCCTCAAGATATCTGAATAAAAATGGGCCAATCTTTGTTAAACCTGAGAGTGCCTGTTCCCATTGAATGTTTTGTTTCTTAGAATTAGTGTACTCCTTCAAATTAAAGAGACACATTACACATTAAAACAGGATTGCTGAGGAACTCAAAATGTTAACTGTACCCATATTAGTCTCTGTGCATCAGATAGTTAGTAATATTAACTGTAAAATATGAAACCAAAGTATATCAGTATGTGATTCCTTAACTTTCATATTGACATCATTTTCAGCAACACTATGTACTTACACAGCTTCATCGAATTTTTGAAATTCCCCCATCTCCCCCATCTAGTTACCCCTATAAAAAATATCTGGGGATGCCACTGTCCACAGGGCCCCAAAAATCAAGGTTTCTGTTGACCAAATCTGGACTATCAGGTCCAGTTCAGCAGCTGAATTAAGCTTTAGAATTAAAGTATATTCACTAAAACATTTCCACTGGGCTGAAACTCATGTCTTGAATTCTAAAAGTCAAGCTACTGTCTTGCTCACAAACTTATATCGATTTATTGACTTATGGGGCGGCTAGCATTTTTCAGAAAGAGCTTTCTGGCAGAAAGAGGACAAAGTTCTTTCCTGTGCAAGAATTACCTCAGTTCATCACTACAGATTTTGAAATGATTTATTGCTGGTTCCACTGGAATCCTTCCTTCAATCTGTATTCAAACAGAAGAGGAAATGTACAGAAGATGTAGGTGCATGGAAAAAAAGGACAGAGAATAAAGAGCATTTTCTCCATGTTATTAATTATTATTATAAATCTTATATATTGATACATGTGCAGGCTCTCTGTCTCAGAACATACTTGATCATCCAGGACTTGGCCAACCCTGTGCTGAGCTCAGTCAGGTTTTCATCTAGGCTTTTGGACAACTGGCTCTCCAGCTTGTTTGTGGGTGCAGTTTATTGAATTTTGTCCATTTTTATGAACTTGTATAATGAAGTGTTATATATATATAATCGTATTTCTGTACATAGATGATTGTCTATTTTTTGTCTGTGGTATGCTGTGGCACTTTCTCTGTGTTCTTAATAAAGTCATTAATTAATTTATTATTTATTTATTTATATTTATTTATGTTTATTTATTTCAGTATTAGTGTTAGTTTTAAGTCCCTTTATTTCCCTCCTCTCTTTTATTTTATTCAAAATGACTGATTGAAAATGTTTATGTAGATGTAGATGTATGGGGCCGATGTAAAGTCGATGTTAAGTTCTCTCAGCTTATTTCATATTTATCCATATTGAACTTTATGTTATCTTTCATTGTTAAAAAAGAAAAATGTATATGAGACGATAAAATGTTTGACGGATATTTGATTGGTTATATCAATACAAAGAGAATGTTTACTAAGAGTTATAGTAATAATAATAATAATAATAATCATCATCATAAATTTGCTTATTTATTTTGAATCTTTCTCCATTTTCCTCCTCTCTTTAATTTAAAATAACTGATTGAAAATTGATTGGTTATCTCAAAGGAAAAAAATGATGATAATAATAATAATAAGCATAATAATGATAAATTTGCTTATTTATTTGTTTTGAATCCTTCTCCATTTTCCTCCTCTATTTTATTTAAAATTATTGAAAATTGATTGGTTATCTAAAAAAAAGAAATATAATAATAATAATAATAATAATAATAATCCAGTTTTTATTTTGAAGGCGTGTACCGGATGTGAGGTTTCCCCGCTGAGGCTAACTTGGCAGCGGCAGAGCTGTCAGTGGAGCAGCCCAGTGGTATCGACAGGCAGGGAAAGCCCTCAGACAGTAAGTACAGTGTCTCCGGTGAAGACCGCCGCTCCGCTCTCTGCTGGCTCTACTGTGAGGGCTGCGCCTCTAAACGGACTGAAAACACTTCAACACAGCGACACAAAGCTGTAGCATTGATTTGTTTGTAGGGGGGACATGGCTGATGTAAGTTCAAACGAGTCGTCCACCGCGGACGTGGCGAACAGGTTTGCTCGCAAAGGTGCTTTGAGGCAAAAAAACGTCCACGAGGTCAAGAACCATAAATTCATAGCCAGGTTCTTCAAGCAGCCGACTTTCTGCAGCCACTGCACCGACTTCATCTGGTAAGGCTTCCGTCTCCCACCTCCACCCCCCTGACTGCTGCCTGTTGCATACTGCTAACTTCAGCCGAGTGCACTCTGCTCGATGATGTAACGCAACTTTATGATAACTTTTCCGTCTTTAACCTGCAACCCACGCGTCTTCAAGACTTCCTGAGTGGTAGTGACAGAACATGCAGTGTCCAAAAGTCGTCAGTGTCCTCCTGAAGTTAATAGATTTAACTCAATGGTCCCAGTTTGTCCCAGCAGTCCCATATGGGAGGAGTTCTGCTGCTGTTTATGTTATTAGTGCAGCACTTAAATAATAACTGTTTGTGGCAGAGTGAGTCAAACTTAAGTTCAGGGCTGTGGTTTTATACACACTCTCCAACTGGGAACATTCCCAGTGAGAAACAGGGAAATTACAGCAGCCATTTTCAGTGTTGTGGCCCCAGTAAATCCCAGAACCCCTGTGTGGGAACAACTTCAGTGTTGCATAAACATAAATTAACACATTTCTGCATGAGTGACGTTGGCTCAGTCTTGACAGGCGATCAGATGACAACTGTTAAAGTCCACTTTTATTGTTGTCTTCCCTGATTAACACATCACTGCTGTGCAGCTGCTGAGATTGGACCTGGTTAAAGTCTTTGGATGAGTAATAGGTTCCCCCTTCCTGGCACACAGTCGGCTGTGAAAGCTTTCCATCTACTGGTTTTTACAGTGGAGAACAACTCAATTTATTTATTGGTAAAAAAAAAAACCCTTGCATAACTGCTGCTCACTGTATAGATTTGAAGCAGAAATTCTGCAGTACACATATGGAAAAGCACTTCACCTACACTGCAGGAAAATGGCTCGACACATGCACATGGTTTTCAGCTGAGGCACAGTGATGCCTTTATGCTGCAGGTTTTTCCATCAGTGACACAGTGTATTTGGAAAGTATGACAAAACTTATGTTTCTGTGCCTTTTCTAGTGGGATGTCAGCTCAGTAATATCTTAAGTGTGAGAGGAGTAAACTGGGAGACAGCTTGGTAGAGCTGCACCCATGTTTACCGTCCTCTGCTGCTACAGGTGGGAGTGTGATCTCAGGCCCTTTATTGTGGGTGGCGTATAACCTTGACAGCGTTACAGCATGACCTTTGCCCTATTAAACATCACTCCTTAGCAAAACACGAGCTCGGCGTGACACTTGAAGGCAGCAACTTGTTGCTTTGCTGTATAGATTTCAGGAAGGAGCCTCTTTATGTAAGTTTAGGTGCTAAATCAGACTGGGACATCAGGTCATAGTTTGTGGTGTTTATCTCAGTTTCAGTTTCAGTTGTTGAGTTGCTATTTTTGGAGGAGCATTTTTTCCTGTCCTGACAGTCTGATTGAAATCAAATCAATCATTTGACAGCAGCAGAACATACACTTTATGGCCAAAAGTATGTGGACACCATGGTTATAATAGATTTGACGTTTCATTTGGTTTATTTTATTTTAGTTTTGACTACATGGTAAGAGAACTGAGTTGGGATGGCTGTAAGGTTTAAATCTTTTGAATGGGGAATGCTCTTTCACTAACACACTCAGAAGACAACTTGTCACCTGATCTGCTAAATTATTTAAATCATGATCTTGGTATTTCATTTTTTTAAGTTTGAGTTTTATTTAAAATTTTATATAATAACTTTGGTGGACACCCAAACATTACACCCACATGTGACTGTCAAACACAGTATTCAGAAACCATGGGTGTTAATCTTCCGCTAATGAAGCCTACTCTCCTAAGCAAAGGCTCTATAAGATTTTGGAGCCAGACTGTGGGGAATTGTTCCCATTTGGCCACAAGAACGTCACCAAGGCCGACAGTGATGTTGGCAGATAAGATATAGCTTACAGTCAGTGTTTGTATTCATTCCAAAGGTGTTGGATGGGGTTGAAGTCAGGGCTCTGCACAGGCCAGTCAAGTTCCTCCAAGCTCAGGAAATGTCTCTTTAGAGCCCCTGCTTTTTCACAGGGGCAAAGTTGTCGTGTTGAAACATGAAAGGGCCTTCCCTGAGCTGTTGCTATAAAAATGCTGTCAGAAATATCACTATAGTCTTTAGATATAACATGTCACTGAACTAGAGCTGACCACATCATGAAAAACACAGGTGTCCACATACTTTTGGTCATAATGTGAAGCTGGGAGTATTTTGTGTTCTGAAATATCCGCTTTGATATTTTGGTTGGAAGATGACACCAATGCTTCCAGTGAAATATGGAAATTTGCTCTTGTTTAGTAGTGAAGGACCTTATGCAACACCCTGTCCCTGGTATGAATGAATGAATGAATGAATGAATATACTGTGTATATGTCTGAATGAGTACGAGAAAGCTAACTGTGATTTAATTCAGCCTTCTTTGTTTTTGCAGGGGGTTTGGAAAACAAGGATTCCAGTGCCAAGGTAAAAACTAAATTAACTGACATCTGACTCATTCAGATAAAATGAGACCCACGTGTGTGTGTGTGTGTGACGTTACAGTGAGTCAAACATCCACTTTAGTAGATTCTGCTTTCCTCTGTGCTCTTCATACACCGTCCTTTGCTTCTGTACACTTGTCTGTCGTAATGTCCGCCACCTGACCCATCACATTTAGGGTCGATCCACTTTTCTCTTTTGTTTGATGCTCGCTGTGAAACCCCAGCTGCGTTTCATGTGTACAGCCAACATGAGAAAAGGATGTTTGATGGTCTGTGTGAATAACCGATTTGCCTCCTGTTATTTCTGCTAACTGCTGTCCTATGACGAATATGATGAGGAACGGTGTTGGTGTTGTTTTCATGCACCGACACTATTCCCGTTCTTGATTTGTTTGCTATTTTGCAAGCATGACATTATTTGTTTACCCACAGTCAGGGTAGTGTTATTGTGGTCTAAATCATGTGGCCTGAAGAAAATGAGGCTTGAATAATATTGCTTTTTATTATTTTAGATCAGAGCTGGCAGCATAACACCAAAGGGGGGATCTGTTTCTAGTTCTTTTCAGCTTGTTGCTGAATTAGATTTAAAATGTTAATTATCACAGTGATAATTGGAATCTAATGTGCTATTTAGCTGTTTACTATCAGTAAAGTGCCTCCTTTTAAGTGACGCTTTTGCTCAGTGACAACAGGCCTGTGGGTAGGGAGCAGTTTGGCAAAAGGAGACTGATGGAAGTGTGTTTGAGCTGAACACAGGAGAATGACAGGTGAGACTATTTTTGAGAGAAGGAGGGGACAGAAAGTGAAAGCCATGAGGACAGAGAGGATTAGAGAGGAGGTGTATAACACGCAGATACGAGCACATCTAGTTCCCCACGTCAGCCCCCACATCAACAGCATCACTGAAGGTTGGATTTCATATCAGCCCGCCATTTTGAGCCTCAGCATGCATCAACTCTCAGAATTCCTCATCTAATGTGGAAACGTTTGGGCTTGCCAGAGTCTGACTCTGATGGCGAGTGCTCAGGTAACAGTGCAGATGATGTTAAACTGATGTTTCACTTAAATAGACTTTCTCACATGTTTGTTTTAGTGCTAAAAAAATATTCAGAGGTCATTCTTCAGTATGGCTGGATGTCATTCTCAGTTTTCTTTTTTGATTTGTTAAATCACTGAAATATATAATTATCTTTAACGAGGGACTTGAAGTAAAGGGACACAGAAAATACACAATGACGCTCTTTACCAGTGGTTTTAAAATGCTTTTTTGGTGATCTGATTACAAGTAGACAGCGCTAAATACAAGTGTAAACAAGCACCAAGGTGCATCATGATCCAATCACTCAAACCACCCAACATATACTCATACAACAGTTTGTATGATACCTATTAAATTAGTGCCCCATGAATTAGCGCCCCTACTGGTTAGGTTAGGTTTAGGAAAAGCATCATGGTTTGATGTCGTCACGCTATGTATGTAACGTAAAATTACTTACTAAAAGTAATATGACAACGTGATGACGTACCCTAAAATAACTCAAAGTTCACTTGGCTTTACATGGGACACAAACACCCATCTCCTTGAGGAAAGTCTTGTCTTTGTTTGATCTATCCACCTCCCTAACCTACCTATTTATGTGGACTTTATACTCTTTATACTACTTCCTTGTTTACTCCGGTCAGCACATCGGTCATGTCTCCCTGACAAAGAAAATAACAGGAAAATACGTCATCAATGCAGGACATGGTGGTTGTTTTTGTGACACTCCATGACTTACCTATTTTATGACGACTTGAATGAAGCACTGCATCGTTTTGTCCTATGGAAGAAGACCTGTTGAATTTTGCTGACAGCGAGTGTGGGCATAGGAACTGTGCGTGGGGCCCTTTGACCTTCTAGCTGAATCTGAACACAAGTGGTCAGGTGCAGATGCATGATAGACACACAGGTGTGAATGGTGATGTGTCTCGAATGTGTACTTGTGTTCAGATACTAAAACGCATTTTAAAGGCCAGTGTAAACAGGGTCAGTGATACAATTTATAAGAAGTACAACATATATAAAACATTTCACAAAGCTTTTCTAGTTATAAGCATGGACCAAAAACATTGTCTCTCATTTACGATGTCGAGACACTGAATTAAAATACTCCCACATATTGTTATTGTTGTTGCATTTTTACAAAGTGTAATTTCTGGTGTAATTTTTGTAGAAGTTGTAACACTAATTAGCCATCTGTGACAAAGTGTCAAATATTTTACAACTGCAAAAATTAAACATCCAGTGAATGACTTAATTGGAAACGCTCTCGACGGATTTACTTCTTACTGAGTAGAATGGAAGACAAAAGATAAACACAAACATAAACACTTTGCCATGCAAGGCGTTTGATCTCAGTGATTCAGAGGCGCTTCCCTTTAGTGTGTCAGAGAGAGTGAGACATACAGAGGTCTTACTCATAATACTGATACATACGGGTGGTTCATAGTGTCGTGTGTAAGAGCATGTGTCTGGGAAACGTTCACATATAGAAACATGTGTGCCCATGACTATTAAAATTCCAACACCCACTCCTCTGTGTGATCTCTCATTGAGGTGAGATGCAGTCTGCTCTCTAGTACTCCTACTTGGGTGAAACCAGGCTCAGTAATGAGTCAGTCCGAGGTGTCGGGAGTGTTGACAGCCTAACATGTTTTTGCATAACCTGACATTATCGTCAGCGTGTCCGCCAACCCCCTCCTCTGCTTTCACAGGAAGTTGTCATTTCCATCCTGCCTCATTGTTACAGTCACGGCTTTTCATGCAGGAGATGATAAATTGAATGATTAGAAGGACGTCAGAGAGACAGCAGCACAGTGCGAGAGAGGTCTTACTCACAAGTGGTGCTTTGGAGATTTTTCCTCAGACAGCGGAGGCTTGACTGCACCCCTCAAAAACTGACCACTCCTCCTTCTTCTTCTTCCACCATAAATCCATTCCTGGACCTGTTAAATAAATAATGCGTGCCTTATCAAGATGAAGGTCGTTACACTGCTGCTATTCAAAGAGAGAAAGGTCCCCACTTTATAATATCTGTTTAGCCATCAATTATTAAACTTAAGCTTCTAGAAAATGAGGGTTGAGTCCTCCAGCAGAGACTACGAAGCCTCTCAGTCACTACTTGAAAATGATAAAGTGATAAACTGGAGAGTGGCATTTCTATAACAAGAGTGACATTTACTCTTCAGTCCCACAAATGTCCCTTTTCCAAGAATAGGGTGGGCTGCACACTGTCACCTCACGTATGTTTATAGTGTTGTCAGCTGGAGCGTTTCTGAAGCTAAATAGTGTCATATATTTAAGCTAATTCAGTGTTTATGCTTGTACGGTTATTTTTTAGATTAGACATATGAAAACATACAAAGTATATAACAGGTGCCCGATAGGATGTCAGATCTTAGATTGTCATTGACAATAAAGCTTTTAAATATTGAGTAATCATTGAAGTCATTTTTAATGCAGGTTTTTGCTGGTTTTCTCAGTCTTCTATACACATTATGTTAACACCTTTGGATTTTGGACAAAAACAAGCAATTTCAACTTGTCAACGTGGGTCTTGGAAGGTAGTGATTGGCAGTTTTCAGTCATTTCTGACATTTTATAGACATAAATCACCAGCTAAATAGGGCCAGGTATCAGTACTTGATGCTTATCGACTGAAATAACCCAGTGCCAAGTAGTACTGAAACGCTTACGGACCGTCCCGACTCCCCAGTGGATCAGCAAACTTTCTGTTGCTGCCATGACAGTCAATTAAATGTCTGCCAGATTAGCACGAGCTAACACAGCAGCAGCGGCTAACATCAGACACCAAGTTACTAAACGGTCCTAATAAACTCACACTGACACCGAAACGGCTCAGCCCTATTGTTAAACCCATCAGTAACACAGTGACAGGGTAGCCCTATCACTGTATGTGTATGGCTTGGCCGACTCTTACAACTCCCTCTTACAGTCTCTGATGTGGTGAAGTAAAGTGCAGTGTACTTGACAGAGTTGGCAGTTCAGTGTGCTGAGATGCCACCAAAGGGCCACTCCGCTCACATTTTGGGTACCTAATGAAGTACTCTCTTGGTATTGGTTTCACTTTAAAGGTACTGGTATTGGTAGTGGTTGTAATTTTTTGAACAATACCCAGCCCTACAGTCGATCCAGCAATTGTCAGTTAAAGCATAAGATGTGGTGATAATACTGCATTCTACCCCCTTACCCCCCTGCGTCTCATATGCACATTGTATCTAGATATGATTTAACCTGATTATGTTTACACCTGGTATTAATACACGTCTCCAGTGTCAATATAAAGGTCTGATTGCTCTCTTCAGCTCAAACAGCCGTTTGTTGTCCACCATTTGCTCAGCCATTGCTTCATAAATGGCCTGGTTGCCAAGTTGCCAAGTTTCGCTTGCATTTACACTCGTGTTCAATGTGGTCACAATGCGTCACTAACGACTGTCCCTGAGGTGGTTTGGCTGATTGGATCACAGTCCATGCTCAGTGATTTTTGGATGCATTTACACCTGTAATTTTATGTGATAGAGCACTATCCAATTGCAATCTGATCACCCAAAACACATTTTAACGCAAGGTGTAAAGGGGGTTTATTATGTGAGGGTATAGTGGAAGATGTGAGCATTGTCCATAGTGCAACACATTCAAATCAGCTGTTTTTTGTGCTGAACATGACCTAATGTGGGTGCAGGTGAAGAAAAAGCATCAAAGCACTCTCAGCCTGACACTTGCAATGAAATGTTAGAGCAAAGTTAATTTTTGAGGAGACTTAATGTTGTGGAAACAAACAAGCCTAGCTGTAACCAGCTCTCTAGATTTTATCTGCACGGTGAACGATCTGCCTGTCCTCACCTGGCTACTTCTCCTGTGGAGTCTTATTTCAAGGCTCTGGCCTGCTGCCGTTGTGCAGCAGGGTATCTCAAATTAGTTTAGTTGACATTGTAATACGGCCGGGCAATTTGTACCCGTGTCACTTAGCAGATTTACTGTTCACCTCACACTGTGAGCCTGGGTTGAGGGTAAGGGTTTCTCATTTGGTTTTCGTCTCTCGAAGTTCTGATTTACCAAGGGTTAAGCAGTCAGTATAACCCTGTTCTGTGACCTGTTTCACATTAATTCAGATAAACATATTCATAGTGAGCCACAGTCTTCTGTTGGCCCTTCTTAAGTGTTTAGGGGTCAAGTGCCTTCTTCAGAGGCACCTGTGTCAACAGACACTTGTTGAAAGGAGTGTAATATTCATTCTTTGCTCCAGATTGTCTTGCCAATTTGGGATTTCTACCACTTACTGACTTCTCTAACAGGATGTAGGTGGTATCATAAGACCATTGTGCCCTGCCACCTAAACAGTCCCACAGTATTGTATTCTATTTCAGGTTTTATTAATAACACGCTTTTTAGTCCATCTAACTCTGCAAATGCTCACTCTCTCTTTTCACAGATATCTTAACTTAGCCCCCAGAGCTTTGGCTCACAAATTGATGTTCTTTTTGGCGTCTTGGTATAATGGTGAATGCAAAATCAATATAAAAACAGCCCTCCATAAACTGCTACTTTTTACCGACTATAAGTGTCTCAGGTAAATTCCTCTTAAAGGACATATTTAAACAAAGACTAGACAGATAACTAGACATGAGATGACAAAGGAATGAAATGAGAACCAGATGGCTTCACAGAATGTTGTTCTTGTTATTCTAGCGGAAACAGTATTCACGTGCCTCAGGCAATATATAGTATAGTTACTGTAGAAGTCTCATTTTCTGCTCCACACACTGCTTGTTACGCAGATAATTTCAGGAGTGTCGCTGCATTCGATGGATTTGTGCTTGCTCAATGGTTTCTTGAGGAGGACCTTTAAGTTCCTTGGTGGGTTGGATGTTTATTGGCAGACTTTAGACAACTGAAATGCACCCGAGGCTCTCCAATGTTCCCTGTTTGATGCACAAGAGGAGAAACTAATGAATTTTGCTGTCACCTCCCACGAGAGAAGTCTACTTGATGTCCAGCTACACAAGTGAGGGCATGCACTGATCAAAGGTGACGCATTGTTGACCCCTGGTTCACCCTGCTGGCTAAATGCATTTGGACCAATTGCTATTTATTAGGATTGTGTTTCCGTAATGAGAATCCAAAAACAACAGCAAACCTGCCACAGAAACTAAACTGTGCTGCAGTATGAACCTGCCACACATTATGATAACTGTAACCAACCAGTTACCCATTAAATAAACCAGCCCTGCCTCTTTGTTACTTTGATGGTTAGTGGTCTTGTTTGATGTGTAAGATCACACCTAGACAGTGTCAGACAAATAATCATGACTACAAATGTTTTCATTCGCCGAATACCATCGATGCACAGTGTCTATGTTTACCTTGTGCTGTTCAGTGTTTGGACAGTAGTCAGAATATCCTTGTGCACATCCGCCACCGTGTCATCCCATTAAGGCCCCTGTTGACAGTCCATGGTCCATGTTTGTGCCAGCTGGTACACACATTGTACTATTATTTCTTGTTTTTTTTCTTCATCTGAGCGCTACATGCTACGTTAGAAGCCTAATGCTCAACGTTCAGCATCCCTGCAATGTCAGTGGTTGCCAGAAACACAAGGCTGATTGTGTACACATTATCTAACCATTGACCTCACTTCATTTGATATCAGAGGTGTGCATTTGAGTGACATAACTTGGACTTGAATCAGGCTCAAGTCACAAATTGGATGAATTTAGACTTGAGACATGATTTTGGACTTGTGACTTGCAAAACAATGGCTTGGTCTCACCATCTGTTAGATATAGCACGGTTGAGAGTGTTGTCCAATGACTACAAATTGCAAACGTGATGACTGAAAATATGAAAATAGAGGCATCAAGACCTAACAAGCAGCCAGCATCCAACGTTGCCACAGCTCCATTTCTGTTGTGTGGCAAGTTTGTGCGTCACACAGACTGTGATACATCGCTTCACGCTTTTATTTCTCCAGGGAGTTACACAGCCTGTAATAAACTCCATCTTTTCATGAGGGTTTATTACAATTTCAACCTCAGATGGCCTGAAATAAACCACGCTTATGTGTGCCTCAGTGAGTAATGCTTTTACAGTGAAATTACTTGAAAATAGCGCAGCTTTGCAGTATAGTAGCCAAGCAGCTATTTTCAGTTGTGCTTTCATTAGGCAGTAAAAGATACTGCATTGCCAGTACACAAAGCTTATTTTTCAGGAGTAGTGTCCTTAGTTTTTTCTGTCAAATAGAGCACAATTACATTAATTTGGTGGTGTAATAGCAGTGAGCAGAAAAGTAGCAGGGCTTTAAAGCTCTCAGTGATAAAACTTTGAAGTACTAATCCAGCGGGACTGTTGCCATTTTTGCAAGTGCCCCTTCAGATTCTGGGCATGCTAAAAATGAATTCCAGTGTCAGAGTTAGCAGTTTCAACGTGTTGTTCTCTCCAGTTTTCTGTTGGCATTTTTTTTGTGGTTTGTTTGGTTATTTATTTATCCAGCCACACAAACTTCAAACAAAAAGGACAGAGCCTGGGCATCGTTTTTCATTTCTGTTACTGTTTCAGCTGTGAAAGCCTTAAACTGAATTTTCGTACCATCATTTTGCCCTCCAAGAAATGATTCTGCAAGGAAATGATCCGTGACAGACACATGAAAGCCCTGCTGACTGTGGTCCTGGGTTTCTCACTAGCCCACAGCCTCGGTCGGAGCCGTGAAAACCCCAGGCCACCCTGCTGCATCTGTTGCTTTATCTCTGTCACCTTGGCGGCCGTGCCTTTGTTCACACCCTCCTCTCTGCTGTAAAGCGGCGGCATACTTAGAACAAAGAAGCAGATTAATTGCAAACTGCTTTGATGCTAACAGCTGAATTTTGTTCATGTAGCAAGTACACTGCCAGCTCTCTTCTTTTTCTTCTCCTTTCATCTCTTTGTCTTTTTACTGATTTGTTTGTTTCCTCTGTCATTTCTTGGGCTCACAGCCAGAAAGCTGCCCTCTACAGTGCCCTCTGCCCGGGCTGGCGGCCCATGGGGTTGCTTCTATATAGGGCCAGTTTCTTTCTCTCTTAAACACGCGCACTCCCACATATCCAATCCCTTCATCTCATGCTGCTAATAAAAAAGAAATTAACAGTTGGTTTGGTTTTCTTCTCACATAGTTAACACGGCATGGACATGCTCTGACGATTAAGATGTTCTAGTGTTGAAGTTCCCTTTGTACTGTTTTGGCCCAGATTTAGATGGACATCAAGATGCAAGATTCAGTCTTTTGAATGGAGCAGAGCAGAGAAGAGGCATCATGATGTGTGTGTGTGTGTGTGTGTGTGTGTGTGTGTGTGTGTGTGTGTGTGTGTGTGTGTGTGTGTGTGTGTGTGTGTGTTTATGAGACAGAGAGGGAAGGGGGCAGAGTTCAACATAGGCTATATTTAGAGTCGCTCCCCGGTCCCCTGAAGAGACACACTGCTATGCATAGGGCTGGTTCTGTTTATAGGAGGACACTTGCTCGGTCTTTAGATGGCCACTGTGTGATTACATAAGGGGACACACACGTTAGTCAAGTTTTGCAGATGTTAGCAACCTCGTGACTTCACCAGGGATGTATGTTCAAGCCTCACTGTTGATGCTTTTTTCTATTTTTTTCAGCATCTTTATGTTCTTCCTCAGAACAATCAAAAATACACCAATCAGTCAGATGATAGTATTATAAAAAAGAAACCTTGGGATTAAGCAAATTTGGTCATTTTAATGCTGTTTTTTTTTCAATTTCAACATATTGATAAAAACTTAATCCTTTGCAAATACAATGGTTGTATTTCTACAGTTCTTAATGCCCTAGTTGTTCATTATTTCTTCCTGCTACAGAAATTTGCAGCCAGCATTTACTGTCTGGACACAATTACCCTAATGACATTTGTTTGTCTGGTATACATAGAGAACAGAGGCACAGTCACTGATCCATTTAATTTAGTTCAACAGAAGGAAACATGGAGATTATAGCACAGTAAACTGATACAGTGACAATGATGCAAATTCAAGACAATGTATTGCCCATGAACAAAATACACACATCTAATAAACCATTGACATTATTTCTCATATCAGTTACTAATGTCACATCATTTTAAAGACTTAAATCATGTCAGATAAGATTTGTGTTGAGGCGACTTCACTATCAGCTTATGTGACTTGTGACAGAACCATAGCAGTGGCGGTTCTGTCACCACTGACCAAAGAGTATCACGTTTTTGTTTGGTGCCTTTTGTTCAATAAATCATAAAGATCAATATGATTTTATTCAGCAGTCTACTATGTGAGCAAAGATTTTAGTTAAGAATTTCAGCCCTCAGAATCACCTGCTATAGATCTGTATTTTGACCAGAGCCATGTATATATAGTAAATGTGTTTCCCAATGAAGCTGTTTAAAACTGATATCAACCAAAAATATCACTGTATCAATATTGGCATGGTGCTTTTCCTTATAATAGTTGAACACGTCCTTCACACAAACTGACAGAGACTTTCACCTTGTAGAAATTAGTTATTGCTTCTGTGTTTGACACCTTTAAATCATGGACGGTGATCAGGACCATGACCTGTACAGTGCTCCCTGGTGCCTGAAGAGATATGGCCTGTCTGACAGAGACCATAATAACTAACGCTGTTCGAGCAAATCCCCAGCAGTAAAACCTCTCACTCCTAAAGCCTCCCCAGCTGTAAAAGGACCACCACTATAGATTCATGTATCTTATAGAAAGTAGTTAAAACAAGCTATTAATTTTGACATCTTTCAGTCCACACTGCTGTCTGATCCATAAGCACAAAAAAAAGATGATTGTAAAACCAACATTAACGGGACAGTGAGGTACTCACGGGCAGTGATATTAATGCATTGTCATTACAATAAACTCCTTAGCTGCCTTGTCAGATGAAAATGAACAGCAGCAAAACACTTCATAGTCACAAAAGCTCTCAAAAAGCTTTTTAAGTAGGTGCTGCTCATTTTTGACTGGCTGGTCACCTCTTATTCAGTCTTTAATAGTAACCTGTTGGACAACATGAGCAGCAGGCAGCAGCATTATCTTATAACTAATTTATAAAGCTGAGATGTGCTCTGATTACCAAAAAACAGGTGTTTTTAGTGATAGTCAAAGGCAGTGGCTTAGCATTGGAAAGACACAGATGGGTGGCAAATTAAAAACCAACATAATGGGCCCTATTTAAATGATCTGTTGAGCGTGGTCTAAAGTGCACGGTGCAAGTGCATTTAGGGTGTTTCCAACTCCACTTTGCTGGTTAAACAGAGCATAATCTAAGTGCAAAGTAAGATGCAAGGGGCAGAGGGGTTGTATTTATTCCCTTAATTAATCACAGGGCGTAACACGAAATCAGTTAATCAGAGTATCTTCTCCCTTTCTCTTTTAAAGCCAGGTGTACCTGGAGCACTGTTGTTTACATGGCGGATCCAGCTAATTGGAGAAGCAAGCTGTTTTCTGCAGTAAAAGAAGTCAGTGCAGCAAATATTGTAGTACATTTTAGCAGCAACACTAAAACCTGTAGCTATAAACTTGACAGAGGAAACAGAGCTAAACATTAAGCTTCTAAAATAATGGATTAAGTTAGGCTGCTCCTTGTGTGTAATTGCGCACAGTTTCTCTTTTAATGGGGAGTCGGACAGCTGCTCTGCTCTGCTCTCTGCTATGTTTACATTTTTAGAGAATGTAATTTCTTGGCATTAATAATGCATCACTTTACCGACCTTCAGCCTGTGTGTAACAAGCAAAGTGCACATGTGTTGTGGGTGCATCTTACCCATCTGAATTTTGTGCCCTTCAAATAGCAGTAAAACACTGTACCATTAACTTTAGATCAGGTTTTTGTTAATCAATAGTGCAATCAATTTCTGCAATGGTGTGAAACTATTAATGAGAGTTGTGCTGCGTTTTGCGTCGCTAAGATAAGGTCCATAGTGTAAGATCACTTCAAGCCTCCAGAACAGCTTTAATGTGCCCTTATTCTACAAGTCTGTTGTGCAGTACTGGTCAGATGTTACAGTGTTCTTCCAAACAAACATAAGCCGTCACGTCTAAGAACAAACAAACATGTCTAACCTGTTTGACAGACCTTGTGGTTTTGGCCCATGTACCAAATTTTAACAGTTTCAGTGTTAGCTAATCCCTCCATATCTTTGTTTAGCTATGTTTAGTTGAGACTAAATAAACTGTTTCAATCAGTTTGGCTTTTTTTTAGGTGGCACTCTCCCTGTGGTTGTAGAAAGGATGTAGCGCTGTTGTGAATTGTACAGAAAAATGCCTGAGCTGATTTTATGCAGTCATCTCTCTGCAGTATTTGGATGAATGTAGTTATAGTCCTGGGAATGCTGGCTGCTGTAAATTGGCAGCGCCACTGATGCTTTCTATTAGCATACCTCTGTACAAGTGGGTTTTGTGTTTTGATTTGCAGAAGTGTGTGTTGTTTACTGTAGGTAAAACTGATGTAAGGCATGTTGCGTACATGTTGACGTGTAGTTTCTATTGCCTGTGGCCAACTTCATTCCCAAGTGTTTGAAACAGACATCAATATTTCCCAGTGCGATGTGTTTTGATCAAATGTAGCAGACGGGTTCAATGTCAAAATGTGATTCCAAATATATTACAAAGCTAATAAAATGCAAATGAATGTCACTGCTGACATACAGTATGTCCTTAGCTGAATAAAGCCCTAATGATAACTTTGGAAGGTGAACTGGGGGTGCTGGCGAGCGGCTTAGTTCTGACCAGAAACAGCATTGCCAGGGCAAACTGAATGTCCGTCTTGTATTTCCCTGAAAGCCTCTTGTCTCTCTTCCTGTTTCTTGCCAATCAATTCAGACCAGCTGCATTAAGATTAGACTAATCCATCATGGCGGTCTGCATTATTTATCACCTGAATTCCCACCATGCATTTGGGGAAATGCCCTGTTGTGTTCAAAATGCGCCTCATAGCTCTAATGTGTTTGGCACTGTATAAAGTCGTGTTTGCATAGAAAAATGCTGCTGTTCGTTTGTGATATTTGTCAGCCTGGAGGGACTGTGTTGGAATATGTAAATCCCAGCGCTTACAAAATGAGCATTCATCATAAATATTGCTTTTTTAATTTGTGCGACGGAGTGCTGATGTTCAGTCAAATATGTCAATATTTTTAAATGGAGTTGTGATGTTTGTTGCTCCCTTGCTGCAGCTCATCCCTCCCAGCTTCAGAGACTGTATTAGATTACCTTCTTGGCTTCCATGGAGACCTGGACGACACGTTGATGCAAATCTGCTTGTCTCTTGGCACAGGACGGCTCCTGCACGGAGGGAAATACATCCTCTGACACCTGCATGTCATGAGATAATAGAGCCCTGTTCAGTTCCTGATTGCATGCTGTCATGATGCAGCCCAAATCTGTTTCACAGTTTGATAAGGGGATTTGAGCACAGGAAGGGAACTGACTGAGCAGTCCCAGGTGGGATGACGTCCATGTTCCTGCTGTCATGCTGATGCCACACGGAATTTGAATGGTCAGATTTTCCCGTGTCTCTTTGTCAGTTAGAAGACGCAGCAACAGCAAAGCCTCACATGGCTTTGTATTGTTGTCAAACTTTGACAAACAACCCAGAGCTCCTGGATTTTTTTTTTATCTTGAATGTTTGCTCAAGTACTGAATTTGACCTTCACATGTGACCAAAACTATGTAGGAATGTCCACTGATTCCATGTTGATATGACACTTCTAAAACAAAACAGTGAAGTTTATGTCTTTTATTTTTCTTGCTGTGTGATTTCACCGGTTGTTGTTGTTACTCAAATTTACATGCACCCTCTGCACGCTCTGCAGCCCATTCTCATTCCTAGGTCATCAAACACTGACACTTTGTCACGCCCCCTCATTAGCGACTTATTCAGACTGTAAGGTAAAAAGTTGTCATTCATTCTCATGCATACTGCACATGGTTAGAAAACTACTGTGTTAAGCTAACTAGTAGACTAGGATACGTCCCCCAAATGTGTACTGGTTACAGAGCCGATAAGTTGCACAAAAGTGTAGCATGGCAAAGCTAATGCAGCCCTTACTTTCAAGTACAAGTGTTTTTTGTACTTACACCGTGCATATTCGATAAATATTCAAGGGAAAAGTTTGCATGTCTACTCACGTCAGTAGTGCTGTGGAATTCTCGCTTTTTAAAAGAGGAAAACTTAAATCTGTGTGGTTTAAACATAATTAGAGTTGACACAAACAGCTGTTTTGTGTTGTACTGACATGCTGTTAAAATGATGCGATCCACATGGAGTATTATTTACTAGCCTCTGTTGGATGAGTGTTACATTTTTCTAAACCTGAATGCAACAGCAATCTGTCACTTTTCTCAAAACTGCCGTTCTGCCCTTTTCTTACAGCATCAACATAACTACAGCGTTTATTTGAAGCAACAGTAAAATGTGACATAACTTATTTTGAATAACATCAGTGTGACATTTCCCATGCTTGGCCTTTTTATGTATGAGCTTGTTTTCGGGCGTATGTGTGTATATTGATGTATGTGGAAAAAGTCTGTATGGACAGCGTATCCATGTAGAGTCAGGTGAAAGAGAGGGCCCTGTCAGCAGCTCGGTGTCGTGGCGTCTGCTCTGTGTTTGCTTGGGGAGCTTGAGCTCCTGCAGGAGGAAGCGTTTGGCAGCTCAGTCATAATGGACTCAGGTTGAGAGCGTGCAGATACAGCATAACGAGCCAAAGTGGTAAGTCTCAACTAATAGTGACTGATTCCCCGTTGGCATAGTAAAGAATTGTTATAGTTGATATTTATTGGCTAGTTTTACAGGGCTAGAATATACAGATGTGTCATATTTATCATGGGAAATTATTTTTAATTTATTGTTCCGGCATAATAACGTCTTTGTACCACAAAACAAGCAACAACCTTAAGAACCATAAAGCATAAGACACTATGTAGTATCAGTAAGACGTGAGTGTGTCCCTGGACTAATGTAGAATTGGCTTATTTCTAGACTCACTACTTTGGAACAATGCCTAGCAAGCATAAGTCCCTATCACACATGCAGTGCAAACCTGAAATTATCTAGGCATTACCCAGAGGAGCTGTATGTGAGAGCGCAAATGTCCAAATCAGTTGGATCGGATGTTAAAAAGACTTTACCCTCCCAGCTCCTGAGTACAAAGTCTGTGTAATTTCTGATTCACAGCGAGTGAGTGGGTATGTTGATGACGTTTTTATCATGCAGCTCACACAAAACCGCAAGAAAGCAAACACGTGAGGTTGAGAAGGAAGGGTCAGTCATGCATACTTGGCAGCGAGAATGTTCAGCAGGAGAGATGAGAAGAAATGGGAACTTCTGTCGGTAGGGGTCGAAATCGAACTTGTCAGACAGTTGCATCGAACAGCAAGAAACTCTGTTGTTTATGACCAAATTATGAACCGGCTGTATTACTGTGGTGTAGTCTGTGTCATGTCGTGCCTCCTATATGCTCTACCCAGGCACCAACCCTTGCCTAAACCAAATGGAGTATCTCCAATAGGCGAGAATGCTTCTGACGTAAACAATCTCCTGTTGTGTTCATGTGGAAAAAATAGTTGTACATGGAGGAATCCACAGCCCAGTTGCTAGAAGAGAATGTTGGCATTGTACATTTCTGAAAAACGCAGATACGTGACATTTTTACCTTTCATACTCATCATATTAGTATTTCTAAAGTGACGTAGCTTTGATTACTTGTATATGAGCTGACTTGGTCATCGAGCAGTGGAGGGTATGGTGGATGTCATCACAGATTTGTCAGTGAGATGGCTGAGACATCAACATTTCCAGCCACCAAAAGCAGGTATTTGAAGCCAAAACATTTCCTAACCATAACCAGGCTGTTTTTGTGTCTAAATCCAACCACAGCATTTTAGAAACATAAAGAAATGTGAAGTATGAACATATTCGCTATATGTAAAAAATGTATATATCCGTGGTATGCAGAAATATACAATGCCAACATGTATTCTGAGGAGTGGGTTGGGAATCCATCATGTCTGAGACTGAGATACTATTTCTGCACTGACAGCAGCCTTTGTACTGTACTGTACAACATAATGCAACACAGCCGCAAACCACGCTGTTGCTCCTGTATGTTGCCCTCTCTGCCTTCACATATGGCATCAGCATTCCTGTCGAGTTGTTTGGGTCGTTGTTGAAAGGCATTCATGGAAGTGTAGCAGCATAACTAAATCTGAAGATGAGGCATGCTGAGGGCGCACAGAAACAAAAGAATGGCAACTCACAACCACAAGTGTAACTGTTATGAAGCCAGTGTCAGCACGCACATTATCCCTGCAGATACACAGTGTCCTTTCAGAATGCACCAATTTGTGGTAGTTAGGTGAGTGTGACCTATTAAAACGACCTGAGCAGCTGTCGTAATGGTCCTTAAAATCATCCATTTAGATGATTAAAGCCACATCTATGGTTTCATTGTTAAATCTACTTTCAGATGGTTGATGATAATGTTTTGTGGGGCAGAGTAGTATCATAGGTGCTTAATGGGAGCTTAAGGGTAGCTTTTACTTGAATAAAACACATTCAGACCATTTTTTGTGTGAATGGGACCACCTGTTGCTCTGTCATTTCCCCGTAGGAAGTGTGCCTGCTTACTGGGATTAACTTTTGGGCTGGATGTGAGCAGCAGGGAACAATCCTTCCCTTCACTTCTGAATCGATGCTGTAACACTGGCAAGTCACAAATCCCACATCTGTCTGCATGCAAAGTAGGCCTCTGGGCGGGCTGCTGTGTGCCGAAGCTGGATTGTCTGTCTTGCCATTTGACAAAGACCTTGTATTGACCTCTGCAGTTAAGTAAAACACTTAGTTTTAGCATGCCGCTTTACATTGATGGCTGGTGACCTTCAGAGATCCACACAGGCCAACATCTTGGGACCAGGCGCTCTCAGGATTAACTGATCACTGTGGGGCTTCCATATCACTGTGGATCTATAGCGGCAGGTCGGGTGTTAGAATTTACCTTTAATTGATAGCATTCATCTCATTGGTTTTAAAGGGCAGGCCTGACAAAAAACATGGGGAAAATCAAAGCAGGGATCACCTTCTTTTTTTTATCTTCTGAATACAGCAGCAGCAGCATGATACATGATAGGGAGCAGTGGTTTAAACTAAATGGAGAAGGAATTCCTTTAGAACCAGATTTTGGTATTATCACCTAAGCAGTCACACACAGCAATTTCCCATGTTTTTGCTTAAAGGGTTGGGAGAATTATTTATATATAAATGAGCTGGCGTACATATCTGAGGGGTGAATCTGTTCACAACCTCCCCATATTTTCACTCTTATTAAGGTGAAGTAAAATAGGGCCATATGACTCAGTGCCTCCACTCTGTTGTCTTTGAAATTTAATCTCAGCTACAGAGGCGTGGAGTGGTATTAGATTTTTCACCCTCAACTCAGTTTGGAAACCTGTTGAAATGTTTTCGGTGTCTCAAGAAGCCGGTTTGCAATAATGAGCTGCTGCAATTGATCGGGCAAGCAGCAGATTAAATCAGTCAGTTACCCAGATGGATTTGTAACACCAATTTCCTTTGTCACATCCTGGGGGAATTTGTGAATGAGAAACCTGATGAGATGAAACTGGGGAAAAGTTGTTCTAAATGTTTACCCAAGTATTTTTGTTTTTGCATCACTCATTTCTGATTAAACAGGTTTCAGCAGGGATACTTAACTTGATTTGCCTGAGGGCCTCTTTTGCAAAATGACAGAAAGCCAGGGACCAGTTAATAAACAAACATTAATACTATTTGGCAGTATATTTAATAAATATTGCCTGTTAACCACCTTTCGGCATTTGCTCTCCTCACTCATCTTTGCTAAGAGGTGAATCCAGTTGCAGCAGTCCAGCACTTGTCAGGTGTATGTAGGAGTGGATTTGAGGGCAAGTGGGGCTTAACCCCGACCTCTGATGGGAGGGTCCTTCCTGGCACTTTTTTTTTATATAAACAAGCTTTTTTTTTGGTTTTTAATGCACTCTGGCACCTTATTTACATTCAAAGTACATACGTACGTGTAAATCAATTTATTTTCAGTGTGAGTTATAAAATGGTTGGTGGGCCACCCTGTCCTAGGCCAGATTTGGCCTGCGGGTCCTAAATTGAGTGTCACTGTGCGACAGGCGTTTTTGTATTTGCTTTCCTCCTGTAGATTTCCACCCCCACCCCCTCTGGTGCATTATGCCGTAACAGAAGTGCCAGATCGCTGCCATCAGTTGCACTGAAGTCACTCATGGATTACAGAGTAGTGAATAATCCGGATGATGATAAGTTTCATTGGGCTCTATCATCTCTATCATCACCAGTATTTACAGCTGCATGTGAGTCGCTAAGCCTGTGTGTTCGAAATGCACAGGATGTTGTCCATTCTGCTGTATTAGTTTGCTCCAGTTTACACAAACAAATGCCCCCACATACAAACACACACACTCACACACACACACACACACACACACACACACACACACACACACACACACACACACAGATCGGTTTTAAGTTATTAAAAGTGTCATTTAGGTCTGTGTATCAACATCTGCTCCCTGAGAGTGGTTAGCGATGGCTGTCAGCTTAATCCATACACAGCAGCATATGGCCTGGTTTGTTATTGTTGTCATATTTGATCAGTTTTTCTTGTCTGTCACATATTCCTTGTTTTCTTATTCGTTTTCCTTTTACTCTGGGGTGATTTCACCCACACAGATCAATAAACTTTAATCTTATCTTAGACGACTGAGCAACACCAGGGGGTTAATTATATACAGGTGGACAACAGAAACCAAAACTTGTCAGTCTGTGTATCAACACCATTGCATCCTGTTGTACATGGGGACCTTATTATAAAACTTAATAGGCAGGTATAATAAAAGTCACTTAAAAGAACCCAGGCCACTGAAACAGGTGGCAATCTACATGAAAAACAACACACTATAGGAGATTTTAATGCATGGTATGTGTTTACATTCAAAGGAAAAAGTGATATGATGAAATACTCCTGTCTTGTGCTTTCTAATGGAGGCATTAGTCAATCACTGCTTGGGTGAAATAACAGGAAGTATTGTGCTCATTATTCTCATACTTTGGATTCAGCGAAATGGAAATCTGTGCAGAAACTGTAGTTTCATCCAGAAGTCCAGCAGGCCGATAGCTTTCCCATCTGGACTTTAAAGACTTTAACTTTTAACCCCCCCAAAAAATGTAGCATTTGAAATCCATGCCACACAGCGACAGACAGAAATCCAATTAACTCAGTATTTTTAGCTCAGAGACTAAATATTTGTCTGAAGAGGAAGGGTCTGTTTCTCTGTTCATGTCTGTCTCTCTCCCTTTCTCTTGCCTGCTCCCTAGAGTTTGTATTGCCCACTGAAGTCGAGGTGGTTTGACAGCAAACATGCCAAAAGTTTTCAGGCTGACACCTTGTGGGCCTAGGATAACCCAGACCACTGTAACTGAGTATACTGGATTCTGATAAGTCGAATCCCAGGGGTGGACGCAGTGTTACATAATATGAATTAATGAAAGGATATATGAGTGTGATTCATCAGAGATATCCTGTAGATATTGAATTGCAGCTTTATTGGATCATATGATTCATAATTATATATCCATTCTATTGATTTTTTCTTTATTTTTCCTTTTTAATCTTTTAACTAAGTTTATAGTCTGGTGTTTATTTAACTATTTTAAAGGTTATTATTATTACAGCTTTTAAACCTGTTGTATTGTCATCAGTTTTATTCTTGTTTTGTCCTTTTGATGTATTTAATGTAGTTCTTCAATCTAGTTTTTAATTTTACCCTGGTTTACTGCTATCACTGTTAAAGCTTTTAAAATGTATTGTATGATATTTGCATATTTTTTAATGTCTAGAGTACATTGGTCTCAACTTGTTAAAACGTTTTTTGGTCTTTTTGTTCTGTCTTGTCACTCATCTGTGAAGTACTTAGAACTGGAGTTTTGATTCTCTGGCCAAACCTGATTGGGCCTGACCCAACGGGTTTGGGCCAAACTGTATTTTCCCCAAATTTCTTGGGCTTTAAGTGGGTTGGGTTTGCTCTAATTTCCATGTGTTTGTTTTCAAAATGTATACTTTTAAGTTTGTGTAAAGTCATCAATAATGTATGGGCTGTGCTGCTATCGACCAATCCTGATTCCTGCCTCTCATTAATTAGGAGACATGTTATACAATCTCATTGATTATATATGACACACGACAGGGTTTGGGCTGTGATGAACAAGGCGCATGTTGGAGAGCATGTCACAGATGTCTGTTACCGCACTTAAAAGACTTTATTTGACCTTAGCGTGTAATAAATGTTTTAATATTTAAGATTTTTCTTTTGGCTTGGGCCCAAAACTGTTGCTATGGTTTGGGCGCAGGTTGAGCTGGGAGAGAAACTATAAACTACCTTTATGGAAGGTGCCTTACAAGTAAAGTTTAATTGACTGATTGACGACAGCTGTTGTTAGTGTTTCTTGTGTTTTGGTGCTGATGCAGACCAGGGCTGTCTTCACTTCAGCTGTGAGGCTGGTGTGCTGCTGCATGGCAAAGATGGCAACTCTGTTTTCTCTTGAAGCTAATGACTGTTAAGCCTTTTATTTACAACTGCTAGACTTTTCCTGTCTGTATGTTTATCTCTCTGTCATTCTGTTTATACAGATCATGCGTATGTCTTTGTGACTCAGAGGTAACATGAGCAGGGAGATCATAACAAGGCTCCGGCTAATGCTTCCGGCTGAATGAACAATTGAATTTCTCTGGCTCTTAACCATCGTCATTACGGTTGTGATGTGTCCTTACAGACACTTTGTGATGTTGTAGCGGTGAACTGTTCTTTATCCAAGCTTTTATGCTGCAGATGGTACTGAATGTGCAAGTGAAGTATCTCTGGATGCCTCGCTTTTCTTTCATTATATCCAAACATTTAAAAACCAAATAATGCCCTGGTGTGAAACAAAAGTCAGAGGCAACAGATTTGTGGTTTCATTTAATTTTAGACCCATCTGGGATGACATCCAGAAAAATATGAAAGCCATTTTATATTGTAGTCATTACCTTTTAAATTCTGCTTAGCAGAGAAATACAAAATACAGCAATAGAGAGCTGTGGACAATGTCAGGTCAATTATCCCTATTATAATTCAAATGACAATGACTATATCTTACAAAAGCTGTTATAATACTCATTACAGTGGTTCCTCTGCAGTAATATTTGGCAAAATAGCTTGAAACATGTAACGGCATGCACAAGGAAGGCTATTATATAAGTAGTTCGTCAGTCATATTGAATTGCTGAAGGTTGCACATTGTACAGTCTTGGAGGAATAGTGTCCTCACAAGCTTTTTAAAATGCAGCTTTTGTTGGGTGCTTACGTATTCAACACTAATGGCACTGAAGCTCAAAAGATCTCAGCAATGAAATCAAAATAGCTGCATTAATTCTGTCTGCACAATATCTAAATAGCTTCTGTAGGACATTCATGTCTTGAAAGGAAGGTGTAAACTGTGTCATCTTTCCAGTTACACGTAGGCAGGTAATTACATGGACAAGGACAGGTTATGTGCAGTCAAGCATAAATACTGTCACCAAATCCCAAGGAGTAATGTGTGTTTTTTTGTCCCATTCTTCTGTCATAAAGGTTTTTGCTCTCAGACCTTACATTTTGAAATCTCTGTTGTGTCCCTGACCACTGAAATTCACTTCTAGTTTCCTGTCTTCTGTTCCTTGGTTTGAGCTCTGATTCATGTCTCAGTCTGCAGTGATGTTTTTTTCTTTCTGAATAAGAGAAGTTTTTGAAGGTAAAAGGCCACAGTAGATATGTGAAAATAAGCTGACGTTTCAATTTTCAGATCAGCTTCTATTGATGAGGACGTTATGTGTTACTATTAACTGTTAGAAACTTCAGTAGCTTTCATCGATGGACGAATGAACTGCTTTAACTCCTGACTGACCTGAATTCCGTTCTTGTGGACTATTACTGAGGGAATAATGCACATTTGTAAAAAATGTTGCTTTTCTGAGAGAGACATGGATTCAACTTAATAAAAGGTGTACCTTCCAGAGGTGCACGCCACTTTGGGTGCGGATCAGAATGCTTTTAAAACTGAGAGGGTTTGGTTAATCCATGGGGAGGTGCAGTACCGAACATTACCAAGGATTAGAGAGGGATATTACTGTCTGAATGCATTAGAGGTGTATTAGATAGCTCCGTGATGGAGCACAGACTAATGCACCAGGCTCTGAATTACAGCATAATCTGCATTTAATTGCCCTGAGTTTTGTTGTGATAATGGCATTATCTAATGGAAGAGCTCTAGAAGGGTTTGTATGAAGAACAAAAGGCAGGGGGAGGGGTTGAACAGCAGAGTTGCAGTTACAGATGTGGGATTCTTACTTTAGGGTGATTACACAAGTTGGTGAACTGGTGAGATGTTTTTCTAACCCTAGTCACACGAAGATTCCTGTCACTACAGCTGAGATTTTTTCAACAGTGAAAATGTTAAGAATGCAGTTTTATTAAATGCAACTGAACTGTGCAACGTGGATTTGAAACAGTTGTTTAGGAGGAGGTCTTTGTCTGTGTGTAATTTGCATGCCTTCCAGCTATTGTTTACACTGGCAGGCTCTTCCTGTCTCTCAATCAAACAACGTATGACCAAGCATCCCTATCTTGGAAAAGGGCTGTTGTCCCAGCAGCAGGGTTACACTCTAAATATTGATTTGCTCAGTCCCTCTCTTTGTTGTCACTGAGAAGCCAGTCAACACATAGTGTCATTATTTCCCTTCACCATTGTCTGTGTTAACCTTTTTGTCCTCAGTATGTGGAAAAAGAGGAGGAACGTCATTTACATGCTGCCCCCTATTTAATATACAGTTAGGCTATATACTGTATATTATGCTATTATATATGTACTGTGTGAGGACATGAAGCAGAAGTGTTATTTGCCCAACAAGACGTGGACTGTGTTGGTAACATGCACAAGATGGAAAACACCAGGCTGAATGTTACAGGCTGAAATAAGAAACCAGATCGACCTGAAGCGCTGAGATTGATCTGTTTTTTTTAATTTATCCAGTGAGAGATCGATGCAAATATTGTTGGCTGGATTGATGAACTGCCAATATGGTTCAGACTTTAATTGAAAGGAGCAGCTTGTGCAAGTCAAAAAACACGCAAGGCTGAACACACATTGAATATAAACGTGCAGCCACTGAATACAATGAAGCCTCTACCTTGAAGTTCCACAGCCTGAGGCAGCCTCTGTCACAAGCCAAATGTATTGTAGCATTGCTTTCATAGTTTGTTACTGGCTTTTTCCTTGATTTTTGTACAAAGTACAAACTGAAGCACCTACAGAGCTTATAACATTTCCAAGATCTGACAGGAACATTTGTTTTTCCAAAAACATGACAGAATTATTGATCCTTTGCTTTTCATTGGAAACATTTCTGCACACCTCCCTCTCTGGGGTAAGATAAATGTGAGCTTCTCCTTAATTAAACAGGATCTCTTAATCGATGAGTCAAGAGTCCAGTATGATAAATATTCAGTGTGTTTTAGCCTCAACACATACTGTTAACACTGTGTATATCCAGTGCATTCATGCACCTTACTGTTTATTCCACATTCTGTGTATTCTTTATTACACGGCTTTGTCGAATACTCAGCTGTGATTGGTCAATAAAGGCATTTTACGGTCTGTTATTGCTGATAACAGACCGCTGCCATAAATAACCAGCCCAGTTGCGGGAAGAAAATGTTGCTATAGTTTGTCTCTGCAAGCCATGAGTACATTTATGTTATACAAATTATAGCAACGTTTGTAAAGTGTCATAGCTGGCTTTATCATTGGTAGGTGAAGGGGATGGTTGATGGCGTATCACTAGGTGAGACACTCGCCAAACTGCAGACCACTGGAGAGCACTGTTCATGACCACCTAAGCGACCACCTTAGCGAATCATTGCTGTGTTTCCATCAATGTTTTCGGCTTTCAGTGTGGGTGTTTTGTAGTGACCGGTTGGTGGAGACAATGCTGCTTTTTCTGCAGAGATTGTACCCCCATCGCTGAGTATTTTTAGCCAAAGAAATCATCTTTTTCCAACCATACCCAAGTGGTTTTTTAAATGTAACCACACGTTAACACAGTGTTGTTGAAACTTAAAGTTTCAACTTAGCCGCTACATAGCAATGTGTAAATGTAATGTATCCATGGTTTGCAGAAATGTCCAGTGCCAACATCTTTTTGGTGATTGGATCGGAATAACAGGCTGTTGCTGTGGGTGCATTTCTGATCATAGAGGCTTTGCGGAACCAATAAATGTTTTTAATCTATAAAATCATTCAAGACACATTTAGATTCAAGACCCTTCTGCTTCACGCTGTGGTCCTTCATCACCCCGTCATGGTTTATTTTGCAGTAATGATCCAGTTGCTCCACATGATCCCTTACATATTTTATTCTGTATATTCGTTGTTCATTACTCTGTGCTGTATATTGCACGTGTGGTTAGATGCTAAACTGCATGTTGTTGTCTTAATACCTGTCCAGTGACAGCAAAGGTGAAAGGAATCTAATCTAAAAAATGTACAGTTTTAGCACCCCTCTGAAAATATCAGTGAACATGTTTTTGCACATGATTCAAACGACTCTGTTGCTTTTGGTTTGGTAAATTAAAGATTCAACATTCAGTGTGAGGGATTAGACTAATACTCTCAATACTCTCCATCCTCGATCAGATCTGTCACACTGGTGTAGCGGGTCAAGGCAAATGTCGACTCTGGACAATCTGCTGTTAGTGTCAGTCGATCTACAGAAAATTGGTTATAACACCTCACTCTGTAAAGAAAGTTTCAGCAGCTTCACAGTACTGACTGTTTTGTAAGACAGTGGCTATTTTGAGCATATGGATTAGAAAGTAGCACACCTTTTTAATAGTGCAGAATAATACAGTGAATGATTAACATGTCAGTTAATGATCTATACCTTTATGACCTACATCATGACGCCAGAGGGATTTTCATCCCGTCAGGATTCATTTTTACTTCACATCTTTACCTTTTGATCTGATATGGAGGAGGAAACGTGTGAAACTGATTACCATAAATCACTGATACACCGATGATTAAATGAAACAACACATGAGACCGTGACATACTTCTCTTTGCACCTCGTCAATTATTTTACAGTTCTCAGTTGCTTTTTTAACACATCATAAACAGAAAGGTTCAACATAAATCCAGTTCCGTTTTGGTGTGTACAGTTAACCCTGCCACGCTCTGCAGAAAAAGCATTTTACAGTCCTTTTTCGAAAAAGTTCCCTTTGTTCCTCTAATAGATCATCTAAATGCCTAGTTAATCCTGCCACAGATTGCAAAGTGCTTTTTAATCCATTTGTACAAAGACAAAATGAGACTTAAGTGACTTTAAGCCGATGTAATACTGTAAACATAAAAAACAATATTCTTTCTTAACAGAAGTATACAGTGTGATTTGGTGGATGGAAAAAAGGACGTGGCTGTTAGAACAGTATCAACAGCAGCTCATCTGTAATACCACTCTGGCTTCAGTAAAAGGGGAGATGGGGTTTTAGAGATAAATGGCAAAAGTAATTTTCCATGTTCTGTTCTGATATTTCAACGAACTGGAAGGCTTCAACAAATCCAACAATTTATCTTTAAACCTTTTTTCCTTTTTAATGTATTCAGTGTAATACCTGGGAGTTATGAAAGTACAATGAATAAGGTGGTTTGCCCGAGAACAAAACAAAACAAAACAAAAAAAACCATAACATGCCATTTTCATGACCGGCTAAGAGGTCAGTTGACTGTCAGCTGCCATCCATTAAAGACTTACAGGATGTCAGGAGCACAGACAAACGACAGACCATTTTGCAATGGGATCAGTCCAGCAGCAACCCAGTGACCTGCGACTTAAAGGGAATGTGGGGCAGAGGCGTAAAGTGGTGGGGTCAATATTCCCTTCCTATAGAGAGTATAAAATAATGGATGTACCCACTGTGATGTCACACATCCCGTTTTGAAGCCTTGAGTTTGGCATTTTGGCCGTCGCCATCTTGGATTCTTGGAGCTGGAAGTGACCATATTTGGTTGAGAGGGTGGAGGTAACCCCAACGCTAGCTGCTAGCTTGTCATAGAACAATAAATTTACAGCTATGATTAAATGTGATAATGCTAATGCTTCTGACATCCGACTCAGGGTCTTTTAGTACAATCAAATGCTGAACAAAACTTTTATAGGTAACCAAGGCGTTACAGCAAACTGTCAGTAATGAAAACGTAATAAAATAGTGACAGCTACTGCCATGCCTGTGAATGTGGGGTACTTCATGGTCACTTTATGTAACCAGCACTGTCGCCGTCATAGTGACTCGTCAACAGATGGCACCCACCTGTCTCTGAAAGCGGCCGCACTGTATGCGTAACTTTAAGCCTTATTAACATTTAAATGGGTGAGTTACATAAAAATTCAACCCTCGTACTTTTGTCATGAAGGAGGACAGTAGCTATAAAGACTGAAATGGTATTTTGTACCCAGGTTGTAAACATGTTAATCTCTGCTGTAAAGGCAGGATTGACTTGCTCTTGGAGCCAGCCTCAAGTGGCCATTCAAGGAACTGCAGTTTTGGGCACTTGGGCGCCTTTATTTACATTTCTTTTTTTGCATTTTGCACAGTTGTGAAGTTATCACAGTGACAAAAATCCGTCCACAGACACAGACACACAGACCAGACCAGAAATACCTGGTAAAACACTCAAAGTTCTGTGGTAGTTCCAGCTACAATAGGCATCACCAGGACCACATTTTACCGTGATGACACACACAGACTCACAAGGTGAAAGCAGTACCAGCCATCCTGATGTGGTAACAAAGGTGATGATGAAGATGATCATGGCTGCTGAACTAGTGAGGTACAGGGGCAGTCTGAACATTGAATACTGCAAGCTCCCCAGAGTTTGATAGGACAACATTTCATTTATCAACATCAATGGCCTCATGATCATATGCTGAACCTGCAAGCAATCACCATCCTCAACGCAGCCATCCCCCACACTGAACCACGCACCCGGACTGATAAGGCAAAGGGCTGTAATGAGCATATTAGGAGACATTTGTTTGAACCCTGGAGCATAAGAGCCCAGTGTCTATTAAAATGCACTAAGATGCCTGAAAATGCGCCTCTGTGTTCTCCAGAGAAAACAGCACTGAGCTTTGTTTGGACTGCAAACTAATTTCAAAGCAGTAACAGGAAACAACTCCAACACACAAGAATTTTTCTGTTTGAGGAAAGATTGTTGATGTCTGAAAGCCACCTGCTCTATATGGTCAGAAAGACTTAAGAAGTCTAGACTGATGTTGTTACTCAGACACTCTTATCTCGTCACAGGAGATATCAGCACTGAAAAATCCATCATGCTCACTGCAGCTTCAGTTACACAGTCTGGGATTGAAATTTTGAAAGAAGAGTGACTGAAACTAATGTGTGTCTTTATGAGTTTGAGTCTCCATTGTTACGCTGTCGATTTGGTATGGACATGTTTGTTATGATGAGGCAGTCATTTGCTCGAGTAGTTCTGGATCAGCTTTCCTTGTGGGAAAAGTTTCACTGTCTGGGGCCATTTTGTATGTCTTGCAATTTATCAGCCTTGTCATACTTGGTATATGAGTGACAGCAGCGATGAAGGTGTACTTGTATTTCTATTATGTTTGTCTTGTCATTGAATATTTCTTGCCTAGTTTGTAGATAAGGCTCTCTTTTGTCTCTTTATCTCTCGTTCTGCTTTGTAAAATCAATGATTAACCAGTATTTGATATGAAGTATGTTTGGAGTTATTATGGGTAAGTCCAAATAAAATATTTATCTTATTTCATCACGTTTACTATTTACAATTTTTTACTAGCCCACTATACACTTTTGGTGTTGATGTGTTGTTTGTTCACATCAGGTGTCCATTGGATGACCCTGAATAACAGAGCAATTTGTAGAGTTTATGGGTTTACTGAAAAGCAAATAGACTCCTAAAGCAAGATGAGAGCACTTGTTGTTGTCCACACTGTGACTCAGCATTTGATGGTTGGCCTTTAGGAATGAGTCACAGTGGATATACGGCGTGAGGTGTTAGAGCTGTTTATTCGGCAATGAGAGGTGTCCCTGTCAGAACTTTGGTTACAAAACGTCTGTGTGTTCATGTAAGGGTGTGCGTGTACAGTCTGTACTCTGGGTTCCTGCACAAAGTGGACAGCCATGTGTGTCTTTTAGCTAAGCTAACAGCTTCTTGCCTTCTCTGTTGTTTACTGTCTGTATGGCTGTATAATCCCTGTGTTTAATCCCCTCCTCTGAGGATTAAAGCTGATGGAGTACATTGTTGTAACCGGAACAAAAGTTCTTGTTGGAGAGGAAGGATGTGTCAGGAAGACACATCTGGAATTTCATACGGCACCAGACACCAATGCGGTGTCGCAAAGTGTGAATATTTTCACCTTAAATGTTCCATGAATGTTTACCTACTTTCATCATTCTTCAGACTATTGTAGCAAGTTGACATATGCTCCAGGTGCTGTTCTGCCAGATAAATACATAGTCCTAACCAAGACTGTGGTGTACTACACACACTGGTTGCGGTGCAGTGGAGTCTTTTACCTTTGTTATACTTGATCAGGTAATTCAGTGGGGGCATAGTGTTATAGCCCAGTCAATTCTGAGACTGAGGATGTTGCCTTGGATGGCACCTGTAATCAAACAGAGCTCATTAAATCCTCTCTTGTTTTACACATCATGCTGTCTGACTAAGCTTTTGCCTTAAAATACCCTGACTATGACATTGCACGCCTACGATCCTTACATGTCTCATTTGCTTCTGAAGAGAGGCAGTGATTGTTTTAAGCGATAAGCCACGAGAGGCCGTGGTTTACAGTGATTTTAGAGCAGCAAGGGAGCGTTGTTAGGCCCGATGCGTAATGTTAACTGTTGTAAAATCTCTGTAAACCATGACGTTAAATGGCTTATTGCCTTTGTGAAACGCTTACTATGGACATACCACATAAAATAAACACACAGCATCAAAAAATGCAATTGTTTATTGATAAAAACAAACTGTTCTTTTGCCAATGATATTCTTCAATGATATTTAGCAGAATGGTTGCCAAAAAACACACAGACGCAGTGGAAAGTGTTGGCTACTTTACAAATCTGTGGCAACATTGAGCCAAAGAAGTTCACCTCCATGGGCTCAGTGTACCTAACGTCAGGAGGAGGAGGAAAAAAACCTTTGCCAGCTATAGGCTTTCTCTGACCAAACAGCTCTAGGGACTTCCTGAGAGGCTCTGCCCACTGGGGAAGTTCCTCTCAGGACGACATACTTTCAGACTTTTTTTTTCTGTTTGCATTCGCACTGCCAAATAGGAACACTGGAGTGAAGTGCTGTAACTCGGCTGTTGGTTGGTATAGCACCGTCAGTTTCGCTTGGATGAATCAAAATGGTGTTGTATTTCCACCATCACATACGTTCAGTAAAGTCACAACTTCACTGTCGGTCCACTTGTTTTCATCAGTTTTTATGATTCCACATTGGTGATAGCTGTTGCTGGAAGTATTATGTTTTTGGGTTGTCTGTCCGTCCATCGTCCATCTGTCCATCCGTCTGTGCCATCCTTTTGAACACGATGTCTAAAGAACATCTTAAGGAAATTTCTTTGAATTTGGCCCAAATGTCCATTTGAACTCAACAATGAACTGATTAGATTTTGGTGTTAACAGGTCAAATGTCAAGTCTATGTGACCTCATCTGTCTCATTCATGTGAACGTGATATCTCAGGAATACCTTGAGGGAATTTCTTCAAATATGGCACAAACGTTCACTTGGACTCAGCAATGAACTTCTGTTGTCAAAGGTCAAGGTCACTGTGACCTTGTGTGTTTCATTCTCTTGAATGTGATATCTCAAGAACACCTTGAGGGAATTTCTTTAAATTTGAAACAGGCCTCCACTTGGCATGAAGAATAAACTGATTAGAATTTTGTGGTCAAAGGTCAATGTCAGTGTAACCTCACAAAAAAATGTTTGGCCATAACTCAAGAATTCATGTGCTAATTATAACAAAACTTCACACAAATGTCTAATAGGATAAAATAATGAAATGATGACATTTTATTTCCAAAAGGTCATCATAATGTTCTGCAAAAAACACTTTTCTTGCCATTATTAAACGCCACATCTCAGGGACAGAAGGAGAAATATTTGGTCAGATACTTAATTGGTGACAGTAATCTTAGGTATCCACCTTGAAATTGTGCAGATTGTGTCGATCTTCTGTGCTGTCGGGGGGACAATGGGTGTCAAGCATGCATGTTTTACATGGATGTACACTGTAAAAGAAACTATGAGGCATACAACCATAGTTTTAGTGTCATCTGAGGTATTGTTAGTGTTTTGCTTTGGTTTTTAAAAATGCTCAAAATGGGCGTTATAAAAACTACAGTCATGCCTAGTTCTTGCGGTGTGGTATTAGAACCATGAAAAAGTTCTTCCAGTCTGAATACGCCTTATGATGCTCGCATTCCTCCAGTCGCTGTCACTTGGGAGCGATATTAGCGACAAAGTAGCTAACGTTAGAGATAAGTGAGCATAATGTGCTACAAATAAGAACATGCAAGCTAGCTAAAATTACATTGTTGACTTACCATAGCTGGCTGGTGTAGTTTTTCTGTGTTGGATGCACATTAAAGACCAGTGCATTGGGTGATAGCAGTGATAGGTATTTTTCCAACAAAGTTGGACACAGTGGGTTCCCTGGCTGCTCAAATATATATCCCCATAAGCTCTATTTGTTTCTTTCACAGCATTTTAATGTTTTTTTTGTGCTTTTAGTGAATGACAGCATTGCATACTTGTGATTGTTTTCTCTTCCAGTCACAGCTGTATGTTTATAGAGTGTCTTACCTCGGCTTCCAATGTGGCTCAGTTAGTAATAATCAAGGAACCATAAATGTATTTACAATATAAATGTATATACTAAACATATTTACTTTGTAAAATAAAATAAGCACGCAAGATAATCAACTTCAGTGCGGTGCCCCCAATTGAAAAACTTTTGTTATTTACTTATTTTTTGCTTTCTTTAAATTGATGTTCTATTAAGTGAATTTAGCAGGTCTTAATGGCGTGGAGAAAGAAAAACATATGCCACACTTCCAAGACATTTCAATAAAAATAAAATTCAATAAAATATGAAAGTCCACACACAGTTAAGTTTGCTGAATTTATCAGGTAAACAGCCGCTTCTGTAATTCCAAAATGTTTATTTTCAGCTAGATGCTGCAGATTAAGACTTGAATTTCACATTTTGTATTGCTATGGTTTGTAGTCACACTGGTGGATCTATGGATGTGACACGGTTGGTTGGACGGTTGGCTTGTCGTTCCACCGCTTTGGTCCAGACTGATATATCTCCAAATCAGTGAAATGGATTTGCACAAAATTTGGTGCAGACATTTGTAGTTCCTGGACAGTAAATCCTACTTTAGTGATCCTCTGACTTCTTTTTGTCCAGCGTCACCATGGGGGGCAAATTTGTTGTTGTACAGACCACAGAATTGTTGTTGTCTTTGTGGTTTTCTGCATTATCCACTCACCTTAAGTCTTTGTGGGTAGGGAGGAATGCTATGAATATGAAATAGGGATATCAGGAATTTGTTTTTCTACCTCCTCTCTGGTTGTGTTATTGGATCAGCATCTTCTCAAGCCAACCAAAACATTCCAAGTTGTATTTCCTGGAAATCGTCCTCACTCTCACTTTCCCCTCAGCTCTCGACGCTTGAGCGATCATGAGGAAATAGCACGGGTTAAATGGTATCTTCAAGCTTTCCTGTTGTAATGTAGGCCTAACCTTTGGGTTGAAGGAAACTAAACTGATTATGTTACCACCTGAGTGTAACGAGTACACTTTGCAAACTGCCTGAAAAGGTTTAGTAAGTAAACTTCTTTGTTGCTCACCATCATTCAGTGTTATTCATTATTCATGTGTCAGTTACCAGTCACATAATATGCATTCTTTTTATTCCTCACCCATTTGCAACCTTCCTCTGCTCTCTTTTTTGGCACACATGGTTCAGGCCTTTCCTAATGATAACCCTCAGAGTTTTATTGTCTGGGGCCGCTGGTCTGTGAAAAATCATAGTCGTCAACTCGTTCCTTTGGCTGTAACTGGCATATCTTTATGGCAATCAGACGTCTTGTGAGGATTGCAGCTCCTGATGATCTCCTGATGAGAGGAGAGATTGAGAATTTAAAAAAAAAGGGGAAAATACAGAGCAGGAAGAATAAGAAAGTCACAATCATGGTTGCAGAGTCCTTAAAGCTGATTGGTTGCTCTGCTGGCCTCTTTGATTTTTTTTTTATAGTAATTTTATGATTTTGTTTATCTACCTGTCAGATTTTTTATCACGTGTGACTTCTTTCATACAGCAATGATATGTCCTGATCAGTCTGATCAGTCCAAGGTCTCCGTGTAAGGCTTTGCTGTGCCTTAGCACGGCAGTGAATGAGATATGCATGTAATCGCTGTTTTGCTGCAGAACATTTAGCACAGGGAACAGAGTGTGCCGACAGAAATTACAGGGGGAAATTGGATGAATGCATACTGTGAAAGTTGAAGCATTTTCTGCTAAGTTCTCAGCATTTTCACTCTTTACTCTTCTGACTCTCGAACAGCGTCAACTTGCCAAACTCTTGGCTGCTGAAATTTAATCAGCTCTCTCCTCCTGTAATATCAACGCCATACTGCGTACGATGCCACCTGATGCGCTTTAAGCAAATCAATTGCGTTTCCCAGTCATTCATTATCATCGCATTTCATTCACTGTAGCATTGCTCGCGCTGCTTTATTGTCTTTGTGTTTTGGTTTTTGTCCTTCTCCTTCACTCTTTCTCTCTGTCTCCACTGTGGGACTGTCTCTTTTTTTTATTTAAGCCAGAAGCTTAACTATGGTCAAAGGATTGACCCCTCAACCACAGTTAAGCTTGTGTTTTTTATGAAATAGATCTGGTTCACAGTCATGTCTTTTCATATTGTTGATAAAGCTTCTCATTTTTGTAGCAGGTCAACATTACTTTGGTTGTAGCATCCATTTTGATCATTGCTTTGCTTGTGTCTTTCCTTGCTGAATTATTTGGTTTATATATTAAATGTTTGAGTTTCTGGATGCACCTGCAGCAAAAAATGGAAACCTGTTGGATTATTATGTTGATAACAATTTAAAAACATATTGATACTATGTTGATACAATAAAGGATCATTAAATATTATCACATACAAAATAGGAGTTTTCAGAATGTGAGTTCTGAGGTGCATATTATGTACAAATGCACCTTCTCTTCCACTTTGACAAAGAGACAGAGATACATGCTGTGTTATTTTGAGGCACAAAACTCTATTGCTTTACAGCACATAATGAGAGGACAGTTTCTGCAAACCTTTTTTAGAGTCTATTTCACATAAAGCCCTGTTGTCCGTCCTGCTCTCCCAGTTGGGAGTGGCGGGGGGGAAAGGCTCTTGTCAGCTCCCTGCAACAGGAAGCAACAGAGCATACAGGAAATGTCTGAAATTTGAACACTGACATTAACAATATCATTGTATCCTGACAACTGTAACCTCCACCAATGTGTTGCATTAATATTGACTGTATTTTATCATATTGATGTCTTATGTGTCACAACAGAGCAGAGCTGTCTTTATGTTTTTTGCAAGGAGTTAATATCACTGGGGGAATTAATGCGTCACAGTGTAGCCTGTTTTTGCCCAATGTTGATTTAAAAAGAACTGGACTTGCAAGTTAATCGTGATCTTTAGCTAAGAGGCTCCAGCTACTGGGAGGCTCCTGAAACTGGCAACCCATGTTCATGTTGTGTCAAGTCAGTGTTACAGGCTTTCATTGGACACTGAAAGACCTGGGGCTTTTTCATGTGGTATGTTAATGGGCAGGGTGGAACAGCAGACAATGCATAGATGACATGTCAAAAAAATGATTGCTGGCTTGAGGGGCTGAAACATCCAAGTTGTGTGACTGTAGCTGCTGTAAGGTTAACACGTGAAGCGAACAGCCTGGTTAGCATCTGTGAGTAGAGGGTGATTCTCATCAGAGGTGTTAATTGCTTAGAGGTAAAGTGGCTGTGAGATGCAGAAGTTGCTGGCAGTGTTGATATGAAGCTTTTAAATATACAGCAGACCTGCTGTCCTGATTGTTCAGACCAGTTCTTTGTGGGGAAATGTGGTGATTCAGTGGGCAGTGTGACCAACGGATCATTGAGATAAGCCTTCCTGTTCGTTGACAGTTGCCTTTTTTTACATTTGCTTTTCTTTCTAAATTCTGTTGATGTTTTTAAAAGAGAGACAACAATGACAAAGGGTGTGTACAAAGCAGGTAAATAGCCAAGCACAAACTGCAGTAAACATTTTTGCCTGCAGACATGGACATGGTGGACAACGGTTTGTTTCAAGAAAACCTCAGCCTTAAGGGGTGTAAATCACTACTTTGATCATGGTGCGATATTATATGTCTTTGGACAACAATACGATATTTGCTGATATCACAAGCTTTGCCACGATTTGATTCAATTCAGGGGCCTGCGATCAGTATGACATGATATCATATGCTCATTTAACCCAGTCAGTTACAGGAGATGTTGCCACTCCTTTCTGTTTTGCCTTTGGCCAAAAAAACTCCCCAAAACCAACACATAAACAATGTAAATAATTATAATTGGTAAAGAGCATTAAATTAACTTCACTAACACACATAAAACACACAGCAAAAACAAACAAAAGTATAAAATTCGGCTCCATAACGACTGTCAACGTTCATAGACAAAACAATTGTTTCTCTCTCCAGTCACCCTTATTAGCTGAAGCCTATTTACATCCCATAAATTAGCCTAGCGGCTAGTGGACTTTTTCTCTACTCAGAGTTTTACAAGTGACGTGTTATTAATACTTTATCTCACTCACCAGCTGTTTGTAATCACAGCATCTCCTGACAGAATGACATGGCTGAAGGTCAGCCTAACATTGTGGAAACAGAGCAGCTAATATTACGTAGCAAGGGCGAGAGTAACAAGTTAGCGGAGTGACGTGCCTGGCCGGGTTTGTTGTGTACTTTATCTTGTAACGGCATTGTTTGCATATGGCATGTCTGTTGACCCGTCTTTTCTTTGAAAGCCAAACTGTTTCCACACTGCTGATTTATTCCTGAGAAGGGAGTCAATATCCTTATCGTATTTTTCTTGGCTTCTTGCCATTATTTGCCTGGCGCCGTTTGACGGTGACACAGATGTGCCATGGTAATTTCAGAGTAAAGGCATGTCTTTAAGATAATAACATGGATTGTTGGTGATTGAATCAATACATCAGTTAAACCCCAACCAGCCTTACATTGAGGCCACCAGAGACCCTCACCAACTGTTTGCTACATTAAATGTACCTTCTTTGTTTTCATTTTAAATTCATATTAGTGGAATCAAAAGATCTAACAGATGAGTGAAGAGAGCAATGAAGGAAGAAGGAAAAAGTCTTTGCAACAGCCAGAAAATTAAGTGACACAAAATTCTGGAGAAGAATTTCTTGATGCAGCAGCAGCGTGGAAACATTCCTATGAGGCTGCTTAAGACTGATAACGATCATGAAGATAAGGAATGAGAACACTGCTGTTAGTTTGGGGGCAAAGAAACAACAATCCAGAACCAGTGAAGATGCAAACTCTAACTGTCACACACTATTAAATCTTCGACAGCCCCAGTGCCCCTCTCAGTGTGTAATTCATCCAGTGTGTCAAATAAATCTCTGCTTATTTTGAGCAGTGTCCACCCTCGAAATCATTACACAGCACAGCTATCATAGAGCATATTAGTCAAACATGAGCGAGTGCTTAAGGCAGCATCTTCAGCTGCGGCACTAATTTCACTAAAGCTCAGGCTTTCTTAAGCAAACAACATTGTCATTTGGAAGCAGATAAAACCTGGATGGATTTAGAAAATTTTGCAATTGATTGCATTTTCAGCAGGAAAAGAAAAAGATGAGGCTAAGGTGATGGCATTTAGTTTGAGGGCAGGAAATCAGAGAAGTAAGATTAAAAACAACCCTTCACGGACAAAGTTGGACTGCATGTGTGCATCTAAAATGCTAGTTCATGCCTTTTTGTATCATTCCTCGTGTGTGTGCTAAAACTCCCTCAAGCTATGGGCACCAGTCACCACAAACACTTCCCTCCTTCTCCTCTTCCCATCCATCCATTTGCTCGCAGACACTCTGTCAGCTTCACTTAGCTGCCCTGTCAGCGATTACTCTTTATGTAAACACCAAACACACGCACACACACTTCATCTCTGTTACTCCTGCGGCTAATGACTTCTGACGTCACAATCACAAACCTATAACCCACTATCTCCCCTTTGTCACCCGCCTGTGTACACAACAGGCACTGAAGAGCTGCTGCTGCTTCTGTTCTTGCACCTTAACACAGAGATTGAACCTTTTTCTGCCTCAAGAGACACGGATGAGTGGCACACAATACAGGAAGGAGCAGTGAAATGGAAGCAAAATGAGGCGATAGCATTGTCCTGCCAGAGCTTTGGCCTTTCCCCAGGCGTCTTGGCCCTAGAATACCTGCTGCATTGTGAGGTTTTTATGGCGCCTCTCCCTTCAGAAATGAACTTTGTCTAGGGAGGTGGTGGGGTGATAATGATGTGTCGTCTGCGTCTACGTGTGTTAGTGGTGAGGCCAGGAAAAGGTCAATGCACAGTGACTGATAGGACAGGTTTGTTCAGGGATGTACTTCCTTATTGTATGAGAGGAGAAGACAGGATATGTTGTGGGTCATTTATAGGAAGGAAACATCTCAGGGAATAACATCAGTAGTTCATACTAGGGATGCCAGTTTCAGTTATTTCACTTCGGATAGCCCAACAACCATTAACCCTTAACTAACCGGTTAATTTTTAAGAAAAAAATAAATGCAAAATGATGATAAATACAAAAAGCCTTTACTTTTAGTCCAGCACACCATCAACTCAGTGAGCTTTAGCACCACGTTTCAGAGCGCTATATCCATCTAGAGATAGGGCTGCAAATACTGGAAATAATTATTATCCTGAGTTTTTCTTTTTTCTGCTGCGATATTGACATTTTAAAATGCGTGCTCAGCTCTTAGAAAACTTTGCTGCATATGAAATCAAACGCTTCCTAAACTAACAGCCAGCCTTCACTTTTGAAGAGCTGTCATGCCACTATGAGTGCACCATGCAGCGGCAGCCTGTGAAAAACTTAAATCATCCTTCATCGACCATCATCATCCGCTGTTTGGGAGTATTTAGGATTAAGAAGAGAACAAATCATATGCAAAGAGTGCATGAGACTTGTGTCTGCACCGCAAAGCAACACAACTAACTTGTCAAACCACCTAAAAAACTCTAGAATCTGTGGAACGATGAGCGCATGAAGGCCAAGAAGAATAACGTCCATAGAAATGGAATGACACTTGCTAACGTTACATCACTGAATCCCCGTCCTGGTCCAGCAACAGGACATCAGACATCCATGCAGTGACGCTGTAGTGCGTCATGATATCATGACAGCCGTAAAAAAAATTGCGAGGATCGCCAAATGAGCAGTGCCGCTAGCTAACAATAGCTCCCACTAGACTCTGGTGGCGTGCAGTGCAGTAAACTGAAGAGAAGCAAAATTAACCAATTTGCGTAATTGGTCAAAAACAATCTTGGTGGTTAACTCATTAACTTTTAAACGCTGACATATGTAGTTTATACAGAAAAGTAGCGTTTTCATGTAATAAACTGATGAAAAACCTTGGTGCATTCCTAGTTCTTAATCATCCAAACTGGAAGTTATTTTCTTTATTTTCTTTCTCAGAACTCAACATCAATGGACATGCCGTGGGGACAATTGCACGCTTTGAGCCAAGTCCAGTCACATGGGATGGTTTGAGGTGCAACAAAGAGAAAAATAAATTGGATATTTTGAGCAGGAGATGAGGGACCAGGAAAAGAGAAACAGACATGATAAAAAAGAGAGGAGGAAGAGATGAGAAGAGAGAAGATATAGGCGTTTGCCAGATGACCTGATTTCTGTGGCAAGGCGACGTGACAGCCAGCATGAGGTCATCTGTCACTTTCTCACAGAGTACTAATTTTAGCATTATCACCCTCATCTTTCTCCTTCTTCTGTTCCGCTGCCTCCCCCCACTGTCACACCACTTAGCACCAGCCGCCGCATGCTTCCCTTTGTGTCAGCTGTGACTTGGTGGTGGTTACAAGGGTGACACGTTTGACAGCGTTGACTATGTGTGTGTGTTTGTGTGTATGTGTGTCAGCAAGAGAGAAAAGGCCTGGTTAGGGTGGGCAGTGGGCGTGAACTCATGACTGGCAGAAGTGGCCACTGTGGCTCAGACTGTTTACATGCCGCACAGCTTGCGTCACCATCTTTTAAAAAATAATATATTGTGGTGCTACAGACATGAATCAGCACCAAGCAGCTTACGAGCTGTGTGCCGCTCAATCACTTCACAGGCTCTGTGAATGACTTCTGCTATTGTGGTGTGTGTATGTGTTTCTGTGCAACACGAGTGTCAATGAATGCCCGCAAATATTAAAATATTACTTTCTCTGTGTGTGTATGTGGCGCTGACTGTGAATGAATGATTTGTTTTTTAAATAATGTACAATCGCTCCCTTTTGATGTTTTGTTCTGCCATGTGCTAACAGAACGTAGATTGCCTATAAACAGCGTGTACTTCAAGAACACAGACCTGGCAACCCCACAGTCCATGAGCATTGCTGCTGCTGAAAATATATTTTATGTATTCAAGCTGCTCTTTACTGTCTGTCTGTTTTCTACTGTGTTGCCAGAATGCCAAAGGCAAATTTCAATTGAACGTATAATGTAATGGACAATAAAGGTTTCTTATCTTATGCTACCATGCAGATTTCCTACACAGTTTGCACAGTCTGCAGCTTGCAAACACTAATCAACAACAATGTTGATATTTTTAATCCTTTATCATGCAAAAATGCTCAATTATTTCAAGACCCAGCTTCTTGACTGTGAGGATCATAAAAAGATGACCATATGTAGATCGGTTAGTTATGCTGCGTTACCTTGAATTAGTAAAAAGAAACCGTTTTTCTCACATGCCTCCATGGAAAACGGCGAACATATTGATATTATAATTGATTGAGGACCACGTTTAACAGCAAAAACTGCTATAACCTTACTATTTAAAGCTGAAAGTGAAACTCATACATGCTCTCTTCAAAACCAAACTCCAATACTAAGGTTTTATTGGCAAAAATTCATGTGTTTGGGAAGAACTGAGTATATGACGGGGCGATTGAGACTTGGATTATGCTGCACGAGTTTAAAAATGGATGTTTTGATGTTGTGTACAAATCAATATGTTCTCTGGTTTCCATAAAGACATGAGAGAAAAACGTGTGCTTCAAGAGTTCAAGGTAATGCAGCATGAATATTTGATTTACTAATGGTCATTTTGTGGTTGAGGTATTCCTTAAAGTGTTTAAATGATTCATTAAATAATTTAAACAATAAATTATAGAATTATAATTAATGAAAATGATCTTTTGTTGCAGAGGCCTGTAGTTACGCTGGACTATCGTTCTTGATTTTAGTTTAAACTCAAGTTTGTTGCCTGACTTTTTAGGTGACGTGTTTCATCATTTTATTTCTACAGAAGTAATTTCTGCCTTCATTTGCCGCTCTCGGTCTTCTGCCTCCGAGGACTTAATTTGACACGTCACTAATTCCACACTTCTGCTTTATCTAAAATTTCAAATTCAGCGTGTCTGATGAGGGAGACATTTCATGTTAATGTAATCTCATTTGTGTATGGCCCAAAGCAAAATGATGCAAAAATATTGGTCTACGTCCAAGCTGCTTAATTACATCGAGGACTGACCAGCTAGATATCACAGTACTGTATCACACAATTGATCCACCTTTAATGCCAGCCACTTATCCAGGCACTGTGGCGTTTGGCAGCTGGCTGTTATGAAGATGAACTGGAGTGCGTCCATTTCCTGACATGTAATCAGTCACTGCTTCCTTTACACCAATTTTCTTCTTCCTGCTCCTCCATTATTGGCTGTTATTTTCTGCGACGGGAAGTTATAGCCCGATATGGACGGCCTCAACTGTGTGTCCCAGCAGCTTCGGTTAACATCCAAACAAGCTGACACAGAGGGAAGACACTCGTGCACACAGTGAGACACGCACACACACATGGGGTTCAAATTGCCCAGCTCATCCATCATCTGCTGTGAACTGACATGTCTGAAATATGCCCATGTTGGCAGACCTTAATGCAGTCTGTTGGGTACTAAAAGTTTCTAAGTCGACAGTTTTTTTTGCTTCCCATCTGCCCTCATCTGCTTCCTTTCAGATCGAGTGATCTGCATACAAATGGAATTAAAGTCCAGTCACATAGATGGAAGTGGGTAGTGGTGTATCTGCTAATATACTCAATCAATTCAGCTCAGGTATATTAAATATGATTAAATATTAACTCGACTTTAAATATTAAACTGTTCCTTAAAATACAAGTCCATATTGTTGTATTTTATTTTATTTATATAATCTTTATGTAATTAGTTAGTCTCACAGAGTTTAAGATCTCTTTTCCAAAACAGACCTGAGAACAAGAAACATTCACAAGAATACTAATCAGATAACAAAGCTTTAAAGGAACAGTTCACCCCAAAATCAAAAGTCGATATTTTTCCTCTTATTTGTAGTTATCAGTTTGTTTTGGCGTGAGTTGCTGAGTGATGGTGATATTGACTGTAGTGATGTCTGCCTTCTCTCCAATATAATGGAACTACATGGCACTTGGCTTGTGGTGCGCAAAACACCAAAAAATACATTTGAAAAACTCAGCAGCAATGTCTCTTTCCAGAAATCATGACCAGATTGCTCAAGATAATCCACAGACTTTGTTGTAAGTTGTGACATGTAGGAACTATTTTCTTTCTGCTGAACTACACCCAGCAACAGTATCAGTGTGCAGAAGGAAACGTGCATCTACTGCTAGCTCACTACTGCTAACTAGCTAATGTTACAGCTCCATTGAGAAGGTCAGCATTATGTTTACATATCGGGCTGTTACAAACACGAACCTCTTGTCCATGCAGAGTGCCAGTTAGTTGCATAATATTGGAGAGATGGCAGACGTCTCTATGGCTGATATCTCCAACACTCTGCAACCAAAATTATAGATTGATAAACAGCACTGCAGGTAAGAGGACAACTATGTATTTTAATTTTGGAAATCGACTTTAGTTTGGGAGCCTTTTGCTGCTGATTCCATTTAAAATGTGCATAACACCTGAAAGCACTTCTGCCAACACTGGTACATACATAGAGGATATCTAAGGTTAAGTCCATGTATTGTGTTAAGGTGTGGAAAAGCAGTGAGTTGCACATGTCATTTAAAGACTACATCAATGTTAACAGCAAACATTAGCACAGGGCTGTTTGCATTCAAGGCATCACAGTCATGTGAGCTTGTCATTTGCATTGCTAGACCTGCTTTCCTTATTCCACCTCATGTTTGCAACATTGACAAAGGATGTGGTTTGTTTCAGCAGTGCGCTGTGAGGCGGCCTCCACTCCCATCGCCTCTGCGGCCTAATGCTATTTCTCAAAACCACAGAGTAACTGTTAGAGCTCTTGCTGCCTTGGCATTTGTTGCATGCTCGTGTGACAGTGAAGTATGAAGTCAACACGTTGTGTGAGATGCTGGAGATAAACCTGCTGTCAGAGCGGGAGGAAAAAGGGAGAAAAAAAATTCGATTTTTGTAAGAAAAAGAGAGAGGAAATGAGGAAATAAGAAAGAGAAAGGCACAGTTATGTAAGTGGCAATAATGCTGTGGTGGTATCTTGGAGAATTTCCAGCTCCGTGGTGTGCACCTCCCCACACATTCACACACACCCACCCACACAGGCCCACTCAGTGGAAGGCTGTGGAGAGTAATGTCCTGTCTGACTGCAGGCTGTAAGACCCACAATAAGCAGTTTCTCTGGCCAGTTGACCGCAGCTGAGGGAGCTGCAGGAACAGAGGAAATACTGTCTGAATGAGCGGATCATGAGCTGAAACAGGCTAATGTATTTAAGCTGTGATGGCATGTTTTAGATTTCTCTTCACCTCCTCTTTTCCGGGCTCTTTCACTTCATTACTCAGTATAATCACAGGGGACATTAAAGTTTTATCTTTTCTCTCATTAGTCATTGAAGCTATTATTTTGCAGTTTTCCACAGTTTTAATTTTTTTCTCCCGCTGTGATATACTCTACTTTATGTCTTTTCTTTTCACTCCTCCCACACAGTGCACGATGTTCTCCTTTCGTCCCAGCTGACCTTTTCTTTCACAGGTCAAGGAGTCGTGCTCATCCTCTTAGTTATTCTTAACTAACTTGCGCCAATGCCGCCTTTTATTCCCTGCTCACCTTGTCTGTTCCAGGTCATGAGTCCGTTTCTCTGCGGCTTTAATCTTTCCATCTCCTCATGCTTCTGCAGTTCAAAGCAGCTCTTAATAAACTAGGAGGAGTTTTTTCTTATGACACTTTGTCAGTCTGGCACAACTAAACATAACCTGCTCTGCGTTCGTCTGCTTATTGAAGTGCAAACTTAAATGAGTTGGTTGGCTTACAATCCAGGAAGCTTGTCTGGTGTCACCACCTGTTGACGTTTCTCTGCCTTCGAGCCTGAAATGAGAATGAACTTACTATGATCATATCAAGTTACTGACGTACTCTGTGGATGACTGCAAAAATATTACTCCAGGCTGAACAAGCCTTCATCATTATCTTATTAAAACATGCAGCACGTTACCTGAAGTAACAGGGAAGAGAAATGCTGTGATCTTATAGTATGTGATTATATGTTTGTTAGTGCCGCTCACATATCATGGCTGCATCATGAGATAGGGGACAAAAATATATCTTAACATTAAATTTATGACTCCATACATGCTTTACATTATGCAAATGGGTTATAGCAATGACCACTCACCACAACTGTTAAAAAGTTTTGTTATCTATTTGTTAAAGTTTGTCTGTAGTCAGTTTAACCTACAGATTGGTGAGTAAGGTTGTACTTATGCTTCTGTTAAGATACATGTCTCCGCTGGTCGCATGGCAACTTCATGGTGACAACAAGACCCCAGAAATTTACTGCTCTTGGCCAAGCTCATAACTCCCCTGTAACAATGTGACGTTTTTACAAACAAACAAGATATACTGTGGTAATTAATGAGATTTAAAGGTGCTGGTAGGCTATACGGAGCCAGGCTAGGTGCTTCCCCCTGTTTCCAGTCTTTATGCCAAGCTAAGCTAACCAGCTGCTGTCAGTACCTTCATATTTACTGTACAAACATGAGGGGTATCAATCTTCTCATTTAACTCTGCAAGACATTGCTCCCCTAGTTAAAAGTACTTTTGCTATTGTTACCTGCATTTTGGTAATAACAACCTCACGGTTAACTGGACCTGTTAAGTGAGGGCTGTCCAAACTTTTTTGAATAGGGGCTGGATAAGATAATGAGAAAAATTTGGGCCCAGCGGCCTCTGGCATCATATGGGTTAAAAATCACACACAGATAAGACAAACGCAGCCGTTAAATCTTTCATTAAAAAAAGTGGCAGCCCTCGCTTTTGACTTTACTCTTCTTTCCTGTGGCCATGTCTCCTACCATCAGAAAATGTGTGATGTGGGCAACCATTTGTCTGTTTATGAAAACATATTAGTTCCACCTGTACAGTTCAAACTTGGTGCATGTCAACAAACAGTACAATAGCAATTGTAAAGGTGAATGCAAAAATACAAAGTGATCTTACTCGATTAACTGATATTGTGTTGTGGGCCACATATAGTATATTTTATAAGACAAACTGTGGACCATTTAAAAGCAGTCCGTGGGCCACAGTTGGCCCCCGGACAAACCATAGATGAAGCAATTAATTAATCTGACAAAGAACCTCTAATTTTATGCTTAGTTTTTAAGTCTAGACATTTGACCTCAGGTCTCAATGTGGCGAGTGTTTTTAAGGTGAAAGTCATTAAAGAATTCTTGCTTCAGGCCTGTTAAATTGGCTTCATTAAGTATCTCATCAGACCATCCTGCTAATGATTTATTGTGACCCTTAATAACAAAGTGTCATGTACTGTTGGGAAATATGAGTTAAGTTACAAAGTTTATTTTAAAACAGACCTTCATTGGTCATTTTCAGATTTATTCTTGTATTTTGGGTTTCTACTAGAACATGTTTACATGCTTTAATGCTCAAAAAACACTTGACTTTCCTCATACTGTCTGTGGTGGAACACTTGTATTAAGCCTCTGTCTTTAATGCTCCATTTTAGTGCCTGTCTCTTCAAGCCCCCCTCCAAAAAAGCCCAGTCCCCTGTAATTGGTCATTGGTTTCAGGTCTCTGCACCATCATTGCAGCTGGGTAATGACTAAAACAGAATGTAGTGACACTTTGTACCTTGAAAAATCACCAACAAAATCTTTTAAAGCAAAATCTTAAAAATATGTTCCAAATTCACATTCTAACAGGAATATGATCCAAAGTCAGAGAGAAATGAACAATATCGGCAACAAGATTACATGTTTTCGTGTCATTAGCATGTAGCTACATGTAGCAGTGTATTTGCAGCTTGGAAATAACTGTAACAGAGTATGGGGCACTTTCTCCCATTAAAAATGACCAACAGAAGCTTCTAAACACAACCGGATGTGGTCCAGCAGAAGTGTGATCAGAAATTGTGGAAAAATGAGCAACACTGACAACTTAGATCATAGGTTTAGCATGTAGCTTCACATAGGCACCGTAATGTAAACACTTGCAGTAGCGTGCCATATAAAGAAATTCCTGATAATCTGACATCAGCTCGTCTTGAAAGTAAAAAAAAAAACTTTGGAAACATTTGTTCAGAACGCACTGTAGCCTGAGGTTTTTCCTCACAGATTACTTTGACATATGGTTACCTCATTATTTGAAACTTACAAACCATTTCATATCAACATCTGACACTGTAACATTATATATATGACAGAAAACAAAACATAAATAAAGCACAATAGGTCCCCTGTAATTAACTTGTTAAAATTAGGTGTATCTTTCTTACAACAAGCTGTAACATACAGTAATATGCCAATTTATGGTCCCTTCTGTGGAAAAAAACCCATTAAGACACACTGACACATGCAGACACACAATCACTGTGTGTATATGTGTGTTCTGCTGCCTAAGAGTGATGTGAAGTGTCACCTGAACATCTGGATCCTGTTATTTCACATTAAAGGTAGACATTAAGGCATTATGGTTTTTTTTTTTTGGCTCATATCAGTTATTGAGCGCACTATGACCAGCACAAACAACAGGTGTATATCAAATCCAACAATGCTGAGTCACTGTTTGAGTTTCAGTTTTGGGAGAATGTCGCAGAGAACAAACTTTTAAAGATAAGTGTCTTTTCAACAAATGCAGTTCTTTTGTCCTCCTAGCAGTCCTTTCTCAAGTCAACATTCGGCAAGAAATATACTTGACAAATAAGGGCCAGTGGCTTACTTACTGAAAGTTGTGTGAAAACGTGACTGCTTATAATTGGAACTATACACTCTCTTGGTTATTCAGTTAAACCTGCAGTGAAACCGGGAAATTAGTCTGCAGAATATGCTGATTAGATTTAGTCTCACTAACTCTCTTAACAGAGCATTTCTGTTACTCTTAAATTAGAGTTGAAATATTGTGCGGAGATATTATTGGTGAGAATGAAGCCTATAATTAGAACAGTCATCATTTCATACTCTCTACCTGGGATAATGTGCTGCTGTTCATTAATTTTTAATAAAACGAACCTGTTCCTCATCTTGTGAAGGATCCTCTTTACCCTTACATGGATCTGAGCCTCAGTCAGCTTTTTTTTTTGGCCTTTTTTTCAAAGTAACCCTGAAGCTTTCATTCTTTTTATTGTTCATCAGTAGCCTAATGCACATCTACTGCAGCGCTCACACACTGATAAAGGTTGTGACATAAATCTGAGTGTCTGCCACCACACCCAGTAATCTCCTATGATTATTTATAGCCTCTGCAATGCTAGACCCCCTGGGAGGATGGAGAGGTTTAAACCATTGTGTAACAGTGTGTGTGCTTCTTTTTGTCGCAAAGTGAGTGCACGCATCTGCATCTCTCTGTGGTTTTCTTCCTGTCTCTGTGACTCTGCCTCTATGCTGGCTTCAAAATATTAGGAGTGCACATTAACAGTACAGACCACTAAGAAAGTAAAATATGTACTCCTCTCATGACTGACACTGTGCTGTTGTCTGGCTCACTGTTCTCATGGGTGGGAATGCCTCGTCTCTCAGGGCAGTGGGGGTTAGACATTCTGGGCAAACTAACTGTGTGCATACAGCCAGAAACGAGACACACCCCTTTACACTCCTGAGGAATCCTCACATACAGTGCACTCTGGAGAGAGACAGTTATGTGCTGAGAAAACCTGTGTAGCAGCAGGGTGAACAGAGTGAGTCAAAGAGAGCAAGAGAGAGTAGAAATCTGGCTGTAATGTTACAAATTCATGTGAGGAGGCTTCACCATGTAACAAAGCTCCTTTTATATCTGATTCCTATTTTAAACACTGGTACTTTTTGCCATTATTAAGTCCAAACCCAATGGCTGTGCTTTCACACCTGTGAGTTATTCTGCATGCTGGCCTCAGCTGACAGAAATGAAGTGTTTGCAGGCATTCTGGGGGCGTTGGAAGTAATGAAATCCCAGAATACTGCCAATAAAAAACTATTTTTCTCTGAAACGGTGTCACAGTGTTTTCTATTTATTAGACCGTTCTGTCGTCGAGTGTGATTTATGTCCCGCAGCAGTACCAGGAAGAGCAGGGACATTATCGGAGATCAATGTATTCGGCTCCATCTGCAGCTATAACTCAGCTGGAAAAGATCTACTGTGTACGAAGCATGGACAGTGCTGACTGTGAAGATAGAGAGACGATGCAAGCGAGGGCAGACACAGTCCTAACTTGGCACCTCAGGGTTCCTCTGTGCCACTCAAATTTGTGTCATTAAATCAATAGTTGAATTAGTTTCCATTTGGGTGCAGCAACAGGCGGTGAGTAATATACATGTATTTTTTGGAGGCACATCATCCATCATTTAGATACAATAAAATCAAAAGTGGCGGCAGTTATTGTGTGCATGCTGTTTCAGAGCCCCAGACACATAGTGAGGGGGCCTCTCTGTGTGAACCACAGTTCTTTATAGTCTTGGTGTGCTCTTCTCATTAAGGTAATTCTCTTCATATATTAGTTGTGGCAGTTTATTGTGAAAAACTACCTTCTAAACCATTTTCTTGTAATCTGTTTTCTACCATTAATTCCTATAACATTGAAGACCCTCTTTACTGAAACAAAAGCATACTGTATTATTGATTCACTCTTGAAGACACACTTGCATACAGCTAATGCAGGCCTTACACCAAAGGACTTCACTGTCACAGACAAATTTCCAATGTCAGAATAAAATCACGAGTTTTACCTTAGGTGGTGCGCACTCCTGTGATCTTGATTGTTTGGTGTAAGGTGCTCTTAAACTCAGTCCAAGCTGTCTTAAGTGAGTCTTTTTCTCATCTTGAATCAAACATGTTTAATATATCCTAAGTTTTTCGTTTTGGCTCATGAAAATAGGTGAATCTGCACTCTATCGAGCACCAAACAAGAAGCAACAAACTCCAATAAACAAGGAGGGGATGCTGAGAGGTGCAAGAACATGAACAAGTCTCGGTTGCCTTGGACTGTAAAAAAGAGAAGAGAGAAACTGGTGAAGTTGTGGAGTGTTGGTGTTAGATTCAGCTTGTTATCCACCATCCGGCTCTTATTTTAATGAGAAATCTCAATTTGTGAAATGGTCTGCCTTTCGTTCCCACGGTCTCCTCCCACTAAAATAACATGGCTAACCAACGGAGGCTGGTAGTGAGTCAAGGCGACAAAATCCAAAATGTAAACTGTACACAAATACAGTTTATCTTCACAGATAATATTGATGTTGAATTGACAAGAACACTGATGACGTACACCAATCAGTGAAAACATTGAAACCACTGGTGGGTGAAGTGAATAACATTGATCGTCTTGTTACGGTGCAATGTTCTGCTGGGAAACCTTGAGTCCTGGCATTCATGTGGATGCAACTTAATGCGCTCCACCCACCCGAACACTGTTGCAGACCAAATAATCCCCCTCCTGGCAACAGCACGTGTTGATGGTAGTGCCCCCCCCACCAGGACAGTGCACCGTGCCACACCACAGAAACTGCTCAGGTTTGACCCGAGGAATGGGACAAAGAGCTCAAGGTGTTGACTTTGCTTCAAAATACCCCAGATCCTGATCTAATTGAACACTTGAGGGACGTGCTGGTACACTAGAGGTAACCCTGATCCACGGTGGGTGCTCTTGGACTGGACATGGCTCTGACCTGTGAAGGCATGGACACAGGACCTCTGGAGGGTGGCCTTTGGTGTGTGGCACCAGGGTGTTTGCTTCAGATCTTTTGAGTCCTGCACAATGTGAGGTGGGGTACAAGCACGTCCCACAGATGTTTGATCAGATTGGGATTTGGGGAATTTGGAGGCCAGGTCGATGCCTTGAGCTCTTTGACACCTTCCTCGGGCCACTCCTGAGCAGTTTTTATGGTGTGGCATAACGCACTGTCTTGCTGGTGGGGTACCTGATCTGCACTGGTGTTCAGGTGGGTGGAGCATGTCAGGTGGCATCCACATGAATGTCAGAACCTGGGGTTTTCTAACAGAACATTGCTTTGCTACAAGATGATCAATATTGTTCACTTCACCTTTCAGTGGTTTTTGGCTGATCGCTGATGATGCCTTTAATCTTGTGTTTCTAGAGTTAGAAATTTTGGCGGACACGAAATTGTTAATATTTCATATTTCTGAAAGGGATTTTGGCGTAATATATTCCACCAGGAGCAGGATGGGAAATAATCTCAAATAGAATCTAGTTGTAGTCTTTTGAAGAGTAACCCAGTCAGATCCCCGGCCTTTTCAAAATCTTAGTCTGTTCCGAAAAATTCACATTGTCTTTAGATGTGAGAGGGTGTCAGACTTCAGTTTTTTCAAGTCTTTTCAAAGTCTTCTAGCGTATGGCAGGCATAATCCATACAATAAATTGCCGTCTACTATTTAGACCTTTTGTGTGATGGGCGCTGTTCCATTGTTATTTTCAGAGCAGAGAAAGGCTGTAGCTCTGACACTACTATTGCATTTTCTTTGGCAAATCCTTGTAGATACCGCTCCCCTGCACAACAGATAAATTAGCACACCCAGCCTTTCTCTTGTGGCTTTTTTTAACCAGTGGTCCCCCTTAATTTGAACCTCTCCTTGTCAAATGTAATTTGGGAGCTGTAAGAGTTGATGTGGTGCTTTTAGACCGTCTGCCCCTGAGTTCTTATTGTCTGACCTCACAATTGCAGGTTGTGCGTCCAATCTCAGCCCCAAGACACTGTCTAGAGGATGAAGTGTTTTGTAACTGTGCTGTGCTTTTGAGATCAGCCTTTTGTTGTCTATTGAGGACGCACAGAACTGCAGAAAGCATCAAATTCGTTTCTGTATCTATACCCTCATTATCTCACTCTCACTCTTCTCTCTCCTTTGTCCTCCCTCGTATTAAACCTTGTCATTTATCCAGAAGTAGGGTGGTGTTTGCCTGTTCTTACAGCGCGTTGCCTTGAGCCCCTGATTAACTTAGTGATACTTGAAAACTGGCTGCCACAGAAAAATGTTCCTAAGCCGACACAAGCTTACTAATAAGATGAGCCGATAAATGAGAAATCCCTTGCTGACGTTCTGTTGCTAATATCTCTCCCACCCCAGCACTTTATCAATAGTAACTCTATGCCAAAAGTGAACATGGTCCCTCAGAGGAGTGTGATTCTAAATTAAAACAGGCTGCTAAAGCACAAGAAAAGCCTGTTCCAGCATTTACACCTTGCGCTTGAATACGTTTACTCTTCCAGGGTTTTGAAACAGGGAATACATTGTCACAATAATAAAAATAATCCATAACATATCTATATGTGCCCAGTGTATAATGGATAATAATGAAAATCCAAATGCTTCTGCAGGAATTTGATACAATGATCAGAAGTAGACCACACATACTTAGTTGCTCTAACCTAATAAACACAATACACACAACACAGTAAAATTAAATCACAATCAATACCCCCTGAAAATGACTCGGTTCAAAATCGAACACTATTAAAAATAGTCTCCTTGCCCTCCACTACAGCAGTGAAAATGCTAGCTGCAGGGTGCTTTCTGACCAGTCAATGTGCTATTGATGTCTCTGTTTTGGCCTTTATTTTAGAATCCTTGAATGGTTTAGAAGATTAATTTTATAGTACTTCTTTCAGTGCAGCTTTAACACTGTCCTTCTCTGCTACACTGGTGTGCCTTCATGGCACAGAGGTGTCCCTCTGTGTCACTGTGTTAAGGTGTCACCCATTATGGAAGGTTTTAAATGTCAGTGCATGGTGGTGAATTATTGAAGGGGATAAAAATTGATCCCTTTATCACCCAGACAAAGGAAATCTTCACATTTGTAATGGCTGGTTGGAATAAAAAATATAGTGACACTCTGACTTCACACATGTTTTGTGTTGCTGGCTGTTTTTGTTCCTAGGAAATGTCAAGTTGTCTGTTTTAGGATTGGACAAAAGCTTCCTCAAGGACCTGGTTTAAGAGGTGTTTGAAAGCCACTTAGCCATGAGTGTTTAAATCAAATGGTTATAATCATTGTGCTCTCTCTAACTAGGGACGCATTGATCTGACTTTTTCCAGTCCCAACACGGATACCCGGGCTTTGGGTATGGGCCCATACAGAGTACTGATTCCATGCCAGTGTTTAATTAATAAGCTGTATGCCTCCCTATGTGGAAGTGAGAGAGAGATTTTTTTTATGTGTAAGGCAACATTGGCTAGACTTTGCAGACTTCAACAAAATGTAAATACACACATATACCTTTACTGAATTGTTATTTATTAGTAAAACAATAAACTACACACCAGCAACTTTGTAAAAAAAATCTTCAGAATTTACATGAATTACAATTTAAAACTTGTAAATGCAGCAATTAATTGATAAACATTTCAATAGGACTTAAAATCCCAGTGTAAAACTGCGTGAAATAAAAACAAAATATGAACATTGAATCACAGGTAAGTCACAAACTAGTGCAAACAAACTTGATATATACTAAACATCATGTAGCGTTGTGAACAGTCCACAAATTTATTGCATAAAGCAAACTGAAGTAGAAATCTGTCTGTTGAAGTCTCTATGTGGACGATGCGCTGCTCAAATTACAAGGCTGCCAAGTTATTGCTTAGTATTACCTCAGGGCAATATATTGGTATTGTATCGATACAAAGGCTGCATCACAGTAAAGTGATGCTATTTTCTGAACAGACTGCTCTAGCTGTTAATTGCTTTTACCCACATAGTCATTATATACACATTACTGATGATTATGATTAGGATCATAATCTCATTGTGTAAATATTTGTGAAAGAACCACAAGTCCACCCTATAGTATCGTTACAGTATCTATATTCTCCATATTTTCCAGCTTTACTTAGTCCTTATCTGTTTTACACTCTCAAGGGTATTTTTTTTCCAAACTATAGCAGAAAAGGCTTTCGGTCAATTAAGGCATTATTTTACTGCACATGGTGATGTCACTTCTTGCCTCCCTGGGGTGTGTTTTCCTTGTCCTGCCGAGAGTTAATGAGCTGTGCTTTGGATTAGCCCTGCCTTTTTGAAATCCCATTAAGACTCTACCCTATCAGTTACTTCAGATCTCAGCCACGGTAAGCTTGCTTACAAGTTTGCTGATTATAGACTGAATACAGTAAGTGCTTCATAGCATTCTTTCAACAAATATTTTTTTTGAGGATCAACAACCTGTTCCTTCCAATGTAATTAAGAACTAAATGTTGCTGCAACAAAGCACAGTTTCCAATTTATGCAAAACATTGTACACCCATCTGTGTATGTTTCTCCATCATTTTAATTGGCTACAAGTGCTGCACATATGCCCACAGCAGCTTTCCCAAGAGAAGCACAATGAAACTCTGAAAACTGAACACTTACACTTATATGGTAAAACATAGGATTGGATGATGTGATCAAAATGCAAGCGTGCATAATGAATCTGCAAGTTAATGATGGGTTATAAAAGACGTTTCCTCCTAAAGAAGCGTCATATCTGCCAAGTGAGTAAACACCATGTATGGACCTCATGATGAGTTTTGTCAAACTTTATACCTGCACTGTTGGTTTGGATTTGTCTGAAAGGCCTTTGCCAGCAGGATTTTGCAGAATGACATCATCCACACCTCACAATGGGTGGCAGTCAAGCATGACTAGTGCAGTAGCCTCAACTCGGCTCTAAGATCTCCTTTCACAGATCCATCGTGTTATTGTACTTAAAATGTTTTCCAATATTCTCAGTCTATCCAAATATCAAATGATCAGTAACTTTGGACTGTACAGAAACATCTGTATGCTTGGCAAGTGTAAGATCCTGTGTGTATGCTGTGTAAAGCTACCCAAATAAAAGCCAGCTGTGTCTTCCCTTGTGCTAGCCTGAAGCATGAAACAGGAAGCAGGGCCTAGCCCTCTGAGCCTGCTGAGAGGAAGGCTACAGGGTTGGTATGAGATCCTTCTCTGGAGAAACACTGCAGCAGCTTGTGTTTAAAAAGACATTCTTTCATCTGTTTCGGGGCTTTTGGTTAGGTGGAGAAATGCGAGTCATTTGAACTTTCTGAACACAGATAAAGGTAACACAGCTCTGTGTGATGCTGTTCTTACTTTGATGAAAATAAGTTTAAAAGTGAAGGATTTGCTTTTTCATGCTGGCACTGACTGGCTGGTCTTGTTGCATAAATCATAAAGGATTAGTGTGTGTGCGTGCATGTGTGTATTTGTGTATTAGTGTGTGAGGTCATAGATAGGTCTAACCGTATAGTGCTCAGGATCAAGATAAGGCCATCCTGTTCAAGAGGGAGTCAGGAGTTTAGCAGTTTTCTTGACATACAGCAGTTGTCATGTGCTCAACAAATAAAGGAAGACAGTTCAGCAGTTATTATCTTGATCCATTTGGCACTTAATTTCTGAAGATCAATCAAAAACAATGAAAGAGTAATGTTATCTAAGTTCTTTTTTTTCCTAGAAAAGGACACAGCAGAAAAATGAACAGATATTGTAGACTAACATAATGTATTCGTTGCTATTGGTAAAGTGGTTGAAATGCCTCTGCTGCTTCCATAGATAGGTGCCAATGGTTGTGTGGATGGTGTAATGCTGTTCCAACAGCTCATAATGCCTAAGCCACAGTAGTATGAAATGTCCCATTGGACCGAAAGGTAATTTGTCCAACAGCCTGGTATCTCAAAAACAAACACCCATTGCTCTGAGGGACTGTTTCTCTAAAAATAAACTACACACTCTCCCAAACAGAACAGAAGCACATGCCAAATTATTTTGCCGGATGTTGTCATTGGATCGTTCTTCTTTGGCGAGGCATGACCTGCCCAACTCAGCCTCTGATTGGCTTATCCTGATATTCATACCCTAACCTTATCCACTCTTGTTCCTTGTGCCTAAATCTAACCATTCCAACCAACAAAGACAATGGGTGCTAGCCAGTCTGAAGTAAAGTAGAGCAGATCATGCCTGCAGAAAGTCCAATGCGCCATTTTGTACTGTTGGAACACCATCCGTTTGGAAGACTGGCTGTTTGTTTTCGGGATAAAGGGCTGTCGTACGAAAAGGTTGTCAGTCCAAAGGGATGTTTTTCCGACTATTGCGGCTTCAGAATTAAGGTCTCACAGAACAACAGGCAGTCCCCACTCGGGCTATGTGACGCAGTATGAAATGGCAAATAGTACTATATTGTAAGGTGTATTGATTTGCTCTAGCCCAACTAATGGTACGCTGTTACATCAGTGCTTCTCATGTACAGTTGATATGGGAAACCCATTCACATGTATTGCTTCATCTATCAGACTATTGGAAGTCTCCTGGAATGGTGTCTTTTGGACATACAATCACAATGGAACATTGTGAGATAGCCTGGAAGACCTTGTCCTTTTTTCAGCTCTGCTATATTTGGGATCCAAACCACTTCTAATCATACTGCTGGTCAGTACTGTCTCTCACACCCGCATTGCATGCTCACAATAAAGTTGCAGATAAAAACTGGAGCACAAAGATAATAGCTTCAGGACTCATTGGCAAATATGCAGTAAATTTGTTCCAGCAAACAAAATGCCAGTTTTACAGTCACATTCCTTCAGGGCTTACCGATATTTCTGCAGGCAAAGCTGCCCTGCTTTGTTATTGTCTCTTACTGTCATAGCCAGGCAGGACCATCTCCCTCCAAGATGACAGCTAGCCATGGCAGGTGAGGTTTTGTGACAGCTTGGAAATGCTATGCCGTTACGCAGCCATCCTTGACATTTTGGATATGCTGTAAAAGGATTTTGCTTTTTTAGCCTCAGTGAATTATTAATTAATATCATTGGCTTTCCAGCCAACATTTCAGTCCCTTTTGGAGCCCAGGACTTTTTTCATTCTCTTCTATTTTTACCTTGCATGACTGAATTGTGGCATCACGCAGTGTCCTCAGGGATGTTCACTGTACGCAATGTCCACAGCCACAAAAGCTGAAGTGTTTGAGGAGACACAGTGTGAGAGCTGGCACAAAGCCAGGTCAGGTTAATAGACCGATGTGCTCGACTCAAAGTGTTGAGTTGTTGAGGAGGAGAGCAGCAGCCTTGTCCAACCAAATCCTCCACACTGGATAACTACAGATTTGTCACTGGTTTTCAGAGCTGTCCTAATGGGAGGACAAATGTTAACACCCAGTGGGCTTGTGTCCTTTTCAAGAACCTGTTCACACTACAGAACTGTTCTGTGCTGACTACTAAGCGAGACTTTCCTACTTTGCTTCCCCGTGTCCTGCTGGTTTGGATGGTCGACAAGGGTTTAAACTCTGCTTTAAAATCATCCAGAGTGACTTTGACCTCTGCTTGCTAGATGGAAATGTATGCACAATTTTGTTTTGAATGTCACGACCATGACATTTATTGACTACTGAGACTTTTACTATTGTAGTATTGATTGTGCATACTATCAGTGTGTACTCTGTTAGTCGAGTATTTAAAGTGATTTGTCATTCTTGTATCCATCAATGCTCAGACCTGTATTTTTTCTGTTTAGATCTAAGTATAACACTTGATTGAGCATCACACAAACAGGGCCAGAACTGAAGAAAGATCCTTGATGGTAGTCCACCTGGACCAGCCAGCAGGGTTGTTATGAGGACATGTGAGCTATTTGCCTCTAATGCCAGGCAAGAAAAGCTATAGAGGCTGCAACCCTGAACATTCATGCCATCCTTGCAGGAAGATATTCCTGTGGGTTTGCAGCCTAATTCTAGTCCAGTGTTTTGTGCAGCAGTTTGAGTCCTCCGGCTCATTTGTTCACTCTTCATTTCAGAGGCTACTGGAGTTATGTGCATTCCAAACTTCTGCCATAGTTTACTTCATATTAAAGTTGTATTGGTATCTCAGAGGTAATGAAAACAACAGCCACCTCTGTTGCATATAGATTTGTAGGTACCTACACGCTGGTAATTTCTTTATATTTGCGCACTAGTTGTTTTGTTTTGTCCAAGAAGATCTTTATTATCTGTTGATTTTCTTCTTGGAGAAGCCATTAGCAGCTATTGAATCATTTATTTTACAGCCCAAAGCACCGCGGCTCTTCAAAACAAGCCAGCCATGTGTGAAAAGGCTTTCTTTACCTCAAAGGAGTCAGTCAGGCATTTATCAAGGGCCGGTTAGCAGAAATCAGCAGCATCTTGAGGAGAATCCTAAGTCTGTTTCTCACTTAGACTGATACACTGACACACACAAACACACACAAACACACACGCACACCCAAAATGAGTCCCAAGCCATTCAGCATGCAAATCCTGTTTAATTTGATGAATGACCATCCTACTGCAGGATGGATAATAAGTAAAAGAATGACCCAGTAATTGCCTGCCGTGATTTGATCTTTCTATCGTAACATACAGCAATTTCCTAGATGATTATTGACCACATTAATAATCAATAATCAATAGATCATTCAAAACATATCACAAAAGCAAGCTGTGTTCAAACTATTGACATGTGCTGTCTCCTCATTACATTCGATGGTGGACTACATGTAGTACTTATTATCAAGTAGAATAAAAGAGAGGGCTGCTCTGACCTCCAGAGAGCAGACTCAAGTCACACTGTACAGTCTGATCACTGTATCCAGATCAGTTTTGCAACGGCAAATATTGCAACATTTGGCTCAGTTCTGGCTCCACCCTCTACAGAACTCTATGGGTCATACTCTTCATCATTCACAAGGATGCATTTGCCCACTAAAATTTGCATAAATGAAACCGGCTTATCAGGACATGCCTATCTGAATATGTGCGAAGCCACAGTGCATATGGCGGTGTATGTCACTGTAAGCTATCCTTTTTGTCTTTCGGCAATGGCGATTGCCCACTGATCAGGACGAATATATGGCAGTGTTGAGGTGTGTGCCATGCTCACTCATAAGGTTCTATCTTAGACATGTTGGGCTCCTTTTCAGGGTCTGGTTTGCTGGAATGACACAAGACTGGTAAAAGGGGTTGGGTGTATGACAGCTGTGTTGCACCTTTGGGGTGTGATACACCTACATGTTGCTGTGCTCCTTGATGACCTGGAAAATGTGGTGTGCAGGGTCACTTGTCTTTTGACTCCTGCAAGGTCAGGCCGAAGCTCCAGCCAGTTCGAAAGCATACCACTGGGGTTGGCTGGGGGTGGTGTCCTGGGTTATTAAGAAGTAGGCGGGCTACGGCGACTAACCTTTAGCTGGTCTGGGTTGTGGCTGGCTTGATATTGTGTTGCAACAGGACGTCATTCATCCGGCTCCACCCGCTTTACCCATAGAGTCCAGTAGAGGGCGGAGTCTGCGTGTGATAACATGAAAGTTATGATATTGTAACCCTAGTTCTGTTAGCATAGACGGAACCCTCTACTCAGGGGCCTTGTCGCTCCTACATCCCTTGCTGAAGACAGTGTAGAATGTGGACGAGCCGTCTCTTCATATGATGTGCATTCCGTATGTATACAGATAGGGATGTCCTTATTGTCTGGATGCGTTTACGCAATATGTGCTTGTGAATGGAGGATAGCATAACCCATAGAGTCCAGTAGAGGGCTCTGCTTCTGTTAATAGAACTGGGGTTACAATATTGTAACCTTTGTTGTTTCTTTGTAATTAACTTTTTTATTGATTCACAATATCATTATCCCATCAGCATGTTACATCATGTATACATGTTTTCCAGATATATCAAACATACACATACTCCATTCGGGAGATTGGAACCATAAATAAACATATCCTCTCATTTATCTATAGAAAAAAACCCCAAAAACAAACAAACAATTAAAAAAAAAACCATAATGAAAAAATGAAGGCAAATTAAGACATTCTTTTCACTTCTATCCTTGTCACTCCTTGCAGTCCTTTCTCTCCCGATGGAGGATAGCAAAGAACAAATCTTGTGAAGAATGAACAGTCAATTTTGTAGCAAGAACCAAGGGGTCCATGTGACACAGTGCTTTTACAAGATAAAATCCGCTCTCAGTGGTGATACAAAATCAACCCAGTTTTTCCAGAAAATCTTAAATTTATCTGATTCCAGCCTAACCGAGAAGGTCAACCTTTCCATCATATAAATATTATGCATCACGTCGATCCAATCCTCCATTTTAGGTGCGTCTGTTTTCAACCACCTCTTGGTGATGGCTTTTTTACCTGCAACTAACATTATTCTGAATATATATTTGTTTCTTGAATTTGTAATTGCCTGGTTCCCTTTTCCCAAGTACAAAATATCAAATATAAATGGAAGTTCTATTTTCAAAACTTTCTCCATACCGTTCTTCAAACTCTGCCAATAAGGTATAATAGAAGGACATTCCCAAAAGATATGGAAGTGATTGGCTTTATTTTCTCCACATAGTCTCCAACATCTTGTACCCTGAGATTTCCTTTGTATTGGTGTAATAAAATATCTCACAATGTTCTTCCAACTATACTCTCTCCATGAGAGGGAGCAGGTTGTTTTCCATTGTTGTTCACTGATCTTTTCCCATTCCTCCTCTGATAACACCCTTCCAGCCTCTTTCTCCCACTTTTCTTTTATATATGCTGTATCGTTACCTTTTAGTTTTTCCACTTCTCTATACAGTTTAGAAATTATTTTTTTACCTGAATCTGATTCATATGCTAAAATAAACAATTTAATAATTCCCGACTCTAGCTCATCCATATTGACATTTTTTATAATTTGCTCCATATAATGCCTCATTTGAAGATATCTGTAAAAATCCTGATTGTTCAAGCCATATTGATTCTTTAAATCCTGAAAACTTTTAATAATCTTCTTTTTAAGAAGCTCCCAAAACATCATTGGACCCCTGTCCCATCTGCCGAATCCCTTAACCTTTGTTGTTTCAAATGTATTCAAAGTGCGAATTCTGGACACTGAAAACATGCATATGTATTGAAAGACTGTATTGCACACATAGTGTTGCACCAGCTTTAGTCATTGTTAGTTAATAATTTTCCATTAATTAAACTATGAAGAGATTAATCATTTACATCCCCAGTTTTATTGTATGTCTATGTGTGTGTTATTTTATTGTTGCAATTTTTCAAGGTTGTATTTGTTTTTCAGTCGTGAATCCCGGTGTAATCTGTTTTTAGTCCTATCATAAATGATGAATGGCATGCTCACAAGCGCTAGCTGTTGACCTTTTTTAGGACTTTATCCTACCACCATTATTTCCATAGCCTTTGCCATTGTAGGCCACAGTTTGAAAGGAGCGATGATTAATGTGCGCTGAGCCCCATTCACCTCAGAGCAGCCCCTTAACAACTGCTGTTCCTCTGCTTTATTGTTTCTGTCCTACCTGTCACACTGAAGTCTGCCACTGTGGCTGATTCTAATTGTTATACCTACAAGGGTTCCCCTTAAGTGCCAATTGTGCAATTTGTGCAGACTGCAATCCACATCCTTTCATTACATACCATGCCTCTTGAACATTCTCCCCCACAAGTGGCCATTATGTGTGCAGTCTGTGTAAGACTCCTTCTGACTATCTGCCAATTGCCAGCAAAGAAAAAAAATGTGTTTTCTGTATAGATATCACTTATACAATCAGTGATCCATGTTTCTTGAACCGAGCATTGATTTTTAAATCCCCATAGTCTTTGCTATAATCAGGAGCTTAATAACAGGTGGAAAATAATTGCCACTTTGAATGAAGAACCTGATCAGCATAATTGCTCTCTAACTGGATCAAGATTCAAAATCTTATCCCGCAGTTGGTCCATGCCCAGAGGAGACATTTATTTAGGAACTTCGTGCAAAGATTTAAATATAATGAGCCTGATTTTTATTGGATTTTGTATATTATTGCTCAAAAAGAGCATGGGGAATTACTGTGTAGTGGAGGAAGTTAGTTATGTAAACAAGCATTACTGTAGTTAGCCCTCAGTCTTAATGGCGTCTTAGTTACAGCAGTGCATTCACGGAAAAGCAACTTTTTGAAAATTTCCCACACACTCTTGAACTCAGTCTGTCCAAGGTTTCAGCCCACAAGCTGCGTCAGTGTCTTAAGATACATATACAGTGTTTATAGAGGTATGGTTGAAAGAGGCCCCAGTTGCTTTTGTGTGAAGCAAATTAACTTTTTCCTCTTAGACCTTGGTTACATAAATATCTGTCTGGAAATTATAAAGTGCAGTTATAGGAAAGGAGATCGGCCTCAGCTGCCCTCATAGCACAGACATTCAGGTCTGTGCCACAATTCTCACATGACTGTTTCATGGGATTATTTAATATTTAACAAGTGTTTATGGGCAAAGAAAATATGTAATGGTGTCCAAAGACCGAGCCAAACCTAAGTGACCCTCATTTAGGTTGTTTTAGCTTTATGTCCAACTGAGCTTACTTTCATTGCACAGTGAATATGAACGGCATGATTGCTGAACGCAGACTGCATTTCACTGAATAGCTGATAGGTATGTACCAGAATATGATTTGACATTGCCAGGATTGCTTCCTTCTTCTTCATTTTCCTCTCTTCAGCGGTGACCTGTTGTGATAGCTCTGCAGAAAACATAAAATGAAACTTAAGTTTCAGCTGGCATTTTTTTCTTGCACTACTTTCAGATGGTTCTATGACAGTCAGATGTTTTGTTGAGGGTTTAATACGAAAAAAAAAGAATAAGCCTATTTGCTTTGAGTGATGTCCCTAAAAAGGAACAAATAGTGCTTGAAAAAGTACTTGAAAGTCCTTGAATTTATTTTTATAATGTCTGTATGAACCCTGTTTACATTTCTGTGAATTCACTTTTCCTTCTCCACAGTATCTACTGTTTGTAATAAATAAGGCAGATGAAAGAGAGAGATCACATCATTAGGGTGCAGATATTGTGACTGTAAACCATCTGACTTATGACTTATGGTAATAAAGACAGGGTCATTACTCGATTAAATGGTCCGATTCTGTGTATATTTTCATGTGCGTTTGCAAGGTCAGGCTCTTTGTCAGTGTGAGCGCAGCAGCTTTGAGCTTTTGTTTATTTTCTCTGTCTGTGAAAGAGAGAAGTTAATGTTCAGACATTATTCGTGTTTTCTGGTGCCATTAAAGGTTTGTTTGTAATACTAATTGTGCAAAACAGGCCTGTTTTTACAGTTCCTGTCAACTGAGAATAAAGTTATCTTCAAATTAACATTTTCAGTTATATGTGAGAGCAATACTGTTCGTTTATACAGTCAAAAAATACTCATTGGACCTTCACCTCATGGAGCATAAAATAAACTTTTATGTGTCTACGTGCTCAGTGAGAGTACTTACTGTTGCCTGTCTCTCTCAAAACCAATATGAGTGGCTCCATTCAGTTTCGTGCCCAAGGCTTCAATTCTCGCTGTAAGATAGGTTCCTTAATTTCTTTCGATAACCTCATTATGGCTGGTTTCCGTGGAAACTACCCTTTCTTTGTCCCAGCATGCCTCTCTTAACATTTAGTATTGCAAGGTGGGCATTTAAAGTGCAGTATAAAAGCACTGTGGTGGACTCTTATGCTCTGACCCTTTCTGTAACTGTTTGTTTCATTAGTAGAAAACACTTTCTTTTGTTCCTCTGTCTTTGTGCAGTGTGTGCAGGTGTGTGTCTATTTGTGTGGTGTACTGTGTATGGGCGATGTGGATAAAAAAACCTTCACCTTCTCCATAAAAGAACGTCCGTTCTCACAGAAAGTAAAACTAATGGCGCATTAGGGCGGGCCCCGCCAGCTTTCAAAGTTTATGATGAGGACATTGCCCTTAAACAGCTGAGTGTTAAGTGTAAATATCAGTGGGTAAACTAGGGCAGGTTCCACGGTACTTGAGTTTACAGGACAAGTTGTCGTGTTTAACTTTAACACATGATGCACGCTTGACAGCTGGTGTACCGGGTTAAACTGCAAATATGTCCACATAACTTCCACTTCCCTGTAATGCCTTGTGATTCCCAACATCTGCAGACTGCTACCAAGAGCAAACAAATGGAGTTAATGACTGATTTCGATTATTTACAACCTACAGTGGCTTTTTCATATACCCAGCTCATGTAACAAATTACAGGTAATACATAACTACCTGACTGCAAATACTTGATCCATGTGACACGTTATGTCTGACCCTACGAGTTTGCTGATTGCTTCATCAAGCAATTGACTGGTGCACCATTGGTTGAGGGTTATTAAGTGCTGCAGAGGATTAGCAGTTTGCCAGTCGTGTCCTCCAAATTTAGGTACAAGGATGCTGCACTTCTTGGCCAAAAAGTAGCCCTTGAAAAGGGATGACTGTTGTTTGGCAGTTATGACTCATTGTGTCTAAAAGGTGGACTTCGGAGCATTCAGGCTCTGATCTGATTTTTCTCACTTTTTACAGTCCATAGATTTTGATTAAGTCTCCCCACGCCTGAAGAGTTCAGTCCTTGAAGCTTAATTTTTTACTGCACGTTTCTGTATATTTCACTGCTTTTGCAATTACAGTAGTCTCATTCAACAAAACACTCCTATATAGTATTCATTTGAGTGGTGCTGACACTGTGATTAAGATATACTACTGTAACTTAGCATGCCATAGTATGTTTCATTGTGTTGATTGAAATGCGTTCCAGAAGAAATCTAAGGACCTTCAGACTCTTTCTGTGCTCACATGAATCCCTTTTATGCGGCAACTGATGAACTTTCACACTGTGATTTTCAATTAGCTTTCAATGGTCTATATCACTCTTTATTCTTTTTTATGTCAGCGTTAAGTAACAGCTGTTACTATTAGCTGCTTTCCCAACAGCAGTTTTCAGTCCTGCTTGTGTCAGTGTTGATGTTTTTACAGTACGACAGGATTGTAAACAATGAGAAAAGGGGAAGAACTTGTCTTTGTTAAATTAGCTGCATAACCTGATGTTTGAGTTGGTACTGCACAACCAGTCAGGTTGTTTCAGCTTTCTCAGTATTTAAAACAACAGATGTTATCACAGTCACATCACATGCCGTATACTGTATATAAACCAGTTTATTGTCAGACAAGTTTGCTTTGGTGAGACACAATGTTGGTGTAGGTTTGAAATTATATGTCACAGAATCTGAGTGTGAGACCATCATATCTGCACCGAACAGCGGTGTTCAATTATGGTGGTACTCATGCCTAAAGGTAGGGAGGAGTGTGTGATTGAGACCTGAGTAGTGGAAGTCGCATGTGTTGACCACAGAGCAGCGACAGGTGGCTGTGAGGTTACTGCATACAACCAGTAAGATTCTCATATAAAGACTTTATTAGCGTGCCCTGCCCAAAAAAGATGATCATTTGCCCGTATATTTATGCCTCTGCACTGGAGAAAGCTGTGGCTGGATGCATTATGTTTTCAGGTTGCTCGCCTGTCTGTCCCATTTTCATGAATGTGATATCTCAAGAATATATTTCAAATTTGGCACTAATGTCCACTTGGACTCAATGCTGAACTGATTTAAATTTGGTGGTCGAAGGCCACTGTGCAGTTTTTCCCTCAGAATTCTAATAAATGTGTGGCGGTGGCTTTCCTGCCTGTGTGTCCTTGTATGAGTATGTGTGCCCTTGCTAAATTTAGAGGTTTTTGGAGGTCCATGAATGCAGCACAGGCAAAACTATTTTTTTTTCCCTTCAGCAGCCATTTTTGGAGTTTTGAGTGACACAACTGATCAGATCGATGGATGAGAGGAGCAGCTATTACTGAGTGAAAGCAAACTTTAGACTAGAAATAATAATAATAAAAAACACTTTATAGGCCAACACCATAACTCAGGAACAGAAGTGCAGACATTTGGTCTGATACTGAATTGGTGACTCTAATCTTGGATGCTCACCTTGAACATAACTCCAACTATATTTTATCTATCCGTTATCACAAGACAGGATATAAAGCAACAACAACCATAAACAAAACACAATAAAATTGCATCGCTGGGCACTTCTGCTTTTTGTAATCTTGAAACTTAATCACATTAAACTGTATTGAGAAGAAAACTGCTGCCAAGTAGCTCGATTTAAAGCATCTGTGGAAACCAAGTCGCTTTGTGTCATGCACTTATTTGCATGTCAATTAAAAGCTTGATGCAGGCTCTTGAAGTCCAAGGTTTATTGATTTATATAGAGATCACTGTTATTTAGTATTAAGTGGATGTCATCAAGGAGACTTGGAGAGGGAGTTTAATCAATGTCCAGTAGCCCTTTTGACTGAAAAGGCAGAGATGTTGGAGCCAAGTCTAAGTAGGTATGAATCAAAAACGTCTCCATTAGGTTTTCATTTTCTGCCATGGTGTTACTTCAGATGATGAATAACCCTTCTGTTATGAATTGGCTGTGGCTCCTGTCACAGTGATGCACAATGTTGTCAGCTTTAATATCCACTCCTTTATGTTAAGATCACGGTGAATAGAGTCATCATGTGGAAAAGCTTTATGACTGGTGTTGATGGTGAGTGTTGTTGACCTTTAACATTACTTTATCATCATCACTGCAAATGCTGTTAAAGCCATGGCCACTGCAGGTAATGATGCAGTAACAAAGTTAGTTTTAGAGTTAGTTTTTGATTTTACTCATGATTTCTAAATAATATTGGATTTAATTTTGTTGATATGGGAGATAAATGTCTGTACAGAATTTCATGACAACTCATCTATCTATTCAGATGCTGATATTTCAGTGATGATTGTCTTGTCATGTCGTCTGTAACAGTCATGTTTTTTTTTTTTTTAAACATAGCGATTTCAACTTGCAATATAAACACTTCATGAATAACTACAATACTGCGCTCAGGGATTTTTTGAGTTAGTTGAACGAGAGTATCTGTATAAAGCTACACTTCAAAATGTAACAACCAATCAATTTTTCAATAAAAGAATGTGGAAATAATGTCCTTTCATTTTTAAATGCAACAACCAGCAATTTCTTGTATTTTAGCAGTATCCCTATAGCAGACTAAAGAACTGAGTACACTTTAATATCTGTTTATTTATTGCAAGTTATCACAACATCTAACAAGGTTATCGCATATCACATGTTTCTTTATATCAAGCAGCCATAATGTTAAGGTCTTCTCAGTATTCTCATAGTTGCAGAAAAATATTCTGAGCACTGACACATTTTAAAGGAACTTATAGTAACACAGAATTGTTTTTGTCAAATGTGTCTCCATCTTTTAGATAGCATTAATCCCCCCTCATACCTTTATGGGTGGTGAAGACACAATTTAAACTGTTCCACTCTCACAAGAATAAAAAATGCCGGCAGAAACGCTGAAACATTAGTATCAGCGTTTGAGATGAAAATATATTAGTAGCAGTCACTTTTGATTTACCTCTGTGTAATAACTTCTTCCCTCTTATGCCCAGTATGCTCACGTACACACTATTACTTCCTGTGAGGGCGTCAGTGTCCTGATTCAAACATGTAGTGGCAGTTGATGTGTTCAGGTTGCAGGATTGGAAGATATTAGATTTAATTTCTTGTGCTTTTGAGCCCATTCTCAGCCCATCGTCACCTGCTCACCTGGCCAATAGTCTAAAAGCTACCTTATTAAATAAATATTTTACTGCTGGAAAGATGGTCTTTTCATAAAACTGGGCTGTCTATGCAGTAGAAGAAGGCAAAGACTTTTGACATTGGTGCTATATGACCAGAAAAAACAGAGAAAAAGAGCTGTGGTATTCACTTTTGCTCAAGAAGTAGAAATCCTACAACTACCAGAATGCACTACGCTGTACCGGACCAATAAATGCTCCCGCTGGTTGGTGACATAATGCAAACTTGGCTGTTTTGACACAGGAAGCCATATGGCGGCAGGCTGGTAACAAAAAATCTTGAACTACAACCAAACAGACAAACCAAAAATCTATTTGAAGACATTTTAGGTGAGAAATAGACAATGCAGTGACAGAATCTTGATTCATGTTTGATCAGCACCGCTTCTGAACGCTAAAAAAGTTAGCCTATCACTTTATTGCTTATTTATTATTTTTATTTATATAAATGTATATTACGTAATTATATTTTATCTGTTTATGTTTTAGACCTATATTTCAACTTGAACTGTTTTATGTCTTTGATGTAGAACCCTAATCATTTTTTAATGGAGACATACAGCATACTGACACTGATCTCCAGCACCGCTCCTATAATGAATAATTATCCAAGCCATTTACATGTAGCGCTTTGTCCGGGCTAGATCTTCATTGTGCCTGTTTAATGATATTCCTCATTCTCCTTTTAATGGCAGTTCAGTTGGTGTTTGGTGACAGTGGTGAAAATTGTCCAGGCATTCAAGTGAAGAAAAGGACCGCAGGGAATAATGAAAGCTTCCCCGTCTGGGAAGAGAGGCTTTTGTCAGAGGCACCAGTGGACTGCAGGGCCTCTTGATAGTTAAATCTAAAAGCTTTTCTTCACTACAATCCCTTTGTTTTGGAAAAGCATCTTGGAAATAAATCACATCTACATACCCAAGAACAGCTGAATTAAGTCACCCCCTCTTTCTCATTTCCTGCCTGTATTCAGGAGAAATTCTCAGGAAATTGCTCCTATGAACTCGTGACCTGGAAAAGATTTGGAAGAAATTGATTCGCCAGAGTGGGAGTAGGAGTGGGTCTGAGCTATGTTATCTTTTGGGAGGAAAAGTGATTTTGCAGTCTGTTGTGCTGGAAGGCAATAAGTATTGATTTGAAAACTCTCATTACACTCTCACTTGCTGTATAATTAATCCTATCCAGAGACAAAAAGAATCACTAGGTCAGTGGCCGACAAATATCTCCATTAACACTCTCAAACCTGCAGGAAACCTTAGCTCCTCTTTTTTCCCAAAGGTGGCTGAGCTGTTGTCCGAGGCAGCACCTCACACCCCAGACGTGTCATTTCTTAGAGCATTTAACAAAACGTCTCAGCTGAAGCACCTGCAGCTATATGACGCTGTGAGCTTTAATTGCTTTTTATTGAATTGTCAATCCCTGAAGCCCCTGTTTTAATCCAATAGCTCCTATAGCAACAGCTTTTAATAGAAACTGACCACCCTGACCCGTGAAGTCCTTTGTCCGCCTCATTTTCATGCTTTATAAGAATTGTAGCTCAATAACTTTCCAAATGACAAGATAAATAAACTTGATGAATAGACTAATAAATACTCACCATTGCTGAAATATAAAGTGCATTATTCACTAATGCAGTTACTGTAAAGGTATCTTGGTGCCGTAGCCTCCTAATGGAGATGTTCCACTAAGATGGCGTCAGAGGTGATGTATGTGCTGCCCCAGAACTAGACCACTGGGACAAACGCTTACAGGCAGCCAAGCTCTAATGAGAGCAGCAAGAAGATGACGAGTTTCGACCTCCTTCATCTTCGGCCTCTACGGACCTCCTCCTTTTGCTCTCCCCACTTTTCTAACTCACATTTATACCTTCTCCCTCCTTCTTTTCCTTTCTCTAAAATAGTGTTCCCTCATACACTAACCTCATATAATCCTTTTCTATAAGCTATTTTGAATACAGATATCTGGTAGGAGAAATGCACTGCTGTGACGGAAGTGCTGGCTGTAGAAGAGCTAGTAGTTTCAATGAGAATTTATTGGTGCTGATGAGCTTTGATGGCTTAATGGACAAGGAAACTAGCACCCATACAGACGCACAGACTTCATCAATAGAAACAATACAGAGGTTTGGTATCAGCGGTGCTGGCTGAAACAGCCCTGTATGCCTTTGATCTTTTAAGTGTTGGTGTGAATCTGGGCTTCTCACACGACTATAAGCTATTTACTGAAGGATGAATTATAGAGGTACTGAATCATTGAGATTTATGACCTGTCTGGTTTGTGGTTTGGCGGTGGTGTGAGCTATGGGTCATGGTTTCATGTTGGTTATTGACTGTACTGACCAATAGTTCCTAGGAGGAATGAGGGGGTAGTAGGGGTTGAGTTGTGGTGGTGTGATATGCCTGTGTGGGGGGAGGGGGTTTATTGATTTGGCATCATAAAAGAACATGTGAATACCAACATGTTGGCAAGCCTAACTCTTTATTGTTAACCACTGTGTATGTTTAGATAGGAAATTGCCCTTTTTTCCTTATCCACCTCTTTTGATGCATATTTTCAATTTGCACATTAAAAAAAACCCTGAATGGAAACGCTAAAAAATCAGAAAAAAATCTCAAAATATTGCATAAAATTTTTCAACTCTGGTGAAGTGAAAAAACTGGTATATCAATTAAAGGTAAATATATGCAATGGAAACACACTCAGCGAATAAATAATGACGATCAGTCATGATGTACTGTCATTGTGACGGCCTCTGCAAGCTTTTTTCGTCGTCTCTAGATGGCTTTTAACTCGCTAATGAAAGCAAACAGGGCTGTTTCATATGAGGTTTGACTGCCGCTGTTTTAATTATGTCATTTTGTTGCGCCCCCCCTATTCTGCAGTGATATATTGGCACCTGATCGGAGAATTAGCACCACCTGCTGCTCATGTCAGTCTACTCATAATAGTTTCATAACAGGAGTGAATGGAAAAGCACATAAATTCACATTTTCTTTTGCAGATTTTCTGAAAATTTGGTTAAAATTTGCGCTATATTTGGATGGAAACCCAACATGCGTCTGTTACTTGTGAAATCTAGGTTTGAAAAACAAGAACTGCTAAAGCTGCTGTGTGAATATTTACAACTGCAGCCATGGTGTCATAGATCAGGAGCATTCGTGCTCCAAAGAAAAACATGTCTGGAGCTAACTGTAGTTCTGAAAAAGCATCAAATACTCAGCTGCATCTCTTGTGAACCATATGAACATTACCATTGCTATCAGCGATGATAGTGTTGAGGTTGATGTTCTGATATTCTTGTGCAAAAAGGAAAATTTCACCATGTAATTGGTATCCAGAGTGGATGTTGGTATTGACCCAAGCACTGTTTAAACTGGATGTCTGCCACTACTGACAAACACTGTATGCACTGTGAGGGACATTTTGTCTACGTGCTCTGATAGATACAAGTACTCAGGTCATTTCCTCTATTTTAAACCAATATGCACTGCAGTAAATGCATTTTCTTATGCATTATCATATTGTTTCTAGCAGGGCTTGACAATGCCAATTCCCTGCTGAACGCTGATATTTCTTACAGCTGTGGGCCAGTAAATATTGATTTCTTTGCGGCCTTCTGAAAAAACTGATGTGACAGGGTGAGCATACCGAATGCTAACAACACATGTCTGGCAGCAATGTGGCTGCAAACAAACAAGCCAACCTGCTGTCATATGTCTAATGATGAACAGAAACAGAAAAGCAGCAAGCTGCATTAATAAACATAAAAGGAGCAGGCAATGTTTCAGCATTATGCAGCAACGATTTTTGCATATTTTGAACCTGATGACCAATGGCTCAGTATGTAATGTAATATACAGTGTAAAATATTTATAAACCCTCTCGTGGGAAGACATGTAAGCAAAATTCAATGTGTGTGGCACTGACTCAGCTAATCTGTGGTGATTATGTGCATTGTGACAACACAGAAATCATTCCCTTTGTGAGTTATGACTTATGCACAATGATGTGTCATACGAACGTGATTTATGAGCCACATTTCAGTAAATCTGATCAAGTTTTAAATAAAACCTATGATCTCAGCCAGTATGACACACATGGGGTGTTATATTCATAAATATCTGCCTTTACTCATGATTTTAGGGGAGGCAGCTCTCTGACAGGACAGATGGTGGATGGGTGTGAAGGTTTGACTCACCCCAAAACAACAGTGATCAGAAGTCAGAAGTAATTACCATAATCTGAACAGCAGCACTGTCATCATTACTCAGTTTGTGTTTGCGTGTCCAAATCATGATTTAGACTTTTAGACTGAATGGGGACACATTAACGGATATTTAACTGGGAGCAATACATAATGCATCAATTAAGAAATAGTTTGAGTTGTCCAGATGATTACAGTGACAAACACGCTCAGATGACGTTAAATTTTAGTGATATCTTTTTTCTTTACATGTAACCTGACAGTCAGTGTTAATTTGGGGGTATGGTGCGACTGTTTTTTTGTTTTTTATTCTTTGTTGGTGAAGGTTTCTGTGAGAGGCTTTTTTTCTGTCTGGCTGTCACAGCTCACCCAAAGTACTCAGCTATTTGTGTTTGGGTTGAGCCGTCGAAGAAAGATGCAGTGAAAAGACGAGAGGTGATCCGTAGGTGTATGCATGTACAAGAGCGAGAGACGAAAGATGCTGCGTATTACTTTGCTCCGCTGCTGAAACAATAGTGAAACTGCAGGAAACTGAAAATCAAACAAGGTCTCTGAAAATGCATCACATCACTGATGCAACACAAAACCACTAATGGAGTCTACTCAGGGTCACTCAGTGCTAAGCGAAGCCTATTGAAAACCACCAATTCAGATGCTTTCATCTCATGCCGCAAGTGTCGGCCTTGAAAACATTAAGTCCTGGGAAGAGAGGGAGGGGCCCTCTTGTCTGTCAGAAGGAAAGAGGAGCTGAAATATACAGACACATCTATGGTGAACAAATGAGGCAGACGTGCAAAGACGGAACAGTGAGAATGTGCAGGTTTTGTTATGTATACCGGCCAGCTCACACATCATTAGCCCCCTCACCCTGTCTCGTCTTGGTGTCAGACATTTCTTGAGAGCCAGTAACAGGCGCCATCCTCCTCTTTGAGTCTGCTGCTTGCTTGGCTGCAGACTGCAGTGCACCCAGGGACCTGACGCTCAGACCTGCATGTGAATGACATTGTGTGCAGATGTATTCAAGTGTGTAGGCCTGGATGTGGACACATATTCAGTAATTGTGTCAGTTTGAGGACGTGTTTGAGTGTGCTTCATGTGTGCGTGCGTGCGTGCATGCGTGTATGTGGTGTCTGCTTTAGCTCCTGTCATGTCAGTGAGGAGGTGGCACTGTACTGTGCAATAAGAGCAGTCAGCCTGCAGGCAGGACTGGCCATCTGGACACATGGTAAAGAGCCTAGCCCAGACATCAGTGGTTTTTCAGTCCCTCTCAGTGCTATCAGATCTATTTCTCTTTTTGCTGTCTGTCCACATATTAATCAATAATGATGCACTGTATTTAAACCATCTCGCTCTTTGTCTTCTTTTTGTTGTCTGTTGTTCTCCCATCTGTCTGTATATTACTTTCCCTCCCCATCACTCTCTGTTAACGGCTTCCTCTCGTCTCTTCTCTCCCCCTGCAGTTTGCTGTTTTGTGGTCCACAAGAGGTGCCATGAATTAGTCACATTCTGCTGCCCAGGGGCAGATAAGGGGCCCGACACAGATGTAAGTAACCAAAGCCCAGCTGTTGCCTCTCACGTGTTTGTCGGTGAGGAGGCGCCTCTTTCCTGTCATTATAGTGAAGTGCATACGCAGTGTCACCAATATGCAGCCGTGCCAACCGGGCCTGCCTCTCTCCTGAACACTCTCGCTCCCTTCGACAGCTGTACTGTAGAGCTGCCATGTATCCATGTTGTATTATGAAGCGCTGCAGCAGAGGGGGCAGAGGAAAACTGGAACTCTTCCTCTGGCGAGCATCACTTTCCAAGTTTCAGTTTGAGCGACATGTAATGATAAAATCAGCCCTTTTTATTGCGATGTTGATGGCAAGCGATATATTAATCACAACAAACAGACTCACATGGAAAAAAAGAGAAATATATAGTTTACATTAATAATAGAAGCATCTTTATTTTGATAGATCACAAAAGAAGGGCCGTAATCTTTTACTGTGTTAGTATCTACTCAAAGAAAGCCGTTTAAATGTTAAAGTCAGTCGACTCATGATTGAATCATAGCAGCAGCAGGTGGCTCATTCAATTCATCCAATGTTAATGTTCCAGTCGTGTCACTGTGATTTAAATATTCCACTTAGTGACTCACTCTCCAAACGCCATAAGGAGAACTTTAGATTATTCTCCCCCTATGATAATACAATCAAAGTCAATATTCTTTCCTTCAAACTAAACATTTTTGAGAAGCAGGTCGTGACATCATGACATACTGACAGTGACCTCAGGGGGGGTAATGGAGTTCATAGTATAACTCTAAATAATAATATTTCTAATTCTCCCAGCAGGACCGAGTTCATAGAAAAGCCGATTGGCAGATTACTGTGCTATTAGCAATGACCTGCTCTGGCCTAGAGACAGATGGGAAATGTAGGACTGCTGGCCAAAGCCAGCACACCTACATCTGTCTTGGCCAGACAAAAAGATACACACAGTACTAACAGCTGGTCTCTCGCACCTGTCTGAATTAATGAGAACACTAAAAAGAAAAACAAGACTCTAGACAGAATTTTAATAGCAGTCCAGGTTTACTGAGCACACTTTGGAAATGCTAATCTAAATTAGTTTAGCTTCTTGATATAATTTAATGAACTGACATTTATGAGCAAAGCTCTACAGTTCATGCAGTGATATATTTTGTACATTAGTTTTCTGCTGGGTCATTTAATCCACTTAAAAAGGGGAGCCTTTGGTGTAGTGTAGTTTTCTGTTGCAAACAGTAAATGCATTAAAAAGTCTGTCACTGGATCGTCGAAATCATTTGAGATGACACCCTCGTATGACAATTTCAATGAGGTCTCCCATTTGCCTCTTCATTGGTTGCAAGTACCGACTATGTGCCATCAGGCCACTGCTTACCTGCCTGCTAAGTGTGAAACTCCATTTACATGCCTGCTTGCCTGCCGGGCATTACATAGCCTCTCAGCGTTACAGTGGCACGGCCTGGCCTCTGTAACTGGAGATATGTCAGTGTGTCGTTCAAGATCATCAACCCAGACTCTTAAAATAGAGCACGCCACAGATGACATAGAAGCCGTAACAGCAGAAAATAGTCTGAGCCGTTAGGTTCACTGTTGAAGCAGGCACAGGGGTGCAGAGCAGTGAGGGAACATCAGGTTCATCGTTAGCAGGACAGTTGACTTTAATGACCTTTGACACCTGTGTGTTGCAGTGACCTCAGTATAAAATCAATGTATTTGACAGAGTGCAGATCAACATCTTTGTTAATTAATCTACTCGAAGCTCCTCAGTGTGTTAGCCATAAAGATGTCTTCCTTCTCTCCAATATAATGGAAGTAGATGTCACTTGGCTTGTAGTGCTCGAAGCGCCAAAAATACATCTGAAAAACTCAACAGCAGTGTCTCTTCAGAAGTCATGACCGGTTAGTCAAGATAATCCACAGACCTTCATGTGCCCAGTTTCATGTAGGAACTATTTTCTTTCTACTGAACTACACCCACCAACTGTATCACTGTGAAGAAGGAAGCGTGCATTTACTCATGAACGAGAGTCTCGTGCTTGTGACAGCACAAGATGTAGCTGTAACGTTAGTGTGAGTTAGCAGTAGATGCAGCTCACACCAAAACAATCTAGACAGATAAATATCAACACAGGTGAGAGGAAAAATACGTGTTCTTGGTTTTGGGGTGAACTGTCCCTTTAATTATCTTTCTTGTGTTTTTGTATCAAGTGCCAAATATTCCTATTAAATTCCACCACTAGTATGCTTGATGTGGTCATGCAGCTCTTATTTAGCCTTTTAATTTTGTGCTATTTGACATTGCCAGCACTTCCATATGGATAACGTGTTGCTGTACACGCTGTATACTCATCAGATATAGTAACAGTGCCTCACAGAAGAGGAACTAATGTGTAGAAATCCATTCTGACTAGAGCAGACTTCACTTACAGCTCCAGTGTTAAATTATTCTGAGCGTTTTTTTTCATGCTGGCACTGTGTGTGGTTTCACGGTATTATAATAATTCATGTGACCACATGGTCACCACAAACCAAATTCCTTTAAAAATACATGAGTATGTTATCACTCCCGTATTAGAATATTTGATGCTTCCTTTTGATATACGTTTTTTGTGCACTTAGCAGATCTGTTGCCAGGGGCAACCACACATATTACATGGCTTGCTGCCTCCTGGGTGTGCAATCCAGGAAGGCAATAACTCCCATGGCCAGCAAATATCCTGAAGATCTGCAGTATCTAGGCTACCTGCATTTTATGACTCATGTCTGTGTTTTATAACTCCTCGACCGGAAGAAACAAAGTGTGCACAGAGATGCCAACAAGAGCCCCCAGATCTTTTCAGTAGCAAGCTCGTCATGAGCGGCTAGCCTTGGTTTGACGGGACAGGATTACCGTGAATAAATTGTTCTCGCAGCCACAGCCTCAGGGTGTTGTTTCAAGGGCAGGGAAGGCTGCAGATATGCACATAAACTCACGTGAGAATTGCTCTCTATAGTCGGTCTGGTAGTTCGCCTGCAGAGCACATTCAGTGGTGCAGTTTGAGATTCAGTTTGAGTGTGCCATCTTTGAGGAGAGAACTAACACTTGATTCTTCTCCCAGTTTCACAGGCACTGGAGCGGTTGTCTGGTCACAGGCGTGCTGCTTACTGCATCTCATGACAAATTTTACATTATTGTTGAAATTATCATTGAAACTGGTGCAAAAAGGTAGAAGTTAGTGTATGCAGAAACTATTTTAATACAACTTGTGACCTGATGTATTTTTTGACTTATTAGGAGCATGTGTGAACATCATGCCAAATTTATTTTGGTAGTGTGCTGTATTCCTCTAGGCACCACAACGCTGTATTTTTAAAGGCAAACTGAATGCGCTGTGGTGGACTATAAAATTAAATAGCAGAAAATGCTTGAATATTTGTTATTAAAAGTCTAGAGGATGAAATATAGCTCTTTTGGCGGGTTTTTTTTGGACTAACACCAATCTGTGAAAACAACATAGCATGTGAAATTCTGTTAGTTTAAAAATGTAACCTCTGTAATCAAAATTTGGCCCTAGAGTGATCATTTGGAGGAATCGGTAATCGTATCCCTTGTAAGCACATTCCATGCTTGTGTCAATTTGTCTGATTAAAGCAATTACTTTAACAAATTGTTTTTGTTTGACTGCCGGGTGTAACGTTACGGGCAGGTCGCGCAAGTTCAGTGCTTTACAGGACAAGACTATCAATAATGCAAAGGCTTCCCGTTTCACTACAGGGGCTCCGCAGATGAAACTAAGAGGTTTGATGTGCTTGCTTTTGCGTGGGTGTGTGGCTGCTGCATCATTGATGTCCACTTAACCGGTGCAGCACATATGACCCGGGGCAATCTGCAAGTCTTTGTGCACTGATTTCCCCTCTGAACACACACACACACACACACACACACATATTCACACAATCACCCCCAGCCCCTCGGGGCTGTTCAGTGCACAGATATCTGTGACAGAGTAACAGAGTTAAGCAGTAGCCCAGTGCCCTTTCTGTCTTCCCTACTTGGACACAGACAGAACTGACCTGAGGGTGGCATGGCAGCCTGGCTCAAACACACACCCAGACGATACCCGTCTTTTTCAAATATCATCCAGTAAAATGGCATAAAAACCCAGTAAAAGGGAGGTATAAGGTGTAAACAAACCTTCAGATAATCTGAGAGAAATCTAATTTGTAATATTAATGAGTAATGCCGTAGGCAGCTGTGATCTAATATTTAAAGGGCAAATCACACAGGAGGAGATGGTTTTGGCAGACTCCAGCAGGTCTGGGAAATATAGGTGTTCTGGTGACGAGGCCTGGGACGCACACCGGCTCATTACAAGGACTCTTCGTGGGAATTGAAAACAAGATTAAACTGGAGTGGAGCTAAATTACATCATCTGTGCCACAGGCATCTTGGGTTGTCACAGGCAATGCAGCCTTTCATCTGTTTTTTTCAGTCCATTTCCTTCTGGCGAGGGTGTTGGCCATTTCTTTGAAACAGGCCTGTTCTGGCCAAGACGTTATCTTTAAACACCTTGTCATGGTTGCTCCATGCACCCATTCAGCCAGCCACTGGTGCAAAGAAGCCACCTGAAAGAAATCTTTTCAGACTTTTTTCCTTTGTTTCTCTCTCTCTTTTTTTTTTTTTTATAAAAATATCTTAGACTTTTTGGTTTGGGTCCATGTTTGTTATTGTGCTTGACAATGCCTGTGCAAACTGCTTTTCACAAACCATGCTGCAACTTGTTATTGAAATGTCTACATCATTTTATCTAAGAAAAAAAAACCTAAAATGTATGTACTCAGAATTGTCTTTTTTTTTCTTAATGTATAAATGCATATAATTGTTATTTTTAGATGACAGAGATTCAGAGTTTTTTTGATTATCTACCTATCGTACTAGGGTTGGGCATTGAACTCAGTACATCTAAGGGTACTGACCAAATTGTGTCGGTACTACTGATGCACCTTTTCATGTTAAATCCATCTGTACCAAATTTCAGGACTTGAAAGGGCATTTGGATGAGAACACTGGGTTTAGACTCGTGGTGTAAGTGCCACAAAATCCCTCCGAAGCCTGGAAGCCAGCCACTGAGCTCCGAGGTCGACGATGGAGCTCTGTAGAGCCCCTGGGTTCAACTTAAGACAGGTGGCCACTCTGTTGGCCACTCAGTCTTTTGTTCAGTGTTTAGGGTTCAGTGGGAAGTTAAGTGTGATGGTGACATTCTTGAAAACAGTAAACAAGCTAACTGTGCTAATGAGAGATTGAAAATGTGCAACATTTTTTGCAGACACTAGAAAGTGAGTAGTAGTAGTGAAAGAAAGTAGGGCTTGCAAAATATGGGGACTGAAACATCCCCAGAAGTAGGCTGCACACTGACTGGTGAAAAAACAAGTAAACAAACAAACAAAAATGACTGCTCAACTTGAAGCAATCTCAGTCAGCTACTAAGGGGATTTCGACTGATGACTCCATTATATGACTTTCAGGGTCACCCCTAGTGTCTGGTCTGTTTTCTTTTCTGTAATATTTTTAGTATTAGCCTGGCATCACAAGCACACACACACACACACGCACACACACACACACACACACACACACACACACACACACACACACACACACACACACACACACACACACACACACACTCTCATTCAAGCTGACAGACAGACAGAGAAAGGAGATTAGCTATGTGTGCTTAGAAAAGAGCAGAGGAGCAGAATTACGTTGAAGTCTACCACGTCACCACTGCAGCTTTTTCGGAAATTATAGTTTTGTTATTACAGAGAATATAAGGTACTGACAAAAGGTACCGTTGGTGACTGGTAACAAATTCCTGGTACCTGAACCGGTACCAATATTAGTTTAAATGTGAGCAGTACCCAACCCTATCTCTTACAGAATAAAAGTATTCAGTGTTAGCTTCCCTGAAAGTAAATCTAGCTGCTCATGCCTGTGTGACGTAATGGCCTTTGCATCAGTGTTGCCATAGGTCAGCCTGCCACCCCTTACTGATTTGAATCCCTGCACATGCTTTTAGCACATGCCCCCGTGGAAGCCTCAGCACAAGCACTGCTTCCAAGGAAACACGGTCGCAAAGAAACTTGATGCTACATAAATCTGCTTAGTGTACTGATTTTATTTTGGTGTCTGAGTGGTGATGTGTCGTGCGGAGCCCTGTCAGGGTGCACTGTTTCAGCAAAATGAGATTCATTGTAGACTCAAACATGCCTGCAAACACACAAGACATGCCCATAAAAATCACACTGTGAGAAGTGCCAGATAGGATTATCTCCATGCCCGGTAGCTAGAGCTGCAGCCTGCAGAATGACCACATGAGAGGAGACACATGACAGCTCCTCACGTACTTCTACAGGGAATAAATGAATGTACTCCACTCATATAGTGTGTCTAATGAAGTTTGGCCTCTTTCAGCAAGTTGTATTCGTTGTCGTAGATGAGTGTGTGAAGTTCATCAACTGATATCTGCATAAGCACCAGTTGCTCGGAGAGTGTGTTAGGTGAAAAACTGAAGAAGAAGGGGAAAATACTTCAAGTTAAAAAATGTGAGCCATTACTGTCATTACGATCTTGTGATAGACTGGAGACCAAACAAGAGGAGAAGAGATTAGGACAGAGAAGAAGTGGGAGGAGAGGGAAATAGAAAGGGGATATCATTTCCAGATAATAAAGTAGTTAGGACAACATGAAGCATTGCATTAATGTCAAGTCCTATCCAGTATTTGCTGCACCCTGTAGTCCTCCTGCTGATCACTGCAGATGCACCGAAACTAGATCTGTTGGATGATAACTTTGTTTTGGCTAAGGGTTTCTTCTTTTATTAACAAAAATGACTTTAGGCTTTGATAAATGCTCAGTGCTTTTAGCCAAAAAGACACAATGGATTGTGTCTGCAACAGTATGGAGACCACTAATATATCAGAATCATTCTCCTAGAATGGACTTTTTCCTCTGTGCTGAGAGGAAAGCCCCGCTGTTACTACATTGTAATGAAGTTGCTGATGTATATTCCAAGCACAATGTCTGGGGCTGAAAAATAAAGCTAATACGAAAAGTGCCAAAAACTGCATTTTCTCTAAAAGGCACTTGAGGCTTGCTTGAAGATTTCATTATTTCATTAAGGCTTAAAATTCCACATACTTAAGGGCTGGGCCTGCTTTAGTGGCAGGCTGTGTGAAAGGAGTCAACACTTTCTATAGCCCAGTTTCCACTGAGCAGTACGGTATGGTACAGTTCAGTTTGATTCGCTTTTCCACTGTGAAAAGTTGCGGATGGTACCAATGGAACCGGTCATACCGTTCCCATTTTTGGTCCCCCCTCTGTTGGGGTACCTAGCACACAGATCTGGTACTAAAAGGTGGAGCTGTGAACACTGCAGTCTGTTGATTGATTATAAACTGAAAGTATGTTTTTCTGCCTCTTGCAGCAGCTGTAGTCGGCACAAAAATAATTTAATTCACTGGACCGACTGCCAGCGACTTTTAAGGCGGAACATTTACTTGTAATGTTACGCAATGCATGAGTTGACGATGTGAATCAATCAACACACCTTAAATTTAATTGTGACAACTTTGACCATTACTTAAGTTTTTAAATGACATACACTTTTAGTAATGGGTGGATCTTCAAGCATTTATATATATTAATTTTGGCCAGGTTATGTGAACGGCATTTATTTTAATCCTCACTCGGAGAAAAAAAGAAATGTCACGGAGCGTCATTCCTTTGGGCTCTGGCAACACTAAACCCCTGAGCTTGCCTGAGAAGGACTAAACGCACAAACGCGCTATTTTTTAATATCCCATGGAGAGAGACTCTCACTGCAGCCTGTTCTATTATGTTCTGAAAATGGCGGCGTGCAACCCTGTTCTGTGGACAATAATCGAGGTGCAGATTGATAAAGGAGGAAATACAGTGAGTGCTGGACAGAGCAGTAAGTAACAATAACCCAGCCCACATTTAAGAGTACTGTTTGTGGTGGAAACGCTAGGGTCTAGGTACCATGTCTGAAGGGTTACTTTTGGCTCTAAAGGTACCATACTGAAAGTGTTTGGTGGAAACGGGGCTTATCAGTCAAATTTACCTGTCGCTCCTTCACAGCTCCACCCTCTCGTCCAAATATGGTCACTTCTGGCTCCAAAAAGCCAAGATGGTGATGGCCGAAATGCTGGACTTGAAGCTTCAAAACAAAGTCAAAAACGTATCTATGATATATTCCCTTAAAATGCTGACCATGCATCGTAGCCGCTGGATGTTTGTTGCTTGACTCTATATCTGATAAGACAGACCCTTATAAACTTTCTCATCTTAGATCCTGAAGAAATTAAGTCTCCTGAGGGGACAGAGGCAAATAAACAGTAAACAAATGTGTGGGCTTACAGAAGTATTCTCCCTACTTGTTGATATGTGTAGATAATATCACATAACTCACATATAGATTGCTGTTAAAACACTAAGCTCTTGACAGTAAAAGCAGAGTCAGGCCACAGACAGATGAGAGTAGATGTTATATTAAGTTCCCAGGCTCCGTGACAGACAAACATAAAAAAGTAAGAGCATGAGCTGTTATTAATCCGTCTGGGAAGTGTTTATAGAGTTGGGCTGAGAATCTTAACAGGTTTTTTGAATCGTCTCTCCCTAGAGATTCATGCACCGTACACACTGCATAAAAAGTTGGGTTACTGCTCTTTTGACACAGCACGATGTGCTTGTTTGATGCCTGTTTTAACCCTTATACCCTTTGTGTTTGATTTCAAACAAAAAGGTTTTAACTTTGCACATAAGTCTTGGCAGAGGACATGTGGGAATTAAAGTAAAGTCAGTTCTGGTTGCTGTTTTTAGAGAGCAGGTTCAATATGTGACCATATTGCTGAAAAATAGTCTGCTGTTCAGAAGCTTCCCTATACCAGTAAACAAGTGATTGATTCCTAATGACATCACAACAGTACGTTCACCTTCATGTGGATATAAGAACGCTGCTGCCAAAACACAACACACATCAACAGCTTAATTCAGTTTGGTTTAGTTGATGAGATTCACCTTTAAATACCTTGATTTGTATGATGGAAGTCCTGCTATTATTTTCATTGCTTGGCCTTGTAAACGCTTGGTAAACACTCAAATGATATGAGCCATTCACATCTAGCCTCTTTAATTCTCGTCAGTGTCATGGTAAATGGCTTGAAGGTTACTCAGCCGTGAGAGGGATGTGAGGGGAGCATCACTGCTGCACTTTTTGACAAAAGGAACATTGTTCACTGTCGAATAAAATGAATGCAAACAGAAAAAGGAACACAGCTTTCTTATTCTGTCTGTACACAGATTAATTAAACTCATCAGGGCCAATAACTAATTAATTACGGGAAGATCCGTTTGATAACAGAGTGAGCCAATTCATTTTTTAACAGTTAAAATTTCCAAACAACAAAAAACTCCAATTTTGAACCAATGTGAATTGATTAAAAAAAAAATCCAAACCCACTAGAAGAAATTGTAATTGAGGCTTCAAACAAACTGAACATTTCATCTTTAGTTAGAAAACAAAATCATCCCGTCTCATGACAGTGGCAGACACAATCATTCACAATGTCTGGTCCACTGACAGCCCTACTGGAAAAGTAAATGGGTAATAAGTATGTAAACGATCAATTAGGACACTTATAAAGTCTGATCACAGAGAGTGATGACAAGCAACAGATTGTACAAAAGAAGTAAATGTAGGCCCGTGACATCACTCATTAGTTTGTGGACTACTGTTTTGAAGAGTTCGGCATTTTGGACGCTGCAATTTTTTGCATTTTTTAAGCCAGAAGTGACCAGAAGTGAGAGGGTGGAGTGGTTGAGGAACAAGTGGTTGATCTGACCGAGAACTCAAGGACACTATGCACCCCTGACAAGGTAGCCACGCCTTAAAGCAAACCCTCTTTATCATCTTTTTTTACTTTAAATGGGACCATAGTTTACAAAAAGCATGCTGTTATAAATAAGAAGACTTGAAGCTTACGATGGAGACCGTAAACTCATTATGAAATGTTGACTGTGGTAATAAATCAAGTGAGAAGTAGGGCCATTTTCTTATGGACTTCTATACAATTTATCATTTTGCAGCCAATGGAGTCGCCCCCTGCTGGCCATTAGAAAAAGTGCAGGTTTAAACCACTTCCACATTAACTTCACTTTGAAGATCCACAGATAACCCCTTGGTTTGATCTTTATTAACCAAGCCCTCTCAACAAATCCAACCTAGTTTCCTATATTTACCAGTATGTGTGATAGTTGATGGGATACCTCTTTGAAACCGTAATTCCTCCAGTAAGACTTTGACATACAGTTGAAGCTTGATGTAGCAAAGTTTGCCATCAACCCAGAGGATTTGTCATATATCCTCTGATACATTCTTGATTAAAGAATAAAATGCATGCTCTGGGTTAAAAAATCATGCAGGAGGAAGCAGCTGAGGACACAAACTTATCTTTTGTCGCTCATAACATATTTTTAAAATGTTAAACTGACATTTGTCATTTAGTTTGTCGTGTCTAAAACATTGCCATCTGTTGTGGCATCTGTTGCTTGTCATCACTCACTGTAATCGGACATTTTAAGTGTCTTAATTGATCATTTACATACTTATTACAGACTCATTTCTCCAGAAGGGCTTTCAGTGGACCAGAGATTGTGTTGTATTGTGTCTGCCACTGTCATGATAGGAGCTGATTTTGTTTTATAACTGAAGATGAAATGTTCAGTTTATTTGAAGCCTCAATTATAATTTCTTGTAATGGGTTTGGACTTTTGTTTGATCGATTCACTTTAGTCCAAAATTGGAGTTTTCGTTGTTTGAAAATTTAAACTGGTAAGTCATGAATCGGTTCACTCTGTAATCACAGTTTGAAGATAGAGGAAGAACAGAGTCTTTTAAGAACACAAGAGATAATGTGTCGTCGCTTCACTTCAGAAATATATCTTTGTTTCCAGTGATTATCAATGCTGACTTGTAGTTGATGGTGAGTCCCCTGGGCTGCCTGCTGATGGTACTTATACGCTCTGAGATCCTAATGAACACTAACAGATCTTGAGTCTCTCTTGCTAATGGCCTGTGACGTGCCCATCTAAAATGTGGTTTGATCAAGACTTTGCTGGGGGGAGACGCAGCAGAAGGATGTAAGTGCTTACATACTCTCTACTCTGTGTGTTGGAGGATAGAGGATGGGTGGGTACTCTTGGAGCTGCTGAATCACTTCTTGGTGAAACATTTCCCATTGGAGAAGAGTTAGATGGGTGTTTTTGCAGCGTGAAATCATCTCAGCAATTTTTTTGTGAAAAATTCCTGTGTTGTCGTGTGCTTGACCTTTCAACATTGAAAGGGTACTTTAAAAAAGATATTTGAAAGACTGTAGCACTGAACACATACTCTTATTTCCTGCACAACACACCTACACTGTTTTTCACACATGCATACAGATACACACACAGAAAGAGACAGCACTGATTAAAAGCAACTTTAAGGCTGCAATTCCTTATTTTTTCTGATTACCTGCATGGTGAATTTAAGAGTCTCTTATTGCCCATCTGTCCCGTTATCTAACATGTATTTACTGTTCAGGCTGGGCAGAAACACCTAGACAAAACAGAGGAGACTGTTAGAAAGAAGAGAATAAGTTAAAGAAATATATAAATCTGTTAATTTAAAACTTGAACAATAGTACAAGCTCATAATTCTTTGTGGGAGGCTTTAGTTGGAGGTTTGTGCCTCCCCACCCTGCACTCACTTCCACACACACACACACAGACACAGAGTCTCTAATTTACACAGTGAGAGGCAGGCAAACAGATGCTGTGGCTTGCTCTTCGCTGCCAATAGACCAAGTTTATTATCACCAGTGCCTGAAATGAAAAATTTGACACTGTTGGAAATTAGCAATCTTTGACTTTATTAGACACTGGGTAACTGCTGGTCACCTAACTCAAAGTAATCAATAAATAAATCTGAAACTGAACATCAAACTAACAATAAAAAAGTGGCGGTGGGAGCAACTTTTATTTTTTGAGCTATTAGCTTCCCTTGAAGTCAATCTCAGATTCTCAGGCACACAATAACATTACCTTGCCTTCATGTATGGAGCCTTCATACAAAACAGTGATTAGAGATGGGCAGTATATCTGGTACTTGTATTTGAAATATGTATTTCAATACTTTAAAATAAGGGCTTTAAATTTGACATATATACAGTAAGTGGCTCTTTTCGACTGAAAAATGATTTAAATTCATTGCTGAGTTTGTCAGTCAATCAGTCATGGACCTTTACTTTTATAGGGCAGGCCCAGCTGTTGCAGTCCGGCCATTCATGTACTGTAAATATCCCACAATGAAGAACAATACACTTAGATACACTAAAAGACGTGTAAATCAGCGGATACATTTTTTAGAGTGTCACAAACCCCCGTGATATGACTTAGTTCACCATAGTGCGAATACAATTGGAGAGTCCTGAAGACAAGTTAACTGAGCGCTAATCCACAGGTAGCTGGCTCGGCCGGCAGAGCGCCTGCTCTACAGGCTGCACAATGCAGAAACAGGGTGGATCATCGGGGAAATTTTATACACAGCAGTTTAGCCATTTTGACTTCGTTCTTCACTGAGCAACTTTCATAGGAATGAATGGAGCCCTGCCTCCAATGCAGTATCCAGTTCTCTTTATACATCCATGAGCTGTACCCACTGATAGAGCTCCTCTTTGCTCCTCTTATCACAAACTTCCTCTCTTTTTAAAATGTCCCATTGGTGCTGACGATTGCCAAACTGATAAATCCATTGACCTTGACTCAACAAAGATATGCAGTAGTTATGTTTATGTGGAGGCTTTGGCTTTAACTGTCCACTAACTTAACAGGACGCTTAGTGAGCTGATCAAAGAGAGAGTGTCTGATCCTTTACCTTTATCATAATATTCAAGTTTTAGTATATTGCAGCAGCTAGGTCTATTTGGGGATAATACACAGCCAAAGACATGCACTGAAGCTTAAGAATGAGTAAAACCTAGCCCTGTGGTGTATGTACTGTACATACATGAATATTATAAGGTTCTGAAGATACAGCCTGATAAGAAATATATTTATACTGTGACCTTCGCACTGCCTGAAACTCCTGTGTTCAATAAATGGGTGGACTGTGTGAAGTTGCCATCATCTGGGTCTGTGCCTGAGAGCCCTTTTGAAAGCCTCTCTGGTGGCTTTGTGGCAGGATCATTTGCCAGTTTCAGACCCCTCAGAATCAGTGTGAAATGGCAGCTCTAGAAAGATTTCCTCTGACATTCAAGAGATATCAGCCAAACGAGCCAGAAGTACAGTTTCTCAGCTAAAATGCACTGCAACCACACCTTGCACCACAGTGGATCTGATAACAGTTGAGTACAAGTTCGATCACTGCACACAGGGCAGTTTGGAGGATACTGGACACACAACGCTCTGTTTGACAGTTTTATTGTAATTTGAACAACCAGGCGCAGCACAGTGCAACATTGTTCTCGCACTGATGTGTTCTTAACTGGAAGAACTCTTTCATTGCCATTGTTATTGCTCTGTAATTCTACCTGTATTGTACAACTGAAAGCAACCACTTCACATCCGCTGGGGGTTTTCTTACTGTGTGTCAAATAATCACTAAGCTGCCCTAAGTATTCTAGGCAGGTAGAAGGAACTGGACATGACATACAAGTAAAGTGCAACACTTCATCAAGAAATCTCCACATCACAGATTAATGACTGTGTACTCAAGGAACCAAGGGTGCACTGGGCTTTTCAAGGCTAAACGGTCACATCCCTGTTTGTTCATTATGATGGGAACCAATATTCCTCACATGCACACACACATACACACAAACACATCCCTGTACTTCTGTCTTTGTGAGGACCCTCATTGAGTTAATGCTTTTTGTAGCCCCTTACCCCACAACTTAATGCCTAACCCCAACCCTTACCTTTACCCTAACCTAACCCGAATTTTAACCTGAACGTGAAAACCAAGTCTGAGCCCTCAAACAGGCCTTTGAAGAAGTGAGGACCAGCCAAAATGTCCTCATTTTACAAAAATGTCCTCACTCTGTTGGGAAAAAAAAGTGTATCGGTCCTCACTATGTCACAAGTACAAACACACACACACACACACACACACACACACACGCCCACATTCCATTTGTCCCTCCGAGGTTTGTTTACAGTCACTATTTGGTAGCCAGTCTTGCTCTGACCATAAGTATTACTAATGACCAGCGCATGGGAGAGTTGGAACAGCTCTTGACCCTAAATTGACCTGGAGTCGCAGATCCTGCAGGACAAGAGTTTGTCCTCACCAGTGCCTGCCAGCACACTGCAAAACCTATTCATCTCCATGCCTCTTCGATAACCACCCAGTAGTTATGAAACTTTTTGCCTATGAATTACCAATCATGTTAACATTTTTTACTGCCCTTTGCCAAAGCACATTATACAGTTTTATACAGATTTCTTTGGCTGGCTGCCATTTCAGGTAACTTTTGTAGACTGTAAAAATAAACTCTCTGAGACTTCACACTGCTATCTCACCTTTGTTTTATTTATTTATTGTTTGATTGTCACTGTGTTCTAATCAGCATTATTGGAGTCACACCATCGCTGTGTTCAGGGCAAAAATATCTTGAGTGGTGACAATGTGGTAAAGTCATGTTTTTCTAATGATGCTCCAAACAAGCAGATGTGCTATAATTGTCCTGCATGTCAGTGCACACACAAAACACTTGAAATAGAAGCCAGAGAGGGTCTGAAGTCTAAACTTGACCTCGCATGTAACAGCGAGGCTTGAAGCTGAACCAGCAGTAGGTCTGAAGCTCAACCCCAGAAATAGAATGATACAAGTTAGCGATAGGTCAGCCTGCCTCTCTCCTTCTCCTTCTGTATCTCAAGAGACTTAGATAGAGTTTTCTCTGCTTGTGTTTGTTATTCATTGCAGATGAATAACTACAGTTTTACCTGCGTTGCAACAGGCAAGGAAAACAAGCTTTTAACTGAGCAATTATCAAGCAAACAACAGTTGATTGGAAACTGGAAAGGGATGACTTTGCAGTGTTTTCAACAGGTTGGCAGTTCAATTAAGCAGTGCTGAAGCTGGATAGTTGCTTGTATTTATTAAGCCAGCTTTGCACTGAAAATGTTACATTAGATAAAATGTAATTTAGTGTCTTACTTAAGTAAAGACCAAAGAGAAAAGGCCAGTTGTCAACCTAACATTGCCGTCATGTCTCTGTGATGATTGCTTTATTTGCGATCAGACTTATTACTGAATACATCGTTTGTATTATAAGAAAATGTACTGAATCAATCCTAATTATCTGGCTAGTATTCAGGATTTTCCTTCATTCATTTCTTGTTGACAGCATGATGTGAAGGAATACTGACTCACTAGCTGTCCAGCGTCATCATGCTCATTGTAGATTACTAATTCACTCAGAGGGCTTCATGTCATTACACCTTTAAAAAACAGCTGATGAGAAATAAGTTGTCAGACATCAAAGGATCTGAAGCAAAAATTTACTTGGATGGCAATCCAAGCAGTGGACTTTATAGCATTGACCATAAGCCACTGAAACAAAATCATTCTCCCTCAGTAGGAACTGAGCCTGACTTCTGTTTATAAAAAGAGGTGTGAGTTGCTCTGTTGTATTTTCTACACTGTTTTAAATTTGATTGATTCTGTAATAGATCCCTGGTTATCCCTGGAACAGCATTTGATCCAGGTCTTTATTAAATATAAATATGAGAATCCTTCTTTCTCCCTGTTCTCATGAAGCTTTGTGCACAATAACGTCTTTTCACACCACGGTAAATTCAGTATGTTTGCTGACTTCCTGAGCTTCCTGAAGTTTTGCAGTGCTAAAGAACAAAGTAACAGAAGCTGAAGTATCTATTCCTCCAGTCCACAAATAAATCGACAAGTACACACAAAGGTGTTGGCACTGAGTTGATTGCATGGACACAAGCAAACTTTTATTGAGTTTTTTGCAATCCAAAGCACAGAGCAAAGACCACAGAAGGCATAGTTGAACAGCCAAGTCACTGCCCCTGTCAGCTGGCTCATTACAGTGAAAAAAGACTCTGCCAAGACTTTGGCTATTAAATAACTTTTTGGGAGCACATCTTGTGAAGTTCTTTTAATTATTAAGCACCTGACAGATGGCCTGCGTCTGATAAGCCAATTTATTCTGGCTTTTGCCGTTTGCAACATGACCGAATGAACTGGCAGGTCCTCTATTTTCATTTTTCCCCCTCGTTTTTTTTTTGTTCTACCTGTTACCGTGCTGGAGAGAAGGTCAGCATTGTGGGTAGTAAACAGCGCAGTCATCTTCCAGTGGATGTGACAGCCGTGACAGACCCCCTTGTCCTCTCCTGACCTTGTGGATGTCACTCACAGTATGCGTGCGTGGCTATGCTAATGAATCAGCGTCTGGAAATACACACATCTCTGCAGCGTGCATGTGTGTGGGTGCTGTATTACCTGGGAGCTCAATTTTCTCCAGCTGTGTAAGCAGGGAGAGTTTGTTCAAAGGACTCCAAGGTCTCAGAGCTGTAAACTGTGTTCAGTCTGTCTCATGCTGTGCTTTTCTCTAAATGGTCCATTTATATAAACCATGCCAGTGAAACAGGAATAATGTCTTGTACTTTGCAAGAGCCTGGGATTATTATTAAGCTATTACTGTGTGATAAGCATTCACTGTTACTGAACATTTACAAAATGCCCTTGCAGGTGACTGACAACATCCTGCCACAGCACTATGAATTTTAAACATACAGTTAGAAATTTTCAGTCAGACTTGAAAGATTGTCCTCACTGTATGATGACATCTATATGTGTTAGTAAATGTGTGTCTGTATTGGCTCAAAAAAATGGGTCTAATTTGCAGCAAGGGTTAATGAAGGCCTATTTGCCACAGCGGGAGTTAAAGGTGCCATATACTATTTTCATAGTCTGAGCCGGCATTGCCTGTATTCCGCTCTCACCTCCGATGTCGCAAGCAAATGTGTACGTGGCTGGGCTGAATGGTGGTGGTCGGCAGTGCTAGCCATGCAGTCGATGCTAACAACTAACAATGCTAACAACAGCAACAGTGCTGAAAGAACTAATAGTGTTAACCTGGGGGGCAATGGGAGGATGGGTGTTACTTCCATAAAACCCATTGCCATCCAGCCCCTGTAGGTTGGGATGGCGTAATCAGCGGTAACTTTCATATGAGTGCAGTGCAGAGTGGTGGCGATTAGCTAGCTGCTGGGTCATAAAGGGAGGGACTCACATGCACTAACATGCATGCATGGTTGGCCCGGCTACCAAAACAAAGAACAGAGAACACACAAAGTGGTAGTGTGACTTCATTCTCTGCTCAGGACGCCATTACTCCATTATATCTTTACATAACAAGTAGTTGTTTGCTGTTTTGTCAGTGTTCAAAATCTCACATATAGAACCTTTCAAGGATGCTGATATTAAGTAGGGGCATACACTGAGTGTCTTCATCGGCACCTGGGCTATATTTCCCACATTTGAGTAATGACACATGTACTGAAGCTCAAACACAAGATTCTTCAGATTTTTTGGGTCATATTGTACAACAACTTTCCTTTGAGTGTTGATTAATTTGTAGTTAAAAGGTATATTCTTTCTTGATAAGTGGTAAACCGAAGAGAAACCCCTCAGGCGTGATTCAGCTGCAAGAAGCTTCTTGACATTCAGGGTTCAAACACCTGCTAACTGTCAACTGATAGACATTACTGAAGGGATGCAATGTTAATACTGCTAGCATTGGTAAAATAGGGTCTGACTGGAGGCAGTGTTTTTTGTTTTGTTTGACTGAATGAGATGAATTACCTAATCGACCTAGGTTCCAGTTACTTAAAATATGATATAGTAGCCCAAAAAATAAAATGAATAAATGTTAGATGATATATTGACCCTGTCACATTTTATTGTCGAAATGATTTGGCAATAAAATGTTTGAGATATTTTGTTTCATTCCAGATATTAACCTTATACAGCAGTGCTATTTGTGCTGACTTGACTTTGTTTTTTACATGTATACTTGACAAATTGACTGGAATAACATAGTCCTAATTTAAAACTGGTTGTACATTTCGACTGGAAACAAATGGTTTAGAAATGGTTTCAATGAACTGATACTTGTCTGAGTTTGTACTCTCTCTTAATTAACTCTGTGATTGGCATTATGTAAAGATTAAGTAGATGTGGACCCAGGGTAGACCCCTGGGGTACACCCTGTGGGATGCCATGGTTATATGTCGATTGTCACTACAACTCATAGAGGGGTTGCATGTTAAATGAACAGAGGTCTTCACTCATCCAGAAAGCTTCAAGAGGTGTTGGATCAAATCATTTAAATAAATGTCAGGAAAAAAAAACAGCACAGCGGGGTCAGTAGCTCCCAGAAATTTAATGACATTTTTCAGCAGCCTTTGTCAGGCATTCATGGAAAGTTAACAAACAAGCTCCTGAACCACTGAAGGGTTTCACAACTGAACTTACATGTTGTCAGACTTGAATATTGCAGGAACAAGAGCATCCAAGCTTCATTGTACTACTTGAACAGCACTGTGATAGACAGCATTCATTTGTACAAAGCCAGTCAAAAAGGCAACTTGGGCACTGACAGCAGTTAAAAATGTCAGCTATTATGTGTAACTCTGCTAGCAGACAGATGTGTTAACAGATACAACACGGCAAGGAAAACCCCCTGTGAGCTGTGGTGGCAACCTGCCCTCCCTCTCAGCACTCAGCAGCTTAGCGAAAGGCCAAGAGGAATCAGGGTGGTGATTTATACACTAAAAATAGCAACCTTGCCTAGCCCAATACCTCTTGTCTGGATAAATGATAGCTCCATTTTGTTCTCTTTAAAGCCTCTCCTCACCTTGGTAACCACAGTTTTTACTCCTATAGCTGCAGTCCAAGACAAGGACATTTACTAGAAAGTAGCCAGCAACAAAGTGTGTGTTTGGGAAAATAAAGATATGGCTGGCTGCTGCTGATCAAGTCATTCCAGCTCTACATGATACTAAAAACATTTTGCTAAACACCTGTACGTGTGTCCATTCATGAGTGACTGTGATGTGTGAGTGGCACAGTTTTTCTAATACAACAGGCTTCGATGGGGGGAGGGAAATGTGATTAATGTGATGCAAAATATAATTAAAAGTTGACAGACTACAGTTTAATAACAGAATTAGGTGACACAGAAACACAGAGTGCCATGCTTGGGTCAGGGTGTCATTATTACCATATGAAGGGGTTTTGACAATGACTTTTTGAAAAGTAGTAGCTGTGCATAGTGGAGTAACATTCAGCACAGGTCGATGATAGCGTTACTAAAAATCAACAGGACTGCAAATTTGCCAAAATAGTTTATTTAGAAAAAGCCTCTGAGTAATTGTTTTAATGGCAGGTCACCAACCTGTAGCTGCAGCTATTGATTTAGGAGATTATCAAACACGCACACATACCGCACATGTCAAACATTTCCTCACCCTTTCTAAACACAGATTTGGACACCAGGTTTGCTTGCAAACATATTTCTGGGTGTAAAGCAGTACATATACACACACATACAGGTTAACCACAAGAGGGTTTGACTCAAAAACTGGTATAGGGAGAAGTCTCCATTTTAAATGTCACCTCCCAGTGAGGGATGACGGGTAAAAGAGGGATGAGAGTATTAGGCGAGGGTGTGAATTCAGAGGGGAATTTGGTGGCGATCAGTGCTTGTCTCATGCTGGATATTAAGGAAATTGTTCCCCTCAAGCACCACTGTAACAACCTTTTTCTCAGTCCTGTAGGGAACAGATGGGTCAAGGAGATAAGTGAATGAAGGAAACGACAGACATGAAGTGACGATCAGTGTCTCATTTCACTCTGTCTCTCTCTCTGTCACTCTCTGGCTGCAAATGTCAGACTAGGCTGATCTCTTTTGACTCTGTGGGAAGCAGGTGGACTGTATTAGCTACCCAGCCTCTTTGATGATTGCTTTCACTCACTGTGCATGCACTTAAGTATTTCTCCTGCCTGGAGAAAGCTAGTTCCTTGATTATATATATACATAACGGGGTTTCTAATAATTGGCTTTTCAAATGTATAGTAAGCCAGTGCAGAAAGACTTCAGACACTGTTGCTGAGACAGCAGAGCAGCATTATGAAAGGATACATCATTACACGGAGAGTTACATCTTCATTCAGAGTGATTCCATGCAGAGTCCGACTAAAGCTGACATCAGGTAACCCCTAGAAGTCTAAATAAGTTGGTTTCCACCACTGAACAGCTGACCACTTGTAAAATTCAAACATGTATCAGAAGGAGGTGAGGCATTGAATCACTGCTATACTTAGAATAAGTAACCAATGCTACCGCAATAAGGGTAGGGATTGATAACAAATCTGATTCCCCATCAGCTGGATGCATATGCAGTTATACAGTAACCAGGCTGCTTAACCTGAGTTCTCAGAGTAACCTGGTTTATTGTGTGCCTGTAAACATATAATTTTATCCTGCTGCAGCACCAAACATACATATGTACAATTTTGGCACCTCGCTTAGTGTACCTTCAGCCACCATGTTTGTTTTGTCAGTGTACCCTGCCCTGTCCTGTATGGAGTTTCACCCTGATACACAACATTTTTACTGCTTATCTGCCAGGCCTTGATATTTACTCTACATTCTGAGATTAGATACAGTTCTTGATTGGGTTATTGTAATTGCATGATGGGTTGGGAGAGGAATCAAATGGAGGGAGAAGCAGAGAAGAGTTGACCACTTGGACTTAACCATCAGTGGCTCCATATTCATAGCCTAAGTTGCTTTGATTGAAGGGTTATTTCAGAGAAGAGCACAGGTTCTTTTACAATATCTGCTACTCCAAAACATCCTCCAGCTGGAATCCACAATGTCCCACACATCTAGAGTACAAGCTGGTTATACAACATGGGAACACACACCAGTTGAAAACAGAATATTTTAACATATTCAATCATTTTGTGGGAGTTTGCAGAATGTTGTTTGTTAGTTTTCAAGTCGCTGCAGTTGCCAAAATGCATTATGCAAATTCAGAAATCTTTTTCATTTTGTGTGGATGTTTGATGTTGTTCTGTCCTCAATGTGTTATACTAAACCAGTGTGTAGTAGCTTCACAGCCCATATGGTATTGCCATTTCCCACTAATTATACCTGTTAACTATGTTAACTCACCATACTGTTGTCATAGAAATCACTCCAAAATAGCTTAATTCATATATTTGTGTAGCACTAGAAGGACCAGCTTTAAAATTCATTGTAATGAGAATCTGCACATTCATTTTGTTCTTGTAATTTTTCTAACACTGTCCAGTCTGCTGCTCTAACTGCCTGTTTATTACATGCATAAATGCATAATACAAACCTCCCACTTTATCCTGCAGGTGTCTGATCAGGTTAACATTAGTTGACCAGATGCAAGACACAGAGGGTGATAATGTAGTCCAGTTTACAAGACTTTTTGTTTTTAAGTGAAGTTAAGTTAAATGGAGCTGCAGCACCAAGCCATCTGTTTAATACTGCAGTGGTATTTTAGTCCTTATTTGTTTTAGTATTGTTGGTTTTACTGGAATATTTAAAGTATTAATATACAATATCTCTGCATGCTTTGAAACCAAGGATGCTACTGTTGCGTTGCATGTATGTTAACTTCTGTCGTCAGTGTTTAAACTATAATCCTGTTGAGAATCTTTGATTTAAATTCATGTATATTCTTTTCTGTTTTCATTATTTAAGTCATTGCAACTTACACAGCATGTATGCAGGATGGAGGGTGACCCTCGTCCTTAACATCATCCACCTCTGCCCGCCCTTCCTGCCTTCTGCTGGGAAGCCCCTGCTCAGCTCCACTCTGCCAAGCTGTTCATAAACAGGGGCTGGTTGGTGTCCTGTTTGCTAATTAAACTGGATTGGAGAGCCTGGCTAATTAGGCAACATCAGTGCCTGACCCCCTGTGCTTCTGTTTTCATCCCTATCTCCTGGTTGCCTCCAGTCTTTTGATCAGTCTCCTGCCCTGCGTCGGTGTTTGATCTGTGGCTTCACATTCAAATCAACCTGAGATTAGTACAGGGCAAATGCTAAAATAAATTAAGGGATTAGTTGAAGAAAATCTGCTCTGAAGTTATTGAAAAATAATAAACAACTCTGACATAAAAATGCTCAGTTTGGAGTGAATTTTCCCTTTGAGTATTTTTCAATGATTGCTTGGGTGATTCTGTCGTTTGTTGAAGTTGAACTGCAAATAATGGGTATCTACTACTGAGCATGTTACAAAGGAAGGCGAGTGGTGAAAAGATTCTAGTTTTCAGGGAAAATTTTAACCAATAAAAAAAGTGGGTAAGCTTAGTTAAAGTGACCTTCCTTATGCATTTGTTAGAAAGTAGTGTAGTAATAGTGGATGAATGTGTTCTGCTGCCACAAATTAAAATAAAACTTCTGCCTCTGTGTCATTCTTAATATGTTGATCAAGGTTATAGTCATCATTGATCGTTGTTACTATAAATATCTGGTATGAAATGGCTGATAGTGGTTCTGATCAAAACTGGTGGAAATTTAGGCTGGTTAATTAGATAGCACCTTGGTTCCAAGAATCCTGAGTAGAACTGGTTCAAGAACCAGAGCTAATTTGGTGGAAAAGGGGTATCTGTGGTCTCTTTTTGTGTCTGTGTGGTCATTTTGAGTTTCTTCCTGGCTGATACATGTTAATTTGACCATTGACATTTTGCAAGTGAGTGCACAGGCCCTGGGCCTGTGCCTGGTAGGCCTGTTCAGTAATCAATCCATAATCAGAGGATAGTAGTAAGGGCATGCAGTTCATCTTAATGTGTTCATCAGTGAGTAATCCTCACAGTCAGAACATGCTAGAGCATTGATGGGTATAGTGGAGTGGAGCGTTTGTTGAGAGAATTAGAATAAATAAAAATGACAAGGCAAAGCCGTGCGGCTGTAGACTGTATAAGAATCAAGGACATAGCCACTTTGATATCACCATTTTGTTTGTTTTGACATTTTGGTCAGAATGATTTAAACATGTTTATTTTCGCTGTTAAGATGGTCATTTTAACATGGGGGTCTGTGGAGATTGACTCGTTCTCGCAGCCAGCCTTAAGTGGCCATTAGAGGAACTGCAGTTTTTGGCACTTAAGCGTTGGCTTCATTTCTCAGCCCAGGGGTTGCTGCTCGATTACTCTCCATGTATCAAATGATTGTATGTTTTCTTACTGTGTTGTCAAACTCATGCTAATGAGAATTTACCAGATATTTGCTTCATGTTTTTTTTAGTCTTCAGCTTAATACAGAGCTGTTTATACCGCATGGCTTAGTGAGAACATTTTACATTTACATCTTGTCATGTGTTTTTCTGAGAACCTCAATCCAGTTTTCACCATCTCTGTTTGTAGCAGCTGGGTACTCTCCGTGCTGATGCACTCATGCCAGCACAAGCTGTTAATTGTTTGCTGGATAAGGTTTCATGGCCCCGCTGTAAACAGTACACCAGCCACAAGAAATATAGATAAAATTCTGCTCGGTTGTACAACATGATGCAAAATTGCTCCCTGTCTGTGTATGTGACATCTGGAAATCCTACTGGCTTTCATATTACAGGGAGCTAGATGGAAACCTCCTTGCTGCATCATCCAGTCAACATGTAACACCCCCTGGCTTTGTTTTGTCATTATAGCCTTCTTGTGTTGTGATTGACTTCATCATTGCTTTTGGTGTAACACTCTGCTTCCCCTGCTGTTCTGGTGGGGCAGCGCCACCCAGTCTGTCTAGAATTTCCCATTAAGACCCAATTAGGCTGGGATAGGGGATAGAAGCCACATGGGTAAACCCTGCCATCCCACAGCTCGCAGAAAGGATGTGTTAATGGACAACCTAGTGTGCTCAGTGATGTGTACTTGGGTACATTTTCATAGCCATTTACAGGTTTCATTTTCTGCACATTACAGCTTGGCCTAGTGAATCTTTAAATGGCACCTTGCAGATCAGTCAGAGCTGACAGTTTACTCCTGCCAGGCTGGATACTGACATTAATTCATTTTGAGAGGTTAGCCACAAGTGGTCGAGGAAAGTGGAAGAAAATGATTTAGTCACGAGAAGGGCTGGTTATCATTTATACCAGTACCACCACCAAGACAGCTACCCTTGAAGCGATACCAGCACCATTCGAGTACTTCTTTCTACATCCCTTATGTGAATAGCCATAATTTCAAACATATATAAGTATATAGTATTTCTCAAAGTAAAGTATTACAGAGGCGCTAGCATGGCTGTAGACCTAGTCTTTGGCTGTTGTCAGAGGGACTAAGCAGTTTGAAGACATTTGTGTTGTTAATTTTTGACATTTTTTAGAAATTATCCGATAAATAAAAAAATCAAAGTATATTTTATTCAAAATGTCTCCAGACACAGCATAATTTCAAAGTGAGATTGAGACATCCACACTCTCACTCTTAATTAATTTGGCCAATTCAGTAAGGCAACTGTCAGTTTTCACGGTCTGCCACAATGGGAGCCCACTTCTTAGATTCTGGCAGGCCCACACATGTCAAGCATCTCTCAAGGCTCAAGGAACTGGACATTTTTGCTGATTTACCACCATCACCCTTGGCTGGCCTGTTATCTTTATGTCTTTTTGTTGCGAGTGTTCTCCATTATCTGGGAACATTTCAGCCATGTTTCACCCATCAAAAGCAGAAGTGACAGTTGATAAAAATACATGATCCATCTGCAGCTGAATGTGGCTCTTAGTCGCCATCGCTCATTCATGTAGATGGAGGGAACAAAGCAAAAAGGGGGGGCGAGGGGGGGAGAGGATAATCCTTCAGGATCAGCTGTGTGTGGGTGGACATGAGTAAGTGCAGCTGGCACAGTCTCTCTCTCTCTCTCTCTCTCTACTGTCTGACTACCTCTCTCTTTTTCTTGTCTGTCCTTAACTAACACACGGACTGCTGGCCTGTGCACAGCGTGGTCGGGGCTGCTAATTAGACAATGTGCACTGTATGAGATTGTAATTTGCCCTATCTCTCCATGAAAATGATCATTTGACAAAGTGGCTAAAATATTGTGGCTATCCTAGCTGACACTTTTTACAGAATACAACTTAAAGTCTGATTTGGACATTTATTCTGCACAGGGGTTACCAAGGCACGGGAGTTTCTCAGACCTGCTGTCAAGGCTAGATCCTGCATACATATTTGGTTTTACACCTTAATTGAATTGATTCAACTCAGTCATGATACTCCGTACCTGACTGGTTTGGATGTGGATCGTTTTTCTGCAGATTGCCTTAGCTGTGTGGTGTTACTGTGTGTTTACTGTCATATGTGATGGAGGAGTTTAAAGTCACTCAAGATGATGGACATCTCAGATAAGCCGACCATCAGCATCTAGCTGCTCATGTCAGAAGACTTAAGCTTGGCAGTCAGAGACGTGCTGAATAACTTGCTGTGAGATTCATAGGAATCAAGGACTCGTCCAGAAAAGCAGAAAATGTCCTCTGAGTTTATCAAGTGTTTACATGTAATAATAATTTGAAGGCAACACTTTATTTAAGTCCCCTATTGAGCATTTCTAAGCACTATACACACATTTAATCAATGATTCTTAACATACTATAATGTAATTGTACGCAGCTAGATGGACATTTTGATTGCTTATTCATTTCCAGTGTAATCAGCAATTATAGCTGCTCTCGTGAGGACATTTTTCTTCTGCCCACAGAATGAGTTGTAGCTGTTTGCAAATACATTAAAGCACTTATATCTGCTTACATCTGCTTTATAGTGTGTCCTAAATAGGGCCGGGCGATGTAAAGGAAATCAGATATGATATTTTTGACTAAATAGCCCAATACTAATAGTACAGCAGTATTGAAGGGTTTACCATTGGTACTTTTACCAAATATTTACCCATAGTTAATGAGTAAGTGGGCAGAGACAAATAATAAAACAGCTGGAACAGTCTTTTGTTTACTGTACTGCAGCCTTTAAAGCCAGAAAAACACAACACTTACTATATGATATCCAAAATATAAGATGATACCTAGTTTCATATCACAATATCAATATATTGCCCAGCCCTAGTTCTAAACCATTTAGTAAATGTAAATATATTGCATTTCAATAGGCCACTGAATAGAAGGACTTAAAGTGTTGTTCCTTTAAAACATTGTGAAATATTTGTAGGTAGGATAAGGCCTGTTTTTTGTGCTTCAGTGCTAAATGGCCATCATTTATACAGATGGTTTGGGTTGTTGTTGATTAATTGTGATGATTCAGTGATTACTTCATCTTGGCTGAGATTTTCTGTATTTCAAAAAGTCACTTCCTGGTCTGTTTTCAGTTTTATTTTATGCTGCAAGCTGCGTCCAAGATGATGTTTTAATTTCTTGGTGTACAGTAGGAAAAAAAAAGTCATGGATTGCTTACTGTCCCTTTAACATGTGGCTTTTATGTTAATGTGAATTTAATATAAGGGTATTTAAATTAAGTATTTAAGAATGTCTACGGCAGCTGAAATGTAGTCAGCTCTGTTTCAGATCAGGACTACCTGTATCTATCAGGTGCATGTGCGGACAGCTGAAAGACAGACAAAGGAAGAGTTTCTCTTTGTCCGACAAAGGTATAAAGCCTCTGCAGACTGACAGGCAGGGAAATGGCAGATTGCAAGCAAGATCTGAGGAGCCTGAATGAGGCTCTGTTGCATTAGTCCAGAGACCAGTGTCAAACTGACTGAAATGGCAAACAGCAACATTGATCACTGTGGCGCCTGACTGTGTGATACTGTCAGCTCTCACTGAGTTATATGCCATCCTGCTCCCCTTGCTGATGATTTATTTCTCTTGGGTCAAGCTCTTTTCATTCTTTTCTCATTTGTATTTCTCAAGATACAGAAAAAAAAAACATTGTTCCCTTCCCTGGTAGAATAAAACTCCCCTGTTTCTAGAGAATACAAAGACAGGTGTTCTTTCGAAAAACGGACTAGCCTGGATAATGTTCTCCATGTAAATCCACTTAAACAGATTCCTACTTTGAAAGAGATTCACAGTACAGCACAATTTGAGAATGAGCAGAAAAGCACTTTGAACAAGCGCTTGGAAAAGTGGCAGTCCTCCAGTTTTCAGAGGAGAGTGCTTCGTAAGCTGCAGGTTGAGTACACAAGATGAATGAATGAATGTATGCACGTGACAGGGCCCTACAGCGTAAAACGTAAGTGCTGCAGTGGCATTGTAATCAATCGATAGTATGCCACTTACCTTTAAGTGGTATCTAAATATAATAACAGCAACATTTGCTGTGTGGGCCATACCATATTCAAACATATGCTTCATGCTGTATGTTTGCACTGGCTTATCTACTCTTTTTCATTTACTGCTCAGTCTACAAAAGAATAAATAACTGGTTCTGCTTGTTCAACAGATCACATCAAAAAACGTTTGGCTTTACTTAACACCCACGGATATGTACTTAAGGTAGTCTGCACCCTGTGCCATTTATTTATTTTGACACCATATGTTATTGAATTGTAAATGTTCTGCAGAGACAGACGGAGTGCCAAATGGAAAGGACCCAGCATATGAATGTTACCTTTGATTTTGGAGCTGAATTGAAGCGTTTGCAGATCACAAGGATTGCTGAAGGTACTATCTTCAGTTAAAGCCACACTATTGATTCTGCTCAATCCACTGAAACATCCCTTGATGTGTTAACCATACACTGAATACAAATAATGGATGTAGCCACCTTGATGTCACACATCTGTTTGTGGACTCCCATCTTGAATGCCAAGTTTGGCATTTTGACTGCCGCCATCTTGGATGTTTGGAGCCAGGAGTGACCATATTTGGATGAGATTGGGGAGCTAACCCTAATGCTAGCTGCTAACTCGGTTAGCACGGTGCATTCACAGTCGACGATTAACTGCGATAATGCTAATGCTAACCAGGCTTAAAACCATTAAAACAAAATGCACATTCTGGAAAAACGTAACTAACAAGGTCTTTAAACGCAACCAAATGCTGAACAAGACTTTTATTAGGCGACCAAATGTTACAGTTTACTTTCATAAACAGAAAACACATTGAAATAGCCACAGCTAGGGCGACTCCTATACTCTGTGTATCCAGGGTTACCTAATAAGCTTTGACGCTGCGGTAGCAACTTATCATTGGATGACACCCAGCTGTCACTCAAAGCATCCACGCCCTTAATTATGTGTACCTTTAGGCCTTAAAAGCACTTAAACGGGTGAGGTATATACAAATTCACCCCCTGTGCAATTGTCACAAATGTTTAAAACAGTTATAGAGACCAACACTGGTTTTTGTACCAGTAAAGTTGGGCATTTTAACACAGGGGTGTAAGGGGACTGACTCACTTTTTGAACGACCCTCAAGTGGCCATTACAGGGACTTAAGTTTTTGGCAATTCTGCACTGGCTTAATTTCTCAGCCCTGGAGGTTGCTGCTTGGTGTTAACAGCTGAATATATCTCAACCACTGAAGCACTTCCTGTCATAACATTGCTTTTCCTTCCGGCATCTCTGCCTGTTTTGACTATATAGAAATAATAGTCTTTCTTCCTTGTCTGAGTATCCAAATTATCCAAATTATAATGGCTGTTGGCACGGGCAGTGGGGATGAGCACCTGATAAAACAATGAGTTCTGCATTTTCTTGTATGTGGGGAAGGAAGCTGACAATGCAAATTCCAGAGCCTGTTTTCAGGAATAACAAATGCAAACGAAACGCAAGAGCTGGGTTGTTTTATTAGTGCTGTCTTACAATACAAGTCCAGTTCCTCACATGACAGTATACTGTGTATGTTTTGTTAATCTTGTGATAACATAAACTGAATTCTAATAGATAAGACATGTACTCTATGTGCATTAATCACTCCTTCTTTATGTCATAGATTAAATTTATGAATAAAATTGAAATTTGTTATCAAGCACTATTATCCAAAAGCTAAATTAAAACTCTTAACCCTTAGCTCATACACTTCAGAGTGCATTATCAACTCCAGTATATCCTGAAGTCTTAAATTATGCAAGTTATCACAACTTATTTGATGGCATTAATATTACATGCTTAAGGGATGATGCAATCGTGCAGCTTGACTGTGATTTGGGTCCCAGTGTGAATCTGCAAGAAGAGGTCCCATCCTGTTTTACACGCTCACTTAAGCAACATTAAAACACAATTACCAATCTGGAGGGATGGGTGATAAAATATTAGCCATACTCGCCTAGTCTCTCATTTTTAACTGGTGATATATTACAGGAAGTGATTCGTAACACTCCTCAGTCTGCCTCAAAGACTTCTCATGACCCACATGCTGTAGAAAGCTTACCTGTTTCTGACATTAAACATACTTGTTTTTACATTTTTTTTTTTTTTGTATTGTGTTTTGGCTTTTTAGCGCTCTCAGATTCCCTCATTACACCCCCACTCAATTTGTGCTCGGAGCTGAATGTCAGAAACATCAAGCAGAATTTCTGGCACCAAATATTCAGACCATAAAAAACAAGGAAGGTTCACTAGTATAGAGACCTAGCACAACTATGTTCTCCTGTTAATGTCATACATTACTGCCGTGTTTAGTGTGGCGTTCCTGATGCGGCTGCTTTATGAAGAATCCACTGACAGTGTGTAATAATTTGAATTAATGCATAACAGTACCACCTGCTACACGATTGGCAAATGAATGTCTTTCCTTGGTATTGTGGACATTCTCTTCATGAGAGACACAAATTTTGTGGGCAAAACAACTGGGTGAATATGCAAATAGTTTTTCAGCTTGAGAGCAATAACAACCAAACAACCAACATAGCAAAAGCCAACAAGATGTATTATATTTACAAAGACATGATTCAGCCTCTTGCAACCAACAGCTCCTTTACTGCCCAGTTACACACTCATGCTCACTGCACTCTGCATTAAACTCTAATGGTTTTCACACTATTATAGTATTCATGTAGAGAGCCTGGAGCAATGAACTGCGATAACAGGAGGCCAGTGATGAATGAACAGCCCTGATGTCTTTGATGACTATTTCATATGTGTGCACAAACCATTTACTGAACAGCCAAAAGGAAAACAACATGAGAGAGATGACTTCTCTAGTATTTGTCCAATGTACACATTCTGATGTATTGCAATTTGAGATGTAGTGATGAAAATCAAGAATGACTGTATTTTTCTGTCTTTATTGGGGTAGATCTTCAAGTGTGCAGTAATTCCTGGGTGTATTGTGCGCGCTTAAAATGAATCATGTAATTGCAGTGGTTAACTAAACTCTCTGCTTTTGAATCTAATACGAAAGCCCACTGAGAACAAATAGCTCCATTCTCACTCTGTTGTGGGAAATGAAAACGGGCAGACAACCCCAAAACAATGGTTTAATAAACGGCTGTTACAGATTGATTGGCTACCACTCCAAGTTGTGTAAGAAAAGAAGAGAAGTGGTGATTGCAGTCAGTTGGCAATCAGCAGTGAATTGTCTGCTGAGTGGATCCCATTTTTGTGACACACAGTGGTGACCTGTGATGCAGTAGGTTGAGTTCAACTTCCGTTTTTCCTTCATTAACGGTGAGTGTCAGAGGATAACGGATGAAGTCATTATAACAGGATAGATATTTTTGAACTTGTGGCCTTAAACAATAAAATAATTTTGTTCCGTCCTGCACAGAACATTGTATTTCCAGTTATTCTGATTAACATTTCTTTCTTGCATTCTTCTTGCCACACGATGCAATTACTCTGTTTTTGTTCTTCCAAACAGTGTGACAGCTTTCAAATGTAAAATGCAGGAAATAACTGAGATTAACAAAAGCATATGCACGATAAGGCACTAGCTCAAAACACATTTATTTTCATGTCTGTATATATTTTGTCAACATCTTCCGCAGAGCGGAAAGTCAGACTGTCCAAAACAATTATTGAAACCATTTTTCTTAGCGGTGTCATCAGACAATGTTCCAGTGTTGAGAAACACCTTAAGGCGATTTTAATCATTTACACTGTTATTGCAGTCGGCTTTCCAGCTTTGAATCAATACATTGTTATGAATCAGTGTTTCTTTTTACTTCCTAGTTTCCAGTGTTGAAATTACATAAAGAGCATGTGCTCTCAGACCTTTAAGTAATTAACACTTGCTAATAACTATATATAAAGTGGGTAAAAACAAATAATAGAGCAGCTGAAACTGTCCCCTCTGTAATGCAGAAGGGTCAGTTTCAGCTGTTGTTGCCAAAAGACAACACTTACGATATTATGATATCCAAAATTTAAGATGATATCTAGTTTCATGTCACAATATCAAGATATCGATATATTGCCCAGCCCTAGTTCTAAACTGTTTAGTATATGTATATATATTGCATTTAAATAGACCACTGAATGGGGGGTCTTAAAACAAAGTATTGATACTTAAAAACATTGTGAAATATTTTTAAGTATGATAAGACCTGTATTGTCCTTCAGCACTAAATGGCCATCATTTATACAGATGGTTTGGGATGATGATTCAGTGATTACTTCTGGTGGCATTTTACTTGAACCAAAATGCCACCAGACACTACAGGTGTGTAGTATGGTCATAGCTTTAAAGCATTTCGGTGGCATCTCAGCGCGCTTACTTGCCAGCTCTGTTGAACACACTGCACTTGACTTCATCACATCACATAGCTTATGGGTTGTAGCTGCTGTGGCAGTGGGCCAATCACACATTGCAATAAATCGAAGAATGCTTGTGGTGATTGGCTGCGACCAAAGCTGTACAAATAGCCATTTGTCTCTAGATCTGAATTCAAAAATCAGATCAAATGCAGGTGTCATTTGACTGAAGAGGTTGTAATAGTACTATTTGGTACTGGGTAATTTTAATGACTACCGTAAAGATAGTACTGATACCCAGCCCTGTTGTTAATTGGTTTGCCTTTTTCAGTCATGTCATCATTTTATTCCGTTTTTTTAATGGCTCTTTTTGTCTTTCAATTTTTTTCAGGATCCCAGAACGAAGCACAAGTTCAAGATCCACACCTATGGGAGCCCCACCTTCTGCGACCACTGTGGCTCTCTGCTGTATGGCCTCATCCACCAGGGCATGAAATGCGACTGTGAGTACTTCATTTAACTTCTGTAACATCTCACTCAGTGGTTACGGGATTTAAAAATGTAACACTTTATCATATATCATTAATTAGTGGGAGTTCATAATGTGATTTCTGTGTATAAAGCCGTGTAGGGCCTAAAGTTGATGCTCAAACACTGAGGAGGAAACTTAATCCTGCACTGCTCTGTTGTGCAGGTCAGTGAGGCACAAGTATGGCATGCACAGGAAAATAACGGTTTGCAAAAAGTGGCTCGGCACACGATATTCTGTTTTACTGCCAGTTTATCAGCATCATCTCCTGAAAAAACAAGCCCATTGTTCCTCCTCACTGAATATCATAGGCCTTTGTATTTCCCTTCCTCCTTCACTTTCACTCATTTAATTCACACATTGTCTATTTTCAGTCTGCAGCTATGTTCCCTGCACTCTGAATAGGCCTGCTATCAAAAGCTGTACAGAGTCTTTATTAATATCCCTCCCTCCCTCACTCTTCTTCCCTTTAATCTTGTGTTAGTGGATTAGTCTGAATGCCTTAATGAGCTCCTAAATACATTATCCTCCACCTGCTACAGACCACCAGTTATGCCTAATGATTGCTCCAGGGTGTACATAAATAGAGACGTGGAGCGGCAAATTATTTTGGCAGATCAATTGCGCCTCTAATCACATGACAACAAGATCGCACTGTGGTATTTGCAAGTACTGGTGAGCTGAATAAGTTAGCAACATAACAAATCTGTAAAATTATTATTCAGTCACCTACTGACTTGTTGGCATGATGATGTAACTATTGGGAGCTGCTCCCAATCCATGACAGGGTGGTTCAGCTGGCTGACACACATGCCTTGTATGCATGACATCACGGGGGCTGAATCTGGGTCATAACCTTGTTATCTCCTCCCTCACAGAGCTTTCTAAAAGAACATGCTTTAATATTGTGCCAAATATTTATGATACATGAACGAAATTGAAATCTGTGCTCGTATAGATAAAGTAAATCTCGAGGAAAAAGCAGCTTACTGTATTTGAACATCAAGCCATAAGAGGCTGCACACATTTACTTTTGTAATATACTGTAGTATGATATCTTCATTACTAACAGATCATAGCTATTTTAATAGTAATAAAAAGGATGTGTTAAAAATACACAAATGTATGAAAATCTTATATAATCCACAAATAAATGAGTTGCTGTCAGTGGCAAGTTCCTTTACAGCAGCATTGGTATTTCAGTCAATTCTAAGAAAGCCCAGAGCCATTCAGGATGAAGTGATATGGATCGAGTGAAAAAGCTAATCTTTATCTATGTAAAGCCCTCTTCACTAATGTCTTTTATCTCCTCTCTCTGTCCCTCCAGCCTGTGATATGAATGTTCACAAGCAGTGTGTTATGAACGTGCCCAGCCTGTGTGGAACTGATCATACTGAAAGGAGGGGGCGTGTTTACCTCAAGTGTGAGGTCACTGCGGAAAAGCTGCAGGTCACAGGTAGGCCTCTGTCTGCTCCTCTCTGTTCGCACACACCGGATTGAATGGGCTTATAAAATGCAAGGTGTGATGTACTTAGCCTGGTTGATGTGTGTTTATGGCAGATGCTTGATGAAAATGTGTTTCTAAGTCTGTGTGTGCGTGTGTGTGTGTCACTGCAGGTAGGCTGAGATGAGGGTGTTGGTGGCAGCAGACGCTATTGTTCTATTTCAGTTGTGAAACCTGGATCAATTTCAACACTTTTTGCCTTTTTTTTGTCCATAAACCCAGACTGTCTAATTTCACACAGGTTTTTGCTTTCTGTTCCCTGCTGCCATTACATCTGAAATGAACCTTGCTAGCCCGTTAACTCTGCCTTAAAGGTACTGTGTGCAGGATTTAGGGAGATGTATTGGCAGAAATATAATATAATATAATAAGTTTTCTTTAATCACCTGAAAATAAGATTAGTTTTTGTTACCAGAATGAGACGTTTATATCCACATAGGGAGTGGATTTTTCCATAGTAGCCTAATATGGGCAAATCGAACACTGGCTCTGGAGAGGGCCATTTACGTTTGCGCGTCAGCCACTGTAGTTAGCAGCCTGTCTGCAATGAGAGTGTTGAAAAAACACAGATTTTTTTAATGTGAAATTGCATTATTCTGTGTTTTTACTGGTTTAAATCACCAGGTCGATTTGTTTTGGAGAGGAAGAGACCTCTGTGGATAATTTGGCTCATGGTAAAAGGACGTCTGCATTTTAAGTTTTCTAAGAGAAAAGATGAGCACATACAAGCAGGTGTGGGGCCAGCAGTCCATCTCTGATGTGCCAAACAGCGTAGGAGAAACACTGATTTGTAACATGAAACAGCTGTATTCAGTGTTTTTACGAGTTTTGATCATCTGGGGTCTCATTTATAAAACAGTGCGTAGGATCAGTATTAAAAGTGTATGTACGGACAAAAACAAAAAATTGTGTGTGCCAAAAAATATTCAGATTTATAAAACTGTGCATGCACCTGACAATGCGGACTTTCCTTTTATGAATCCCAAATCAACTTGGAATTGTCCACACGTTGATTAGCCTCATAGCCCGCCTTCTACACACCCACATTCAACTATAATAAATGGTCAATGCAAAGCACCTTGTGAAGGTCAATGCACACAAATGAGCCTGCTGATCAATGGGACTTGACCAGTGAATCACAGGCAACAACAGAGTGACACCACAGTGTTTGTATGTTTACAGCATTAAGACTGATTGCTGCACGCCATGCCAAAAATGATCGTGACAATGAGTGTATCGTGGACCCTGGGATATCGTATGGTGATCTTGACCTGCTTTATGATTAGGATTAAAAATGAGGTTATGGAGTTTAATAATTGTGCAAGAGCTGGTGCTGGCTTTATTTCCAGAGTTGACTGACTTACACAATCCATAATACAGGTGGTGAAGATGTACATACATGTACATGTGACAACCACTGCAAGGTTTCCAGTGCTCTCTGTGCGTGCGCAGTCATGTTCACTGCAGTGATTTTACATGTAAAACCAATCTGAAAACTTAAATCGTACTTGGTGATATATATTTACAGTATAGAACGATATTATTGGAAACTGTTGATGGTATGTTTTGCAATCATGTATTGCTATTTGATGTGCGCTCTACTGCTGACCCTGAGTGTCAGCTGCATCCCTCTCTTCTGTGCTCCCAGGGGTGGGAATGTGGTGATGAGACAGCTTTGATGAAATAATGAGCAACATTCGAGGTGAGATTTAAGAAAGCTTATAATTTTCAAAGGCGTTTATGGATACGTTACGACTCATTCACACAAGCACTAATTACACCGCTGGATTGAATGTTTATAATGAAGTCGATCTTTAGGTAATGTATGATATGAGGTGAAATTAAATGTGTGAGAGACATCTTAATACATATAATGATGTCTCTCACATTTTGTTTCCATAATTTGGCTTCAATTCACCACCTCACCATTTGCGTCGCTAATATCCCCTGTCTCCAAAATATACGTTTCCCTACAGGTGCACACATTCTGCCATCAAGTTTGTTTTTATAGATCACAACTTTTGCATGGGAAGAGGCGTGAGCCTCTTTCAGGCCTCGTCTTGTGCATACGCAATGTTTATAAATGAGACCCATGGTCTGTTTAATTTATCTGGATAATTCAGCTCCTAGTAAAAACTTTGTGAATGATAAACACTGAAGGAATTCTAACCAGGAGAAGTTTCAGCTGGGTGCAATCTGCAGTCCTCATTGCTAAATGTCACTAAATCCCCCTAAATCCTACATACTGTTGCTTTAACTCTGCTCCTGATTCCCTTAGGCTTGCAAAATGTCAAGAATATTGAAGGTGGATACTTACCACTGGAATTAATAGGAAAAAAACTGGAATAAAATGAAAACATAAAGGTTACCTGCTTAGGCTGCGTTAACCATTTTACCCTGTCATGAACTTGTGCAATCAGTTCATGTGCCAAATAAATCCATTGATTTGTCAAATGCATACAGTGTGAGTGGTGCGGTGTGTTCAGTTAGCTTGCAACTTCTCTATTGGGGAAAGATACTCTATCTAGGCAGCTCTAGATGCAGTGAATCTAACTGCTAACTGCATGACTGGCCTTGTGACTATCAGCTATTAGTATGCTGCAAAGGCTTTTCCCTTTTGGTGCACAGATCGATAGAGCCGCTCCTGCTAAACATTCTCCAATAAGAAGCAATTCACTGTTACGACACACTTGGAAGGCAATCCCAGTCCAAATATGTAGTCCTGCAGTGGTGTGTGGTCTGCTGCGTGGGCCTCGTGTTGTTACCCTTTTTAAACAGTCACGACTTGCTTCTGTGTTGGCTGGAGTTTCTCATATAACTGAATTGTCTTTGCAAAGCACACTAAACGCTTGATATATTAATTTATGTCTCATCAGATTCACACAAAGACGGGATCTGAGCGCTCTGCTTGTGAGCGGGGTCGTGGCTTTACAATCAGCTGTCTTACCATTATTCATTAGAAGCTATTCTACATGATCATATCACTGGCTTTGCCAACCATTTTAATTACTGATACCTCCTGTTTCAAAGACACACCTGGTCTTTGTCTGCCGAGCTTAGAAAAAAGGATGTAATGAGATGCTATTAATAGCATTTACTTAGTGTAATGTAATCAGTGGTGATGTCATGTATCAGAGACTTTTTACATCCTTCAGAAATCCTTTCAGTACCATCTGAACAGCCAAAAAAACGAGTAGGGCTATCTAAAATACGGTGCCTATCATATCTAATCTATGCATTAATGTTCTCGATAAAGATTCCTTTCACACTTTTGCTGTCCATTAATGTTTTCCTTTATGCATGTCTCTTCTTTTTTCATTAAAGTTTTTCATTCCTTGGCTGTCTTATGAATACTAACAATGCATACAACACAGGGTAGGGATAAGTATTTTAGTTTATAAATCACAAATTATTTAACAGTTAATAATATTTGACTTTGCAGACAGTGTTGAATAATCCTCTCAGAGTAAATAATGGCTGACTGGCTGCTGTGGTTAAGCTGAGATAATTTCAGGCATAATCTGTCGAATGTATCTATTGTGACGCTCTCAGGTCTCTGTCTAAAAGTAGCACAAAAATGAACAGTGTCTGGTTGATGATGCTGTGAGTGCAGAGTTGTCACTTTTGAAAATGGAGCAAGGGGTTACAAGGGCTGTGGTTGTCCAACATGGCTGCTAGAGAATGCTGCATCACTGGAGCAGCTCTGTTATGAATAGTGACCGGTTGCAGTAGTTAAGTGATGCTGCACTAATGTATGTGCATGATGCAGTTTACACAGCTGTCTGTGCAGAAACAGGGACTGAAACTTGGTAAAAGGACAAAGCAATAGTTCATAATGACTTTTATGTTCTTATATAAAATGAATTGAAAATGGGATATGCATGCTGCACATAGGCCGAACTATCTGCATGGTTTTGTTGCATTGAGTTTATTCAGGAAACAGTGTTGTACAACAGTGTATCTTTGTGGAGGAGCCCCTTTTGCCTTGTATTTCCAGGCATGCTGTAAATCCCTCCGGCTGTAATGTTGCATTAGCACATCTGCCAGAACAATAGTGACTGCAAGGAGCCAACGCATTATCATTCAATTAGCTGGCTAACAGAGGTCAGTGCATCGCAAGACCCTGGCACTGAACTTCACTGACTTATTCACTTATCAGATTATCACTAGAATGAACAGAGTGAATGTGGGCAGGCATGCCTAACACAACATGAACGTCAGGGACCATTTATTTGAGTAATGAACACAATGACTAGTGCGTGTTTGTCTCATTCTTTGCAGCTCTGTGCTCATTATCAGACAGTTTGCTCTCCGTATTTGCATTTAGGATTGTTGCACATGGTTGAGCTGATTCCAATGTTGCATTCATCCTAATCACAGTTTCCATTAGTCTCAACTAAAAAAAGCAAAAAGTTAACTCTAATGGTTGGAAAAGATGGACATATATGGGTACATAAAGCACTGATTATGATTGGTGATGACTAATATTGTGCATGGTCTCGCCAAATGTCTGGCTCTCACCTTTGGCAAGTTTGCTTTCCTCGGCTAGCTCAACTGTATGTATTACACAAACACGCTCACATAAAGTAGTTTACTTCTCCAGCAAATGTGTTTCTTTTAGTTGCTGTAAATATCATATCTGGGTCTTACAATAGTTTATAAATATTTAGCCTCCATAAAACCTTTTTATGGCCAAGTGTTGAAATACCTTGACAGTTTAAATGCCAGTTGAGCTCAATTTAAGACATACTGAGATAGTCAAATAATGCACAAATATTTATTCGATATTTTAGGCTGAGACCATGTTGTCTCCTTCTCCATCTGCTGGTACCTTTTAATATGCATTTATCTCCCACAGACCAGTCATTTGCTCCAGTATATGCCCCGTACTGTATTTGCAGTTTGTGTAGTTTATACTGTTATATATATACTGATATATTCTCCTTGTGATGAAGTAGCTGGGACTGTAGCAGTGTTACTTAGCATTTAGAGGCAGAGGAATGTCCACAGTTATTGAACTGAAAAAAAAAAAACAACTAAATTTCAAGGTGAAATCTAAGTGGGAAAAAAACCTACTGTAAAGTACAACAAACGTCTTGAATGAACAGGATTAAGTTTATACTGAAGATGCAAAATAGACTCTCCTCCGCTCTTGCCTCCCTCTCGCTTTAACATGCAGTCTCATTGCTCTGCATCAAATTCAAGAACTCACAATATCCTGCTGGATGAGATGGCTTTATTAACACTGACCCTCTTCACACAGTTTCTGGCTGTATCTTCCTCCAGCCCAATATTGCTTTCATTTTTGCTAAACCGTGCACTGCCACAGACTGTTGTCAGCTCGTAATAATGATGTACAGTATGTGTGAAAATCCATGCATATTTCATGTGCGCAAGTGTGCATGAATGTGTGTACGCCAGGGATGGGAAACCACCATTATCACCTGCAATATTGCAGACTCCTGGCCCCCCTGTGGCACATAGTAGCCAACTCCTGATGAGGACACAACATGCCTGTTATCATTTGCATGTGTTGTCTTCCTTGTGTGTGTGTGTAGGCGTGTGTATAGAACTGCTGTACCAGCACTACCAGCCCACTCAGGCCAGATTGTATCATGGATTACATTAGCTGCTGTAGACGCCTTGCAGACAGCCTGCCAAGCAGAATTGTATTACATTGGTGAAGAGCGTTTAGCAGGGAAGAGGTGCAGTGGATGGCTGGAAGGAGGGAACTTTGCATCGCCTTGAGATGTATTATTCCACAAACACACAAATGTCATCCTTTTATTAGGGTGTGAACACTCTGACTGTGTATTTGTGCATGCATATTGTGTAGACGCCGGGGCTCAGCTAGCTGTTGATGCTCAGTAAATACCTCCAAATTGTAGGCTGGCTGCTGTAAACCACAATGTTGTCTGTGTATACACATGTTAAACACAGAAGATTACTTGGTCAGTTTTTGTAATTATGTAATTATTTTTTATAACGTCACCCAGCACAGTTCATATGTGCTGTGAAACAAAGGTTAAGCTGCTGACACAATTCCTAGTTCCCGCTCCTCTGTGTGAAATTAATTTTTTAGAACCATCTGAGTCAACTGCATGAGGGGTGAAAGTAACAAAAATTAATTAATACAAGTGTAGTTGATAAAAACACATGTAAATTGAAAAACAGAGTAGTAAACATGGATATGAAAATAAAAATAAAGCGATAAATTATCAAGGAATTTGATTAATTAAAAGCTGATAGATTAAAACAGACGTGATATGTTGAAAACAGAGCCACGTTTTATCAATTTCCCCATCTTACATTCATCATCTGCAACACAAACTGCCATTTATCAGTTAAAGAAAATGGCCTCAAGGGTGGAGGGATGAAATTGCTTTGGAATTAATAGTAGAAGTGATGAAATGTATTTGAATTGAAAAATAGAGGGGTAAAAATGGATGTAAAATGAAAAGTATGGTGATTAATTACCAAATGATTTAATGAGTTTGTCTACCATTCATCATTCACAACATTCAACAGACATTTATCGTTTATAGCAGCGATTTTTATTACTTCTGCCCAAAATGTCAGTCGCAGTCAAAACACGTCCACTGACTAACTGATCAAATTATCAGCTCTTTTGGACCAGCGCCGTACTCTCCAGAGTTCTCTGCTAATCTGCTGGTTGGGGAGAGAGGGGTGAGCAGAGCTGCCAGCGGCTCCAATCATCTGCCAGCAGGTTCCAGTGGTCAGTCAGCAGATGATTGGAGTGGGAGCTCCAGCGAGGAAGGCCAAACACTGTTCATCTGCACACACTGCACTGACACAGAGATGGTTGAAAGTCAGCAAAGTTTCCCTTTGAGGGTTGAAAACTTGATCAGTTGGTCATTTTTTGATAGACATTTTGTGCGGAAGTGTCAGTAGGGTGTTGGCAGTGATGAATGGTTGACAAAACTGTACACCATGGAAGCTAGACCAGTCTTCAACCCCAGCAGAGCCGCCACTATTTATAATGTAACAAAAGATATGGACAGACTTTGAATGTCCGGAATTAGCAATGTAACATGGTGCCTTTAAGTCGAGAGGGAAAGCTTGATTGAGTGAGTGCAAGAATGATGAGTGCAAGAATCCCCCTACCAACCCACAGAGCACACACACTCAACTCTTGAGTGAGGAGTGAACCAGTGGCCGGAGCCAAAGTGTTCACCAGGAAGTGACATGTCTGCCAAGGGAAGCAGCTGTCCTTTAAACCCATACATGGACCCACTCATGAACTCCAACCAGACCAACAGCAACACAGACTTTTTGGCACCGGCGCTGACATGGCCTAAATGTCATAATGAGTCACATAGAAACACAGAGATTATTTGTGCAGTTTCCAGAAAACACGAGTTGTGAGAATGTGTGTTTTTGTGAGTTAGCGTGAGATGGCGATGGGAGGGGAGGTGCTGAAAGAGACAAAACAAGTTCTGTCTCTGAAGGACATACGTAGCCCACTAACCTTGTCCTCTGCCTCCCATTCCTGCTGACACACAGCTCTCCTCTGTCTGTTGGTGCTGAGAAAGCCACCCTCCTGTTTGTTTCAGAAACCCTATTGTTCATTGACTCGGTGTGAATATCCAGAGTACACTCGGGAGAGGGCATTCTGTAGTTTCATTTCATATTCCTTTATTCCTACTTATCCCCATCAATGTGTGTGAATGTGTGAATGTGTGCAAGCGTGTGCACACTACCCCAGCCGCTTTCAGGTCCTTTGGGAGTGTGTGAGAGACAGTGGTAATAATTACATTTCCGTTTTGTTCCCTCGTTGACTCACCCAGTTCTGCAGAAAAGCCTCATTTAACAAGCCCTCTGCTCTCCATCTCACTCCACTTTGCTTTAACCTCTTCATTCGATTTTTTCTTCTTACCTCAATGTCCAAATGTGTTTTCTGCTTTTTGCTACACTAATGCTGCACTGTAGGTGTCAGTGTGTTTTATATGTAGGTGCAGTGTAGGTGTGTGTAGGTCAGATGGGTGCTCAGAGTAGATATAAATGTGGGAGGATCAGGGAAGCTAGATTTTTACTTTTGAACCTTCTGGAGGTGTAGCGGCCCATCACAGTTAAAGACAAAATCCATGCTAAACACTGTTAACAGCTTCTGGCTGATGGTTGGCAGCTGGCAACAATCTAACTTGCATTTCTCATCTATTTTAGTGCTGCTTTTGATGTAGTATTATTACTGCAGATGACTGGCCAAATGTAGAAAGTGCAGCATCAGTAAGATGTATTAACAGTGCTGCTACATTATAAGAAACATGTCTGTGGCTGTGTGTACACGTGTCTTTTCAACGACACTTTTGTAATCAGATGCACCAGATCGGAGCTTAGCTGTGTCTGCAAATGTGTGTCCAGACTTTACATTTTCAATGCAACCTGATCGGGAAGTGATTGGATATATTTCCGCATGCCTATATTGCTTGGTCCATCTCCCTGAACAGCATATATTAAATGTGTGTTTTCTGTTTAAAAAGTACCAGCATAGGAAGATAGCAAGTACTCAACCATCTCTCGAGTGGTTATGTCTACAGTAGGCTATGATGTTTCAGATATTTGCTTACTGCTAATGAACTTAATGAACCAGGAACTTTTATTGTGAAAGATTTATAGTAAACAAACAGTGTTTATCAGTAAATTAGCGGAACTTTGTCAGTGGCTTTTCTTCCATAAAGATAAGTCTAATAATACCACAGGTAGGAAGAGTAGAAGCAAAAACAGCCAAAGCAAGATGTTTGAAGAGCTGCAGACAACAGCTGCACCTCTGCAAACAGCTCACCTCCAACAGGTGAACTTCTTTTACCTGCCGTGTTTGTAATGGGAAAATACTTGCAGCAAAATAACGGGGGACTTTTAAGCTGTGGATCAGCCTGCTGTTTTTAGACATCATCGACTAAAGACACACCTTCAAGCGGGCAGTGTTATGGAGATGCTGCTCTGGGCTGATGCACTGAGTCAAGCCGAGTCAAGCCAAGCCAGCAAACGTATATGTAAAAAACCTATAAGACAATGGATCTCAGCTGCGCACCAGCCCTGGTCTTGCCTTTGCTCTCATTTGAGAGAGAAACTCCCATGTGGTGGGAAGATATTGTGACACCTATGTCTGATAAATTGTCCAGATTGTGCCCACAGTGCTGTCCACACCTCACTGAGATCTGAACTCATTGCCTGCCAGGCCACTTCGGCGTGTGGACTGGCTGATCGGATCCCAATGCGAGTAAAGGTCAGATCTTGTAGCATACAGACTTGACAGTTAATGCAGTGTAACTTTTGGTGTCTACTGACACTCAAGGAAAAGTGTATGACACCTACCACAAAACTAGCTCTGGTTCTTGAACTAGTTTGGTTCAGGACTCTTAGAATCTTTGTCCTATTGACCCATTGGCATTGTCACCAGTTTTGGCAAACAGTAGTAGTAAGATGCGGATCACATTGTTAACCTGTTAGTTTTTTCTGTTATTACAGATATTTGTTTTTATCCAAAAATAAACATGGACCAACTATTAATGAGACCACTGCATGCTCTTTTTTAATGATTTATCACTCTGTTGTTGCCTTCTCCATCCTCTCTTTCCAACCTGTGGAATATAATAAGCCCACTAATGCTGTTTCAGTTCGCACTTCAGGTAGAAGAAAACCTGCTATTTTTTGGTTCCAGCTGGGAACTAAATTTTCAGGTTCAGAACCAATTTCTTTTTTGTCAAAATGCTTGAACAGTTAAAAATGAAGTGCACCAACTGGACAAAACCTGTTTTATGTTGGTGGAAAAGGGTTATAAAACAGAGGATATCAGAATGCTCTTTAACCACAGCTTTCATCTTCCTGATCTGGTCAAAAATTGCATGCATCAAGTATCTCAAATGGTGCACGGCATTATTCTATATGCACAGTTCCCTTTTTTTATCTGGTATAACTTACATTATACTATAAATCCTTTTTTATCTGGGTATCAGCATTCTAGGAAATGTACAATGAACTGACGAAGAAGTGGAGAGAACGATTCGACAACACTTTCTAACACAAGCATCACGCAAGCTTAATAAGGTGTTACAACACATCCTGAGTAGATCCTGTGCAGCAACACTGTAGTTGCATATGTTGATGTTGCTATATGTGTATCAGTTGTTGTGTTTATCTGTATGTTGCTCTGTGCTGCAACAGTATGTTGTACCGGCTGTGAAAACAAATATCCCTGTGGGAAAAAATAAATCTAAATCTAATGTTTCTCTCTACCGTCAACCCTTGTATCTCGTCTCGCTCATCTCACTCTAACTCTATCGCCTCATTCTTTTAAAGGCTATTTTAGGGTGCTCACTGTAGGCAGTACAGTCGAGTGTCAGATTTTAACCATCGCTCAGTGGTGCAGCACATCCTTCTTCCTACCCCACCTTCCTGTTGAACTGTTTTGATCAATACATCAGTGAGATATCAAAGTTTGCCCGCTTTATTTAATTCTGTAATTCTTAAAATTCTTGATCAATACATGGTTTTATGATTAGCGTGCAGATCTGCAGTGTCAGTTTGTCCCCTCTTTTTCACCATTCAGTCAGTCGGCCAATCACTCAAACAAAAATAATATCCCGTCTTTTTATTATTGGCTCCCTGAATCTGAGGAAGACTTGCTGGAAGGCAGAGTTGGGGTTGGATCAAGGTTTCCGTCTGGGGTTTGGATGCAGCCTGCGGGTTGCCAATTGATGATCGCAGCCCAGTGATCTGAATGCCGTTGACTCGCTGCCACTGCTTCCACTCTTCAGCCTTTTCTTACAGTCATTTCCATTTCTTTGTAGTGTCTGAGTCATCGTGCAGGAAAGCCAACAGGTTCTTGCCAAGAGAAGATTTACTTAAAATCCTGCCATTACATTTTTCCTCATGAATCAGAGTTAAGATGGAACAGCTGACAGCACTTGCGTTGGTACCAGTGCCAGCACTTTTCCACTGCAGGGAGTTGGCCATTGGGACAGCAGTGCGTCCTGCCTTAATGTTCTGTAGTGAGCTTCTTGGATCCCATTGTGTGCTTGTAATGAAGATATAATCCATCAAAACTGTACTGTAATTATCTTAAAGATGTTATAATTAAACAAATCATTAATACATATGTACCCCATAATAGCTCATTTTTTAGCCCACATTATGTTTCCAGTTTTAAAGCCAGGAATCAATTGCACTGAGATTATCCCACTAGTGAGTAGCACATACACACCAAAACTCACTTGTCCTCCATGCTGGTCACTCCACTTCCTTTAAGTTAATATATTACAATATAAGGCAAACAGTGTTGCTGTTCAACGTGTTTCAGAGCAGTTTTTAACTAGTGGGCTTTCAAAGAATCACAGTGTTACGCTGAGAGGGTGGAGAGCTGCTGGTTCAAGTTTTATAGACTGTGTTTACACAGGGAGGTGAAGAACAAATATTGGCTGGCCACCTTTTAGAGGTAGGGTCATCTGGTGTCAGTTGAAGACAAGGCTTTGTGTGTTTGTGTATGTGTATTCACCAATTATGTAAACTCCTGAAAGAATGTAGCAATTTAGTAGCTTGGTTATAGTATAACTGTGCAATAAAACCCTGGGATATTGTCCTATCTACACAGATACACCTGTAACATTTTGTATGGTGCCGAAAAGTAAACCATTAAAACTGACTTCTCAAGGATCAGACTGGCTTGGATTGTACACACAAAAAAGCATATTTTTAATGCTTCTGCGCCGGCAACAGCCACAGTTGAAGGCATTATGTTTTTGGGTTGCACATCCATCTGTACGTCTGTCCCACTCTCGTTAAACGCGATATCTCAAGAACGCCTTGAGGGAATTTCATCAAAATTGGCATAAATGTCCACTTGAACTCATGGATGAGTTGATTATGCTTAGATTGCCAGAGGTTACTGTAACCTTACATCCATCTCATTCTCGTGAACGTGATATCTCTGTCCAGTCTTGGGGGACTTTATTTAAGTATGGCACAAATGTCCTCTTGTGCCCTTTTCCCACCAAAATTAGAGCATTTATGTGTGTTTTTTTGAACACAGGTAAACTCGCTTAAGATAGGCTTTAGACTCCTTTCCCATTGCCAGTGGACGAGAACAGCTCTGTAGCAAAGGAGGGCTTTGTTTTTGGTTGTTGTTGTTGTTTTTTTTGATGTGTCACATTCAACACAGATAGGCTGGAGAACAGGTAAACAGTAGAAAGCAGCATGGAGGCCTATGGAAACTTCATGGTGGTTACTTCTTTACATGTCTCTTACTTATTCAGTCTCTCTTTCAAACTCAGTGCAGGTTTTTTTGGATCGATATCAGACAGTATTTTGCGGTGGCGTGTCATTGCATCATGTCGGTAAACATTAGTGCGTTCAGGTGTTGTGTTTCCATCAATGGCAAGTGGAGCCTGAGGGGATAAATACCTGTGTCTTCTGCAGAGTCATTTCACCTGTTTGTGAATGCCAATTAAAATCATTCCCCTTGCATTAAAAAGCGGATGTTAGTGAGTTTTTGTGCAGTGGGAGTGGGGCTTTGGACTCATCAGTGAACTGATTAGATTTAGGTGGTCAAAGGTCAAAGTCACTGTGATCTCACAAAACATTTTTTGGCACTAAGTCAAGTATTCATTCTAGTTTATTTTTGTGAGACCCAATGTGATGGTCTTATTTTTTTCTTCAAATGTTGCCATTGATTTACAAATGTAAAGAGACCTCATCATCCCCCAGTGATGATGTTCTGCATTTATACGGCAACAGCATTTTACATTTCCAGTAAAACTGTTCTTTCCCCCTATAAAATGAACTCAAAAGACCCTTCACTATTTGCAATCCAGTATTTGCAGTATTTGGACACTACCATCACCAACATGGACACATTTTTCTGTAATATGTTGTTGACTGTGACATACAGTAATGAACAGTGAACTTGTTTGAGAAAAGGCATGAAAATATCATCCCTCTCTGACAGTTAAAGATTTGACCTGTGTGATTATTCTTACTCTTCCTAATGACAAATGTCTTCATCATATTAAGACTCACACACACAGACTCTCTGCATCTCCATGGAGCTCATAGAACAGCTGAACTTTGTTGCCGTGTGATTTCTGCTGCCAGACTCCCAGAAGTCATGTCATTGGTATTCCCAGTCTGTCGTCGCTGCCCTGCCACGGCTCCCTCTTCTCAGTGTGTCGCTGCACACTGTCTTCATGCCATTTTAACATATGCCTCTGCCTTTCATCACTTCACTTTTTTTCCGCCTTGCTTGGCTTTTCTTTCTTCTTTTTTTCCTCTTTTTTTCAGTTTTATTTTGCAAAACAAAAGTTGACATAAGTGCACGTTTATCATCTGCTGGGCGATAAAAAAAAAAAAAGAAAATGCAAACCAGTTCATTTTGTTTTTCTGCCAGCCAACAAGAGAAGACAGACCCAGACTAATGTCGGTCCTGCTGGACCATTTGTGCTTGTGCAGCACTTAACTATTTAGCCTAAGTAGATTCAGTCTGCATTATAATGAGCCTTCTATATAGTGTGCAGAAGTTCAACTTTTGCAACAGTCTGACCAGGGAAATAAACAATTAAATCTGTCAAACAGTCCAGATATGTGCAACATGTAGCAGAGAGAGACATGAAAGCTTCCATCTTACATGTGACTGTTTGCTTTCTTGACAACAAGGAGTAAAACTTTATGGAGTTTGCAGGAGATGTGGTGTAAACTTCACTAGGAGCAGATTTAATGAGGCAGTCTGGATTACGCAGTGAATCCATGTGCTGATCCACCGTCACGAGTTCAGAAAGCTCAGTGAAGCTTGGCTGTATCTGCAATTTGATTACACAAAGGTGATGATAAAATAATAAGCTGTCATAAAATGACATATGTAATGTTTCGTGGGTGTTCAGCTTGGCTACGGTGTTTTTCCTCCTCTTTTTTTGCTTAGTTTTAGTCAGAGCACGGTTGGATAAATCAGAGTCCAAGTTGTTTTTTAGTAGAAACTGCACCGTGTTTGACTTGCACTGCTGTTTAAACGCGAGCCAAGATAGTTGTGAAGACCTGTATCCAAGCAACCATGTTACGGCCCCTACACACACACACCCCTGCTCCCTTAGTTCTATTGTTTGTGCATGCATGTGTATTTGCATATGCATCTTAACTCACTTGCACACAGATTAATGCAACCATTATGAACTTTAAGATATAAACTGACTACAGTACAAATTCAGGTTTTTTACTCAACTAAGATAATCTGCTCTTGAACCAGAAACTGTCAGCACCACAGATAACTAGGACTGTGAAAGGAGTTAGGACTACACACTCATCTTGTTTGGTTTATTTACTGTGCAGTTATATGGAAGGAGAAGCTCTGTGCCAACCAAGCTAGATTAGACAGTCTTGAATGTCCCCTACTGGTCATAGCTGGAAGTACAATCTGAGTTAGAGACACTTCACAATGGACTCGTGTCTGTAGTCAATAAACATGTAATATTGAGATCAGAGGAAACTTAAAATTCAGCCTACATGCACATTCTGCAACCTATACCATCAGGGTACAGCCTGCTGACAGATACATAGTTTTTAGTTAAAAGAAAACAAATGTTTTAAAATGTTTTGTTTTATATCCCTATATCTAAGTTGTAGTTTCAGTATTTTTTTAAAAACAGATTTTTATTTTATGCATCTCTCACATTGTTGAAACAGTAGTTCTTACTCTTTTGCATTACCGTCCAATAGTGTGGTTAACTGTGTCAAATAAAGACGTAGAAAAGCTGCAGTTAGACCAGAGTAGAGCTGCACGACTTGCCCTGACCTGTTACAGAGGAGCTGACGTCATCAGAATGAACACAACCTTATGGTGGTCATTGGTGAAGGACAAGATGGTTATTTCTCTGCTCTGTTTTATGAGAAACATTTTATTGTCTAAAATCCCAAATATCCTTTACCATCAATTATCTGATAGGAGTAATGACCATAGCATTAATACCAGACATGCATCAGGAGTTGTTTTCCACTTCCTGTAATGCAAAGCAACAAACTGTTTGATCAAATGAATGAAATTATGGAATGGTTTTCCTTCAGATAATACACACCTAACAAGTACAAGGGTTTTTAAAATGAGGTTAAAGAAATACCTCAAGGCACAGAAGACGAACCCCTCTCAAACAGAACACGTTTTGTCACATAATAATTGAATACATGATCATTAATGAGGATCTCTCCTGGTCTTTTTATTTTCTTAGTCACTGTATATGCTGTTTTTAGCAGTACTACTTTTACTTTTGAGTGGTTTCAATTTGTTTTACTGACAGTCAAGATATAGTGAAGAAACTTGTAATTATTGTCATTAGTAGTATCACTTTTAATTTATTGTTTTGTTTTCCTTTTGTCTCGTTTGCCTTGGATTTTTAATTATACATTTGTTTTACATTATAATGTATGGTTTACTTGCGTGGAGCCCAGGAAGAGCAGTTGCTGCCCTGGCAGTGGCTAATAGGGATCCACATAATATTTTGTATTTTTATATAGTAATTATCTTGGATATGTCCTGTGCATCATGAAATTTATAGTTTATATTTTTTAATAATATGTATTGTTCGACATCACCTTTATAATAACTGTACATATAGAGAGTCACTCTTCTTGGACAGGGTGATTAGCTGAAATAATAATTATTTAATTTTCAGACAAATGACATCACATCAAGCTTTGACGATTGTGCTGTAACCCAGAGTCTCACACACAAGCACAAGCCACTGAACAACATTCCTTTGGAGGTCTGTTTGTCGGCTATTTTATAAATGTCATTTCAGTGTTGTGACTTTGCATGCATACAGCCAGAGTATGAAATATTCAAAACATGGCCTTTTCAATGCAAAAGTTAAAAGTTGAAGTAGGATGAATGTGATGCAGAAGTTATATACAAGCACATGTTACATGGAACTGCACTTAGATATAACATATGTACAGCACATTCTGTGTACATTGTCTATGTATATAAATATCAACCATGGTGAGAACTGTCAGGGTAAAAACAAACTATCCACTGGAGTGCAGTTGCAGATTATAGCAAGACATCAAAAGGCAGAGGGGTGACAATAAAGGGACAGTTCAACCTAAAATCAAAAATACATATTTTTCCTCTTACCTGTAGTGCTATTTATCAGTCTTGATTGTTTTGCCATGAGTTGCAGAGTGTTGAAGATATCGGTCGTAGTGATGTCTGCCTTCTTGCAGCTACATGGTAAATGGATCTGCACTAGTATAGCGCCTTTCTTGTCATCTGATCACTTAAAGCGCTTTTTACAGTACGAGTCACATTCACACACTTGTGTCATACAAGGTGCAACCTGCTACTCAGTTTTTAACACAGTTTTTAACATGCTCACACACTCAGCCATCGGGAGCAATTCGGGGCTCAATATCTTGCTCAAGGATACTTCGACATGCAGACTGGAGGAGCAGGTGATTAAACAGCTGACCTTTCCGATTACTCGACGACCTGCTCTACCTCCTTAGCCACAGCCACCAGATGACAATAGACTTGTGGAGTTGAAAGTGTCAAAAAGAACATTTGAAAAACTCAACAGCTTTGTCTCTCTACAGAAATCATGACCTAGTCACTCAAGGTAATCCACAGACCCTGTTGTGAGCAGTTTAATGTAGGAACTACTTTCTTTCTACTGAACTACACCTGCCAACTGAATCACCAGACAAAAGGAAGTCTCCTGCTAGCTCACCTAGCACCACCAAAATACTTCTGACATGAAACTGCTTGAGACATTGGACTGATAAATAGCATTACAGGTAAGAGGAAAATGATGTATTTTAGATTTTGTGGTGAACTGTTCCTTTAAGACTGGCACTAAAATAATTCCTCTGGTACACAACCAAGGATATAAGCAGCCAGCTGGTTTTTCAGGGATACATCAACATCCATCATGTGGTTGTTACTTTTAAAGCCACTGCTTTAGTGAATGCACAAACTGTTATGGACTATTTGCAGACAAACAGACAAAATGTGAAACCTCTTATTGAGCTCTCATATTAAATAAATTCCTGTTCCATTTCACCTCTTTTGGCAAAATGGAATGAGATGGGGCTGTAGGAGAGGCAACAAAAGTTGAATTTCTGTCTAAACAAATAGGAAATCATCAAAACACCCTGTCCCTATGTGTTCCCATCCTCCCTTTCTGTTGTACAGTAGAATAGCTCCATATAGGAGTGCAGTAAGGTGTAGATTCAGTATACAGTGAGTCGTTCTTTAGTGGCTGCCGACGTGCTTTACACTTTTCTATTGGATTTCTTAGAGGGTTGCCAGCTCAGGTTCACTCAATACCTTCCCACACCTCGAGTTGCTGTAAGCTGCTGTCTGTCTCTCTGCTTTCTCTCATCGTGTGTGTGTGTGTGTGTGTAGAGCAGCTCACTCCATTGCTCATCAAACTTCACACCTCACTAACGTCGCTTAACACCCGAATCCCCCACCACAGGTGCTGGGAATAAAAGCAAACAATGAGAAGGTATTTGCTCTCGGCTTATTAGATAACCATTTGATTCTATTGGTGCAGCAGCTCGGAGAATAAAATGAAGCTTCTTTGTCATGAAGGGTCTTACCACTGGCTCAAATAATAAAAGAGCATCATAATCCTGGGAGAAAGAGAATCAGACTGTATTTATTGGTTTTGTGTCTCAGTGTTCTGATTGGCCTTTGTAGCAGCTGCTGTGTTAACCCACAGGTGACAATCCCTCATTGATTTTGTTAATTTATCCTCTTAATCCTTTCAATAGTGTATCCTACTCAGGACAGTCCAGCTAAGACACTGGCTCTACTGACTACTTGTGTAGTCCTGACTGTCTGGCTTAGTGCCTTCCTCTACAGGTCAAAGGTCGTTTAGCATCGTCGCTACTCAGGCTCTCATTGTAGTGTGACTGACAGGGCCACATGGAGAGGCTTCTGGGGTCTCCAGGGGCCGAGGTTTAGCCAAGCAAGGCAGGCAATCACACTGTCCCTTCAGGGTTGCGTTGTGTGTCGATAAACACAGTATGTGTGTGTACGTCTGAGTGTGGACAGGGGTGTGTTCATGTGTGTGTGCGCTGCACTGTAGCTCAGGTCTGGCAGTGCTCCAATGCTCCGGGCTAATGGAGTGCTAATGTCCCTGGTGTGCCCTTGTTTACTGAGCAGCTAAATACAGGAGGAGGAGAAGAGAGCCTTCGCCTACTTAAGCATGACACAGCTTGCAATTTTGAATCACTGCTCTCATAAGGCTTCCTGCATTTGCCCCCTGTATAGCTCCAGGCCACAGGCAATCCTTATAAGCTTGTCATTTGATCTTGGACACCTGTAATTTATTCTATTGATGTTCACCTATTTTGATTTACTTACCATGTGAGCTGTTTTTAGAAAATTTCATATCTCCTACCATTGTCATGCCGATGACACCCCGCTGTATCTCCCGTCGTGATTCATGCAGTGTGAACTCCCTTTTAAATTGCATTAAGGATGGATGGCAAAAGCTTCCCTCAGCTAAATCAGAATATAACTGAGGTCCTAATATTCAGCCCAGCTGACAACTCTCCAACCACAATCAATGCCTTTGGGCCTCTATCACTTAATGTGAAGTCCCATGGAAAAAATCTTGTTGTTGTCTTTGATACTGGTTTAGAGTTTGATAAATAACCTCAGTTGGCAGCACTGGTTTCTACCATCTTAGATCTATTGCAAAATAAAATCAATCCTGCCTGTTTAAGATTTTGATACTGTAGTTTAGGCTTTCAACTTCAGTCAGTCGGCCTTATCTCGCCTGCAGCTTGTTCAAAATACAGCAGCAAGACTCCTTACTGGTACCAGGAAGAGAGACCGTATCTCCCCTGTACTGGCCTCTTTTCACTGGTTTCAAGTGAAGTACAAAATTGATTTTAGGATTCTTTTATTTGTTTTTAAAGCACTGCATGGACATCTGGTTACATCTCTGAACTGCTTATCCCCTATCCATCAGGTTTTACAGTAACTAGCAGCTTGGTTTGTTTTCGAGGTGTGCTGATCATGGGAAAAACTCGGACCGCTGGGCTTCACCTCATGTAGTGAGACTCTGGTCTGAGTCACTCATAGTCTGCAAACTCCAACGTTCTAACTCATCTGTGTCTCCATCAACAAATGAATGATTTCCCCTGTTGTTCATCTCCTCGACAGTGGGTGAAGGCAAAAATCTGATCCCCATGGACCCCAATGGCCTGTCTGATCCGTATGTCAAGCTCAAGCTCATACCAGACCCCAAAAATGAGACCAAGCAGAAGACCAAAACCATCCGCTCCAACCTCAACCCCAAATGGAACGAGACCTTCAATTTGTGAGTAAATGACCTGTTGACCTGATGTGTCCTACCAAACACTGCATTAGACTTTTGGATATTTCACTGTGTGACATAATAGTTATTAGTAATGTAGTGTCAGCAGTAGCTACTTCACTACTACTCAAGCTACACTACACACTTACCACTGATACTGGTTCTATTGCTGTTAAAGTGTTTTATTTACATTTATTTTTTCATAAATGAATAAACAAGGGCTATTCTGCTTTTAAAGTAATTAATCATGCTAAAAGCACTACAGTGATAACATACAGTGCTGCCATAACTATTATAACTTTTGTAACCTTAGTTCCAAAAAAGTTGGGACACTGTGTAAAATGTTAATAAAAAGAGAATGCAATAATCTGCTAATCTTCTTTGACCTTTATTCAGTTGAATACAGTACAAAGACAAGATCTTTTTCACACTGACAAAATTACATGTTTTTTGAAATATACACTTATTATGAAATAAATGCCTGCAACACGTTAAAAAATAGTTGAGACAGGGGAAACAAGAGACTGGGAAAGTTGTGGAATGTCCAGTAAACCCCAGTTTGAAACATTCCACGGGTAAACACGTTAACTGGTAACAGGGTAGAGGATCCTCATTGGGTATAAAGGGGTATCCTCGAAAGGTTGAGCAAGGAAAACTATGGGCAAACAGTCCAACAGTTTAAGAACAACTTTCCTCATTGCACAATTGCAAGGAATTTAGGATTTCTCCATCTACAGCCCATAATATCATCAAAAGATTCAGAGAATCCGGAGAAATATCTGCACATTGTTGGCAAGGCTGAAAAACCAATGTTCAATGGCCGTGACCTTTGACCCCTCGGATGGCACTTCATCAAAAACCATTCAGTACTGTATCTACAAATGCATGTCAAGACTCTACCATGCAAAGTAAAAGCCATATATCAACAACATCCAGAGACACCTCAGACTTCTCTGGGCCCAAGTTCATCTGAGATAGAGTGATGCAAAGTTGAGAAGTGTGCTGTGGTCTGACGAGTCCACATACCATTGATTTTGGAAATCATGGACGTCATGTCCTCTGGGCTAAAGAGGAAAAGAACCATTCAGATTGATACGAGTGCAAAGTTCAAAGCCAGCATCTGTGATGGTATGGGAGTGTGTTAGTGCCCATGACATCATGGGTAACTTGCATATCTGTAAAGGCATTATGAACGCTGAAAGGTATATTCAGGTTTAGGAGCAACACATGCTGCCATCCAGACAACGTCTTTTTCAGGGACGTCACTGCTTATTCCAGCAAAACAATGAGACACATTCTGCACGTGTTACAGCAGCATGGCCTCGTAGTTAAAGATTGTGGCTACCAGACTAGCCTGCAGTCCAGACCTGATTCCTATTGAGAATGTGTGGTGCTTTATAAATATAAAATATGATATGGAGACCCTGGACTGTTGAGCAACTGAAGTCATACATCAAGCAAGAATGGAGAATTTTACTTTCAAAATGTTAACAGTTAGTTTAACCAGGCTTTGGGAGTGTTGTTAAAAGAAAAGGTGATGTCACACAGTGTTTTCCTAATTTTTTTTGGAACATATTGCAGGCATCAAAATCCAAATGAGTGTATAGTTACAAGTTTAAACATTAAATATATTGTCTTTGTACTGTATTCAATTGAATATAAGTCAAAAAAGATTTGCAAATCGTTGTATTCTTTATGTTATTTATGTTTTACTCAGCGTCTGAACTCTTTTAGAATCAGGGTTGTGCAGTCACATGGTATTTTTAATTTTAAATGTACTTGTGGAGGGAAATCTGAATTTAAAAAACATTGCATAAACATCATGTACCATCTCTGTGTTGTATAGCAAGCTGAAGCCTTCAGACAAGGACCGCAGGCTGTCAGTGGAGGTGTGGGACTGGGACCGGACCACTAGGAATGACTTCATGGGGGCCCTGTCCTTCGGCGTATCAGAGCTCATGAAGGCTCCAGTCTGTGGCTGGTATTGCTTTCTTCCATGTTGTTATTGACCCTTGTGTATTGTTTGAAAGTACCCAGTGTGGAAGTTTTCATTTTGAAGCCCAGCAGCTATGAAACTCACACTCACACTTTCCTGCTATGAAATATGTTATTGTATAATTGGAGGCTTCATTAAAGTTTGGTTATTTTAACATTTGTGAATAACTGTTTAATATTAAGAGGTGCTTTTATTCCAGCAAACATCTCAATGTCATCTCCATGAGAATTGAATTTGAAATTATTATTATGCTATTGCATTTTTTACTTATCGCAATATTTCTGTCAGGTAATTTACATTTATTTTGAAAGTGCCTCAGCTGATTAAAACTGATGGTCTGTTGTTTATTGATATAACAATAATTTATCATAAAACTAATAAAGCATAATAAATCATAAATAGTAACAGCACAAGCGTAAAGAGACATTAGAAACAGAAGTATCAAAAACGTAGCACTGACAGTGTATAAAGCTGATTTCCTTTGCTTTCTTGTAACCAATAGAAGACAGCTTACATCTGAGGCACCCAGTAGACTAAGTTTGGGACTTTGCCGTCGGCAATAACTTTCTCTGTACTGACTGATGGCCACCTGGAGCCACAGCAAAAGTCGCTTTGTCCCAGAGTAGCAAGGCATCTTCATTTTTCACTTATTTAATTGACAGTTGTGTCCATCTTCACTCTCCCTGTCTTCCTTCCTCCATCTTCCTGTCTCTGTCTTCCAGGTATAAGTTATTGTGCCAGGAGGAGGGGGAGTACTACAATGTTCCCATTTCAGAGGAGGATGACGGGAATGAGGAACTGAGGCAGAAATTTGAGGTGAGGATTGTGCTGAAATAATCACCATTATCATTGTTTGTCTGTCTGTCTGCTTGTTGACTTTAATTATTGACTTGATGTCTCATTTAGAGTCTGCACAACATTTAAATGTTTTCACGACTGGCTATCAATGAGACTTTTCGAGCAGGAAATGTAAAATATATAGTGGACTTATATTTACATCAGTAAACCTGACTCATTGTTTATGTGGTAATTCTGTATTTGACACAGTCCTGCTCAGCTGTGTGACTAAGGCAGCCGTTAAAGGCTGATGACATCTTTCCTAAATCACTCTAACCTTGTTAATCCCATCCAGATAAACTTTTAAATGAATTTACTATAAATGGGTGAGTATGAGTGTGTACATGGCTGGTGTAGCCGCTCTAAAACAGGCATCTGTATTAGAAATTGAATGATATTGAAAGGTCACATGCTCATTTTAGCTACAGCTGTTAAATTAGAAATGACAGTGTGACAGCTGCAGCTTTCAAAGACCTCCACAACTCGTGGTCTCTTTGCACTTGGAGAATTCACTCCTGCAGAGAACGTGTGAGTTGTGTGTTTGCTGCCGATTGTTAGTATTTTGTTCCTTTATCAGAGAGTTTCCAGCCTGGAGCTGAATCAAAGCAGCCGACAGACAGCCTTTAATATGTATTTGTTTTTCAGCAACAGCTTGCTTTTAATCTACAGAGCCACTTTGTTTGACAAAGACTCGGTAATCGATTCAAGGACAGAGATGTTTTGATACTGCATCTTATTCTGAAATAGTTTTTAACGGGTTTTTGTCTTCAATTAATGACAAGGCTAATTGCCTGTGACACTTCTTTCAAATCTGGTGAGACTGGTAAATTCAATTGGACTTTTTATTCATATTAAGCAACTTTTTTTTTTACACTTTCCCAATTCATTGTATTACAAGCAGTTGAATATTTTCTTGTTGTTGTTGTCCTAAAATTACAGGGAAAAATCTGGCTCCTTGGATACACTGTAAAAATCTGTATAGTTTTCTCAGACTTTTAAAAAGGTTGAACCCGATAATAATATTAATACATTTAAGCTGTCATTTGACTGCACTGTAAGCAGTGTAGCTGATGTTGCTCTATTTTTAAACACTTGTAATAAACTACGACTGTGGTTGTTTAGTGATTGTGTTTCTTTTCATTTGGGAGGATAATTGTAAACTTGTTTTTTATTATAATTTAACGAAGATCAATTGTTCCTTTCACATCAATGTAAAGGTTCTCTTCTTAATTAGATACTGCTCAGTGAGAATCCACCATGAGTTTTAGAAAATTAGTTTTTAGTTTTCTAATCAAATTGTATTGAAGTTCAGTAATGATCATCATCATCTTAACACCTCTCCAAAAATGAAGTAAAAAGTAACTTTTAAGAACAGTGTCGGAGGGTCTTCACCCCTTAAATGCCACCCAAACACACACTCACACATTATTCAAGACCCTTTTCAGCGGAGGCCACTGATGAAATACTGTTGCTTTTCCCTCTGTCCAATTTCCTGCGTCGGTGTGTCGGGCCTGTTCAGAGTGAGGCAGCTCTCTTTGTGGTCCTCTGATTGTCTGCCTCTCAGCAGGAGCCAAGGTCTCTGGAAGAGGCTTTGTGCTGTTATTTTTCACGACATTTCTGCCACACATAGTTGAGACTTGCAGGTAAAAAGAGAAGAAAGGGAAAGGCTGGATGTTAGAAACATCAGGGTTGGGACTGAAACCAACACTAACTCGTAGAATATATATAATATTAGTCATAAAACCATCCTGTTAATTTGTGTCCTGTACTTTCAAGATCCAGTTTGGCACCTCTTACACTATACTGTAAAATTATTCAAGCCTTGTACAGAGTTTATTTGTGTATGAATGATAATGTCACCCAAAATGTGTATACTTCACTTATTCCTAGTAACCCCATATTAAAGCTTAAATTAAATTTTTGCAGTGGCACAAAATCTGTCCATTACTGTACCTGCTGAGTTAATCTGCCAAGCAGGAGCTTTCAGTGACATTTTATTTTCAGCTTAATAACACATTGAGCCATTGATGACATGGCAGCGGCCATTTTGGATCTTCATACAGGGTGTGAGGTTTATGTTATGATGAGGGGAGGCAGAGAGAAGAGGTGAAGAGTAGCAGTGCCTGATGAAGGTCAGAGAGGACTCTGATCTCATATCGCTTATCTGCATTTGGTTAGTCATAGTAACAGGTCCACAAGTACATAATGTTCACCACAATGGGATGCATGATGCATCATGGTCAAGTGTTGGTGCTTTTAGTGTCAGGGTTTAACAGCTGGTCCTTCACCCTGCCTACACACACACAAGCTTGCACTTACACTCTGAACAGAAAGCAGGTACTCTCAGGCCTTTTTCTAGTTGGTTCTCTAAAGAAACGATGCTGTATTTTTTATACAGCATCCTCTCTGATTCTCCACTGTGCAGTCTAGGGCTGCAACTGAGGATTATTTTCATTATTAATTAATCTGCTCATTACATTTTTGCTTAGTCGATCAATCTTTTTGTCAACAAAATGTCAAAAAATAGTGAAAAATGCTCTGTGTTATTTCCTAGAGCCCCAGGTGATGTCTTTAAATGTTATGTATTATCCAAATAACAGCTCAAAAATCCAAAGCTATTTAGTTTATGCCGTGTATGACAGATAAAAGCATCTAATTCTCACATTTAAGAAGCTTAAAAACAGCACATGTGGCCATTTTTGCTTAAAAAAAAAAGAAAAGTTGCCAGTTAATTTTCTGTCAATCTACTAATAACATAAGCTTCTGGGGTCTCAGGGTACTGTGATAATTTGGTAATCTCTAATGTTGTTGTAAAGTTTGAACAAATGTAAGTAGTATTTTCAAAGTCACATGGCTTTTTTTATTCAGCACAACTTCAGCTACAATAATATCGATGCATAATGTCATGGTTATACTGTTTTAAAAAATTACACGGAAATGAAGCTTTTGTAGAAAGTAGTTTTAGAACTGTGCCCGAATGTAACGTGTATTAGAATAACACTATCTTACCCATTTTGATGAACTGTATGGGTCACTTGAGGTGATTCTGTCAGCTGGAACTCAAAAACAACTTTTTAGCCTAAAAATGGCAGAGCTGTTTGTTGCAACTTACACAAAGACAGCGTTTTTATTTATTTATTTATTTATTTTTTGGTCCCCAGGTCTCAAAATGTCTCATCCACTTGACTTTGTTGTATCTTTAATGGACTCTGTGGCCTCCAGAATGTACCAAGTTCTTTCTCCTTTTCTCCTTCTTCTCTCTTCGTAAACCCCTCTGTGGTTCTCTCCTTTTTTTCCCCTAGCCTCCTGCTCCCTCCTGTGTGCTTGGTGAGACTTATACTGTACAAATGCTTCTTCATCCTGTGTCACATTGTCATATTTAATGCAAGAGTTTCTCTCTTCCTCTCTCCCCTTCTTGCCCCCTGCTCTCAGGATTGCCAAATTAACTTTAGTCTGAAGGTAGCTCCTCTCCTCTCCTCTCCTCTCCTCTCCTCTCCTCTCCTCTCCTCTCCTCTCCTCTCCTCTCCTCTCCTCTCCTCTCCTCTCCTCTCCCCTCCCTCTCTTCTACCCTCCTCTCGTCCTCTTCTCTCCTCTCCTCTGCTCTTTTGTCTTGTCTTGTTGTGGTGACATATTCCTTCACCTCTCCTCATGTCTGATCATTTGTATGTGGTTCCAAGCTACTGCAAATAGATCCAATTTACTAACAATTTGTCCTGGGTGTGGGTTTTTGTGAAGGAAATTAAGACAAATGTAAAACAAAAAAGTAAACTCCAGTCAAATAAGTCAATGTCTGTACAAGGCCTAATGGATATTTAGTCACTGCTCCTTCTTGTACTTGGAGGAAGTGTGAAAATTAACTCACTGTCTACTATATGAGGATCATTAAGTGAGAGAACATTAGCTCTTCTCTGTCTCCCCTGCCTCTTGTTCCTCCGAGTTTGTCAGAGGATTGTTAGTAAATCCTGACACTTTACTGCTCACAGTCCATGGCTATACATTTGTCTTCATGTGTGTCTTTGTGTTCTGTACGTGTCTTGTCTGGATCACTCTGCTCGTGTGCTTAAATCATTGCCGCTGCAAGTACGGCCATTTATCTGATCTCAAGACTTGCTTAAGCTTCACCTGCCTTATTTTATATTTCTACATGTGAACATGTCATTGCAGCCGTAGATCAGACTTCACATTTAGACTTACTGGAATTATGGACTACAGAAATATCGCACACTGGGAAAATGATGATGAGTCTTGATGAAGAGAAACAAAACCGATTGTGACCACTAGATGTCAGCATTAAACTGTTGTCAGAACAATGAACAACTGTTGTGCGTGTGTGTGTGTGTGTGTGTGTGTGTGTGTGTGTGTGTGTGTGTGTGACTTTCATCAGTGTGCTGGCAAGGTAACAGTTTATTTTCCACCTACAAATTGTCACCTTGCTTATTTTTTTAAAATAGAAGATTTTATTTTCATACACCACTCACATTTGTACATATTGTGTTTACTTTCTACCTTGAGGTGTTTTTATTTTGTTTTTTCGATGGAGTGCAGGTGAGGTGGGGTTTTTACTTGATCAAGGAATTTAAGTACATGGTTGGCAATTCAACTTTCACTTAGTTATGGTACTTATAAGCTTCTAGAAGAATGTTTCAAACAAGAATTGATTGATTCTACCTTAGCAGCCCCAGATTTCTGTGTACCTTTTTGCATTGGAACAATTTTTATGTAAGGTAACATGATGCCAGGGATTACTGTGGCATTGAAAACTAAAACAGAGGCCCACCAGGACTGAATGAAAGACACTGATAGCAGCAGTGCAGGACTTAGCACTTACGCCCCCCTCACCCACACACACACACACACACAGATGCACCATTTTATGTTTATTGTATTTATATTTATTGTACTTATTGCTATTATACAAGAACAAGAGCTAATGTGAAAACAACGCAGCTAAAAACATAGATAACAAATAACAAACAATAACAGAATACGGCATAAATTTATATAGGAAGATAAGATCCGCCACTTGATGGCAGATTTTCATGATTACATTGACAAAGAAAGTGAATGCAATGTGAAATCTGCTGTTCTCTGACTCACTTATACAAAGTTACGCTGTGCATCTTTAGTTTAAATCCAACATTGACGCTGATGAAACATTATTCCAAAGGCTGAAGCACAACATTTAGTGTCAAAGTGTAATTACTGTACCTTCATTCATATGCTCTCTGTGTATCTGTGTGTATGAGCTGGACTCTGCAGATCAGCCCTCAACTATCTGCGTATAAAAGTGTCTCGGTTGAGTTGACTCACGCCCATGCTCAAGTGCACTAAGTGAGTTGGCCCTTTTGGCTCCCCTCTCCCTGTGGTTTCAGGACCAAGCAGTTGTGGAAGACTCTGACCAGGTGTGTCTGAGAGGCAGGAAGTAAGGCTGCTGCTCGCTCGGCTTGGCCAGGCTCTTTAAATTGCCTAAAAGCTTACAGGTGTGCTGTGATCTGGTGCGGTCTGCTCTGCTTTGCGTTTCTCTGCTGCCCTCCCAGATGAAGAGCAGACTACGGTAGATGCTATTAACCAAACTAAAGCTGCTCAGCATTGGTTGTCTCCAGTTAAATGTCTTTTTATTCAGAATAGTGTTAAATAGTCTGGATTGGGTTTAATTGAGTGCAGGGAATTTTGTGATGTTTCTCCTGTTTGGGCATCACTTCATTTGGTCAGCAGATACTGTAATGGTCAAAAGCCCTTTTCTCAACCCAACTAAAGTTAGTCTTCATCAGGGATTTCTTTAATATTTCAAAGTCACAGATTTATGCCACCGTGTAGTGTAGTAAATGCAAGAGTGACCTTCATTGGCCTACTTTCTAGTGAAGTGATGACAGTGCATAATGGGGTATGACCTCCTTGTTACTTGCACAGGTTCAGAGTAGGATTTTCCATTGCCAGGAAGCAGTCAGGACATTTGACTATTTAATACAATTTTGTTACAGTCCTTGCTAAAGCTAAACTCCATGTAGCATGTGGGTGTAGATTACACCTATGGTGTTGGGATCAGCATGAGTTTGGATCTGTGTTTGGCCTTGGCTGAGTGTGAATACTGGACCTTTGGTTGTGTTTTGTGCAGAGAGGTAAACAAGTATGTAATCATATTGTTTATGATTGTTGTTTAGCATTCAGTCTGCCATGAGGTTGTGTATTTTTAAGCATAATGCACTGTGGTTCTTGGAGCATCTTGCTATACTGGGAGATTACGCATGACTTTGGCATGAAGGAAGTTCATAGAGGAGAATCTGTTGCATTTTTGCAAATACAGGTGAGAGACACATGAAAGACACTTAAACCAGACATGCATGCACGTAGTAAAACCACTGTGTTGTATCCTCCACTTAATTATTATAGCAGCCATGAAACTCTGTCCTAAGGAGGAAAAAATCAAAATGATCTTTTTTTTTTTTTTTTTTTTTTACATCATTCAGATGAAGGAGATGATTTCAATGATGTAGTACTTCAAATAATGTTGAGCCTGTTTCTACTTGTGCAGAAACATTTTTAAAATATATTAAAGGGACAGTTCACCCCAAAATCAAATATATACACTTTTCCTCTTACCTGTAGTGCTACTGTATTTATCAGTCTTGTTATGGTGTGAGTTGCCGTGTGTTTGAGATATCAGCCATAGAGATGTCTGCTCTCTCTCTGTTATAACAAAATGCAAATAAATAAATAAATGGCTTTTCCCAGAAATTATGATCTGGTTACTCAAGATAATCCACAGACCTTGTTGTGAGCAGTTTCATGTAGAAAACTCTTCATAGTTTGTACATGAAACCATATCTCTGTGCGGAAGGAAGTCTAGCCTGCCTAGCTCCACTGAGCTAGCTAATGTTACAGCTAAGCCTAGAGGGACGCCGTTAATGCTTAACATTACACATCACACCGTCATGAGCACGAGCTTCTTGTCCATGAGTAGATTCAGATTTGCCGCTTTAAGCATCACAAGCTGAGTGCCATCTAGGTCCATTATATTTGAGAGAAGGCAGACATCTCTTCGGCTAATATCTCCAACACACAGCAACTCACACCAAAACAAGTTAGACTGATAATAGCAAGAACTGTCCCTTTAAGTGATTTACAATAGTCACAAGATAAAAGTATCCACTAAACATATTCATATATATTGATGTTTATCTATTTATAATGATAGTGATCTAGTTGAACTTATTGTGATTTCCCCCCTGAATTTTGATGTTTATAAAAATACACAGTAATATTTGTAACATAAATGTGACATGCAATACACCAGTGTTTACGTCATGGTTTTATTGCAAGAGATTTTAAGCATTTTCTGGTGCTTCGGTTCACACATTTCTTTTAGTTTTTTACTCTCCGAGCCTTTAAAATAAATGGTAGCTTTCCTCCTTTAAGTCAACGAGAGCAGCCAGAGCTGAGGTTTTAGTTCATTGAAATAAGAATTACTTGTTGATATATTTTAAGATGTCACAGCTTCAGCTATTTATTTGTCAATAATGTGACAAAATGAAAGAAAGAAATGTCACTATATCCTCTTATTTACTACAAGTTATTACATTGTTTCTGTTTGTGTGGAGCCATTTTTGTGTGTATCTGCTCCACAACAACACTGCAGTCTCATTTCACTCCATCAGTTTTGAATTCTGCTTATCAACCTGTGTACTGGGCCTGTGAGCGAGCAAATGAGCAGTGTGAGTATGTGAGAACATGTAGAGGATATTTGTTTCATGAATGAAATTCAAACATATGAAATATTGATGTGTATGATTATAGCTGCACTGGGAAAAATATTAAATCAAGCAAAGGGGAATTGGATGTGTTGGTCTGGAAGTGTTTCGAGAGGAAATCACCACAAAGAAGTTTATCAAGTTTACTATTGTTTCAGTAACTTTTAAATTCATTTTATGCACATTATGACTTTTAATACAAGGTTTACATTTTAGGAATTCAGGAAGTAGTCATCTTGTCTGAGCAAAAAAATGAAGCTTTATGTTGTGTGTGCTACTCAAAGTTCATTTTTAAAACGTGTATCTCTTACATGCCACCCTTTGTTCCCTGAGTGCAGAAAGCCAAGCTAGGCCCAGGTAAGAAGGTGATCACTGAGACGGACGACAGCCACTCCAGCCAGCAGACTCAAAACAGCCTGGACCAGGTCAAACTCAGCGACTTCAGCTTCCTGGCTGTGCTGGGGAAAGGGAGTTTTGGCAAGGTGAGGCAGCTCAAAAGTAAATTTTAGTGTTACTACTATCTGACTGCATGAGATCTAAAGAAACAAAAAAGAATAGGATAGACATGAACATGATCTTTTCCTACCCCTCTCTCCCCCTGTCTGTCTGAAGGTCATGTTGGCAGAGATGAAGGCCACTGAAGAGCTGTACGCAATAAAGATCCTGAAGAAGGACGTGGTGATTCAGGACGATGACGTGGAATGTACCATGGTGGAGAAGAGAGTCCTGGCCCAACAGGACAAGCCGCCCTTCCTCACATACCTCCATTCGTGCTTCCAGACTGTGGTAGGTAAAAATGCTCCTGGACACGCATCAGGACAAGTCACTCCAGGTCAGGTCAGGTCAGATTAATTCATGAAGGGGCTTTTAGCTAAACAGCTTAGTCATAAAGTGTTGTAGAGAGCTTTAGAGGACGTGTATGACAAGTATGATTTAAAAAAAAAAAGAGAGAAGGGGAAACAAACAAACCCCAATTAGAAGACTGAGGTTTGTGCGTGTGTGTACAAAAGCATGCATCTGTACGTGCATGTATTCACTTTGAGTCATGCCAAAACCAGACCACACAACCTGAGAGCACATACTGTATGAGCAAAGAGACATGCACTCATAAATATGTGTATTTCCTGCACACACACACACACACGCACAGTTGCACTTATTCATAGAAGTGTATTGTGCTTGCTTATATAAGAAAAGACATAAATGCAGACAAGTGCACCCACATAACTACAAACAAGAGTACACACATAAAGTTATGACATATATTTATATGTGCTTTGCATTGTAATTTGTGTTTTCTCTTCCTACTCCTGCCTCCTTGAGCTTTAGATCTACACCCTGTTTATTTAAGCAAGACTAGCCAAGTGCCATGCACACAAACACACACAAAACTTTCTTCCATGTATGTAAATCATAGAGAAATATCTCTTACTGCTCTGCTTTAACACACTCTCCACAATGTAAATGGAGCTTCCTCAGTTCATATCTGAGCTTCACTTAGCTAGTCAACGTTACAGCTAGGCTGAGGAGGACGCAATTAATGCTTTACATTGCGTATCACACTGTTGTGAGCACAAGCTCCTCATCCATGAGTAGATTCAAATGTGGGGTTTTTTTTAGTTCCTTTATGTTCGAGAGCAGGCAGTCATCCCTACAGCCGATATCACACTGGGCAACTCACACTGAAACAATCTAGGTTGATAACTGGCACTACAGGTATCAGAAAAAATCTGTATTTTTCATACTGGGGTGAACTTTCCCTTTAACTGTCTTGGACAATCACTTAAGGTGTAACAATACCAGCAGCGGTGGCTTCAAAGGTCACCAGTCAGTTCTTTTGCACTCTTAAAAAGGAAGTCAATGGATTCAGAATCACACTTCCATAAAGCTGGGGGACTTGGGAGAGACAGTAACTTTGGCACTCTCAGCTGGGACCTCCATATGTCTGAGGTACTGATTTTTCCCCCCAATGTAATTACACAAAAGGCAGCCATATGAATTTTCAATCACCCACAGCTCACATACATTTCAGTCTCAATACGAAAGAAATCAAAGCTTTATTTAACCAGAATACCACTTGGTAAATCTACCCAGCCGCTGGTTTGCGCTGGATGCAAAATGAACGTCTGTTAGCAATTAGATTTCTCAGAGAGGCCGAGCTGAACTATAGCAGCTGATTAGAGCTGTAGCACCAGCAGGCACACACAGGAAACAGGAAGAGGCTCAGCTTGGCATCACTCATAGCATATTCATGAATACAGGGATGTGCAGATGTGTACGTGTGCAAATGCACACACACACATATAGTTCACAGATCATACTCTCACCTAACTTATTCTCACATTTTCACAGCCTCTCTCGCATTTCCAGTTTGGCTGCAGAACTTTTTCGGATAAAAAGAAAAATCCTTCTTAGAGTTTGATCTGCTTTTCTTCTCTTGTGTTTGTGACCTAAGAAGAGGTGATAATAAAGGATATTTTTTTCCTCTGTTTGGTGTTGTATTACTCATTTTGGCCACAAGAGGTTGAAGTGCAACACTACCTCTGAAAGCATTCATATTTTCTTCTAGGTGAGTTTTAATTTTCCCATGCACTCTAAAGACAAGGTACATGCAGTCTATTGTGTCTTAGCAAGTAATGTAACACTACAGTAGTGTCTTTCTTTCAGTTAGACAGGTATTTTAACTGGTGCTAATCTGCTGTTGGCGTTACCTATACTGCCGTTAGCTGTGGGCACACTTGCTGGGGAGTGATAAAGATGATAATTTTTGTTCTTTTTAGACATGGTTGTTAAGAGACCTGGATACAGCCTTGAACACAGGGTTCCTTTCATTTCTATGAGAGTTGCTCAGTGGCACATGAAGCCAAAATGGTTCAGCTGCTGTGTATAAAGTTAATGGGAACATCCAGGTATGATCGGCACTACCTCCACACTGTGTGGCCTATAGAGCAGGTCCACTAGAGACTCATGGCAGCCAAGCACAACTAGACGCCAAGTGTCATACTTCCGCCAGCGAAATGGCTAAATTTTGGTTTAGCACTTAGCTAGCTTGACTGTGGATAAAAGGATTTAATCTTCAAGATTAAAGATCCTTTTATTGTCGTTCAGCAAAACATCAGTGATGCAAAACAGAACGAAATTACAAATTATCTTGCAGCTCTTCTAGACTTTTGAAATGTTATCGGAGCAAATTGATCAAATTCTGATTGTGAAACGAGTCATTTCACTGGGGCGAAGCTCAAAAAAATGTTTCCACCGATTTACAGACGTCACTTTCACCAAGACAGTGATGAAAAAGTCTTTCTGGGCTGCAGGGCATCACGTGACAGGCCCCGGAAATTGCAGTACCACTGTTTGACCACTGCGTTAACTAGCTTCAAAGCCCATCGCACTTCCTGGAGGCCTGTGCAAAACTTTTTTTTTCTATCTGCAAAACCTTTTTTTCCCTCAGCTGTTTCACAGATTTAAAAAAAAAAAAAAACTTATAAAGATTATCCTTGGAAAACCTTTTTTCACCTCATAGCACAGTGGAGGAGAAAAAATTAGACTGGAAATAGAAAATGTATCACCAGACTGTTTTTTTCTCACTTGCCATTTAGTGATTCTGTAATTAAGATACTGTGAGTAAAGAGATGAGACCACCAAAATAATGCATCCAAAAATGATATCATAGCATATGGACATCAAATGAACATCAAATGTTTGAAGTTGCACCCATGATTTTAGTTTAGGTTCATTATTAAACAGAGAGAGAGAGAGAGAGAGAGAAAACATGTTAGTGTTACCAGTCAGAAGGTCATCTTTTAGCATTATAAGCTGCAATACAAAAGTTATATTTTGCATCTGTTTGCTGCTAAGACAGCATGTTGTCAACAATCATTAGACTGAAATCCAGCTGAAGCATCTTTTGTCACCCATCACTGAGAGAAAACAGGAGACAAAAGCCTACAGAAAAGTTGAAAGTGAGAGGTACAGAGATCTAGAGGAGGTGCAGTGCACATTTTGCTCAAGGGATCATCATCGTAGTGCTTTGAGGGTCAGAGCTTCCACAAGCTCAGGGTCAGATCTGTCAGACCTAAACAAAGGTCAGCTTTGACGGCGGTGCAGTACGTGTCTGTTGCTATGTGAGGTGGCTGGTTTGTGTTTTGCTAGTGAGGGACTGTCAAACTCAGCTGGACCAGGGTCAGGCCAAACTTGTCATGGGCAGTAAGGGACCAGAACTATCAGACAAAGAGAATATCTCCTGACAGATGTCTGTGTTGAGTGTTTTCTTTTTTCCCATGAAGCGCTTTGTTGTGGGCTTTTTAGGTCACCTTGTCATGGTAAGTGTAGCAGGAACGATGGAGTGACTCAGACAGGGAGGTTAGGGAACGCTGCAACGCTGAGCTGTATCTTTCTGTTAAGAGAGCTGTCAGTGAATTGAAATGTAGAAATGTTGCATAATTTCACAGCTTTTGTGGAACTTTCCTATTTTTATGTGAAAAATAATGATGTTGCGTGTTATTCTGTCCCTCCCCTCCACATGCCCCATCTATCCCTACACCCTCTCTCCTATTCCCTCTGTCTCTGTGAACACAGGATCGTCTGTACTTTGTCATGGAGTATGTGAATGGGGGAGACCTCATGTATCATATCCAACAAGTGGGCAAGTTCAAGGAACCTCAGGCAGTGTAAGATGTGACAGTTTACTGGCAACTGCTGTAATCCCACTGAATACTGAATAATTTCTACTGACATTTCATGATTATTTTAGTGTCATAAAACTTCTTTGTGCAGCACTACCAAGATAATAACTGACATTTTGATCGTATCATTTTCTTACATACAGGCTGCATTAATACTGCTTCTTGTAAAAAGTATGATACATTTAATGGAACTATTTTTGGATTACAGTCAAGCTTTAAGTTTACTGCAAGTTAAAGTTACATTTGCTTGTGTTTTAAGTCTGGACATGTCTGGTTGTTATTGCAGGTTCTATGCAGCAGAGATCGCTGTTGGTCTCTTCTTCCTGCACCTTAAAGGAGTCATCTACAGGTGCGTATTAATACAGCTTACATGGCATAAACACAGAGCATGATGTTCTTCAAATTCAGTGGCTATATTAAAGTAATAATCAAAAATTTTGTGACATAAAAACGTCTGTATTTCTGCAACAGATACCATGTAGTGAAGTCATTATATATCGAACTATTGCATTAAAAAAAACAAAACACAAGTGTTTGAGTAGGGCTTTCTTGGAAACACCCAGCAGCAGAAACTGGGGTTTGTTTGCAATAAATAGTATAAGACTTACATGTGCTTAGGATAGGCAGTGAAAGCCACCTGCTGAGAAGTCATTATCTTCAAGGGTGTTTTGAACGTCTCTTGTGCTTCTTCAGGGATCTGAAGTTGGACAACGTGATGCTGGACTGTGAGGGACACATTAAGATTGCTGACTTCGGCATGTGTAAAGAGAACATGTCAGAAGGAGTGACCACGCGCACCTTCTGCGGCACTCCAGACTACATAGCCCCGGAGGTAAGGCTGAGCATGGAGGGGATGTGATGCGCGTGCATGTTCTGATGCATGAGGTCATCTCTGTCACTGTCTGGTCTGAGCCTGTGTCACCCTTGTGCTCCAGATTAAGGTCACTGCCTCAGGACAGATACACACACACACACACACACACACACATGCACGCAAGCGCTCCCTCGTGACGTAAGCATCCCAGTCAAACAGACGCACTGTGTGTCCGCTGGCAAGTCCAAACTGAACCCAAACATAGAAGTCGGGGTCTGTGTTTGTCCCAATGGGGTTTTCTCCTGAGCAAGTTTTATCCTTTAAGTTCAAGACAAATCAACTCGACAGTTTCATAATTTGTGGTCATGATAGCAGCCATTTTGCCAAGATGAATACCTGCTTTTTTGTCCTTGTTTACTGGCAACATCCATAGAAAAATGTGGACATGGAAAGTAGTTTGAACTTCTTAATATTCTGTTTTTGAAAATCGTCTCACAGCAGCAGAAATCCTTACCAATGTGCATTTTCCTTGTTGAAAGTGTCCTTGTATCACAATAGTTGAAAAGGTTCCAAGGAAGATTAAATTATATCCGTCCAGCATTTTCCCATGCAGCTTTAACACAGTATGCCCATTTATCCATATCGTCTCAGTGCCAATTGTTTCTGACAAGTCTCTGACTGCTCATCAACTGATGTGGCAACGGTGTATTGATTCGACTGGATCCACTCCCAGTGAATGTGACTGACCGAAACCTCACCCTTGGCAAGACCTGCAGACAGGATGAGTTCAAGTTGACTGTCTGGATGTTTGACAAGTCCACTGATGACTATGGGCTGAGTGTTGCTGGAGATATTCCCACTTAATTTCCAATATAATACATGTCTCAGTAGCATTACTAAATCGAGTTACTTCACTGGGTATCAACACATTGCTCTAAAAACCTGACCACAAATTTTTGCCTCAATAAAATCCATTGTTAAGTTTTAAAAACTATGCTTTCAACTTGGAAATAGCAGATGAAAGTATATGTAAAAAAGACCAAGCAAGTCTGCCCAAGCAAGCATTTTGGTGCCAGCCTTTGGAAATTTAGCATTACCTTATACCTAAGACACAATCAGCCAATCCAGAGTCCTGCCTCCGTTAGTTATTGTTGCTAGGTTGGCCAAGCTTGAGCTAGTTGCCAAGTTTACGTTATTTTCAGGGCTTCAGGCAATACAGCTTCAAGAAGTCGATGGCAAAGACTACAGCATGTAATGGAAGGTGTTTGGTGTTTTGCTAACATTAGCTAACTTAAGATGTGACCTTTTACGATGTAATGTGTCTATGAAGACTGTGACATCATTATAATGTGATACCTTTGAACAGACGTCGGTGTCCTTGGTGATGGTGTTGATGTTCAGCTGATGGCGAGGTCATAGTTAAATTGGACGACATTTGTTTTCGGTTTTGGGAATGGAATAAACCCAAAGCCTTTCACATGGTCAGGGTATCAAGTGTTGCTTCTACAGGTTCCACAGACACATCTTTCAACCATACTCAAAATTTTCTTTTCAGTGTAGACGAGCATAGCACATAGCATAATGAGGTAGAGCAGGAAAGGTGCCTAACTGACTGCAAATGAAATGTTTCACTTTTGGCGTTCTTTAGAAATGAAAAGACCTTGATAAATTTAAACACACAATGATCTATTAATATGCTAATGTCTTAATTGTCATGACTGGTTTTACACTGACCAAAATGTTGGAGCAAGCAATCGCAAAAGTAAATCATCGTAAAAGGGAAAGTGCCATCCCCAACCAAACAAAAGTGCTGCCTGTGATTCATGCGATCTGGGAACGAGGCTATGTATCCATAATTCAATGCTGTTAATCTATTTATCAGTCTCTCTTAATTTCACAGCTTGCAGCAGTTTATTCTTAATGTGCAGATTTATTTTTTCCAACTCTCTAGCCATTATCAGTTAGTTGGCTTGTATCTAATGGTGGGCCGGGTTATTGATTCCCTCTTAAACCCCCTCTGATAGACTGGGAGGTTAATTCCGCCCAACGGACGCAGGGCGAACACGCTGTGACCATTCAGAGTCAGACTGACACTAATGCGCCAGCCAGCGATGACACAGCAGGGGGTGGGAGCGGCGACTGTTTCCATAGCACTGTGAGCTAATGCACACATTTCATGTCACACACTGCATGCTAAGTCACACATGCACACACGATGTCACACAGTCACATGCATGAAAGCATCGCATGTGCACATTTTTGCGTTAACAGATTGATCTCTGTACATTCTTTCAGTACACACACACACAAACTCAATCAGGCACACACTTGAACACACACTCAAAAACACTCCTAAGTGGAGACTGACCTTAAAAATTGGTTCAGAGTGATGATACTCTCAGAGATAATGGAGGGGAAGTGCACCTCAAATTGCGTGTGACAGAAGGACCAGGAGAGATCTCACATCAATCATGAACAGCTATGTTTGCAGAGTTTTGTCAGAGGCCTTTGCTCCATTTCTCAACTTTGAATACATGTTACCAAAGTCACATTGACAAGTTGTAGGTGTTTAATTAAAGCTCCTCTACCTTTCTGTATGGAAATTTTGGCCTTCATTATGTAGGTTAAAGAAGTATTTCACAGCTGGAAAGATGGTCTTTTCATAGATGGTCTTTTCATAAATCTTTGCTGTCTGTGCAGTAGAAACACAAATACTTTTAAAATTGGTGCTACATGATTAGAGTTAACAAGGAAAAAGGGGCGTGGCATTTGCTTTTGCTCAAGAGGTTTAAAACCCACAGCTAACAGAATGCACAGCGCCGCACCAGACCAATAAAAGTTTCAGCTGGTGGGCAACGTAATGCAAGTTGGTTTTGGCTTGTCAGAAACAATATGGCAGCTGGATGATTAAAAAAACGTCTTCAAATAACTGTTGAACAGTATGCTAAAATATGTTTCTGAGAACATATGAGGTGAGAAGTAGGCAACTCAGTTACAGAGTTTTGGTTCACATTTTGTCAGCACTGCTCAGTTTTACTGGTTGACAGTATGGCACCTGCTTCCTGTTTACAAACTCTCATATTACAGCTAAACATTGCACTAAAATATGTATCTGGATTTATCATAGTGCTAGCTTAGACAGGACATGATGTCAAGCTCAGATCACATCCCAGCTACATCAGCTGATCTCAAACAGCCCAATCAACTGATGGAGCAGCTGATTGATGAAAGGGAGTCAGCTGATAGATCACATGATTCCTTTCTATGCAACCAATTGGCGAACCTCATTCATTGTGCCCTATTTAAACTGCTCTGGCCTGCCTACTGTTGCTGCTTCCTCTGCAAGCTGTTTTGCAACCTGCCTCCACACCAGCTCCTCCTTTTCAGGCTGTGTCTGACTTATCAATGTCATTTGTGTTTGTCATTGATGCTGCTCTGTTCTGTTCCCGGGATTCTTTGCTGCTGGCTAAGGCTCTCCATGTAGGCGCATGGAAGGACAGGGAGGTTTGCTCTCTCTGCCTCAGGCTTTCTTTGTTTGCACATGGAAGGGCAGAGCGGTGTGCTCTCTCCACCTTATGCTTTCCACGTAGGAACGTGGAAGAGGCTTTCTGCATAGGCCTAGGAAAAGCAGAGAGGCCCCAGAACAAAATAAAGTTTCCTTTGACTAAAGTGTTCCTGACTGAAATACATTTTTAGGAGAGAAATAGGCAATACAGTAACAGAATCTCGGTGTGCATATTTTATCGGCACTGCCTAATTTTACAGTTTGATCTGAGTCTGAGAGAGAGAGAGGAGAAGCTGTCTTTCATGATCAGCTTCTATAAACCACAGTGGTGATGGGCATCCAAAAATGTGGAAGTACAATCTGTAGTTTGAGCGCCCAAGAACTAGCGAGGCCATGTCACATCATCTCACAGATTTGAGCTGGGAGATGAACAGGGAGAAAAGTGCGCTGGCAAGATGGAGGGAAGTTTACCATGGTTAATTTACATATGCTACCCACATTGTTACGACATAAAGATGGTTGAAAATCTGTCAAAGTATCCCTTTAAGAAAATGAGCCTTTGATTATTCAAATCTATCCGTAAGCAAGGGTTAAGAACAATTGTCATGGTCATCAGAGGTGGGGAGCACCTGCCTCCCTGAGTGACCCAAACTGTCACGCAATATATTTTGCAGTATGTTTGTTTTTATATGAGCTGCAATATTGAGGTCACTTCTGAAATATAACTATATTTGTGGTTGGTGCGTGTTTGTATCTCAGTATGTGTGAGATAGCTGTGAGATGAGAACGATTTTCACACTTTCCTTTTCACACACACCTGCCCACATGCTCATAACTATGAGGGAGTACATTCCTGTGTAGCGGTGCGTCCCCTGGTTGCACATGTGACAGAATGCAGTCGTGTTCCTGCGTCAGTTGCCACACGCACACACACGCACACACACACACACACACACACACACACACACACACACACACACACACACACACACACACACACTCATGTACTGGCACACAGTTTACTCTGACCTATATAGCCAGTCATTGGTAGCTCCTGTCTGGGAGGAATGCTCACACTAATGTGAATTTACACCTCAGTGACTTTGACACAGAGAGAAAGAGATAGCGAGGAAGGGAGAGAGAGACAAGGGAGAGAACAGAAAGGGAACACAAAGGTGACATAAGGTATTAACTGTGAGGAAAAGAGCAGAAGGGGACAAGAGTGGCCGGACACTGATGGAGAAAAGCAAAGAAAGCAGGGATTGAAATTAGAGACAAGGGCCTAATGATGGCTCTGTGCAGAGTATCAGGAGAGCATTTGAGGATGTTTAGCTGTCTGATACGGGCCATTTCCCGCTACGCCCTAGTTGGTCCCCACTGCGGTGTGGCATTAAGAGGCATGGGTGTCCACTTCCCTGCTCACTCCCTCTGTGGGCTGAAGCAGCGGTTGGGGTGTTTGTAGTGTCAGGATGACAGTACGAATTTAGTCATAGAGGAAGTGCCACTTTTAAGATGCTCATTAGACTGTCGCTGAGCTGATGTTCCTCCTCAAAGTGTTAATGTGTTAAAATAAACAGACAGAGAGAACCTACTAGTCTACTATATTATACGTTGACAGCTAGCATTGATATGTACAAGAGTGGGTTGCCTAGAACATTAATTTTCTCTGCAATCTCTTCATTTTCTTTAATGATGGAAATTGATATTGAATAAATACAAAGTTCTCACACATGGCTCATAGCTTTGAGTGCTGTATTGCTCATTTATAATTAGACACAGTTGTTTAGCTTCAGGCGTCTTGACCAAGCATGATCAAGGGTTGTTTAACATGCAGAGATGTAGTTCCATTTTTGTTGTTGAATAATAATTGTGGGTGATCCTTATTTCTCATAAAGTTTGAGTACCAGGAATAGCAACCACAGAGTTGTTGTCTGGCAACGTGCTTGCCCAGTGGCAGCTCCAATTTTAAACTCCTCACCAATTACCCGAGCACGCAAACCAGTGTTTTTAGATCAGCGCTATTGGAAGACCTACAAAATCACTTCAGCTGCTGTTGGAAAAGTGAGTGAGATGTGAGAGAAAAAAAGTCAGGGGGGAAGAAGGAGGTGCAAAAGAGAAAGTGAGAAGGAAACAGCAAATGAGACAGAAATGCTGCAGAGAGCACGAACATGCGAGCAATCTGCAGACAAGTTGGCAGCCATGAAAAAGTTAACTTTCCTGCCAGATTATTAAAAGACTCAGTAATTAGAGAAGTGATTTTTCTTTTATATTTTTCACATCCTTTATGTTGAGCTTGATGAGATAACCTTTCCTTTCCTCATCACGCCTCAGAGCTCCAATTTGATTTTTTTCCACTAATGCAATTAGTTTATACATCATACTACATATGCATGTCACGACAACTTATTTTCCCTTTTGGGTTATTTTTTAATTAACATCATTAGCTCATGTCGGTACACTGCTTGAAAATATATCCATAATGCATGCAAAGAAATGTTTTACAGTGTCATTGATAATTCACCATATGCTGCAGTACCTCAGTTGTTTGTTAGCATCTCTAACTATATATTATATATTGGTCTATATAAAAATATCAAACATTTATTTACCTTTAGTAGTCTGAGAAAAAAAACTTGCTGTCATCAGGATTATCTTTTTCTAGGCTTAAGATGTACACTTAAATACAAAAGGCCTGGGACACAAACTGGGGCTGTGGAATTTGAAAGACATGGGTGTTTACCAGGCATGTTGCATTGTGGGTATCCAGTGTTTTGGGGGTGGGACTCACATAGGAGTTAAAGTCAGGATATCTTCATCTCTGCTGCTTTGGTTTTGACCACTCATTTTCAATCTATTTCTCACAAGCCCCCCACCTTCATGGGAGGGCAATACTAAATTGCAGGAGTAGCATGATTCATCTCGTAAAAAGGTGCTATTCATCTTCTTTGCCACTTGCAGTCAAGGATGCTCAAGGAAACCCCCAAGGCTGCTCATTGCATGTTTTTTATACAATTGGTAACACACAGTTCTCTACACTGAGTTCACTTTTTCAAAGCTGTTTAGACCGATAGTTGTTTAGGGTGCTACAGATACAGAAATGAACAGTGCTAGTCGGCTTTGTCTTCTGCATTTGGCCACAAATCTACATCACACCTTATTTTCTTTTTCACAGTGCACCTGAGAAAGAATCTCTCTGTTATCCCGATACATCACTGGTTATCTTCTGTGGACATGTCCAGACATGTATTAATTGCATCCAAGAGGCACTTTTCATGAGAGAAATGATTCCTCTATGGGCTTGGGGGATGGAGGTAGCCAGGAAACCAGACGAATATGCGAGCTCATGTTTTATTTGCTCTGGCAGTTGCGTCTGGTCCCCCTCCTGTCAAGACATATTCCCAGCTGACCAGACCTTGGACTCAACTGTTAATCTAATATGGGGCGGGTTTGATATGATGACTGACAACTTGAGGAGCCTTTGCGCTTTATGCAAAATATGTAAGATGGAATTTTTTGCTCGTGTATCCTCCCACCGGAGACACCGCGGTGAGCATAAACCTAGCTTAGTAAGGAGGAGCACTGTTGGGGCATTTTTGAAAAGATTGCTGAAGCTGATGTCGAACTTTCTGTTGAAGTACTGTTTTCAAATTCTGATGGCAAAAACGGCAACACTGGTTCACAGACATATTGATGCTACACAATCACAGCTCATCTCTGCACACTGTATTTGTCTGTTGCTTAGCGCTACAGCGCTCTATCCAATTATGTCCAGAGGCATTTTGGTCTTTGGCTGTTAACAGTGCCCCTTCAAAATCAAAAATGACCCGAGAGGCTGCAGACTAATTTGCATTTGCAACTTGGTCTGGCGATGCCAGGCTACGCTGGAGATTAAGTTGGAAAAAAAAAAGTGAATTTGTCCTGGCATGGGCTGTAAACTATTCTGTAACTGGAAGAGAACAGTGCAGCGCCACATCATCCCATACAATCACAAATTCCGCCTCACTTGCCCCATTTCCTCACCTGGCATATTGCAGAATGAGAGTGCACTGAGTGAGAAAACAGTTCATGAATTTTGAAAGATGTGGTCACTGAATTCATTTGTGTCAAAGCAGTGAAAAGCGATCCACAGTTTAGTCATCACAGACTTGTTTGCGTGTTACCAATTGTGGAAAAAAACAGTAATATCATCAGCGAATGAAACCACCCAGAGCGGGCACATACAGTACTGAGAAATGCTTTCAAAAACAGACCACTAAAGCATGGACTGATGCACACTGTATCTGCTCCACAGCACACACATTCCTCAAAGCAATCCGATAACAACAAAAAGGAAGATATTCACATAGCGCCCTGTAACGGTGTTGGGCAGGAGGGCGCTGTAGTGTTCAACCATACTGTTCCTGTATGGAGGACGAGGTTTATAGGAGCAGAGGTTGGTACTTGTGTGCGCTTGCATGTTTGTGTGTGTGAGTGTGGGTGTGTGCGTGGTGAGAAGAGAAGCCTTGAATAGCTAGCAGTCTGATCCACAACTGTCATGTAGCATTAGGCCTAATGGGAGAGAAATGTCTGCAGCAATGCGCATACACAGATACACACAGATGCAGGCTGTTGAAGCACAGGTACACAAATAAACACAGCTGCACACAGATATTCAATCAGGCACACAAAATATGCTTCGACTTAACAAGATATTATAGCGCAAATATATTCAGATTAAGATTAATGTACTCACAGGATAGTTCTTCTATCCTGTCCTCTTTCACTGCACACACACACACACACACATGTATGTGCTGCTGTGAATCAGAGCAGCTCCACTGGCCAGAGGCTTTTATACAATAATGTGAAAAATAAAAAATAAAATAAAACCGAATGAGAGCAGGGAATGTCAGGCACAGGTCACACTTGTCTTTCTTTATCACTTGCAAGTTTTCAGAAGGGGAGAGCACTTTTTGTATTTATCAGCCTCATTCAAACAGCAAAAGAAAACAAACATTTTTGTACACAGTAAATACGTAGAAAGCTGAAGATTTAGACTTAACATGCTGGTTCAGAGCACGAAGGTCACCATGCCTGGAACTGTTAATGTCCCCCGGTGTTATTGCAGACAGGCGATGGGTGGCAAGGGCAGCGAGTCACAGCAGCGTCACATTAGCACAGTGCTGTGCAGGATGGCCTGAAACTGATCTAAACAGTGGCTTTTTTGCTGAACTCTAATTGTCCTCTCTGGCTCTTTTTTTTCCTCCCTGTTCTCTTTCTTTTTGCCTCAGTCTCACCGACACTAACTCCGACTCCTCCACCCTCCTCTCTCTTCTGTTTACTTTCTCTACAGCAGGGAGTGATGGCTAAGAAAAGCTGATGTGACAGTGTAACAAAAACATAGAAATATGGCAGTAAATAAAAGATTATTTTATAAATTTCTGGAGCCTACAGATTTTTTTTAATATTGGAAAAATGAAAAAGTCTTTTCCTGTCCTGCTTTTGCTGTGGCTAGAAAAGTTGTGTTGCTATTTCCTACAAGACTAGGTGGCTCTCAGCTGGGTGTTCTCAGTCAGCTAAATGCTAATACTAGCATGTAGCATTACTGCTTCACCATCTTAACTTTGCTTGGTAGTATGCTAACATTTACTAGTTAGCACAAAACTGCAAATATAGCTGAGGCTGACGGGAATGTCATTACTTTTGCATATATTTTGTCATAAATCAAAGTATTTTACGAACCCAAATACAGACCAATGATGACACTAGATAACAATTCAGGAGATCCCCAAAGCTAATAGAGTTCTTTCTGTTGGACATATGATTGTCTGTACACAAATTCATGTTGAGACCTTTCACTGTTAACCACAAGTATTGACCCTCTGCTGGTTGTCAGTTCAGGCATTATATGCCCTCATGAACAATGGAAATATGTTAAAATGTTGGACTGTCATGCACGAATCAGCAATAGCAAAGTAACGTTAGCTAGCTAGTTAAGTAGCTACCGAGACATCATTATACTACTAGCAATGTTTTTTGTGTAACTCTAAGTCTTGATGAACAAAGAACATACATTTGTGAGTTTCTTTTGTAGCCATCTTGCTGATAACACTCGGATGAAGTGTGCCTCAGAAAAACCTCAGCATGGAGGTCCATGTAGCCTCAACGCTTCACCCTACTCATCTATCCCAACAAGAATCGGGGCACTCTACCACTAGACATGAATGCGCAAAACTGAAAGCTGAAGGCTAAGTTGGTGTCCAGCAAGAGGTATATTGAGAGTGGACCATGGAGTCATTAGGATTCTAGGAACTGTAAATGTTTCTGTGATTTTTTAAGGAAATTCACCCAACAGTTATTTGGTATTTTGTTCTGGACCCCAGTGGCAAACCAACCAAGCTACCGTGCTAGCAATAAAAAACACAACACAAACAATCATAGATACTGTTTAGATGAGGGGTTCTAAACCTTTTGTAATTTAAGGCCCACTTCTGATTGTTAAAACATTTTTGAGGGCCACCTTCCCAATCAAAATAACCCAAAAAAGGAGCACAGCTATAGGAACCATATACCCAGCTTTTGGCTTTTGAATAAGTTGTTTATGTTGTGATGACTTTGGTTTGTGCCTGGAGCCAGTTCCTTTCCCTCAGAGATATGCGTTTGGTTTCCCAACACATCTCAGGTGCTTTGTATTTAAGTGTCTCCGAAGCTTCGACGGTTTTAGCTCCTCATTTGACAGGATTTCACCACATTCAACACACGTGCTCAGCATCACTGCCTGCAGTCATGAATTCAAATTTAATGTGTTCAGGGTCGGATTTCCTCACCGCACGCTTTGGAGCTTTTTCTGGCACGGAGTTGTCTCCCACATCACTTATCTGTCTCAGAAACCCACTTTTGTGTCACTACATCCAGTAAAGTATGCAAACATTACATACTGTATGTTCTTGTAGAGCTGTAGTGCTACAGTTTCTTAACATTTAAATATATTTTAAGTCTTAAGTTTGTTTTTTTAACTGTCGCATATCTCATTGTTTTTCTCGTCATCAGATAATCCCTTCCCCTTTCTCTCTCTTTCTCCCCTTCACTCTGCCCCTTTCTATCTCTCTTCCTCTCTGTCCTCATTCCCATGACACAAACGGACATGAGGCAGCAGATCTCCTTGCCACATTGACCTGATGTGTCTACATGCTTTTCATGCTTTTATCCCCTATTGCACATGTTTTTTCAAGGGAGACCGGGGGTCAAATCCCACTGACACACCGCAACAAATATGCCACATTAGGTCCTCGATGACGAGCTGTCTAGCATTGGCCTAGTTCAAGCTGTCATCGTAAAAGTATTGCCTGTAAGCAAATCAGTAGAATATCTCTCCTCATTAAGGTTACTAGTGCAGCGCCCGTTCAAAACATGGCTGTTCAGAATAAGACAATTGTTTGGCACGTGGTATTGCTGCTTGCAGCTTTCCTGAGGACCGCTCATATGAACACTCAACACACTCGACGCTGCATTTCCTCAGATCCTGAGCAAAACACCTGGGCCTCAGACAGCTATAGATTTATTATGATGTTTAGATATGAAAAAAATATTTAATTGTGTTGCTATTCTATATCATTATGCCCTGAAATAGAGTAAAAAAAAAAAAAAAAGGAAAAACATTCAGCTCAACGATATACTACTTATTTACTGTGTACTTGTACTTCTACTTAAAAGAAAAATACATCGTAGGTCTACTATTACATCTACCTGACAGTGACATGTTAGGATCCAGATTTCACTCAAAAAATATAACAATTACAATATGACTTATTATTATTTAATAAGTTTCACCTTAAAAAGTTAAGTAAATGTCAGAATACTGTGCTGATAATGCCTGGTTTTTGTTCTTCAGTTCAAGTAGCAGCAGCACAGCGCCTCTCCCTCACTATCCTGTGTTGCTGTGCGCATAGATAGGAAAGAGTTATCAGCCACTCATTTAAACAGCTTCAGACTCGACACTGCGCCCCCTTGGGTCCAGGAACAAAAGTGTCCATTCATTTTGAATGCTGCTGATGCCTGAAATGCTTGAGCTTGCTACAATGTATCATCTATGGTCTCTTATTCTTCATCTGTTGTGAAGACATGCTTCACTTTCTGCACACCCCTGAAGCCCCGTCTTTACCTCTGCACAGAGCCAGCAGAGTGCTGTTCACTTATTTATGCAATTTTTATTATTTATTATTATTTATTTTATTGGACATGTCGTGTGTCCAGAATGCAACAAGTTCGACAATGCACGTCCTTGGGTCCCCAGCAATACACCCGTCAAGTGTAAAGTAGATTGGCTGAACGGTTCATGAGATATGTGAAGAACAAACGTACACACACATATGCACACATACAGAGAGTCCTTGCTTTATAGTCAGATGGCATCTGTTCTATTTTTATTTGGAGCTAGGTGAAAAGATCCAGAGCAAGTATGTATATTTGTTTACAGGGATAAGGAGTCATCCCTTCTCATACATATTGAAGTATCTCAGCAGCGGCAGTGCAAATCTTATGTGAAAAACAGTCTTCAGAGAGCGCAGCTGAATTCATTGGCAGCTGTCAAGTCACGCTGAAGGTCGGCGCGATTCCTGCAGGAAGCAGGATTTAAACAGGCGAGCTCAGGGATTTCACCCAAAGGTTTCCCTCACCATGGAGTCTTTGACCCTCAAGCTAATTAAAAACATTGAAGCAAGATAAAGGAAGGGGGCTGTTTCCCTGCTGCATCTTCCTGCCTTCTTACCAGAGAGCGAAGGAAAGCCGAGGATTAAGGCTTAGCACTTCCCACCTTCTTAAGACACCATGTTCGCTTTCATGCAAAGAGACGGGCTTCATTTTAACATTGTGCTATCACTCTGGGTTATAGTCTGAGTCTTGTTCTGTTTCATGTGTGTATGATCTCTAGGAGATTATACACATTCAGCGATGGAATGATATGTACAATACGTGAGCTGGATATTAAACAGATAGGCGCAGTTGTCTTGACTTTCAGGTTTTGTATGGGTCACACAAGGATGAACACTGTTGTGTGGCTGCTTTTTCAAACCATAATTTATTGGATTTCTACTGTGATACTGTGATGCACAGTTTTTGTTTAAGTTTATGACACAAGGTTTCACAGAATGTACTGAGGTAATTATGAAAGTTACAATGATACAAGGGAAACGCATCAGAACAACAGCTTTAAGTGAATTCATTTGAGCAAATTTGTAATCTAAATTGATACATTACAGTTTACAGACTGGATGTAACTTGCTCTATCTATATAAACTGACTGTACATATTAAGGTGCAGTTGAAATCTGGAATAGAGCATAATGTAACGTTATGTATAATACAAATGATATAGAAACAAAGGACCTATTTCTATGCTTTATTTGAGTGATTGTCTGCAAGAAATAAAATTCAAACTGCACTATTTAAGTTACAGAGATGATGCGGGTACATCGCTGGGCATACTGTGCAGCAGAATACCACTAAAAGTACAGAGGTTGCGGTTGCTGTCCGCCCACACCCAGGACCTGGCCTCCATGTGCACATCAACCTGGTCTCCTTTCTCAAGAAGCAGCACTACCCCATTAGAGCCGTTATCAGTGATATCTGAGGCAGTTGCGTGTTCGGCGGCGCCAACAACAGCCTCACCATTCTTGTACAAGAGTAAAAAGCCAGGGTGTCCTCCGTTAGCGTGAGAGTAGAAGGTGAAGTGGTAAACTCCGCTGACTGGAGCTGTAAAGACTCCTGAACAGGAAGTTTGAAGAAGCAAGAGAACGATAAGTCATTTTAAAAATTAATGTTATTTACAGGGAGTTAAATAGTTGATGAAAGAGAGCTGGAGGCACGAAACATTAATACAATAGAGGCTGTAAATGGATTCAGTGATTATACAAATAGGTTCCAGCAGAACATTACCTGTGGTGGGGTCGTAGCTGTCACCGATGTTGGTGATGACTTTCTTATAGACGAGAGTGGTCTCTGTGTTAAATGGCCCAATGTGCATTTGGTTCTCTTCCAGCGCAGCTGAGAAGGCCACTTTCTCTGTCAAAGAAAAAAATATTCAAAACGCTAATGATTCTGGTGTTTTTTTCTGAAGCTATTCTAACCCAGTGTATATTTTTTGTGTATGAATACAGCTGCTTTACTGTCTTAAAGGTGAAAACAAGAAGAGCATTCACTCTCTATAGTTTATTGACGCAAACTTAAGGATCTTTCCCACGTTGATATAGAAATGTTTTTACCTTCAGTCATTGTTGTTTTGACCTCTTCCACTGCTGCAGCTGTTTGGTCAACCTTATTCTTCAACTCCTCCTGTACAGCTTGATTTGTTTCCAGTTTGGCCTCCAACTCTGTAATAAAAATCCGTTTCACACAATAAAGAATATAAAGTCAGATAAATGAAAAAACATAAACAAAAAAAAAAAATTGGGCACACTTGACAGATACTACCACAACTCTTTAAAGCTAACCTTTTATCATATCACAGTACAGCTGCTGATACAATTTACAGATCAGAAATATTGTTGCTTGCCTTGATCAGCTGTTTTAAGCGCCTCCATCTCAGCCTCTGTTTTTTCAAGCTTCTTGTTCAATTCTTGGCCCACAATCTCAGTAGCATTTAGTCTAGCATCCAACTCTGTGGCAGGGAAACAGTATGAACTAGGGATTAGAAAATATGCACTACTGATTGACAGTAAAGTACATGACAATATTACAGCAGGAAAGGGTTGTTTTTACCTTGATTTATTTTCTCCAGTGCCTCCACTTTTGTTTCAGTCACTTTCAGCTGCGTGTTTGTTTCCTTGGCCAGACCTTCAGTGGCTTCTACTCTAGACTTGAGCTCTAGTGGAAGAAATAAGAAGGAAAAACTGCATGAAATCAGTGTCATTACATGTCATTAAAATCAGACAAGTGGTTAGACGGTACATACTGTTTCAATCACCCTAAAGACCCTAATTACTCGTTCATAATCAAATGTCATTTTCAATGCTAAAGGCGTACCTTGATCAGCAGTCTGGAGTGCCTGCACTTGTCTCAGCATATCCTCAAGGCTCATCTTCAGCTCTCCAGTCAGACTTTCACTGGCTGACAACCTGGAATTCAACCCTTTGGTTAAAGGGAGGGGATTTGGAAAATAAGAGCTATAAGAAATCAAATGAGTCTATTACAAGACTGTTACTGGTCATGGATATCCTGGGAAATTCATGGAATGTCATTATTTTAGGAAGTTATGAAATATCAGGGGAAACTGGTGTCTTAATCTCTTTTCAGAAACATGACATTAACAAACAGTAACTAACTTAATTGTGAAAAAAGTCATGGAAAATTCATATTATTTCCATCAGGAGCCCCAGTAACCCCTCAAATCATCTACATATCAACATCTTCATATGGCAGCCAAGGAAGAATTTTCAAAGTACAGAGCCTTCTCTCTTTACCTTGATCAACAGTCTTCAGTGTCTCCACTTCTGTCTCTGTGTTTGTAAGACGGGCAGCCAACTCCTTCTCTAGACTCTCACTGGTCTCCAGTCTGGACTCAAACTCTGACAGATAAAATGATGATAGGAATTAAATCCTGATTTCAGCAGCCTATTCTTGAGTCTTTTAGTTTTTGAGAAGTCACTTATTATTTAAATATGTTTACTCACAATGTGAATGCACCAGTACAATTATATCTACAGGTGTTACCTTTGATTTCCATCTGTAATTGTGCCACCTCGGTTCTTTGCGTCTCTGCCTCGACATCAGTGGCGTTCAGTCTGGCCTCCAGCTCTGATTATTATAGAGGAATAAAATCAAATCATTCTGAAGAAATGCTGTTCTGATCCTCATAAATCAAAACAGCAGTTGTCTCTTAAAGGAATAGTAGTAGTAGGTAGTTGGAATAGATTTTTTTGAGGCGAGGTTGTTACTTGTTCATAGTCAGTGTATTACATACAGTCGATGGCGATTGGTGTGACCGCAGTTTGGAGAAGCAGGCAGGAGTACCGGCATGAAAGCTAAGCAATGGTAACAACAGTAAAAATGCATTTTATTTACCCTGATCAGCAGTCTGCAGTGCCTTCACATCTGTGTCCACATCTCCAAACTTACTCCCCAACTCTGTCAGCCTGGTGTTCAGCTCTATTTGTAAAAACAGAAAAGACAAAAAAACACATGACTCTTCATTCAGTCAAAAATAAATCATCAAGTGAAATAAGATGAGGTGAGATGAGAGGAAATCTACTCTGTTTTGATAATTGACATGTGTTGTGTTACCTTTAGTTTCCTGCTGTAATTGTTCCACTTGTGGTTTTTGGCTCTCAAAATCAATGAGGTTCAGTCTGGCCTCCAGCTCTGCTCAGTGAGGATGGGAGAGAGATTAGAATAAACAAACAAGAAAATTAACAAATAATCCAACAAATAAAAACACCAGAAAGCACATGGAACTGTAATCACATCCACAGTAGAGGTTGCTGTTAATGTGTGAGGAATAGAGGAGGGCTGATTAAGGTCAGGTTTGTTAAAAAAGGAAATACATTCACTTTATATTTATTATTTAATTGATCAAGGATTGAAGGATTTGACCTTATTGTTCCTCTTGCTCTCTTTACCTTGATCAACAGTCTTCAGTGTCTCCACTTCTGTCTCTGTGTTTGTAAGACGGGCAGCTAAGTCCTTCTCTAGACTCTCACTGGCCTCCAGTCTGGACTCAAACTCTGACAGATAAAATAATGACAGGAAATACATCCCAAATTCAACAAATTAAAACCAAACCCCAGGACGGCATGATTGAATTAACAGGGGAGGAATGAGATGTGTTATTATTGATCAGCAGTCTCTAGCTTGTTGATCATTGATTGCTTATTTTACTCACTATGTGATCACAGTAATCTTTACACGTGTGCATGTACCTTTAATTTCCCCCTGTAATTGTGCCACCAGGGTTTTTTGGGTCTCTGCCTCGACATCAGTGGCATTCAGTCTGGCCTCCAGTTCTGGGCATTATATGGAAGAATAAGATGAAAATAATTTAGTCTTGAAATTAAAAACAGTTTGGATTTTCAGCTTGAGGATTTTTTAAGTCAGTGTATTAAATACAATAGATGGCAGTCGGCTGGCCCCAGTTCAGAGAAGCCAGTTTAAGAAATTAATATCTGGTTAAGTGTATGCCATATCTGGAATATTTTCACCACTGTCCCTTGCCATCAGACAGCCCTTTCTGATGGGAAACTTAAATCATTAATTCCATCTATACTCTCTTCAAAGCCAGACTTCTTTGACAAAACAGTTATTTAACTTTGCTGAACATGAGAGTTGCTGGTCTACCACTTCCTCAATCAGCTAGTTTGTTTGTGCTATTGTGCGACTTTAGTGTTTAATGGTTAGTTCAGATTCACCAAAGTCACACAATAACACAAACAAACTAGCTGATCCAGGCAGTGGTAGACCAGCAGATCCCATGTTCAGTGAGGTAAATTATTGTTTGTGTTAAAGCAGAGCATTGATGGAATTAATGGCTTCAGTTCCCTGTCAGAAAGGGCTGTCTGGGGACAAGGTAAAGCTGTAAAAATATTCTGAACATAGTGTACACTTAAGCTGATCTTGATTTTCTTAGGTGGCTAAAATACATTTTGCTGCTGCCTTCATCCACAGCAGCACATTGATTAGCTTCCCTGGTGGTACTCCTGCCTGCTTGTTCAAACTGGGGCCGTGCTGATCTCCATCTACTGTATGTAATACACTGACAATACACTCATACAACCCCACTTCAAAAAAATCTGCAAAAATAATATAATTTATGTATTGTGTTTATATTTTATCAGACACACCCATGCAGTAAAAATGCATTTAATTTACCCTGATCAGCAGTCTGCAGTGCCTTCACATCTGTGTCCACATCTCCAAACTTATTCCCCAACTCTGTCAGCCTGGTGTCCAGCTCTATTTGTAAAAACAGAAAGAAAAAAAGAAATGAATAATGCATGATTCTCATTTCGGTCAAAAATAAACCAGGAGGTGAAATTATATAAATTAAGGTGAGAAGAATTCTACGTGACTTTGTTTCAATAACTGACATGTGTTGTGTTACCTTTAGTTTCCTGCTGTAATTGTTCCACTTGTGTGTTTTGGCCCTCGAAGTCAATGATGTTCAGTCTGGCCTCCAGCTCTGCTCAGTGAGGATGGGAGAGAGATTAGAATAAACAAACAAGACAAGAAAAAAATTTAAAAAAAAAAAAAAAAAAGGATAATAGCATATAGAACTGTAAACACATCTACAGTACAGGTTGTATTTTTTTAAGGTCAGGTTTATTGACAAAAAAAGGAAAAATGTATATACACTGACAAAAATATAAACACAACACTTTTGTTTTTGCTCCCATTTTTCATGAGCTGAACTCAAAGATCTAAAACATTTTTTTTTATATACACAAAAGACCATTTCTCTCAAATATTGTTCACAAATCTGTCTAAATCTGTGTTAGTGAGCACTTCTCCTTCGCCGAGATAATCCATCCCACCTCACAGGTGGAATCATCAAGATGCTGATTAGACAGCATGATTATTGCACAGGTGTGCCTTAGGCTGGCCACAATAAAAGGCCACTCTGAAATGTGCAGTTTTGCTTTATTAGGGGGGTCTGGGGGGGTCAGAAAACCAGTCAGTATCTGGTGTGACCACCATTTGCCTCACGCAGTGCAACACATCTCCTTCGCATAGAGTTGATCAGGTTGTTGATTGTGGCCTGTGGAATGTTGGTCCACTCCTCTTCAATGGCTGTGCCAAGTTTCCCGGATATTGGCAGGAACTGGAACACGCTGTCGTATATGCCGATCCAGAGCATCCTGAACATGCTCAATGGGTGACATGTCCGGTGAGTATGCTGGCCATGCAAGAACTGGGATGTTTTCAGCTTCCAGGAATTGTGTACAGATCCTTGCAACATGGGGCCGTGCATTATCATGCTGCAACATGAGGTGATGGTCGTGGATGAATGGCACAACAATGGGCCTCAGGATCTCGTCACGGTATCTCTGTGCATTCAAAATGCCATCAATAAAATGCACCTATGTTCGTTGTCCATAACATACGCCTGCCCATACCATAACCCCACCGATACCATGGGCCACTCGATCCACAATGTTGACATCAGCAAACCGCTCACCCACACAACGCCACACACGCTGTCTGCCATCTGCCCTGAACAGTGAAAACCGGGATTCATCTGTGAAGAGAACACCTCTCCAATGTGCCAGACGCCATCGAATGTGAGCATTTGCCCACTCAAGTCAGTTACGACGACGAACTGCAGTCAGGTCAAGACCCTGATGCGGACGACGAGCGTGCAGATGAGCTACCCTGAGACGGTTTCTGACAGTTTGTGCAGAAATTCTTTGGTTATGCAAACCGATTGTTGCAGCAGCTGTCCGGGTGGCTGGTCTCAGACGATCTTGGAGGTGAACATGCTGGATGTGGAAGTCCTGCGCTGGTGTGGTTACACGTGGTCTGCGGTTGTGAGGCCGGTTGGATGTACTGCCAAATTGTCTGAAACACCTTTGGAGACGGCTTATGGTAGAGAAATGAACATTCAATTCATGGGCAACAGCTCTGGTGGACATTCCTGCAGTCAGCATGCCAATTGCACGCTCCCTCAAAACTTGCAACATCTGTGCTGCGTGATAACACTGCACATTTCAGAGTGGCCTTTTATTGTGGCCAGCCTAAGGCACACCTGTGCAATAATCATGCTGTCTAATCAGCATTGTGATATGCCACACCTGTGAGGTGGGATGGATTATCTCAGCAAAGGAGAAGTGCTCACTAACACAGATTTAGACAGATTTGTGAACAATATTTGAGAGAAATGTTTTAGATCTTTGAGTTCAGCTCATGAAAAATGGGAGCAAAAACAAAAGTGTTGCGTTTATATTTTTGTTCAGTGTAAATACAGTCTTTATTGGATCAAGTGCTCACATTTTTGCATAAAGTATTTGAACAAGGATTTGACCTTATTCTTCCTCTTGCTCTCTTTACCTTGATCAACAGTCTTCAGTGTCTCCACTTCTGTCTCTGTGTTTGTAAGACGGGCAGCTAAGTCCTTCTCTAGACTCTCACTGGCCTCCAGTCTGGACTCAAACTCTGACAGATAAAATAATGACAGGAAATACATCCCAAATTCAACAAATTAAAACCAAACCCCAGGACGGCATGATGGAATTATAAGAGAGGAATGAGATGTGTTATTATTGATCAGCAGTCGTTTACACGTGTGTATGTACCTTTAATTTCCTCTTGTAATTGTGCCACCAGGGTTTTTTGGGTCTCTGCCTCGACATCAGTGGCATTCAGTCTGGCCTCCAGTTCTGGATATTATATGGAGGAATAAGATGAAAATAATTTTGTAGAAATGCCGTTCTGATCCTTAAAAAATGAAAATAACAGTAATCTTTTAAAAAGATAGTTTGGATTTTCAGCTTGAGGATTTTTGAAGTCAGTGTATTAAATACAGTAGATGGCAGTCGGCTGGCCCCAGTTCAGAGAAGCCAGTTTAAGAAATTAATATCTGGTTAAGTGTATGCCATATCTGGAATATTTTCACCACTGTCCCTTGCCATCAGACAGCCCTTTCTGACGGGAAACATAAATCATTAATTCCATCTATACTCTCTTCAAAGCCAGACTTCTTCTTTATTTAACTTTGGTGAACATGAGAGTTGCTGGTCTACCACTTCCTCGATCAGCTAGTTTGTTTGTGCTATTGTGCGACTTTAGTGTTTAATGGTTAGTTCAGATTCACCAAAGTCACACAATAACACAAACAAACTAGCTGATCCAGGCAGTGGTAGACCAGCAGATCCCATGTTGAGCGAGGTAAATTACTGTTTGTGTTAAAGCAGAGCATTGATGGAATTAATGGCTTCAGTTCCCTGTCAGAAAGGGCTGTAAAAATATTCTGAACATAGTGTACACTTAAGCTGATCTTGATTATTTTTAGGTGGTTAAAATACATTTTGCTGCTGCCCCCGTCGGCAGCAGCACATTGATTAGCTTCCCCGGTGGTACTCCTGCCTGCTTGTTCAACCTGGGGCCGTGCTGATCTCCATCTACTATATGTAATACACTGACAATACACTCATACAACCCCACTTCAAAAACATCTGAAAAAATAATATAATTTATGTATTGTGTTTATATTTTATCAGACACACCCATGCAGTAAAAATGCATTTTATTTACCCTGATCAGCAGTCTGCAGTGCCTTCACATCTGTGTCCACATCTCCAAACTTATTCCCCAATTCTGTCAGCCTGGTGTTCAGCTCTATTTGTAAAAACAGAAAAAGACAGAAAAAAGAAATGAATAATGCATGACTCTCATTTCAGTCAAAAAAAAAAAAAAAATTAATAAACAGGAGGTGAAATCATTTAAGTTAAGGTGAGAAGAATTCTACGTGACTTTGTCTCAATAATTGACGTGTGTTGTGTTACCTTTAGTTTCCTGCTGTAATTGTTCCACTTGTGTGTTTTGGCCCTCAAAGTCAATGATGTTCAGTCTGGCCTCCAGCTCTGCTCAGTGAGGATGGGAGAGAGATTAGAATAAACAAACAAGACAAGAAAAAAATAAAAAATTGAATAATAGCATGTAGGACTGTAAACACATCTACAGCACAGGTTGTATTTTTTAAGGTCAGGTTTATTGACAAAAAAAGAAAAATGTATATAAATACAGTCTTTATTGGATCAAGTGCTCACATTTTTGCATAAAGTATTTTAACAAGGACTTGACCTTCCTCTTGCTCTCTTTACCTTGATCAACAGTCTTCAGTGTCTCCACTTCTGTCTCTGTGTTTGTAAGACGGGCAGCTAAGTCCTTCTCTAGACTCTCACTGGCCTCCAGTCTGGACTCAAACTCTGACAGATGAAAAGATGACAGGAAATACATACCAAATTCAACAAATTACAACCAAATTAAAACCAAACCCTAGGATGGCACGATGGTATTAGCAGGAGTGAGATAAGATGTGTTATTATTGATCAGCAATAATATAGCCTGTTGATCTCTCATCACTTATTTTACTCACTATGTGATCACAGTAATCTTTACACGTGTGTATGTACCTTTAATTTCTCCTGTAATTGTGCCACCAGGGTTTTTTGGGTCTCTGCCTCGACATCAGCAGCGTTCAGTCTGGCCTCCAGCGCTGGACATTACATAGAGGAATAAACATGAAATATTTAGTCACAAAGATATTCCATGAAAATACTGCCTCCCTTTCTTTTTTGCAAGTCCTTTTGCCTTTCATCTAAAATATATTGTGCATTAACTGATATGGTACATAACCATGCAGTCTCCGAGCTTATTTCCGAGCTCTGTCAGTCCGGCCTTCAACTCTATTTGTTAAAAATGAGGAATAAATACTGAATGACTTCCACCACTGAGTCAGAGATAAGTCATGGAGTGAGATTAGATGAGCTGAGATGAGGAGGAAATCGACTTTGCTGGTCATTAATTATTGACTTGTTTGTTGTATTACCTTTACTGTCCTTCTGCAGTTGTTTCACTCGGGCATTTTGGCCTTCCAAATCACCGGCGTTCAGTCTGGCCTCCAGTTCTGATCAGTGAGGATGGAATAAAGATGATTAGAATGAACAAATGAAATGACTGACAGATAGGATTTAGAATTCTTAACTAAAGTATGCAGGCTGCAGCTATTGTTAAAGAAAAGGAGTAGGGGATCAACTTAATCGCCTCTACTGTAAAAAGAGAAATACTGACCTGCCTCTTTATTTCATCAATTGCTCCTGCTGTGATTATATTTATTTTCAAAAGGACATCAGCTTATATTCCATGTTGTGGATAAAGTGACCTTACCTGTGCTCTGCCGCACGACTTGCTGCACCTGGTTTCTCTGCTCCTCTTCCTGCAGCTCACTGACTCTGAGCCTGGCCTCATGGTCTTTTGTACATAATAATGATATACATGTCAAGCAAACATAAACCTCACCAGGCAGTGACATCACATGGATACTATAATTAAACAGATGAGAGATTACACAGTTAACCGTCAAATTTATGATACAAACATTCTGCTTTTCATTCTGTGTGAATGTACCTGTAAAGCCTTTCTTCAGTGCATCCACCTGTTCCCATATTTCCTCCAGGTCGTCAGCGGTTGTCCTCGCTGATGTCTGTTCTATACAGTAAATAACACATATGTTGTAATGCAGTATGAATGGAAGTGAAACATTTAATAATATACTTGCTATTAATTCTGATGTTGCATTCAACCATGCTGCCACCTCCCACACATACCCTGCACTTTCTGAAGTTGCGCCAGTTGTTCTTTGGTTTGTCGCAGCTCATTTTGCTGTTCATCTAAAACAGCCATCATCCTGCTGAGCAAAGAGAGGGTATCTGCTCCAGTGGACTCATCTTGAGTAGGTGCGATAGCAGCGAACCTCTGTCCCAGGACGTTTGCCTGGGACAGGCAGCAGCCGAGCAGGACGAGTAAAACAACCCTCATCTTTGCAGACTGTCGAGCTGTGGCACCCTTAAGGGGGTCTGCAAGGAGGGCTTTTATGTGATAGGGGACCGTGTGAAAGGTTATGCAAGATTTGTATGTTGTTTACGTGTAGTTGACCATCCGAAGTTCATGAATCCACCAGGGTCAAGGACAGAGATATTATGATAAGAGGCTTTCATAACGAAGAAGCCGTGGAAAATCAATGACATGATGGGCCTTTGAACGTATAATTTGTTGTCATCTGAAAAACATTCCAAATCAGATATATCAAGAGTGTAGTGTTTTTTTGAAAAAGTGCAGACCTGAGATCAGAATCAGCTCTAATGAATCAGAATCAGAGATAGCATTTCTCACAGTAAACATTGTTACATGGTAGATATGCAGTGGCAGTATCAGATGGTTTATAAGGATATATAGACTTAGTTTATTAATATATTGTTACAGGACAGTATTTTTATGTATAAAAGAAAAAAATGTGATGTATCAAAGAGGAACTGACCAAAGCCTGCGACATTAAATATGTGCTATATATGTCCTTTCTGCTTCTATAACTCTCCCAGTTATAGTGACATTCAAAGACATGTTAGTGTGTGTGCATGCAAGTTTGTGCACACGCTTGCCTTTGTGCATTAGAGTAAACACGTGGATGTGCTGCGTGTCCAGCCGGCTCCCATCAACCCTGGGGATAGCGTCATGACAGTGGAGTGCAGAGCTGGAGGTGTGTTTGTCCGTGTGTGTGTGTGTTTGTGGGCTGCTGTGGGTGAGGCAGAGGTCAGGTGTTAAGCAGCGAAGGTTACAGAGTGATACAGGACAGATCTGCTTTCACACACCCAGGCGCATTCGTGTGTATGCTTCATTAGTACTACAGCATGTGAGTTTTTGTTTATTCTTATATAGTATGTTGTCCATGTGTGTGTATGTGTGTGTTAATGAGCTTGAGGGGTGTCCCAGGGCAGCATGTGTGCAGCAGAGGTCAGACGTTACTCAGCAAAGCCCGTAAAGCTATGTACATTATGACAGAACTGCTGTTACACACCTGAAGTTGTGTGAGTGGGTCCTGAATATGTGGGTCCTGTGTATGTATGCATGTATGTGTATGTGTGTGTTTGTGTGTGCACGTGCATAAATGTGTTGTCTTAACATATGTGCTTGTGTGCTGTACAGTATGTGAGCCTGGATTGCTTCTATGCACATGGCTGCACTAACAGCTGTTACATGGCAGAGGAGGCTCCAGAGAAATGGCTGGGTGTGTAGAGTGGGTGTGAAGTGTAAATACAGTATGTGTGTCCTTTGAGAGAAGAAACCCACAGGAAATCCTTTTGTTACCAGCATAAATGTCACAGCTGAGAGAGGCTGAATTCTGAGGATATCCAGCGGAGGTTGATATGGTCGTTTCACTGAAACTTGTCACTTCCGGTGTCTTTATCTCGCTTTTTTTCTCTTTGTCATTGCATTTGGATGTAAAAGATGTACCTGCTATAAAACTGTCCCTACTATAGAACATTAACAGTAAAGAAATACTTCACCCACAAAATTAGCATTTGTATATTAACTACATACCCCGTTACGCTGATTTCCTGAAGCTTTGTTTTTCTGTCATGCCTCCACAGTCAACGAAAAATTGAAGTTTAAGGGGACCGCATTTAACAACAAAACTATGTCAAGACATCCATTTGCAAAGTTACACACAATGTGTGCAGTATAATCCAACTCTCATTTATCTAGTCGTATGCTTAGTGCTGCTTAACTGCCAGCTCTGTCAAATACGCAGTGCTTGTCTCCACCACAAACTTTGTGTGTTGTAGTTGCTGCAGGAGTGTGAGCTCCACGGTGGGGACAGTTGTGAGAGTCTGCCTGGCTTCACACAAACAGTGACAGGGCTAACTGTTAGCATCACACAGCTAACATTACTTAACGGTTATTAACAGGTTTGATGACAGTCAAGCTATTTTGGTGTCAGTGTGAGTTTGTTAGAACTGTTCAGCGGCTCAGTCTTGGATGTTAGCCGCTGCTGCTGTGTTAGCTCGTACTAACTGGGCGGACATCAACTGCTCCGGAGATGGCAGCAACAGAAAGTTTGTTGACCCAGCGGAGAGTTGCAATGGTCCAGGATTAGACCTCCTTTACAAAATAGTATCATTTAGACTGGAGACATTTGAATACTACGTGGCACTGGGTTATTTCAGTTGACTGATTGGAAATGAGTACCTATAGCCAGCCCTGTTGCCCAGGCATGCTACTCATCCATGCATGAGACTGTTTAAGTGTTAGGGTTCTAGCAAAAACGCATGCATTTGGGATGTACTGAGCATAAAACCGGATAAATGAGACTTGGACTGAACTAGCTGTGTGAATGTTTGTAAACAGATGTTTTGATACAGTTTTACCTGTTGTTAAATGTGGCCCCCTTTTACTTCAATGCATCAAGAATTGTCCCTGTTTTTGGATTCTTCATTCACTCTGGAGGCAGGCAAAAAAAAGCTTGTTCACAAATTCAGGGAACGGGGTGTATCATTATAAAAATATAAAAATGATCATTTTGTGGGTGAATTATTCCTTTAAGGAGGTTTGGCTAACTTTGTCTCACATTGTAACAGACCCGCCTCATTAGATATTATAGTAATATTTAATGTTTGCAGTGGTAGCTAAACTCTCTTAGCAGGTGCAAAAGGTTGTTGAAAGAATTTAAATATGACTTATTCATACCCTCAAACCATACAACTCAAGTCAGTAATCATTTTTGCAAGAGTCCCTGAAACCATTTCAGTTATAGAGTCAAAATCACCAGCTCAGCAAAGAGCCGGTATTGTCTGTATTCAGAACATTTGGACAAAAGAGCTTCAACAAAACAAAATGTGAATGTCAAGATAGCCCAAATGTGCAAACACTTGCCACTAAGAGTTTTATTCACAATGGTTTCACTGTTGTTTACTCCCGTCCTGAGCCTGTTTATGTGTAGAAAAGTGTGAACTGTGTTTTTCAGCTTCAGCTGCAGCAACATCATCCTATGAGAGCTGTTTTTGTAGTTCTGATGTGCTCGCATCTTGTGAAATGATATACAGTGACTCTTTTCTCTGTTTTTGTTATCTACCCCCCTTCCTACGCACCAAATGGTTGCTTCTCATCAGGAATTTTCTAGCTTCTCATCTTCTTTGCTGAACCATGGCAGAAGTTATTGTTGCAGGTGATTTAGAATTGATGTGATTCAGGGGACATCCAACATTTCTGCCTAGACACAGCTGCGGTCACCCCCTTGCTTTATTCTCTGTCTGGGTCAAATCACTATTTGAAGAGCTGTGATCTGTTAGGATTTCATGCATGAAACAGGATTTTGAAAGCTGCTGTCAAACTTCATGTGCATGTGTCTGTAGCATTTTAAGGCACAGTTGGCTTTAAAATTTCTACAAAAGATGCCCCTGCTTTGCCCTTCGGCAACAATTTTCCAACAACTTTGAATGTTTCACTGAGTACTTTTGTCATTCTAAACTGCTACGATATCACAGTCATTGAGATTTCCATAAAAATGAGACACGCAATGGCAGCATGCATTCAAGGATGTACAGCCATGCTGGGATGAAGCCCACAGAGGTTATTGGAGATGCTTTCTGAAATTGTCTTGCTCTGGTTGACAGAAGAGGAGTCACATGTTCAGCGTTACAGTTTTTACTCCATTTATTTAAATGTTCATGTTCAAATACACAATTTGATCTGAACAATATTTTTTTTAAGTATTTTTGAAATGGATTGGAACCTGCATGAACGAACCTGTGTGTCACAATGAGATGAAAACGTCTCAGTCTCGGTCCTGAGATTAAATGAAAAAAACATTGGGGAAACAGCAAAAGACAGGTTCAAGTTCTGTATAATTTTAAATATGCATTGTATCGTCATTCACACTGACGCGCACTCTCTCACATAAACAACAGATTAGTGTTGTTGTAGGTAGGTAGTAAAGTTTGAGAAAGGCTAAACGTTTTCTCTCCCTTCCTCCACAGATCATTGCATATCAACCATATGGACGCTCTGTAGACTGGTGGGCATACGGAGTTCTGCTCTACGAAATGCTGGCAGGACAGGTGAGTGGTGTACACACACATACACACACAGTCGTATTTCTTACGTAACTGCCTGCTACAGATTATGCCGACAACTTTACACGGACACGAGGTCGCTGACAGACTGCTCACACCCACATGATTCCCACATTCCAGTTCCTCAACGTAGGCCTAAATGTACTCAGGTGGTGCTTCCTGAAGACCTTCCCACCAGCGCTAATAATAAATACTGACATAAACACGCAAACCCTCCATCTGCCCTCTCCTCATATCGCAGCATATCCTATTTGGTGTAACCTTTTGCCCTGTTTCAACGTAGTCAGCTGAGCGTGCAGGTCTGACTAAACATACCTACGATTCGCTCACACTGCCTGGGCTGTGTGACTTTGATTATGATGTCATTCGACATAGGCCTGGACCTCTGTAGCCCACCCCTCATCTGTGCTTAAACACACATTGTAGTGAAGGTTTTAGGTTTTAGACGCATTATGTTTTGGGTTGTCCATCCATCTGTACACATTTACGTATGTCTCATTCTAGTGAAGGTGATATCTCAAGAAGGCCTTGAGGGAATTCCCTTAACTTTGGCACAACTGTCCACTTGGACTCAAATGCTGCATCTGAAACCATATACTACACACTACACACCAAATATGTACAATTATTCAACAGACGTTTGTGTAAATATACCGTACACAGTAGAAAGTCTTTTTTCAGATGCACTGAGCTGTAACAACAGTGCCAGTTGGAAACACGTAACCATGGTAACCCATGCCAACTTTAGCTCTCAGAATAATCTAAAACTATATTACACTTTGCAAAGTGAAATCTTACACTTCTCACATACTCACACTTAAATTAAAGCTTTATTGATGTTACAGAGCTGTTGGTCACTGTCTGTTACGAACACTGTTCTCGACTGCATTGCATTCCAGGATATGAATGCCAGCGTAGTGTCCACTGTTTGCATACTGTAATGTATCACAGGAAAAGTGTGCAGTTCACACACTATTGGTTTCATACTAAGGTTTCAGACATACTAAAAAGCCTCACATACTGTATAAGTGTACTTAATAGCAGTTTAGTATGGAATTTTGGGAATAGCCCAAAATTTTTTTGGCCATAACTCAACAGTTCATTCACTAACAAAATGACAAAATGTCACACACATGTCTAAAAGGATAAAATGATGAAGTAATGACATTTTATATCCAAAAGGTCAAAGGTCAACTTCACTGTGACATCATTATGTTCCCTAAAAACACTTTTCTGGCCATTGCCTAACATTGTAACATTGTATAGATCCTCTGTGCTGTTGGGTTGAGGATGTATGTAAAGCTTCCACGTTTTAGAATTTTAGCATCTTTGCAGCAACATCCATATTTGAAGCATTGTCAGCTGTCATGGCTACATATGAGTCTGGACAGACATGAATGTAAACTGTAACTTGACTGGTTTGCAGTGACATACAACCATGAGGTGGTAATTCTAGTTTTAACATTTCCTCTTTATAGAGTGTTGAGAAAGTAAAAAATAATTTCACCCATCAGAAGGTTTTAATAAAACATGTTTCCAGGAATCAGAATCAAGTTAAAACATTTCTGACTTATTAACATATCTTTGAGTGACCCTCATTCCAAATGCCAAAAACAAAGTGCAAGTACATGCGAAATCAAGCCCCTCCACAGCAAAGCAAAACATGAACATGGGTATGTTTTTCATTCAGGGGTGAACTCAGAGCAGGCGTCGGCTGTTAAACTATTAACAAAAGTTTTTACCTATTCAGATGTTCCCTTCCTCTGTCTCCCCCTGCCTTGTGTGAAATCAGGTAAAGAGGGCATGACGCAGACAGGCTATCTCTACCCGAAGGGGCCAGTGGAGTGGAAATGACGAATAATTCATTTTATGGACTGTCAAAACACCCACATTATGGTTACTGATGATAACCACCCAGTGAGCAGGAGGAAAAAGCTGGGTCATCCACTCCATTTGCCCTGCAAGGTCTTCCTGTGAAACTTATTCGCACAAACTCTGCCCTGCTACTTGTTGTTTTCTCTCCATTTCCATGTCTTTAGTGTTCTAAGTGTATTCTTTTTTTCTCCCTTATTCCTCCTCTTGGCACCCTCTTAAGTCAAATTGCTGTCCTGTTTTCCTGCCCTCTTCAGCTTTATCCATCAAGGAGAGCCGTTTTTACTGAATTTGGTCGTAGACAGGGCACGCATTACAAAAAAGCAAATGTACCACTGCTGGATCCCTGTGGTGCTCCATGGTGACTCTTTATTTTTAGCAGTACAAAGTCGTCAAGAGAACAGCAACAGCTTATTTGTCCACTATGTGAAAATAGATGAAACACCTACAACACTCTCAACATTATGTCCTCCAACCCACAGCCTCCATTTGATGGCGAGGATGAAGATGAATTGTTCCAGTCTATTATGGAGCACAACGTGTCCTACCCCAAGTCCATGTCCAAAGAAGCTGTCTCCATCTGCAAAGGGGTGAGTGCATGTTCTTTGCCATCAATGAAAAATATTTTTGTGGCTCTAAACCAGTTTTTTTTTTGGTTAAACTAAATCTAAACGTTATAATATGTGAGTGTATTTGGAATTCATTAAAGGTAAACATTGTACCTGTCAGTGGGACAGAAGAAGAAACCTGCCTCTTCAGTCTATTGTCCTGTTTAACTGGGACTCTTTCCCTCTGATATTCTTCCCACCTGGCTGCAAAATCCTGTAAATCAGCATTTTAAGCTCTGTGTCTTACACGCTCCTCACTGAAGCCAAAATAATTCTTCTTGTAAGAGGGCTACAAGCTCCTCCTGCTCGCTCAACTTTAGGGAAAAAAAAAACTGACAGGCTGTGTCACAGACTGCTGGAAGGCTTTTCTTAGCCTTCTGGAGTCAGACACAACATATGGGAAGTCTGGCTCCATTTGCTGTAAGAATGAAGTGTAGGCTTTTTAAAATACTGGCTGGGAACTCATGTGCAAGTTCCCTCTCCTCTTCCCGCTCAGTTCTTGTGCCTGTGACATCTGCATTATTAAAGCACTGAAGGGAAACCTATCAGGTCATCCAACATACTTCCCACAAGTATGACTGTCTGTGAAGTAGCTCCGTGAGCATGTTTTTTTAAAGTTCGCAAAATCTTTTCGGCCAATTAACACATCTAAAACATTCCAGCTGCACAGTAGAAAATAAAAGCATGTGAATTTTGACTGTCAGAATTCACACTTCGCACACAGTATTAAGAGTTAAAACACAGATCCACCACAATGTGTCATTTATTACAGCACTCGACTACTATTACAGTAGTAGTACAGTTGTGTATATATAAACATACCCATGCAGCAGTTATAAACTGGCTCTATGGAAAAGGTGGACAGTCAGAAGGAAACCTCTCTATCATGCCAATTACTTAACAATACACATTCACGTTATTCCTTTTCAGCTATCAGTTTTGCATTAGAGTGGACATGTTTCCCAATAACAAACACTGAAAACTTGCAGCATGGGAGCAGGAACCACACTGCATTATACCACTAAAGTCTAGGACACTATCAGGACGTATACAGCATTTAGAAAATTGCTGGATTGTGACAAAAAAAAATCTTAGAAGTAGTTTGTTTCTCCACAGGTTTTTACAACAGGTCACATGCATAGACAACTGGTCACTGAAGGCATGTTTTTTTACTGGTGGTGAGAAGTGATGTTTTCCCTAGAATTTCCCAGACAGAGTTGTAACGCTATTTGTTAAGTACTGGAGTGCACCTATGACGCATGCGCAAGTGTGCACATGCTTGATTAAGCTGTGGTTAGGTTATGTAACCGGGTACGGGTGCTGCTCTGGCTTATAAAGCACAGCATGCTGTGTCCACTTACTAATGTACTGTTTACAACTTTTTACAGCTGTGACCCAGAACAATCTGTTCATCAGGGGAGTACTCAGGACCTGTAACACCTACACTATGGCAGCCCTGTTGCAGGCTCTAACTGTAGCTACTAGTGCACCCCTACTAGTTCCAGAGACATTTATAGTTCTGAAGGTCTACATTATCATCGTTAATGCTAGTTAGCTCGCATTAGTAGTAGCCAACCTGTTAGCTAGCCTGAGCCATTGTTTGACTAACATTGCAGCATCATAAACTTTTACCCTTTAGGTTGTTCCACAAAATAAAAAGATGTTTTACTAACTTTCCATGTTTACTAGTTAAACATTCAAATAGCTATACACTGAGAAAATAATTTAATTTACTGTGCAGTTTGAAGGCCACCGTGATACAGGCAACTTTTAGGGGTATAGTGTGTAAAATTTAGTGGCATCTAGCGGTAAGGTTGCGGAAATGAAATGTCTCCCATGTGCAAAGCACGTAGGATAACTATGGTGGCCTCTGTGAAGATGCAAAAATCAATTGGCCCTACTTAGAGAAAGTTTTTAGATTAGTCTGTTCTGGGCTACTGTAGCAAAATGGCGGCCTCCTAGACGTGGCTCATTCTAAAGTAATGAAAGCACAACAATTCATATTATCAGGTGATTATACACCAATAAAAACATAGTGTACTTGTTAATAATGGATACCATTTTTTGCCAATAGATGGCCCCTAAATCCTGCAAACTTGACCTTTATGGTGAAATGTTTTCTTGCATGCTTATCGATGCATGAGCTGACGTTAATCAGTCAACAGACCTTAGTGTCGTTCCATTGCGCTCTGGCATAACTACATCAATGGTCTCAGACCATGTACGGGCAGCAAGGATTAAGAAAACAGAGCATATGAAATTTTGTGACTTTAACCAGCAAAATATGCCAGACATTATATATGTACCAGAAGTCTAGTGCAAAGGCTCTACAAACAGATGCTGGCAAACTTTCATCTTTTTAAGAACTGTATCAGTACAGGATTTAATACATGAGATTGTTAAACAGCCACAGAGGAACCTCAGAAGACTCACGTGTAAATGATTCACAGCTATATGGAATTTGTGTTCCAGAAGGAATCATAATTGATGCCTTTTCAATTCCAAGCCTTCAGTCTGCCTCAACTGTTGCTCTTCTTATTAGCTAAATCAGCCACAAACACTCAATAACAGCGTGAACTATCTTAGGTCAGACCAGTTTCTGGCCAAACACATCCACTGTTACATATAAGTTTAGTGTTCTGCCAGAATTTATTTAATTGCTAAAACAGACTTTTCACTCTTTTGGATAAAGAATGTTTCTCACAGATCACTCCTCCTCCTCCTCCTCCTCCTCACTTCATCCCTCCATATCTGTTGTCTGCCCAGTTTGAATGTAGACTTAGTCGCAGTATTTATAGCTGTCTGATCCCAACGGCTTAATTCAAAATACAGCGTATGGTCTGGCATTTCTTGCTTCAGCCCAGCTCTGGCCTTGTTGGTGACAAGTTTTCATTACATTTAACTGATCTCCTTTGATGTGTTAATGAGATGCTCTTTCCACTACCGTGGGTATATGGCTGCTGGATCTGCAGAGACAGAGGGGACTGAGCAGTACAGTGGGCCAGTGCAGGTCAAGCAGGCAGATACTGGGACATCGTAACTGTTTGTCTCATTTTATGGCAACGGCGTAATGTTTTTTAAAGCAAATGAAAGTGGAAGGGAACATAGGAAAAAGATGAAAAACTTTGCGTGCTTGGATTTATTCAGGACACTTTCGAGAAATGTGCATACACTCACCTGTTTGCTCTTTAACCTCTGTTTGTATGACCTGCTTTTGCCACTGTGTATGTACATGGTCATCCTAAGGGGAGCTTATGTATATCTAAGATGAATGTGTTTTGGCAGCAGTCATGGTTGAGATGAGGATGGTTTTAGCAATAAAAAATTGGAATTACTTTTAACAGATTCTTCATATGGCTCATGTTAGCAGGGAGAGAGCAAGGCTCGTAGTTTTGAAGATACAATGAGAGTGCTGTTAACAGAAGCAATGACATAAAGATCATAAAACACATGTAAATAAACCACGCCTTTCTTTAAATGTCCAGAAATACTCACAATGGTCAGAGAAAGGCTCATATTTGTGTACGTGTGTGCATACAAGGAATTTAATAGTGAGAGTGGCAATTTTATTTCTGTCCAGAGGCACTGCAAACTCAATGAGCCGTGCAGTAACGCGCTTTGTCTCCTCGTCCCTTCCTCAACTCCACTTGTTTCTCTTTGTCCCCCTCTTTCCTTTCACCATCCTTTTCTTCCTCCGTCATTTTCTAAGCTGTGTGTGCACATGCATTGTGTGTGTGTGCCCTGGTCGTGGCCCAAGTCCCTTCTCAGCCCTTGTTTGGCATGGCTGCAGCACTTCCTCTTAATGGATACATAGTGCTTGCCAGTAGCCTGACACACAAAAGAGAGAGGAAGGGGGAGATGAGAGGGAAGAGAAAAAAAAAACAAGAGAAAGAGTGGTTAGAGGGAGATAAAGAGGGGGAGGAAGAGGAGGAGAACAAGAGAGCAAAAGGGGTAGGGAGCAGGAGAGGTGATGCTGGAGAGAAGAACAGATTTTGACAGAAAACTGATGCTAATACAGCAATGGGTAACAACAGTCATCGAGGAGTAACTCAGTGCAAAGGACACAAACTACAGCCTACATTAAATCTGTTGTATGCATAGACTGGATGAAATAATGGATGTAGCCACTGTGATGCCATCCATTGGTTTGTGGACCTTTTTTTAATCCTTGGATTTTGGCCGTCACCATCTTGGATTTTTGGAGCCAAAAAGTGACCTTAAAACTCACTCCCTGTACAGCTGTCATGAATGTTGAAATTAGCTATAGAGACCAAAATATTTTTTGAACCAGGCTGTAAACATGTTTATTTCTGCTGTAAAGTTTGGCATTTTAACATGAGGGTCTATAGCGATTTACTCGCTTTTGGCGCCAGCCTCAAGTGGCCATTCAAAGAACTGCAGTTTTTAGCTCCACATTGGCTTCATTTTTCAGCTCTGGATGTTGCGGCTTGTTTGTATGCAAACATAAGTATGCTGGTGGAGTTTTATTGTGCAACTGCTAATACAAATAGTCTCTATTTTTAGCAAGCCCATGTATACAGTGCCGTTCATTACATCTTAAATAGGTCACAGATGTAACTACACATTCATCTAATTAATGGGATGTTACCTAAAGGTTGTCCATTTCAATGCAGTTGTAGTTCATCATGATTACTGCAAGAGAATGAGGGTGAGACAGTTATACAATGTATATAAAATTTATAAAAACAGTGCTTTGAGTGTAAATAGTGAATAGTAACGGGTAAATATGAGTGAAGATTTTACCCTTGATTTGAGAAATTTCACCCTTGACTGATTTACTTGGATGGGTCCCTGGAGCTCTGTGGCGAAAGCATCCAGTACGTTTTCTGTTGTGACATCAGCAGATAAGGTAAAATCTAAGCTCATGTAGTATTTGTAAAAGTGTGTTTTATCTTTGATCAGATGTTTTGCCTTAGTAGATCCCTCTGTTCTCTGAGACTATAGCAAACTAATTGGGCTCTAAAGGATGATGGTGTGTGTGTTTTGAAAGCACGCAGTTGTACCTGGCCAGACTCCCCGCTGACTCAGAGACCCCATCTGCTTTCTCTCATACTTCGTCACCCTTGTTCGCTTTTACTCTCCGTCTCCCCTCCCCTCTCTAACGATTTGATGTTCTTGGCAGAAACAGCAGGGTAACGCTGAAGTTATGTACACTTTGTGATCACATGCAGCTCAGCCTTTTGCTGACAGTTTATGGCACGGTGAAGCCATCGAGATTTGACTGCTAACACTTTGCAGACAGAATGATCAAATGTTCTGCAGGAGACGTCAACACCACGTTTTCTTTTTTTAGGAGACGGTTATCTATCACACTTGTGCGAAGTATTTCAAGTGCTCATGTATAAAAAAATAATAATAACTTGAGCGTTTGATTGGCACGTTAGCTGGCCAGCAGTCACTCATGCTCAAGGACATTTTAATGAGTAAGGTGTGTCATTTTAATGGTGACAGCCTTGTGTTTGTAGCAGGATGCTTTCGCACCGTCAGTGACAGTCCTGTGAACAGACAGAAAGCTGCAAATGACTTTTTCCTCCCTGTCAACAGCTGTCTGATGTACTCTGCCAGCTGGATGCACTCTGCTAGTTCAGATGTGGCCCAGCCCACGGTCTGTGTGTCGACAGGGCTTGCTGCGGGAAAGCTGGCCTGAAAACTTCTGCCAGTAGAGATATTCAGCACTGATAAAAGTTTTTCATTTTAGCATGTCATTTAATATTGCCTTATCTCTTAAATTATATTTTTCTTCAGAAAGTTAATAGAAAATCTGGCAGTGCAGTGATGTTTTTTTTTTTTTTTTAATTCGTTTGGACACTTTTCTGTCCCTGTGCACGTCCTACATACCAACAGAAGTTCTTGCAACCTGGCATCTGAAGCAATTCTGGGCTTTTTACGCATCACTCAATAGTTGCAATCAATTCAATTAAAAAGAGCAGAATTTATTAAGGTGTAGATAGTGCAATCAGACAGATGGGAAAAACACAACAAAAGTAACTGTCCAATGTAACACAAAAGATATAGATTTCTGTTCTGTTGTATCAACACAGCAGGACTGTACACTTAGGAAAAGGAGAGAATATGATAGCAGAGCTAGGCAGCACTAATGATTGACAGCTTGAATTTTATATGAGGTTGTCTCCCACATTTATTTTTGTGTATTAGACAAGTTGCTAAAAAGTAAGGACATTTTGTGCTCCTCAGCTGCCAGCCAGCTCTTGAGAAAAGCCAAGCCTAAACTTGTGTAAAAAAACAACTAGGAAAGTACATTAAGCAGAGTGCAGATCTTCACCAGCCAGAGCTGATCGCAGCCACTCCAGACAATGTACACGGCGCAGCTGCACCATGGAGGAATTGCCCCTCTCGGCTCCCTTACTGTCAAGATGGCAGCAAAAGTAACATATGAGGGTTTTTTTTTAATCTTGTATCATGACTTACTTTATATTAGGTATGGAATTAATCTGCAGATGCTTTAAAATGGGACCAAATCTTTCCATAGATGTCAGTGTTTTTTGCCATGACAAAGGCTAAAATGTGGCCGCAACAAACAGTAAGGTTTCTTGTTTTTAGCTGAGATGATTTCCACTTATCCCTTTTGCCCTGCGCTTTTGCTAAGTGATTTTGTATAGGACTTGCAGCCCCTTCTGACCAGTTAAGAGGAGTTAGGATTTGGCAGTCAATGATGGTATTAAACAGTTAGTAAAACAGGTTTTTCAGCAACTGAGTTTCTTAAGCATACAGTCAAAAATGTGCGCAAAAAGTATTAGGCTGATTGGTCCAGTAATATGTGAGATAAGCTGCTGGAAGACGGATACAGACACAACAACTATGCAACCATGCTAAGAATGGGGGTATAGAGTGCTCACTGCATTGTACATCAGTTATCTTATCAAACTCTCTGCAACAAAGTGAATAAGCATCTCCCAAAATCTTGAACTGTTCCTTTAAATAACTTCGCAAAAAATGTTGTCACAAAACAAGTATTAAAGTTGGTGAAGATGAGTAATGAAACTAAGTGACACACTACTATAAGACTGAAAGTGTTTGTGTCTACTTTTGGTAAGATATTTTAACATTGCTACAGAGTCTTGCCTCAGTAAAACCCACACAGCATGCTTGCTAAACATGTCACATAATCCAGGAGAAGTGCCAAGGAGACTGAGCTGCATGTGAAGGTGTGCATCACTGACTAGGGATTTAACTGCAGGTGCCGCAGTGTTGCGTGCTCGTATGCCTATGTATGCATGTATGTATTTAGTCATTTAAAAAGCATACACTGCACACATATCAGGGCATGGAAATCAGCCTATTAAAGCATTTAACTAGCTCAGTCAAACAAAGCACCATTTCCATTTTAGAGTCCAGTGCATGAATAAGTTATTTTATCCTTGTCAATACTGAAACCCAGCCTGTCTCTCTGTCTCAGAGGGCTTTTCTTCCTTCCTTAGCAATTCAATCAGGACAAATCACTGCACTGAGGCAGGAGTGGTAATGCAGAAATATTTATGTAAATAGTATAACTGGTGATATTCCATATAAACACTTACAATAACAAGCAGACAGTCAGCGATTATGTTCCATTATGAGTAGGAATTGCTTTAATGCATTTAGAATATGCCTGTTTGTTTCCTCTTGTGTTCTGTTAATGCAATCAGAAAACATTATATAGGCTCTCGAACTGAAAGACTGAGAAACATTTAAATCACTTGTAATTCATGACATCTTGTTTGGATAATTATGTTGAAGTAATACCAGTGGGATCCTACATTATTATTTAACAAGGACAGATTTTGTTGTTGGTTATGTTTCCTGTTGGTGCCTTTTTATTATCTTCGTTTGCTTTTTAACAAAGTGCAAACTGTGTGCTTATGCGATCGGAAGTGGCAGCAGTTCTCTGAAGGCAGAACAAGCAGAGGGACGGGGAAAAAAAACAATTATGTCACTCTTTTTCAGGCCCATCTGTTTAGCTGTCACTTACTGACCTAGAAACGAGGTGGAATCACATTACAAAACACATCAGGGAAAGAACACAGAAGTGGGAGAAACAAAGTGAGGGTGTCCCTGATGGACTAACACAGACCACTTTTCAGAGAGTTGAATCCAAATGCTGAGGTTATTGTTTGTACGTGATCTGTGAAATTAAAATCTGCATACTGCATTCTGTATGACTGAAAGTAGAAGGAATCACCACTGCAATTCTGAATGACTATATAATTTAAAGTCTCTTTGCTCTAACTTCATGCCCTCCTTTTTGTTACTTTCTGTGAGCAGCTGATGACCAAGCATCCATCCAAGCGTCTGGGCTGTGGCACTGAGGGAGAGAGGGACATCAGAGAACACGCCTTCTTCAGACGTATCGATTGGGAACGCCTCCAGAACAGGGAGATACAGCCGCCCTTCAAGCCCAAAGTGGTAAGTACTGTGCACATACTCTTTTACAGTTAGTTATGAACTTGCTTGGGGTTTAATTTACACTTCACAGTGTAATTAAGGTTGATCCCACTCTGTGTAATTACCGCAACTAATGTCAAGATGATTGGTAGCCTCTCTCACATGAGTTAAGCCTTCATTAAAATAAGGCCACATTTCTCATAACATTTGTTTGTTCCTGTCATAAAGAGAATGTTGCTTTTTTGAGCTCTTTATATACAGGTGCGAGGTGCAAAGTGCAGCATAGAGGCAATGTCCTTACCTTTCCTTACAGTATTTTGATAGTATTTTGAGGAAGAATCCCTGTGATTCCCTTCACCTGTTTTCATGCACATTTTCAATTAGCACATTAAAAACTGGAGTAGAAAACAGGAAGTTTGAAAAGAAAAGTTGAAATATCACATATATGTTTTTATACTTAGCTGAGATGGAAAAGTTGGTGTATCAGCTTAGCATGGCATACATCAAGCATGTGACTGAAAGATCAACAAAACTTTCCATTCCACTGGAGAAATGAAAAGTAGCCTTTGAAATCTGTGTAGACTGTAAATGTTTTATCCATTGTCCATCTACCATTGAGGTTTGACTCTTTATTATGTCATCTTGTTCCGCAATCTTCTTCTGCACTGGTTTATTATAGTAGTTGGCGAATAGTGCAACCGTGTGTTAGCCTCAATGTGGCCACAGCATAAAGTAGTGGAATGAAAATAAAAAATGAATCAGAATTTTCTTTTGCTGATTTTCTGGAATTTCATTTAAAATGAGCACTACATATATATATATATGAAAACCTGACTACTTGCTATCCAGCAGTGTCTACTGCCACATAAATATCTAAAAGACAAGGCCACTCACCACACACTTTACTGTGCTTTGCACCATGCGCCAAATTAGTACACTTCAGGCGAATTCACAAAGAATGAATTACAGTTGCTGATCACTTTATGAATTGCACATCACCTGCAACCACTATCTGCCCTGTTTTAAAGTCCAATACACAAAAGATCTTGGATTAATAACATTTAGCACAATGAAGCCCATAAAGCTTTGCAGCTGAGTGCATTTTGCACTTTTTTTACATCTGATTACATTGCAAAGTATAATTAGTGAAAAGAAAACTGAAAATTTCAGACCTGATCTACAAGTCCTAACCAGTGAAGTGCAGAGGCACATCTAGCATGACGATGTCTTTGCCCTGGCTGCATCACTGCTGCCATGATCACTGGAAAGTCTGGGTGTCACATTCCTAATAACTGTGCTTCAGTTACCACCAGCTCTCTGAAGATGCTAATAATTACACTGTAACTGCATGTGACTGATCTTTGTTAATTGGACTGTTTTTGCAGCAAGGCACATTTGCATAAAAAGGGGCCAATTTTGCCCCAGATGTCTGCATATTACCTGATTTGAAAATGTGCCATTAGCACAGGAGCACCAAGATGCCATTTGCTTGGCAGTACAGTAAGGGATGCATGTCACCCTTTGCAGGTGCTTTTAGAATTACACTATTTCTTTTTGTCTGTTTTGTGCAGGTTTGATAGCCATAAAAGCCACACAATCCTTTTGTGAATTCGCCCATTTGTCTTTCCTTTGCCTAATTCCATTGGTCCTAATGCATTTGTTTCCTCGGGCTTTACCATATTCATATTTTGTGCCATCCAACATCCTTACTTTGTGCCATAACGCAATGAGCAATCAAATCCAAAACAATTTTAAATGCTATTCTTGTCAGTGGTCTTGTATGTCTACCTTCATTTTGTATTAATGTGGTGATGACTGACTGATTACCCCCTCTCAAACCATGCATGCAACACAACACAGATAAAAAAGACAAGTAAACAAATATAACTTTCTGAACCTCACGCATAAAAACAAACAAGCACAGATGTCCTCATTGCTACAGGACAAATCTTTCATAGCAAAAGACTTTATGCCCCAGACTTCACTCCCTTGGGGAGTATGTGTTCTTGGCTGTTTGTTTACCAACTTGTGCAGTACCTCAGCCTTCAGTCAGATTTGTCAGGGAAAGATATTGGTCAAAACTTTTCTTGTTACTGTCCTCAAGTACGGTTATGGTTTGTTTTGTTTGCCTTACTTTTTAGTGATTAAAAGCATTTTACTCGATTGTCTTTAAAAATGAAAGTTATATTCACAGATGGTGAAAGTTTAAACAACTTGCACATACAGTATAGTTTTAGGTATTCAGTGTGCCATGTGTTATGTAAAAGTGTTCAAATAAAATATAACAGGTGGTGCATAATGTAGCAGTCCAGGCAAAGTTAGTTGCAAGTTATATAACGTGTTAGACATCAACTTTTCTGGAATATCACTGAGATGCTTAAAATGGGATTTACACAAAATTGTCCTGTCTTTACCTCATGCTAAAGCTCATACTTCAGTGTGAGCTGCGTAGATGTTTCCAAGGACCACCACCCCAAGCAACACACACACATACACAGAAAATTCTTATCTACACACGCCACATGTTATGGTGCGATCACTCTCCTCGAGGCTTCCATTAACGTTTCATCCAGTATCATTTAGTGCACTTAAAATTCACTTTATCACACCAGGAAATCCCTCATGTTAATATTCTAAAACTTGCCATAATAATGGTCATGTCTAGTATATTTATGCATATTGTGGAATATTATGAAATTTGGAGTTTATTTCAGTGACAGCAAATTAACCACAACCATATGGGATATTCAGTCGCCACCAGTTTTTAGTGACAGTTGCAGTTGACAGCAAACTGGTGGAAAAATTCAGGAGGGGACAAAGTTAAGGGAGCACATTTCAAGTCCTTGGCATGCTCTTTTAAAACTCACTGGGCTGCAACAAAATGCCCCCTGCACTTTTCAAAGATGTGTCATCAGTATAAATTCAAGGAAGATCTACTTAAAATGTAATAACAGGTCAAACTTATTGTGAGAATGAAGACGAAAAAGCAAAGATGGTTTGTGTCCTGGTTATAGTTTGTAATTCTGTTATAGCTGCATAGGTCGTCTGTGCAAGCAGATTATTCTGACCCTTTTATTTTTTTGTTAGGCAGCTACCTCTACTGGCGGTAGTAGTTATGAAAGTAATTATGACAACGCAAAGGAAGACGCCAGGTGACGTAGTATAAAAAGCGACAAAGTCTGCATAGGAAGGAGGTTTGGGTGAACAGATAGGTCAAACAAACACAGGACTTAGACCCAGGAGACCGCTGTTTATGTCCTGTGTGGAACCAAAAGTCAATGTTGACTTATTCTCAGCATGTAGCTTACTGAACTGATGTCACATATGTTACATAGTTAAGCTATGTCATGTCATGTACACCTAACCAAGTAATTTTGTGGCAAAACAAATAAACACATGATTAACAATCTTCACCACATGTTTAAAACTATGACAGTGCGTGCGACCCTTGCTGGTACTGTCCTACAGTCATATATGTCGCGTTGGGAGTTGATGGCAAACGACCCAGATAGATAGATAGATAGATAGATAGATAGATAGATAGATAGATAAAGGTGGATATTAGGAAGTGACTGTACTGTATTGTATTTCTTTCACTGAAACTTATCCTTGCTGTTGATGGTGCATCGTTACGTGTGATGTACAACAATCATCCTTCCATCCATCCATGCATCTGCTGTATCCGCTCATTCCGTGCGAAGTGATGGGGATCAAGAGGCAGTGCACCAAGAACGGGTTGCTGTAGTTTATCAGGGCTTCTGTGAGGCTACAGTACAAAATAATTCTACTGCTACTGCAAAAGCATCACACATCTACCAGCACATACGTCACAGACGTATTGTTGGCACTCCAATATGTTCTAGAGATTTATAGTTAATGTTATTTACCAGACCTATGTTATTACAGTAGGTCTCATTATATGAAGGTGACTGCATTATACGGGATATATTCATGTGTGTGGAGACAGCTGATGTAATCTGACTGCAGTCCTTTGTAACATTCCCATTAGGAGTCTCCGACAGCACTGGAGAATCTGAGACATAAGGAGGAAGTTATACCATTAGTGTAGTCCACTACCCACTCCGAGATGTCTGAATTTTAAGTGATTCCAGAGTCTGTGTTATATACTTCAGTTTTGTAACATTATTATATGGTATGCAGTAAAAAAAAAAAGTTAAACGGAGTTTTGCTCATTAAAGAGAATTGTTACATTAAACATAGTCTGAAGTCAGTCAGAATATAATCTAGCCTTAACATGACACTCATGTATAGTCAAAACACAGCTGCAGGCACAGGCTACTTATAGCGTGTGTTATATGGGCCATAAATAATTTCAAAGCCTCTCATCTGAATGTATAATTGATGTAGCGTTCATTTATTATGAATGCATATCTCATATAGCTTACATTTTGCTGCACAGTGAGGAGTGGTTTTGAAATCCCTTGAGATACACATGATCATGTAGAGCAGACACACTTTCTCCCCATGTCCTCCTATCATTCTCCTTCATATATACACACACACACAGAGTCATACAGGCCTTATATAGACAGGAGGCAACAGGCATCAGAGATGAAGTAGGTCACTCAGTGTCTTGTGTGCATGTATAAGTTTGTGCGTGTGTGTGTGTGTGTGTGTGTGTGTGTGTGTGTGTGTGTGTGTGTGTGTGTGTGTGTGTCTCCCTTAAACATTCAGTTTAAATATTGTAGTTCTCTTCTGTTTCAACCCTCAAGGGCTCCAGTTCCTCTAATAAGGTGAATCCTGACCTCTTTGTCCATGTAGTCTCCCGTTGAGTGGACATGCTGGGTGTCCTGGAAATGCTGTGTGTGCTTTGTGTGTGTATGTGTGAGTAAATGTACGCGTGTGGGAAGGTTAAAGAAAGTGAAGGTTAACAGAGATTGAGAAAAGCAGAGGAGGAAGATTTCCTTGCATGTACGCCTCGTCTCTCTGTGTCGACTTGCTGCATATGTGTGTGTAGACGGGCTAATCGATAATCGGAGGGAGAGAGGAAAGCTTCTGTGCTTGTATACTTGTACACGCTGAAGTTGCAGGGAGGTGGATGCATGCAAACGGGCATGTCCTTTTGCACAATGCATGCTTGCATGCGTCTGGTTTCCGATGCAGATAAGGGTGAAAGATGACAGAGGTGAAAAGAGAGTAAGAACCTATCGTTGACTGCTCTCTGTCACCACCATAACCTGCTCTACAATGATCCATCATGTCCATCTCACTGTGCCATGTAATACAGCGCTGTTCCTCAGTCCATTACCACCAAATGGCTATCATTATAAACCTCCCTCTCACCCCTCACAAGGTCTAACCCTGCCTCTCTAATCCACTCCTCCTCTTCTTTCCTTGTGGTTCTATCCCTGCTCAATCTCACTTCATCCGCCTGTGACAGCTGTGGAATTGCAATCAATACACCGGCTGCACCCAGCTGAGACATTTAAACCATCTGTATTTATAGCACCAGAGCTTCAGACAGCACAGAGGACAAAGCGTGTGTGGTAGAACGAGTGTCTCAGTTATTGTTGATCCATATTTACAGTACAGGATGCTGTCACCATGCAGACGTATAATGCAGGTAACAAATCAAGCACATGATTAAATGCCAGCCGCATTCAGCGAGCAGTTTGTATGGAATCAGGCAAATTTTGTGAGTACAACACACGCGTTTTACGACCACTTGTGGATGGCCGAACATCTTTATGGCTGAAGGGAGCAGAGAGGGATGGAGAAAGTAGGTCAAATAGGAAGCTGCTGATTGATAGTGATGGGAGCAGTGAATGAAGGGAGAGAGTCAGGGCAAGAAAGAGTGGGAGGACTTAGTCACTGCACAGAAGTCTTGGAACAGTGTCCAAGGAAGGGATGCGCATGCCTGATGGGATACATGAACACACACACACACACACACACACACACAAATGAAGGCAATACGGATGAGTTGTGACTCACTGTAGCTGTAAGAAAATGAGAGGCACAGACTGTTGCAACTTGACTGAGCATATCTGCCTTTCCTCTTTTAGCTTACGGGACATAAGAGGGAGCATTGCAGTTTGTTTATGTAGTTATTTTTTTCAATTTAATTATTTATTTCGAAGTTGGGGTAGGGCTGTGTGTTGGCAAGAATCTGGCGATCCAATACGTGTCATAATACAGGGGTCACAATTTAGTATATTGCGATATACTACGATTTTATTTTAAATCTAATTTTAGGAGCTCGAGGGGCGTGTTTTATGACTCTTCCTATTTCATAGGCCTGTGTTCTTTGTATTTACGCGAATGACTTATTGTTCTGTTGGAGTGGAAGAGTCAAATGGCTTAAGATAGATTACAACACCATAGACTGTAATAAATAATGGATCTAGCTAGTTAACATCACCTATGGCTTGATGGACTCCTGTTTTGAAGCCTCGAGTTCAGCTCGTCGGCTGTCGCCATCTTGGTTTTTTGGAGCCAGAGGCAACCATATTTGGGCAAGAGGCTGGCGCTGTGGTGGAGCGAGGGGTCAATCTGACTGAGAAGCCAAGGACACTATTGGTAGGCAGCTTGTCACTCAAAGCAGCCCGCCCTTAATTATGCCTAACTTTTGTTATGCTAACCAGTCTGTATACCAGCCCTGTTGTCACTCCCTGTGTCTGTCCTTTGAAATTACCAATGACCTCTCTGGTCGACTAACGTTTGATCAACTATCAGGGGGAAGCCCTACTTTAAACAAGATCACTTGGTAGTCAAATTCTTTGGCTCATGTGTATAGTCAAAGAACGAGTGGTCCACGTTCATGAAAGGTTCTAGTTAAAACTCTAGTTTTCTGCACCACTAACCCCGTGGATTCAACTGTTGATTAAGTAGTAGATAAATTCAATGAGGTATTGTTTTCTGTTCAGTGTTCGGTAACATTTTAAGTTGAAATGACTGATGCCCCTCTGTAAGCTGTTCACTGCTGATGACAAACGCACAATTCATCAAAACAAAGCAAGATGTTCAGGAGATTATGACAAGAACAGAAAGCTTCTCATGCCTGTGACTTCAGGGAGAGGGAGGTAGAGACAGAGAGAGAGAGTCATGGCATAACTCTTATTGGAGGCAGGCGCTCATTTACCATCCTAAGTAGCTGAGTGTTCTTTTAATATGCTTGAGTGCAGAGGCGTGCGCGTCTGTATGTGTGTGGAGAGAGAGAAAGGGGGGGGGATTAAAGATGAGAGAAAGTAGGTCAAAAACCCATGTAGGACACTGTGTCACCGTGTATGGGAGGATGTATCAACAGCATAATAGCTTTGGTCTCACCCCATAAGGGTTTGTTGAATCGCACAATGAGAAAATAGGAGATGTAAGACCAACATTTAGTTTATATGTTTCTGGAAATATCACAAAGGCAGTGGGGCAGATTTTCGTGACCATGGTTCATAATCTCATTTTCTGTTTTTGTTCTTGCTGGGATAATCTTTTGAGCTTCGTTTATCTTATAAGAACAGCTCTTTTAAGACAGTTTCTAGTGTATTCAAGGTCCGTGACACTTTCACACAAAACAGATTTTTTTTTTTTTTTTAACTTTCAGCACCCAGTACCGTGAGAAGCAAATTCTGCTAGGGCCCTGACACACCAAGCCACATATTGGCTGTTGGTCAATGTTGGGCCGTCTGTGAGTGTCTGTCGCCTTAGTTTTTGTGGTGTGTCCCGTACTGTTGGCACTAGTTGGCCCCTGTTGGCAGCTTTTTGGCCGATTCAGCATGTTGCAGCCGTTCAGCTCAGTGGACAAGAAGAGAACAGAAATTAGGAAATCAAACAAATGGCTAAAGTCAAGAGGGTGTGAGATTTAAACATGCTTGTTAAAGTAGGTAGAATCATTTTTGTAGCCATTGAGCTCTTTAGCAGAACCGGTTCGTAATTGTTTTTGTTAACATTAGGATGTGTTGTTGATGTGCTAACTGGCTAACTAGCATCGACTAGCCGTTGGCCTTCTGGTTTCTTTTTTAATGACAAATACACACGGAGAGTCACTTGCTCTCACACAGGCGCAAAATGTACATGCTAGTTGGCTGCTGGCCTGTAGTCTTTGCGGCATGTTCGAGTGCAACTTTTTGACCGTGACACAGGTGATGTGATGCAATGCAGCGGCCGTTCTTCGTCAGCACTGGTTCCTTGATGTTGGTTTGGTGTGTCTGGGCCTTTAAAAAAAGACACAGACCAGAATGAATAAAAATAAATGAACTGTGTTTGCCAAAAGGCAGCTGAAGCTCCATTCTGCATATGCTTTGCTTTACACACTGGTAGGAATATCACTTGAGAGTAGAGGCCCGGTGTCACAAGGTGTAACTGTACTGTACTGTTCTATCCAAAAAAGGCGCATCTTGGTGCTGGCAATTGTCGGTGGAGGTCAGGGTGAAAAATGTGTCGCTTCACTTGAGTGACAGATGCTCAGTGACAGATAGAAGAAGACAAGGATAGGAGAGAAGGAGAGACACAGCAGTTGAAGGATGCTGGAGATTACCCATCAGGTACCTGCTGTGTGGAAAAGAGAGAGTGACTTCAGAGAAAACACACACATTTTGAAGTGTATGTCCTGCCTGCTATCCGCTCTGACAGGGTGGTAGTGGCTTAGAGTGGACGTCACCTGTCAGTGACAATAGTCATGGAGGACATTTATAAAAACCTCACACACACACACACACTTTGGAAATGTCTGTGTCTCGATGTTTTTATGTTCTGTTGTGTTCACTTCTGTTAAATCATCTGAAACGTGTTGTTCCCCTCACCAATAAAAAAAAGAAGAAAATAAATATAGAAATGTCTGTGCTGTTATACCACAGTGTGCTCGCTTGACAAACGCAGCCAGACATTTCTAAACACACAAAGACTGACACACAAGCCGCTGCTGGCACACACATAGACACAGTGACACTCACATAAAACACAAACATGCACACACACACTTCCATGTCTTGTCCATGAATGTAGGGCAGCAGTGGATAAGGCCAATTAGTCACATGTTAGTCAAGAGTTTCAAAGCCAGGTCACAGTTGGTCATGAAGTTATGTACTAACAATTTAAACTGATTGGAAAGGACTGAAAAATTGAATGTGGAATTATGTCTCATAAGCAACTACAAAAATTTCCTTTTCACACTTTCTTTTTAAACAAATCATCATAAGAGGAGGTTTACCATGGTAGTGGCTGTTTTCCAGTACTAGATCAAAATCTGTGAGTCAGCCAGTCAGTTACTGTGAACTCTAAAGCTGACTGTACACTGTACGATTTGAGCGTGTTTCTGACCTGATTTTTGAGCTGGACAGCTCACTTTAGAGTCAGACTGAATCTCAGCTCTATCGGGCCTCGTTTGCTGTGCAGTGTACAAGATAATAAAGGACCGATCATGGCCGAATCAGCTGCTATCAACCAGCCGTCGTATGTTTGGCTGAATTTCTGACATGTCATAAATTTTAGTCAGCAGTCGTCAGGCTCTCGCACAGTTGAAGCAGAGTTATGAGTCGATTCTCCAAAGGTCAGTTTCTGACTGCACCTGCGCAAAGAGACAAACAAAGCGTCCGAAAGTGCTAAGTGGTTGCGTCTTTGGTGTTTCCTTGTCCTCCTCCTAGCACAATAGATTGAATAAGAGAAACACTGGCAAAAACGCGTCATTGGTGTAACATTACAGACCCCCACTTGCAAACAAACCTCTAAGTGCCTAGGAGCTTTCAGACATCTTTTTTATTGACAATTGTTAATAGCCAGAACGGTCTGCAGGGGCCAACAGACCATTTTACTGTCTATTTTACACATACAGTGTGAGCACTTAGATTGTGGTTTAACGAGCAGACCATATAGTGTGAGCACATAAATCGTGAACCTTGACTACACATCGCAGACAATTTACTCGTAGAGTAGGGGTTGGAATTAAGCAACATTTCTAAAATCATTTTGTGTATGCCCAGCTTGAGCTGTTTTTAATTTTGTCTGGTAATATTACTTACTATCTAGAAGAGGGACAGACGTTGGAGATTTCTGTCTGTTGGGTTGTTTTGAAGAAGTAAACATGATGGTTGAAGTAAAACTTGGCTAAATAAATGGCAATAAATCTGTCATTTCATGGTAAAGTTTACCTGGCTTTAATATTCTGTCATCTGTTTCATCTGAGCAAAAATCAGCTACCATTGAAAATTAACTGAAAATAACAGGCAAATAAGTTTAGCGAGAAACCTCCCACATCATAATGTATCTTAATTGGTAAGACTGTTTTTTAAAGGACTTTTGACTAAAGAAGGGTATCGAGGTTCACAGTGTCATTGTCAGAAATTGGAAACGAAATAACTTTCAAGTCCTGTGTATGTTTTTAGAGGAGGCATTAGGCAAAAACTAAAAGCTGTGTTTTCAATATCTTACTTTTCAATGCTTTATACTTTGTCTTTATATAACCTGAAACTTCAGTGAAACTTCATGTTTGGCGAAATATTGCCTTTGCAGTCACAGCAACAGTTTGAGTTTAATGCACCAATGTTTATTTCTATGGCAACAGTGCCAAAGGTGCTATGGTTGCCATCCTCCTCTCTTTCTATTCAAGCCCTGTATCAGAGCCCCGTGGCATTTGGCTTCACAGAGTCGCTTATTCTGACAGCCAGCTGCAGAACAGTGGCTCAGAAAGGGAACATGAATGTTAAGGTTGTGCACTGGGTCGTAGGATAAAGTGTGTGTGTGTATGTGTGTGTGCATTTGGGTGCATGATAGTGTGTGTTTTGCAAATGCATGCATCCACCTAGGTGAGCCCAGTGTGTAGGTGGACTCACTGATGAGGACAGAGAAGGATGATATGTACTGCCCTTCTGTCTTTCTTATGTGCTTGCTCTTTCTCTTTTCCGCTGCCCCATTTCTTCTCAGTCTTTCTGCAGTTAAGACAGTAGAATAATTTAAAAGAGACAAAAAGTCATTGGCATGCACCAAGTAATTTCTCTGCTGTTCCCTAAAGACATATTACAAGTTGATTTGATTCAATAAAAATAAATACTGAAGCCAACAAAAGAAAAACATAGAGGACCCTTCCTTAATGCTCTTTGTAGGTTAGTCAGTTGTAGACTGGACAGTCACTGATTTAACACACATCTAGATGATGATTTTCAGTAATTTTATTTTGATGCCATTGCGTAATACACTCTTAAAAGTTTAAAGAGAACATATAGTATTGCTACCTAGAGCGAACCTATTAAACTTTTCCTTATTTTCTGTCATATATACAATGTTACAATGTCGGATGTTCATTTAAACATGGCCAAAGTTTAATATAATGAGGTAAGTGTATGTTAAAGTAATCCCCGTGAGCAAAAACCTCAGACCAACCTTCAGACCATTCTGAGTACTCTGTTTCCAATGTTTATAATTCTACTTCTGAGACAAGCTGACGTCAGCTTGTGACAGATTTCTTTATATGGTCATCTACTCCAGGCACGCTACTCCAAGTGTAGCACACTGCTACATGTAGCTACATGCTAACATCAGGGAAACATGTTTTCATGGTTCCTGATGTTGCCCCCCTCCCACCTTATTTCAGATCATATCCCTGCTGAAACACGTCTGGTTGTGATCTGAAGCTTTTATTGTTGACTTTTTGTGGTAGAAAGTGACACTTTTCTCGATAACAGTCATTTCCCTGGCTGCAGGGATGTAGAGATATGGAAGCCTCAGAAATGCTGCTGGGTGGCGGGCGACAGAGAGTGAATAAAGATTATCCAGCACAGATAGTATGAAAAAAATAAAGTAGTTAGTTTTGACCATTAAAGCATATAAACATGCTCTTGTAGAAACCTAAAATACAAGTATGAATCTAAAAAATGAGCATGATAAGTCCTGTTTAACGTTTTCAATTCCCAAGAAAGAGTGCAAATTCAAGGTTGACTGGTTTTGATGAATATACAGAATGGCCATAGATTTAAAGTACAGTGCTGATATGTAAGAAACATTAGTGTTAGGTGTGGTTGGGGCTGACATACATCATGATAAAATCAATGAACTAATCTTTTTTGTTTTTTTAAAAGAATGGTAGTAACCAAGGCACACTTGCAATCTTGTTTTAGAGAGTACACCTCCTCAGCAGATTCTTCATAAACGCTAATCCGAAGAGGATACCGGTTGGTGCCACACAATCACTGCATGCAAATATACAGCACCATAAACAAGATTAGCTTGGAAGTAGATCAGACAGTTGGTTTGCATGTTCTCTGGCCCTCTAGTCATGATGGAAATGGTTATTTGACAAAAACCCTATATTATAGACATTGGTGTAGCTTTTTAACAGGATCTGGTTGCGTGTGCATCATGTGAAGGGACTGAGCCTTGCAATATGATCTGCTGCTCTGGTCTGAGCACATAAGCAGTGTAAATGCAGATCTAAGTAGTCTCACCGTTACTTTACCGTCACAGAAATTTGTACCTGCGATACTATCACTATTTAATTACTCACTTTTCAAACAACACTTAAAAGCATTTCTTTTTATCTTGAAAGCTACATGTCAAGTTTGATTTGCTTCGGTCAGGGAGAATATCATTAGAGCAACAACTTGAGATGCGCATCCACGAACATGCACGTGATCTTCCTTTGCTGAGATATTCTCTTAAGTGCTAATTCATCCACCGTGTGACATGATGTGTTTCCATGTCTTTGATTTCATTTGATTATCGTCTCATCACGCAAACATGAAAACACTTTTGATGTCTCCTGTTAAACACTGACAGCTTACCTTCCTCTTATGAACATGCTAATTAACCCTTTTGTGACCTTGTTGCACCTTGATGCTGTTTCTATTTTTGTTCAAGGAATCATGTCCTTCTTCTGTAATATAATTAGCTTTGAGAGTCAAATGCACAAAAAGTACGTACAAATCACCTCAGAGCCAAGATAAAGGAGCTGCATCACAGCAGGTTATGAGGTCAGACCAAACACATCATGCCTCTTCGCAGAGGTCCTGACACCATTTTCTCCATAGAATCAATCCTGGGCCTTTGTTTACTGGAAACTGCATTGCTGTTCCACAGCTGTGTCAATGTTGCTTTGGTATTCAGAAGGATGCATTGTGATTCAGGTGAATGAGATGTAGAGCATGTAATCTTGTTAACCTCCTACTGCATGTAGCAGTGGGGAAAGTGGAGGATCAGGTGTGAAATGTTCTTCTTTTTTATGTAGGCCAGGGGGGCAGGTGAAGCTGCATTTTAATTAGAAAACAGGTTGATGTGTGAGAAATCACAAATGTTGCTTGTTGTAATTGTCCATGCACATTGTCTAGTTGCCCAGCCCAGTGTGATTTTATTTAGCAATGTCAGTGGTGATGACAATGAAACGGTGGCCCTGGGGTCAAAACACAATGACATTTCACAAAACACAACATTTCAGCAAACAACATTACAAAAAACATCAATTCAGAAACAACAATATTCAGGACACAAAACTTCTCACAAAATACAACCACATTTCACAAAGCAAAAAATTTCACCGAACACAGTAACATTATAGAAAGCACAAAGTTATTTTATAAAACGCAACATCTCACAAAACACAACAACATTTCAGAAAACATCTTTTCAGAAAACAAAACATCTTACAAAACACAACTACATTTCACAAAACACAACCACATTTCACAAAACAAAAAATTTAAAAAAACACAGTAACATTTCAGAAAGCACAAAGTTATTTTAGAAAACACAAAATTTCTCAAAACACATTTCAGTAAATGCAACATTTCACAAAACAACATTTTACAAAGCACATTTCAGGAAACTTATTGTAGAAAACAAAATTACATTTTACAAAACACAACCACATTCCACAAAACACATGTATTTTCAAAATGCATTTCAGATAGCACAACCTTTCAGAAAATAAAACATTTCACAAAACACAACCATGTTTCACAACACACAATCACACTTGACTCAAAAACATTTCAGAAAACCTGACATTTTACAAAACACATAATTTTATAAAAAAAAAAAAAAAAACATAACACAACGTTTCAGAAAATAAATCAACATTTAAAAAAACACTACATTTCACAAAGTATGTAGTATTTTGTGAAATGTAGTTTTTTATGAAACTTCAACTTTTTATTTTGACATATTTTGTGTTTTGTAAAATGTATTGTTTTTTAAAATGTGACTATGTTTTCTGAAATGTGGTTGTGTTCTGTGAAATCTCGTTTTGGCTTTTGAAATGTCGTGTTTTCTGAAATGTTGTTTTTTCTGAAATGTGGTTGTGTTTTGACTGTCAGAGCCACCATACAAAGGATTGATGATGTTTGATGATCATGCGTGTCCTGTGCTTTGGGCTGATTTGTCAAAAATTCCAAGATGTTGAAACAAATTCTGCTGAACGTCTCTTGCCTTCACAGAATTGCCATGCGCACACACACTTCTGCCAGCGCTCCAGTTTTTTCATGTCTGTGCTGCTCTGTCGGTCTGCTTTCACCTCTCGTGTTGTTTTACGTACCTTATGTCTAACTTTTCTCTCCCCTGTCTCTCTTTTCTACAGTGTGGCAAAGGAGCAGAGAACTTTGACAAGTTCTTTACACGCACCCAGCCCCAGCTCACACCGCCAGATGAGCTGGTTATCGCCAACATCGACCAGGCCGAGTTTGCAGGGTTCTCTTTCATCAACCCACAGTTTGTACACCCGTCGCTCATAAACAGCGTATGAGAAGGATGGGGAAACATCCCTGAAGAACCTCCCTGTTCACTGCCACCCACTCAAAGCAACCGTCAACCTAACATCTGACCACAACTTGATCAAGGCCCACTGTAAACCTTTATGTATTGGATTTATTCGCAAGCAGCATTCTAGGGCATGCATAATTGTTCTGTACAATATATTTGCCAGTATACATGATGTAGATTAGATTCTCAGCCATCAAAAGAAATGATTTCCTTTAGTTTAATGATGAGTATGTACTGTAGACGAGGATGCCCTTCCTTACCGTGGCAATTAGTATTGAAGGTTTACCATAACTGGAGGCACTGAGACAGAAGGGTGTCAGGCTTTATTTATCTATGCCACTATATGAATTAGAGAATAATGGCTGTATGTGATATAAGCAAGAGAATATTAAAGATGTACTGAGCTAAAATAGCATTTAACTGGTCCTGGAAAAGGTTTTAATGCTTACAAATCTGAATAGATAACATTAGGGTCTACAGATCTAGTTGATGGGTAACAGTTTGTTTCCAATATACCGTAGATACAATGTGATGACCTGAGAACCACTCACATAAGGCAGCGTAGACTACAGCCAAATATGAAGGACAACAGCACCTTGTGATTCAATGTTTCCTGTATCATGTTTACAGTTTGTTTCCCCTGTTGATTTCATGGTGAAGGTATAAAATTCTCTTTTAGTCCAGTTTGATTCTAGCCAGTCTCAACTTCCAGTGTGCGTAGCAAATCAACTCAAGATTGAACAGTTGTGTAACTATAGAAAATATGCAGCCTGTAAAAACGCAAATATGTGAGACACATAGGTATGAAAGTGCGTCAGGGTTGATTCCAATCTATCGAAACTTAGCTTGTTAGCTTAACAGTTGTTATCCTATTTTACCTGCTCTCAGGGCTGGGCGATATGGAGAAAATCAAATGTCATGATATTTTTGACCAAATACTTTGATAACGATATTACGACAATATTGTAGGGTTGCCTGATATCAGATAGAATTGTCAGCTGATTAAACTCTGTTTTCATCTTCAGTCTGACGTTGCATCCACTTTAATCAATTTCTATGGGGGAGGGAGATTCAATTTTCCCTAACCAGTCACTTGAGATCAGTGTATCAATCTGAGTCTTACATCATTTTAAGTCCACACTGATGTATAGCCATGCCAACATAGCTGTTTTGCCGGAGTGAAATAAAACAAACTACGATATTGGGTGATATTGAGAAGACAGTCAATTTAGAGTAGCCTCGATAGCAGCATCTATCTTGTCTGTAGCCCTCGTAATTGTTGTACTACTTCTCATTGGTTCTGGCCCACCACTTGACAATGCTTAAGAACAGCTTGATGGTGGTGTTAGTCCCGCCCATGGCGCAGTTGGCTAATCTCATTGGTCTTCTTCTGTAGTAACCAAGAAACCGCTGTTTCATGTCACGATACCAGACGAATCAGTCAACTTAAACTAGGTGGAGTGGGCAGACCCAGACAGATTTCACAAAATATTTACACAATGAGAATTTTGATAAGTAATCATCACTAATGTGTACATAATGACAAGTGGATAAAAGCAAACGATAGAATAGCTAGAACAGTCTGGTAAGTTCAGAACATGACATCACTTTACTGTAACGCAGCCTTTAAGACCAGGAAAAGACAACACTTACAATATTAGAGTATCCAAAATCTGACGATATTTAGTCTCATATCATGATATCGATATCATTATATTGCCCAGCCCTAACTGCTTTTAACAGTAACAATTCACACACCGATTTTCTGGCCCTTACTGAAGCTGCAGATTGTATACTTCTCTTGTCAATAATTTTGTGGACACTATGTGGACACACAGTAATCAGTTTAGTATGTGGGCAGTGGTAGGACATTCTTATATCTACTTTCAGGAAAAAAAAAAAAAAAAAAAAAAAAATTAAACCTAAAACGTTTACAGTCTGTCATGTTTTAACATTAGTCAGTGTAAACCACTGTCTCTGTCCCATGCTACGCCCAGAACTACAAATCCCACCATTAGTCATAAATGTCTAAACAAAAACACATTTTGATAAACTGTTTGTTTTTGGAATGTAACATGATGTCATTGTGTATTAACCATCCAATGTTATATTGCTTACAATATCATGCCCTTAGTTTTCGTATATGGAGAAGTTGCAAACCAGTAGAAGCACTTCTTCTGCCAATGTTGTCCTAAAAACAAACACATCCCTCATTAGGAGTCTGTCACCACAATAATTATGAGTTAAATCACTTATTTTTGCATCCCTTTTAATTTCTGTAATGTCTTTAAAAATAGATTAGTTTTTACTCTCCTCTTCTTTTGTGATCTCATACATATTTTTCCATTAGATCAGATTAATATTTTAATGCATCTACTATCAGTGCATAACTCCTTTGTAAATAATCATGAGTTATTTAAAAAGAGTATAGCAAGTTACAGTTTTTATACCAACACCTGAATGTGCTTTTATTACATTAATTATATAAAACCAATATTTGTATGTGTAAAAAAAAATAAATAAATAAAAAAAATTAAACAACTAAGAAAGTAACCCAGTGCAGATCAACTTTGTAACAGCTGGATGTCTTTAATAGAATCCAGTATGAGCAAGTTGTGAAATATATCTGTTCTACTTGTTTTGGCAGATTTATCAAAGCTTTTATTTTCTTTATTCATATTCAATGACTGCAAATTGTGTGTTGATTGGATGCGTGTCTGGCTGTTGACTGTCCCTCTGTATCTGCATGCTGTTGGTAGGCATCATTCATGCACGTGATCCGCTAAAGGCTGCATGCTAATAAGTATAAAACGAGTTACAGTATGACCTCAAAGTGACACTCCACTTAAAATCTAACTTTAGAGGTAAAAGTCGCCCCTTGTGGTCTTGGAAATTTGTACCCCTTTTTTCCTTGAAGAATAATGCCCACGGTTAGCTTAAATTCATGTTGACTATAAGTGGATTGAAATAATGACAGATTTTTTACTGAAAGTTTTCTCAAAAAAAGTTTCAAAACATCGTTAAAATTTGATTTAAAAAATTAAAATTTTGAAACTTTTTTATTCATATGAAAATATCCATCTCAGTCCTCCCATAGAAAAGAAACCCACCTTTAGCTTGCAGGCCTGGACAAACCTATATAGGAGATTAATGATATTCAAAAAACAGATTTAAGGTGGACTATCACTGTAAGCATAGCTCCATACCAGCCAAATTTAACATGGCTACTATACAGCACAGTCCAGTATCTTAAAGGATAAGTTTGGTATTTTTCAACCTGGACCCTATTTTTTCATGTTTCAGTTTCTAACTGACTGATGGTAACAACCGTTTTTCAATTTGGCCCAGCGTGAACGGAGTGGGCTGCAGTTGCCGGCTGCACAATGTAACCAGGTGGGGCAATTATGCAAGGTCACTGTAAGTCCATTAAAAGTGGTTATTTTTGCCACACACAGGCTCAGATTGTTATTGTAAGTGTCTGATGTGTCTCTTTACCTTTGCCTTGATCCTGTCTGTTTGTTATTGTGTCTTAAGTCTTGCCTAAGGAGCAGTATTGCTCCGAAATCTCACAAGACATGACTTGTTGCAGGAAGACAATGGTGGAAAAGCGAATGAGAGGGAATAGTGCTTTGTGTTGGAGTACAAAAAGCCGAGGTTGGTGTTTTATTCAAAAGATTTTCAATGTTGTGTTTCCAGTGTTTTCTTCCTGCAACGAGTCACATCTTGTGAGATTTCAGAACGAGACTTTTCCTTGAGCGAGACTTAGACACAATCACAAATAGACTGGATCAAGCCAAAGGTAAAGAGACACTTAAGACACTTAATAAAACAGTTTGAGTCTGTCTGTGGTAAAAATAACCACTTTTAATGGATGTACAGTGATGGTGTACAGTTGCCCCATCGGGTAATTTTGTGTGCGTTGCACAGCTGCCAGCTGCAGCCCTCTCTATCAATACTGGACCACTTTCAAAAATGTATGTTTACACTAAGTCACTTAGACACAAAGACGTGGAAAAATAGGGTCCAGGTTGAAAAATGCTGAAATCACCCTTTAAGAGTGCTGATCTTAGACCAGCTAGGCTCTTTAAGAGGTGATCGCAGGATTTTGTAACTATGCTGCACACCAATCACAAGTTAAGTTTCAATGGCACAGTCTTGCTACAGTAATGACACACTGACATCCTGATGCTCAGACAGATTTGTGAAAGCAAGAGCGAGGAACAAGTGATTTTTGCCAAAAGAATGCAGATCACAGGGGCTAAAGAACATAGAGTAGACATTTAGTTTATTAATCTAAAAAGATACTAAAACAATTTGTAGAAGACTTTCCTGAGACATAGTCCCTGGTTCTAGATCAGTGCTCTTTCCTGTAGAAGCTTGATATATATACATATATATATATACATTATGGCCCCTGGTTCCTTTTGCCTTTACCTTGTTTGGGGCGATGTGGAGCACTGAAACCAGATCTGTAGTGGGTTGTGACTGACACGCACCGCTCGTTGCTAGACCAGTGGGACCACTCGCTCTTTAGTGTCTAATGAATGGGGTTTATGTTATAATCTTAATGTTGTGTTTTTGTCACTTTGTAAAATTTTTGTTTCTTATGCTTTTGCTGTTGTAAGTTGCTGTCAGTGTTGTCAGTTCTGTTTCTCTAGCTTCTGCTCAGAAATTCAGGAATGTTTCAAAGGATATATCACATTAGAAAACTCATATCTGACTGATATAGGAACTATTGAAACGTTTGTAAGATTTTCTCCATGTTTTTCTAAGAAATGTGCTCTCTCCTGCCGTGTTTCCTATAGTATATAACCTTTTGCATGTGCCAAACCTGGAAAATGCCAGAACCCGACAATAGCAGCGTTGCACTAGCTGTAGTCACATGGATGACTTCTTCTTTGTGGCAGCTTCTCCCAGCACGGGCAGAGACCTGCCTGAAGCCACACCTGCTGTACACTCTGTTGGCCACATAACATATAGCATGCTGCCATGAGTATACCAGTGCACATTGTGTCAGTACGCTTTACGATGCCAGTCAGTTTGATAAACGACTCATCATATATGGCACTAGATTTTCCTGCCTGTGTAGCCTTGGGCAGAGTTGTGTCCAGGGAAAAAAAAAAAACAACATTTCAACTTGTGGAGCATTTTGATTTAACACCCAGTGAATTTCACAGAAGTGAGAGAAAATATTCCTTGTACATACTCAGAGTTTACTCAGCAACACTCTTGCCCTTGTCCGAGCCTCACTTGCACCTCTGTACTGTATGTGCTGACTTAATAGATCCATCCCTTTAATAGAGTCTCTGATTACTTGCTTCCCAAACGTCTTTCTTTCTAATGATGTTTTCAAAAAGTCACAGTCAGTGTGGGCATGAAAAAAAGATTACTTACTCTCCCTTTGTGTGCCTTTCCCAACTTGAACAGATATACTGTACATTGTCTTCTTAATCTTCATAATCCTCGCTCTGATCTAAACTTTCTACTCCGTGTTTACTCCATACCTTTTACTCCACTTACTGTATCTTTTAATCCATTATCAAATCTTCTTTTGTACTTCATTTTACACCATGTTAGTGTTTCAGCACATCTTGCAAATGAATGAGTGAATAAAAGTTAAAAAAGAGAAAGAAAAAAAAAGCTCTGCACGCTTTGTTCACAGAAATGCACCATCATCTGGTCAGTACATCACAAATTAAGAACTTTTTTTTTTTGGTCTGACGCCAATAACCTTTACAGTCACAACTTGTCCTCCTGTGTCTGCTTGCCTCACCTTTACCTCCCTGTGCCTATTAATGACTGAATGATGTAGTGAGCTAATTAATATCCGTATCGACAATATCAAAAGATGATCTTCGGGGAGTGAAGGAACAATGAACGGGTGATTGATGGGGTTTATAGTTAAATGAACGAAAAGATAGATGATGATGGCTTGTTTGAAGGACGACCCCTGTGCCTCGTCACATTGAACCGCCCCTCCCTCGTCGTCTCTTGTACGCCCCTCTTTCGCCCCGCCTGTTCCTCCTTCCTCAGTGCCTGGGCCAAATCAATCCATCATCTTATCGACAGCGCGCTCGTCCTTTTCACCCTTTAAATCCCGTCAGGTCAGGAAAGCAGTTGATTCTTCTCGTGCGATTTACACAGTTGGCATCAATTCCACCTTTTCCTCTTCTCTACTGACTCCCCCTAATGCCCCATGGGAAAAGAGTTTTACTTTGTTTACATTCTGTTTGATGTCCTTACCTTTTTGTTGTTAACTGATTAGGATGTCCAGAAGATGATGAAGTAACTTTCTGATTGTTTTATCTTAAATGGAATGTTTTAAGAAAGACTGGCATGATTTTTTTTTTTTTTTGATTGGCATTTCTTACAGTACTCCCTTCAGGTTTGCTTTAGATAAATCTTGTGTAACGTCTATCTCCTTTGTTAGTCAGTCATCACTCTCCGCTGTGTCCTGTCCACTGTGTAATGAGAGAGATGAGGTGAGCTGCCATTTTTTTGGCCGTACCAGAGCACAGGATCAACGATGTGCAGGAATGCCTTATCCCTTAACCCATACAGTAACATGGTCTCTAACTCGCCTCTCTTTGTTCATTTATTCTCTCAGCACCCCTGTCCTTGTACATAAATGACTTACAGTAGATATCTACATAGACTGTAAAAGAAAGAATATATTGTATTTTGCAAAATGGTGTATGTTTGTTTTCTTCCCCTGTCAGCCTGAAACCTTTAAAATGAGTCTGAGCTACTTACCTTGTAATTGATTGTGTCATTTGTACCTAATGTATGATAATGCAAATAAAAAAAGGAAAATGAGATCCACACTTCTGCAAGCGAGTTTTTTTTTGTGTGATTTGTGACTTTAAATTTAACCAGGAAATTATTACATATATTGTGACTTTCCTATGCAACAGATTCGGTGCAGACTTTGGGTTTCTCTGTAAGTGGGAAAGGTGCATGTTGATCTATTTTGAGAGTTGTGTCAGTGACACACCTGTCAGGTTTTCATATGCAAAAACAAAACAAAACAATACACACTTACAATGTTACTCGGTAGAGACACTGGCAGGATTTCATTTTTATCTTGTACAGTGTATGCATAAGCAAAAATATTGCCATTAATAAAACAGTTTTTTTTGTTGTGACACACAAAACTTGAACAAAGAAAGCAGAGCCTTCCCAGGCTTCTCCTTCATTTCAACACATCTGCATATATTCTCTGTGTTCATGTGTGCCTTTTACAGGAGTAGTATGCTGCACTATGTTCTGTAGTAGACATATCTCCCCCTACCTGTCCATCTAGTTCAGTTTCCATAGGTGTGGGTGTTTGTGCATCATTATCATCATATATAATGATGTATATATGTATATGGGGGTGTATGAAAGTGTGTTTTTCTTTGACTATACATTCGCAGAGGTGTGTGTGCGGGGGTGTTTGTTGATTCTGTGTATGTTCCAGGCTTCTTTATTAGTTGGATGGCTGAGCTTGAGTCCTGGTGAAGGCAGAGGGATGTTAGCGATGGAAGACAATAATGTAGCACTCACTGCTGTCAGAAGAAGGAGCATCACAGCCTGGTTGTTTGACTGACATGGCAAGATCTCTGCCACATTTCAGGCTGTGTGAGCACAGCTGGGGCTTTCCTTTGAAGCAAGACGAGGGTTTATGTGGAGGCCATTTAAAGGGATAGTTGAGATTTACAATGGAGTGTTGTATGTGGTGCTTATTCAGTTGGTGCCTCTAGTTTTGGAGAAGCGGCAAGAGTGTCAATATGAAAGCTTAGACGGAGTCATCAGCAGAACATACTCATCTATTTCAGTTTGAATGTTCGCTACATTAACAGTATTTTTACCACTTCACCTTTCCATCAGACACGCTTCAGTTCCCCACTTTGCTCTTGTCAAAGCCACCAGATTCTGTTAGCAGAAGCAGTAATTTTGACTTAACATACGAGCTGCTAGACTAAACTGAGTAACTAAATATCTGTCACAACACAGGCAAAAAAAGTGTAGATTCAGGGGTGGAGCCTGATGCTATAAACATTCAGCCTCAGCCCAAACCTTTGGGGATCTAGGGGCATGCTCCGCCAGACAGAATTTTTTCCCTAGCTGTATGCACTATTTTTCAAGCCATTTGAGATAATAGAATGCCTAAAAATCTGTACATCATTTGGGAAAACATGATAGTTGCCTGGGGGGAAAAAAGCTAATTTTGTAGAGTCTACATCCTGTTTTGTAATTATTCTCCAACTGTCTTCATCATTCCGACACCGTAACACAATGAATGTTGAGCATGACTAATTTTCACTCCTGCCACCTAGGAAGAGGCAGAACTTGTCAGATGTTACTATTTCTTAAGTTACATAACACTGGAGTAAACAGCATTACTAATCTTAAAATCTATTTTTGTTATTCTGCTCTGTTCACAGAATGTGTGTTAGCTGACAAATCTAATACATTTGAATCATGACACAACAATCTGAGTTGCTCTCATTACAAATCAAGAATCCCCAACAAGTGAATGTGGTCTGCAACACTCAACAGAGCCACATTTACTCAATTATACCAGATTTCTTTTGAGAAAACATTCGGCGCTGGAGTATGGAGCTCCAGAAGCCACCCCCTGCTTTGCTTCTGAATAGATTATAATGTAACATCTTTGAGTTTTTCTCATAAATAGCATCCGTCTACTTCTTCTCCACAGTACAAGATTAACATAACAGACATATAAAGGTGCATATGCTAACTTTAAGGAGGAAATAAACTAAGAAAAGCTCTCACTGCTGTTCCCCATTATTGTATTGATCACTGAAAAGTTTTCCATTCATTTCTTCCAACCTTGACCTCTCCTCCGGTTTGGACTCTCCTCTATCTTGTTAGTCACGAAACTGCAGCCACTATACATACCCCCAGACTCTTCACAACTCCCTTGATAGCGTTCATCTATCTTACTGATGTTTTCTTAAACAGGGGCCTATAATTACTATAGTTCCTCGTTGGCAGGCGGCCAGTGTCCTAAATGGTGCCTTACAGTGATAGAGAGAGGTTTTACAACACACTGTGGTGTATCACTGTGGCTGTTTTACAAACTTATCAACCCTTGCTACACTGTTCTTGAATGTCAAACAAGCCTGTAAGCCCATACTCAACTCAAATATGACATTATGCATTAGGAAAAGAGTCATTCCAACTGTATCTAATGAATTAATGAAATTTAAAACTGGGCCTCTTCTCCCCTGGGATGTAATATTGCTGTAATGCGAACACAATCTGTACAACATTATTAAATTTGAGTTCATTCCTTCACGTGTTTTCATACAATGCATAGTTGCCATGTGATTAGAGAAAGCCCCGCAGTGTGTTGACTGTGGAACCAGCTGGCGTGCGAGCTTTTGTTTAACACCTTATATGTTTCAGTCCACTGGTTTTCTCTCATTCTCCCTCTATTACACAAACAGACAAATGCACGCACATGCATGTACACACATCTTCATCTGTTATGAAACAGTTTGAGCTAAATCGTATATAAACATATTGTGCTGTTATGAGAGCAGCTCTGGCCTTAAGTTAAACAGATGCATTATCGTTACAGTCTGATACACATTAGCATCTTTGTGAATAATGACTCAGCCGTGGTGTTTTACAGAAGCTGACTGAATGATTTATGTTTTCCAAATTGAGTCTACATTCTTGTAGACAAGAAACGTTAATTTACAATAGGTTTTTTGGCTCTTAGATTACACATTAAACCTACAAATTTCTCACCTCTGCCTCTTTCAGAAGATATGGAAGTTCAGTGACAGCAAACTAGGAGGCATGGTTTGTCCTGTATATAGTCCAATACCATGGGCAGATTATCATATTTAATTTTTAAAGCCTTCTGCTCACTCTACCTTGCTCTGGCCAGTGAGGTCTCAGTATTTCCCAAATACCTGAAGGATGCCAGGAAAGTTCATGATTGCTTTTAGTGCTCACTCAGCCTGCAGAAGACTAAGTTTTGCTTTTGGCTTTGACTATTAGAAGAAGGAAGCTAGTGGCGCTGGTTGTATCTTGTGAAACTAGGCAACACAAGGCATCCATTGGCACCAACCAAGTCGGCATAGTTTGTTTGGCTAAATAACACTCCAAAGTCAGGCTATATATTTTGATAAGGGGCTCAACTCTCATGTCAAGATATCTGAATGAAAACTGGTTCTATGGGTACCCATGAGTGTCCCCTAAACTTGAGAGGGCTTGTTCCCTGTAAATGTTTTGTTCCTTACAGTCAGTGTGCTCCTTCAAGTTAAAGCTGTATATTTGTCTTTTAAAGGAAAAGAACCAGCCTATTTAATAGAATACTGATTGCCTACACAACATTAAATACATTAAAAGTGGACGAAGCAGAAGGGAGAATACATCTGACAGTATATGATGAAATGTGTGAGACATACGCTTCTGAGAGAAGACAAAGGTGATGCAAAATGGGATGAGATCAGTCCTGATTGCCTTCCTGTTAGGTCAGTCAGAGGTTACGTGAGAGTCCAAATCGGAGCCAAGCTGACTATATGATCAGTCTGGAACAGAATGTGGCAGCTAGTCACACACGCACAGGATTCACCAGATGCTCCTAAATGACTAAAAGTCGATATGGTCAGAGAGGATTTGTGCTGAATTTAGTCTGACAGCTCAGACTCTCTGTAAATCTGTGCCGTCTTGAACATGTGACCAGATGCTATCATGAACCTGTCACATTAAACATAAATTTCAGCTGGGTTTATTAAATATGTAGGCAACATCCTTCATCTGTCCAGTCACTGTTTTCTGGTATTACACAAGGTCCCTGACCTCATGCGGAAACATGTGACAGACTATTACACATCTGTTTCCACATGAAGAATGAACCAGATGTTACACTGATGTAATTTATTGAGGAGTGGCGATATAAAAAAAAAAAAAAGAACTGAAGCCACTGAATAATTCTGCTGAAGGCTCTTTTTCTTTGGCAGAATATTCCCTTTGGTTTTTTGGAGGCATGGCGTGTAAAATCAAAACAAAACCACAGTTTGTGTCTCAGCTGGGGAAGCCAATTTAAAGGGGCAGAAACATGAGGGAAGAATGAGAGGAAATAAAAAAAGCAGAGACTGCCAAAAAGGCTTCTCATCAGACTAAGTGTGAATGCTCATTATGTTGTGTCTCCCTACTGCAGCCCATTTTTGTTTTTTAGAAGAAAATACACAGTGTTTTTGTGTTTTGTGTTGCTTTTATCGATTTATTTATTTTTTGCTGAGTTACTATAGCAGTTGAAGGCTGGTGATATATATAAAAAAAGAATTTTGTACAGAAAAAGGAGCTGGCAGCTTTGCCTGGCTAGAAACCAAATCTTGTTCCAGCACACATTATGAGCATGGGCGGATTAGGAGACAACGGGCCCCTAGGCACAGGCATGCCAAAGGCCCCACCACCTCCACTGGAGCAAGACACTCAGATTTAATAGTTGTTTATCCTCTTTGTAGTGTTGTTTTGCATCGCTTTGTAGTTATTATGCATCTCTGTGGATTTGTGTCCCTTTGTGGTATTTTTGTGTCTGTTTTTTAGAGATGCACGATAATACTGGCATGTCATCGGTATCGGCCGATATTGGCTTTAAAATGAACTATCAAAATTGGCCAACATGTTAATGATAATGATATGTCATTGGTATTGGCCAATATTGGCTTTAAATTGACTTATCAGAATTAGCCAACATATTTTTTCTTGTTTTGCAAATTGAATGAATATTACATACATTGAAAAGCATTCTATTTCATGTCTCCATCTACTGGTATGATGTTAGAGCATGGTCTCACTCCGAAGCTGTGTAAATCTGGTGCTTGGGCAGTGACATGCGGCATCAGAAACCAATGAAAATGGCGTCCTTTAACATCTGCATGATACATCCTCAGTTGCTGTTATAGTTAAATGGCACCTGGCGGCATCAGGGGGAAATGCGGCAGGACAAGGGCGAAAGTTAAGGTGGTAAAAGTCCGTGTGGGGCAGGCAGGAGGGGTGGTGGATGGGTCTAACACACACTGACTTTCACCTGAGAGAGCAGTGTCTGTGTCCCGTAAGATTCCAAAGCAAAAGCCTGTTCTTTTTTTCCTAAACCCAACCACTTCCTTTTGTTACCTAAACCTAACCACGTGTGTTTGCTGTTGAAGGAAAAAAACCTTCGTGACGAAATGTCAATATGTGACGAGGTCAGAGTGAGAATGTGTTGGATGTTAATTCCACCACAGAAGAGACTTGATGACTAAAATTAGCTTATGAAAAAAGTGGTGATATTGAAATTGGTATTGGTATCAGTTATAGGCCAAATAAGCTGTTACATATTGGCATATCTGCTATTGCCAGGAAATCCAATATCATGTATGCCTAATTTTGTTGTTGTTGTTTTACAACTCTTTGTAGTCGTTTTGTGTCTCTTTGTAGTGATTTAATGTTTCTTTGTGTTTCTTTTTGAGTCTCTTCCTGGTTGGTACCTGTTAATTTAAATGGGATTTTGCAGGTGACGGCACTGGACCTGTGTCCATGAATCCATCCATTACTATGAGGGATGTCCAGTGACATTTTTTTGGTCACAGTCAGACTGCATCATAATGACAATACCTCTACTGTATCAGTTGCTAAGATCTGGAAAAAGCACCCTGGCTTTTTCTGTGCGGCACTGACACTTAAAATATATCCTACTGAGACCCTGTGTCCTTATATGAGGACATCTCATTTGGGTTTACTCGACTTTATACTTCATTCTACTTAACTTGGACCTGTTGTCCTCATTCGTGGATACTTTCTTGTCCCATAGTGGCCCTGGTGAAGCGAGAGAATCAATCAAATTTGACTATCTAGAGGAAATAAAAGTTGTAACAAGGTTTCCCTCAGTGAACATAAAGAAGGATAATTTGCACAATACACTAATCCAGGTAAAAACAAGTGCCAAGTCAGTCTGTAGCAATCCGATACAGTGGATACAACAAAACCTGATCATATGTTATGGTTAAAACCTGTTTATTTATCATTATTAATGTTTGTAGTTTGATATGGAATACAAATGAAACTAATTTCAGTAACAGTAACAAGCTAAGACACTGTTAATTAGGAGTACACTGGGACTTAATTATCATTGACAATGTTTAGTTTTTGTACTTATTAGACCCTACTGATCCCTAGGAGAAATTAAAAATGCATACCAAACAAAAGTTCGGGTTTTAGGAGGATATGCTGTGCATGTCAGGAACCATATGAAGTCAGATCCTAAAGGTTCATACAGCTCCATCCCACCTGTAACAGGTCAGTGTTTGATGTGAAGCACACAAGTTCACCTATTCCAACATCTGCAGAAAACTCCTCGCCTTCAGGGTCGTGTTTGGTTTGATGCATAAACTCATTCAAACCACATCACATGCAGGCAGCATCTCCCTCCTGTCCTCCACACCTGAGGAGAGGTGGAGTGCGGAGAGTTGGGGCGCCACGTGCCACGCGCCACTAGTGCTGGCTTGGATAGTAGTGGTGCGCGAGCTACGCAGCCACGGGTCCCGAGCGCCACACAGGCTTATCGCGCGCCAAACCCGAGACAACACGGACCGACTGAACGGAGAGAAACAAAGAGGAGAAAGAACAAAAAGAAGAGGAAGGAGAGTGTTTTTTTTCGACGAGTCTTCTTCGTGAAGGTAGTAAACAAATTTATTTGTGTTTTCTGAGCTGCGTTTTCTAAAGAGACACGTCATAGTCGGCATTTTGTATAGAGAAACGCGCTGTTGATAGTTGACCACGGTGTGCTTTGTTTGTTGTTTGCTGTTTTTAACGGACTTATTTATGCCAGTTATACTCAGACTTGTTTTAATACTTAAGACAGTTGCACTCATTATCAGAGTCGAAGCTTCTACTAACTTATATTCACTCACTTTAACACATTTCCATGACTCGTAGTGAACACATGTGCTAATAGAGGCATAATTGACTGTAGGTAGTTTGAGGAAAGAAAAGTGGTGTGACACACACTCTATTTTAGGATGAGATAAAATGAAAAGAGAGAAGGAGAAAATAGAACTGAGAATTAAATAACTTCATGTTAACAGATGAAAAACCTACAGTCGTAATAAGTAAAATAACACCCAAATGACAAGAACTTGACGAGACTACGTTTACTTTGATATTCCTGCGCCGATAGAGACGTGTGCAAAGGGGGGTTTGGATAAATTACCACTACATTCCTGTGTAACAACACGCTGCGTAGATAAGTTCATTATTGACTGACTGTTGAGCCTGGGAACGTTTATGAGAGCTTCAGCACCGCGGACAGCGATTTGAGCCCGAGCCAAAGATTAAACGGCACAGGCGTAACAAACAGCTGGCTCTGATTACCTCACACAGGATGTGGCCAACAAATAGACTCGGCTAAACACACTGACATTACTGACCAATAATTACAATGATATATTAGTTTTAAAATAACTGAAAACCACTGACAAATAACGTAAATACACAGTAGTCACCTACATTTATTGGATTATCCATGATCAGTATGTATGAAGTGATGCTTTCTGAGATTTTGTTCATTTTCAGGCTGCATACCTTGTAGTCTGGTCAGTAACTGAAAGTCCTAACACATTTTCTTTTTATTTAGCACTGCAGCACTACAAAAGTTATCTGAAAGTAAGCAGTGGTAAACAAATAGATAGCCCACAGGCCTACTTGGCTGGCATCCACTCCTCAGTGTTCCAGCCAGACAAATACTGTTACAGCACAAATTTAGACAGGGATGGTGTGGGCTGCAGCAGGGGATTATTTTTCTGCAATTGCAGGAGGAAAAATGGTTTCTAGCCACCGTTCAATACAGGCTAGCAACCCACACCCTCTCTGGATGAGAGCTGTTGTGTACTTGTTGCAGTGAGGCAGACATTGATATAATAGGTTGTCCGTGTTATCTGGACTTGATATTGTGGCAGTTCAGACTCTGACTCTAACATAGAGAAATGGCACTTGCATAGCATTCTATTTCAATTTAATCTTTCTAAAGTTACATTTTTACTTTTGGAAATTGACTTTTTATAAACAAATTTATTTAAAAAAAAAAATCTTAAAGCTTTAAAGGGGTTCATGTGTAACTGAAGGTCAGTCGACCTACTTGTAAACCCCACTGTTTTTGTTAGACATTGTATTTACTGATGTCATAACTGAATTGTTACAGGCATTGCCTTAATCTTATCCGTGTTGTCAGAACCCAATCTACCATCTTGAGCCCCATATTTAACCCCTAGCTGCCAGTCAGGGAATCTTTGTATTTCTCATCTCTGGTTTGCAAGTCTTCATGCAGCCTGTCATAATGGGCAGATTTTCAAAAGTTCAGGGATCCACGGAGTGTGTCACAAAGCCATTTACAACCCCCGTTTATTTGTCCTCTCATTAAAACTGTGCAGTCTTCCTCCATTTCTCCATCCACCTTCGTGCCTTGTTAACCCCGCAACACCACAGTTTACTAACCTGTCACTTATGCCCACAAGAAAACACAGCTGTAGGTCATCATTAAATGCCTGATACAGGTTCCACATGGAGAAAAATGAACATACTATGTGTCCTCAGTGTTTATTGGACTGTTGCAATATCATCCTCTACTTGTTTAATATTACTTTATGGCAATATTAGTAAATGTAAGATTCAAATTCTGTAGTTTTCTTGATAAAATTGTTAATTCTAGTCATTTCTGTTTAGGTTTATGTCATAAACATGTGAGGAGAATATTAATTCATTACAGTTGTAAAAATGAGGATGACACAGCAATATTAGTCATGGGCTCTGTATTGTCTTTCTTTCGTAGTAGCTTTGCTCATTATTCTGAGGGTGTGTATGAAACATGCTAAACAGTAAAACAAATTTGTTAAGCAGAGTAAATAAGAATTCCCTGTAGCGTCAGCCCACTCTCTTGGCTGTACCTTGCTGGTTTCAGTGATCACTCAAGCTCAAAGGAACATCCTCATGGGAGTATCCTTAAAAAGTAAACACGATGCTGTCACGGCAGAGAGGTGCTCAGTTTTCAAACACCTTGAAGTGTGACAGTGATATATTTTTAAGTTTTAATTTAGATGGGTAGTGCGTGTGGCTGTATGCTGACTGTGGTAGTCATTGTTAAGATCTTGTAATAGCGTGGATCTTACTATTAAAATATATACACATATAGTATATTAAAGTGATATCGTTCAGTGGCATATTCAAAAGACTGTCATCCCTTGTCTTTGTTCTCCGTGTGTTTGAGTGCCTAAAAGACTGAGTGTAATATGTCCTGTGTATATTTCTGTTCTCTATAATCCTCTGTTATGTTTTTCTGCCTCTGTATCTTTCTCCTGTTTTCCTCTGTTTCCCCTCTCCAGCATGTAAAATTCACTACCAAATAGGAAGCCTTTATTTGGGGCTCGCTCATCAGTTCATTCATGCTTGACTAATTCGGAGGCCTTTCTGTATAGTGTTGCCTGGCGACAGAACCAAGTCAAGCACTTATAAATGGGAGACTTGTTCTCACAACAAATACAGGAAAATGGATGTTAGTGCTGTGGGTCACTGTTTTTTGTGCCAGACTGTATGGAGTGTCAACCCTTCTAGAGATCACTACTGTGCCATTCACTTATGTGTTGTTAGATTAATTAGACCCGTCTGTCATCTTTGTTACTAATATGTCTACATGGATTGAAAGCAGGTCAGGATAATTGTCCCTGATGTACACAAAGTTTTGGTAAAGTAAACAGTGTCTTTTGCAGTGAAGAATGTAAGTTACCTAAAGTCTTTTCCAGCCCTCCACATTTTATGTTATTATCTTTTTATGATCATTGGAAGATTTTAAAATGTAGGGAACAAGCTGACTGACAAGCTATCTGTTCACTTTCTGATCATGATACTGTATGAAGGAAGACACAGGGGATGACAGCTCAGAGCCAAAACCATTTGCTAAAAGACATAAGGGAACTGCCTTTGGAACAGCATGAAATGCTTGGGCTATATCCAGAGCTGCCCCATCAAATTAAGATGATCTGACATTACAGATGTACTGCGTTTTGATGCAGTCTGCTCTAGAGTCTTGAGGGTGAGTTAAGAGAACACGTTTCTACATGAGGTCAGCTGGTTCAACCGTTTGTATGCAAATATGGTGCAACATTTAACAGCCAGTCGACTGATTTTGTGCCCCGAATCTCGTGATTTCACTGTGGAGAAGAGGTGAGAATATGACACGAAATTTCCACTTCATTCTCTGTCTTGACAGCTCACACCACCACCACCACCACCTCTCTATGCTGTTTGCCGGATGATGTGCTGTAAGTTGTCTGGCCCACAGCAGAGATTTGTATTTTCTCATTTTTGGTAGGCATGTCTTCAAGGGAGGGCTGAGGCATCTCCAAAATTAGACCACTGAGAAATCATTCTGGCTTGTTAGCTCCCTACTGGAGGCCAGCACAGCTCAAATATAATGGCTGATAGATGAGAGCATATGGAAAAGAACTGTCTTCTTTGATATAACGTTAACTGTTAGAAACCCGTAGTTGGGGAACCAGACAAAACAACAATGGCTGCTGTATTCAGGTTGGAAAACAAGGCAGTAGCTTTTGATTCAAATCTTTGACATATTCTTCCCAACTGCACAAAAGAGTTGTTCAGTTGTGTATTCCTCCCCCCAAAAGGTCTTGTGTACAAGCAGCTTATTATGACTCAAATTGAAGTTTGGTAAAGGCAATGACCTCTAGTAGCTATAATGATTATGACGTGCATGGATGTATTATTAGATTTGGACACCAGACCTCAAGAAGGCGCCTACTCAGTCCAATGAGAATTGTTTGCCTGGCACGTACTCCCAAAAACTGTCTAGCTTTTGGATCTACTTCTGGGGATATGTGTCCCACTGATTATGCGCAATAGTGTTTCTCTTACTCGCCCCTGCCCTCAAGTTCCCACTCAGTCCATAGACTTAACATTTTAATGACATCACAGATATTTCAATACTTTTTGTCAGCTTGAGTGGAGTTACAAATATAAAACCTCCATAGTTCGAGTTGTCCTGTCAGCAGTTGTACAGATGTCTGTTTTTATAATGTTAGGTCTATGGGGAAAATGTTTTTTTGGCCACAGGGGAATTTTCTGCTGCGATACCATAAGTGGCCACTGGAAAAAAATTACAAGCAAGGATGAGCTGTTCTCTAATACATCCATGGTCCCGTGTAAAACCAAAAGTCAACACTGAGACATTCTAAGTTATGCATGTACGTAATGTAGGGTCATGTAGTGTTACGGCATCACATTACCTTAACTACGTAACGTGCAACACCCAATCATGATTATTTTCCTAAACCTTACCTAACCAGTAGGGGCGCTAATTTAGGAAATGCTCCTGTGGGTTGTAATAGGCAGTAGGAAAACAACAGGTGTGGTGATATGGACAGAAGACTTGTTGGATATTGTGTTTGGGTATTTGGTAAATCAAACACTCGCTCTAGTCGATACATAATCCGTTAAGATATTTACCACGCAGGGACTAGGTTAATATACTAGAAGGGGGCGTGTAGCCTCTTTTAAAACTGGGTATTGTAGGAACACTTTATATAGAGTCTGAACATGACTGTATGCTTAAAAATGCCATTTTCTAGGCCAGTATTGGGTTAGACCCTAAACCCTTGTTAAGTATGAAATGGTTTTCCTTCTTCACAAGCATAAAATTCAAGATTGACATGGTGGTAACAATATAACGGTGAAAGTGCTCTTCAAGAGTGAGGCTTGTGGGTCATCTAATTTACAATCAATAAACAAAAGTATTTACTATTTAGGACTTGAAGAATAAAACTCGTAGAAAAGACTCCCGCACACTGTATAACTTGCAAAATGAACTATTTTAATGCTGCTGCAAAGTTTTGGAAACTTCTGTGACTTCATCAGGCAAATGAAGGTATAGTCACCGAAACGTTGTAGCAGCATTAAAATCATTAAATTTGCAAGTTAAACTGTGTGCGGGAGTCTTTCTGCAAGTTTTATTCTTCTGGTCCCTCTCCTACACACCTGTTTGAAAATAGATGTGCGAAGTGTTTCTTCATTTTGTACTATCTAGGACTTGGAAAGAAATATTGTTCTTGTCGTTATTGTTTTCCTCAGAGTAAGTAACTGACAGATGGTACTTTTGTGATCTCTATAAACAGATATCTGCATTTATGTTAAATCTGTAGGCAATGGGAAAAGATTTTGATATCATAAGTGTTGTGGTTTCCGTTTGTAGTTTGAGTCATGTTTGAGTGGTAGGTAAACAGTCCTTGAGGAAACATGAAACGTGTTGGCCACAGAACCCATCGTTTGACTACCACTTAGCTTTATCTAAAAAAAAAAATTTATCCGTATTCATATGCAAATATCAGATTATAACGATTAGCCAAAATTAGCTCTATCATCATCATTAGACTGATAGCTGATGGGTTCCGAGACTGATACTTCTGTAACTATGACTGTTGTACAAAATAGTGTTAAAAAGTCACATTTAGATTTATAATGCCACTACTGCTTGGATATAATGGTTGCAAAATAATCTGTCTGTGCCGTTTACTTCATACTAGCTTTGCTTTTAATGCTGGGAGACATTTTGGACAGTCAAGATACAGAAAAATATAGCATTCTTTGTAATACTGTTATGACCCGTGACACACTCCCTCTGTGATACTCACAATGCATTAAGTGAGGACAACAAAGAGTGGCTGCAGACAGTTTGGGGGTCAGTGTTTTGCGCTTTAATGTATGGTGATGTTTTCATGTACAAGGGTGCATGTAGAGAGTCTAAGAGAATATGTATGATGTGTGTATGTACACTGTAGGCATGTGTTGTGTTTTCCCTTTAGCTCGTCTGCTTAAACTGTTTAAGCAGATCTCAGCAGGCCGACGATAGGGGCTGCCAGCTTCATCCAGCTGTGTCTGTGGCTTGATGACATATCTCCTCTCTCGTGCATTGAACTGCTATTGTCCTCAGGCTCCTCCAGCCAGCCCTAGCAACATCAACCAACAGCAACTAACTCCCACAGTGTTAGTCGGCTGTCTACATCAGAAGCAACAGAGGGACTGCACTCATAGCCACAGTAGCTGGGTCAATAAGCATGCTGAAAGAGATCCATGCTGTGACGCTGAAAAACCCTCGACAGAGAGAACAAATACACAAATTGCCCAGTCAGTTTGTAATACATTGTTTATCTTTGCAATTGTTTAACCAAAGATGATCACTATAGCTCTGGTGTGTTATACAGTATTAGACTACTGCTGTGTTTCATATCAGAAGCCAAATTTTTTTTAGAAGTTGTCCTTTTAAGGAGACATAAAAAATTATATCTACAACATAATGTGACATTATGGGTCAGCCATGTTTGTGCCTTGGAGGTCTGTCTGTGTTTCAACATAGTACACTACAACAGTTGAAAAGGGTGGAGACATCTGTGATACTCTGCCTCGCTATTGGATTTCCAATTGTTCTCAGAAAATGTGGTATTTTTGGCGGTGAGCTGTTTAAATTAAGGTTGACAGGAGGTTAGGTGCATGTTAACAAAGTAGACAGAAGAGGAATGCCCTACTTTTGGTGATGACGTGCCCTTTACTCCAGCAGTGGTGTGCCTCTGCCTTACTAGATGGCCTCTGGACCCCTAGTGGCTTTGTTCAGCATCACATTAATGTTGCTTTCACTTAAATCCTTTTAAAAATGTTTTTATGTCATGGTAAATTTTCAGTAATAACCTGTGAGAATATGTTTGGAATTTTAACTTGATTAACATAGTTTCTGTTTTTGCACAGGAGAAATATGTTTTAGGATGACAGTTATGAAACTTGTGCTTAGGGAGGAGCAGACTGCGGTGTTGTTACAGGTTCAGACAGGTTCAAAGGAAATGTTGATGTTTATGCAGGAGAGAGGGTGTTTTGTGTATCCCTTTGCAGGCAGGGAGGGACCACAAGGCTTTTGTGTTGGTTGCAGTGGCTTTGAACATCTAATGAGAAACGTTTCTCAATAATATTAAAAATAAAACCTTTTATAAAGCCATTTATAATCCCTTAGAGACCGGAAGAATGAGCAGCATTATTAGTATTCATAAGGGATTGAATATGATAACACTGGATGTGTGTGTGTGTGTGTGTGTGTGTGTGTGTGTGTGTGTGTGTGTGTGTGTGTGTGTGTGTGTGTGTGTGTGTGTGTGTGTGTGTGTGTGTGTGTGTGTGTATTCTGAAGGGTGGAGGACTCACCCTGAAACTTCAGTACACACATGCCTGTTCTGTTTAATTTTGTGGAATGTGAGAATTATTTTTACCCTTGATTTTTACTGTCATTGATATAATTTTCCATTTCCTGCCATGTTACCAAACAAAGCAAGATGAGACAAGCAAAAATGAACAAACATTTTGACCCACAACCTGCTGTCCATTAATTGGTTGCACCCTCATTTCCTTTTCTTTTCCTCTGAAGTTAAGGGCAAGGGTTAATCAGGTCATTTTTAGGCAAGTCAGCAATCGATGAATCCAGAAAGCACTTAAACATAAACTCCAAGTTTGGTAACTAATAGACTTTTTCCAACGGACATTTTGACCTCTCATAGCAAGAGAAGCACAGGAGTATCCAATAACATTAATGGTGTCGACAGTAGCAGCAATAGCAGGCCACTGGATATGCGACCCCTGAATGGAGTGCAGCAATTGTTAATGTAATTATTTACACATTCCTGCATCCAGAGCACAGACATGCTTGAAAATATTTTGTGAGATACTCTTCACAGAAACTGCAAGACACTTTGTTTGGTCAGTTCTCTCTGTAAATTAAAAATTAAATGGCAAAATTAATTGGTGTAAATTGAAAATCAGATGTTGTTCAATAGGTCTGCCCCCGACTAATCATCTTCTTAGTCCACCAATAGTCATCATTTAGGGTCATTAGTCAACTAGTTGCCCACATGTTTACGATGTTAATGTCATTATTGAATTAACTAACTACTATAATTAGTTAGAAAGAATAGTATCAGTAACATTGTTAACACTGTGCTACATTACAGAGAAATACAAAACCGTACTAATGAACCTTCATTAATATAGGCCTATATTTTATCTACAAGTGCACGTCACACACTGAGCGAGCCGCCTGTTAATGACGCTGTCGGCAAAGCAGTAATGATTATGCTAAGTGGCTAAAGGGCATGTAGCTACTTGCGTGTTTCAGATGATACGTCATGTAGTCGACGAATGATAGGTAAATGTTTGCCTGCAGAGTTTACATTTCACCTTGGGTTCGTCCTCGACCTTCTCAAAATGGTCCCACACTTTGGATTTCCTGCCCGACATGTTATTAATTAGCCTGTGTAAAAACCGCAGGTACCAGCCCTGTAAATTAACTTGACTCCTGTCTGACTGCTGAGCGTGGCTACTTCCTCTGCCTGTCCTTTCAAATTAAATTCCCACATGGTCCAGTCATATAGGTTTTTGATTTATTTTGATGAAGTGCAGCTCCTTATAGAGTTTCACTTTTGTTTGTTTGTTTGTTTGTTTTTCTGCGACTAAGCAACCAGTAAAATCTTGTCATCTAATGACTTTTCTAATGACATTTGGTCGACCAGTAGGGGGCAGCTTTGTTGTTTATTCATATGCCTAATTGTTGGTATCACCAATTGTCCTGTCCTTTACCAAAGCCATGGCTGAATCAACACAGTGCTACTGTCTACACGGTCTTCTAGCTTTGCACTTACATATATTGAGTTGGCCCATGCACTGGTCTCGGTAATGTTGCTCTTAATGCAGCCTAATGCAAGTTCATGAAGGGGTTGTTGGCTGGCATGCGAAAACATGCTGCCAATCTTGATTGTCTTTGAGTTTCACCAAACTGCAAGGAGTGCCTCCAGCTTTTTCTAAGCAGTTTGCTGGTATTACTGGGAAAAAGCAACAAAAACTATGTCCAAATGTTGATTTCTGGCCTTAGTTGTCTCCTAATTAAGCTGAGCTGAGGTACCCTAGTAAAAGTCGTTACCTTATTATCACTAAAAAAGTATTATTGTGAAATGGCTACAGTGTCATTCAGCAGCTTCTCATTATAGTGGTAAATTGTTCTTGAAATAGAGTTCTCAGTGTGGGCTGATGTACTGTAGAATTACAGGGAAAATCTGATTTATGCGAACAGTATCTGTGTCGAAAACCTTTTGGCAACAACTGTTTCAACAACAATCAGTATTTGATCTTTAATAAGTCACATAAAAGCAGCTGTATGTCACAGAAAAATATTTCTAATCATGATTGCATTTCTGACAAAAGTAACAAAAATATCATCATTAACTTTTAAATTCAGATTCAAACACATGCTGTAGTGTCACAGCGTGTTACCATATGAGGATCAGTGTGGCTATTTTGAGTATTGTTACTATTGTTACAGTATCCATGTCTATTTTTGTAGGTGCTTACAAAGGTACCACCAGCTTAAAAAACTCCTCTCCTCTCTCTTTCAGTAATAATATCCCATTTGTAGAAACCTATATTTACCTGCAATCAGCCCCTCAATATGTGCTTAAAACTAAAAACAGCCCTTGGTCATGCACAGTGACACAAAAAGGTCTATGAGTAAAAAGCATGCATCTTGTCCTCAAAATGTAGCTTGACGCAAAATGACTGAAAATAGAGCCATGGACATTGTAAATGAATGGTCACTGATTGCACCGTGGTCAAGAATAGCTGAGGTTTAATGATATCATTTCTCATTAATGCTGGTCCTTTGTGCTTTAGTGAACTCTGATTGCTTAGACATGCTTCCTAACTGCATCCAATCACCATCAGTCCGGTCTCAAGAGACAGGAAAAAGATACTCATTTGTAGTTGAAAATAGAAAAGATGAGAGTCTGTGTTCTTTTTTTACACTACTATTCCCTTTGAAATTTCAACAGTCACATTAGGTTAAACAGGTATCATAAAAAGTCATGTTGTCTAGGTCACAGATTGCTAGTTACCCTGTTAAATATGTAATAAGTAATGTAACTTATATTGGTTATAATATTGGTTTACTTTTAATTCTTTTTCTAAAAAATGTGTTGAACCGAGCAATGAAGCTGAAAAATGTCCACAAATGGGCTATACCAAAGAAGACATTCCTGCACGGCAAAGAGATGCAAAGCAACAGAGTAAATTTTCTACATATAAAGATTTACCAAAAAGAATATATTCAGATATAACCCCTTTGTAATCACCAAAATTTGGATTAGTAACTGTAATTCAATCACAAACTTTTTCTCAGTAATTGTATCTGATTACAGTTACATTTATTTTATAATTTAATTAGCTTATCTTTATAAGTTGAGTAATAACAACTTAAAGCATGTGAGATCGCATGTGTGTGCACTCATACACAAACATACAACCAAGATAAACTAAATTATAGCTTTACATATAAAGCGAGAAAAGGTTTTCCAATTTTAAAGATACGTGTTACATTACAGGGTCAAAACGGGTAAGCACTGTTGCATGGGAAGAAGAGAAATGGATACAAGATTAAAAAAAAGAAATAACAGAATGGACAAAACAGGCTATGTGCATGTGCTGAGCATACAAATCTTATTGATAGTGTGTGTTGGACTTACAACAATAGTCTTCTAGGATTTATTACCCTTATTATCTAAGAAGTGGGGCAACTGGCTTTACATCCATTAGGAGGATGAGGTCTGGAGCATGTGGTTAGCCTGCACAGAATATATACATTGGACACAATCTAACTATACAGATAACATTGAATGATTAATTTGTATTGTTTTCTATGATATTAAATACTTTTTTACTCAGTGAGTATATACTGTATATCAGTGTTTGAATGTGTCTAATCTGTGAGATGTGGCGACATGAGGTGTTTAGCGTCAGTGTCATCTTTTTGCTGAAAACTTACAATTTGTTGAAACATTGCTGCATCATCTCAAAAGCTCTGCTGATAACCATGAGTGCCACACCTCATCCCTTTTACATGTGACTGTTCTGTCTGTTTAGACACTGGTTCTGCACTGCAAGCTGGCAGATATGTGGAGATCTCCCTACTCTATATTCCACTGTGGCTTTACATCCAGTCATAATACAAGACGTTGATCCATGGAGAGAAAAAAAATGGCACAAATCTTATGAAAACTTCAAAATCCTTTGACACATTCACTCCATCTTTCCAGTTTCCCAGTGGGTGCTCAATATGGCAGCCCACTGAGAACTCATTATGTAAAATCAATTCCTTTTGACACGTATCCTATGCCAAGCTCCCCAGCACTCCAGCTTCCGGCAAATGTGGGCATCAGCGACCGTATGAACAGATCCATCCTTTTGTGTGACAAGCGCACACATTCATACGCTGACACATACTGTACATCATCTGCAATGCTGCCTCTGCATCACTAGATGTAACAGAGCAGAAGTGGATATCATGAGATATTAGGAGTTGTGTTATAGCAGAAAATGTAGGAAAAGCAGACTGATAATGCTCTTTTGAGCATTATCAGTGTTATGAGTTATACTGCAGGTTTTTTTTTTGGCTGCAGGCAACATGAGGGCAGTCAAATGAAAAACTTTACATAATGTTTTTCCAAACATGCTCCACTAAGCCTTTGGCCCTGCACAATGTGGCTATTCAAATTCTAATGAGAGACTTGGGAGAAGAGAGGATCTTTCCCAGATTTCTTTCTCAGCTAAGAGGAAGAAAGTCCTTTGTTAAGGCTATCTATTATCATATTCCCATTTATTACTTTCCATTCATTTCAAACTCATCTCTGACTGGAGTCAGCTCTGAAAGTCTTTCATTATAAACCTGAAATGAGATGAAACAATAAACCTCAGAACTTTACCCAGAGTGTCCCTCCACCCTGCAACCCACAGACACACCATCTACTGCCCCAGAACTATTAATAACATATTAATGCATTAATCATGTCGTTGTCATTGTGATAAGAAGCTATACAGTTTTTCAGCTATTAGACAATGGTTTCACAGGTTTTTGAAAGAAAAGTGTAACTCAGTAGAGTCAATTTCTTTCTGTTTTAGCCTCTTTTAAGGGACAACATGTACAAGTGCCGCGGAGTCCTTAAAAAAGAAATAGAATCTGATACTTTTTTGAAAATGCCATTGAAGTTATCATTTTCTGAAATGTTCTTCTCATTTGTTCCCTCCAGTTCTCCTATTCTCTCCCCTCAGGGACAGTTTGATGTTTTGTGATAACTTGCTCCCCTCTACTTTAGGGAACCCAGTGAAGATGTTTTCCTTTCTTCCCTCTCCCAGCTCCCCTTTCTGCCGGCGGCGCCCCCCCTGCTGTTGAGGCTGTGGTATGAGCCTATGTGGCAGGAAGGCGCTGACTTTGCTGAGCAGCGTGTTCGCTGTTTGCGCCCTGGGCCTGTTGGGGATCGCCGTAAGCACCGACTACTGGCTCTACCTGGAGGAGGGCGTCATCCTTCCCCTCAACCAGAGCACCGAGATACGCATGTCCCTTCACTCTGGCCTCTGGAGGGTTTGCTTCTTGGCTGGTGAGTTAGTGTGGAGTCTGAAACACATATCCCTCATCCCTCAAGGCAAGGTAAAGCAGATATATCTCATTTTAGTCAGATTCTGCTTTGACACAGAGCTTTATGACTCATTTGATTATAATTAGTGTTAAATACTGATTGTTATCCAGGCAAAGAGAGATGGAAAAACATTTTAGATGCATAAGATTTCAGTTTCGTTATCCATGAAGTAATATCCACAATCAGTTAGTACCAAAACAAAGAATCTTATTAAAGGATTACGTACAAAATGAAAGCCTAGATTCACCAAGATTCCTGTGCAAGAGTAGTCTTTACATTTATTCTCTAAGAAATACATGCAGAGGAGCGTCTGGCACAAACAGACTTCTGGCTAACATGCCATTTTACCTTAATGCTGTCTTCAAAGGATAATATATGTTCTACATACATATTTACAGTGATCTGTGAACTATAAGTGAATTCATCTTCACCACCTAATCTTTATGAAGAGGTTATAGAAAGATATTGAAGTGTACATCTAGTTAAGATGAAACTTATTTAGCCATGATAGCTCTGTACTTCACAGCTTTGGTGAATTTAGGCCTCAATTAGCATTCAATAAAATTTGTATTGTACATGCACAGTCACCTGTGTTTCCTTCCTCTTGCTTTCCTCCTCTTTAACCGCTACTCTTTAAGCACCTAAGCATGAATATTTTAACTTTGCCTTAACCTCTGTGCAGTGATAGGACCAGTGTGTTTCCTTTCATATTTGATTTCCACTCTCTGCTGTAATTCTAGGTTGATCCTTGAAAGTGTCAAGTAGTTTTATTCCAGTTGAAAGATTGGCTTTGCTTGATGTCTCTCCTCGTGACTTACCCAGTGGCTGACTCCTGGCACCAAAGGCACCTTGGATTGATTGACTGCTTTTTCTTATTCCTTCGCTTTGACCCGCATCTCTTTTCCATCATAGCATTCAACATGAAAAACAAGTATTACTGACTGCACAGTAAGCACAGCTTACATATATCAGCAGTGCATGTTTTTTTCACACCTTTTGGCCTTTGAAAACGTCGTTCTTCCCCAGCTCCAAAATCACAAAGGCATGCTTGGAGGTCTTGATCAGGAAAAGACATACTAACCGTTAGATTTTATTCTTTTCTTAGAGAAACAACCCTCCAGACAGGTGTTGCCCCAGAGTAAACCAGGTATCAACTTTTGCTCTTACCCTTTGCTTCCTCTGGTAACAGCAACAATTAACTGAATCAATATGCTTTCTTACTCTTTTTTGATGTGTACTGTAGCTGTTGTCTGCTCATTTATTACCATCAATGATAATTCTGTTTAGGCCTGAAAAAAAGGAAAAAAGCTTTTGTTTTGCAAATTTATTATTTGTCCTGTAATGTTATTCCATTTATTGTTGAGTTGTTCCATTAACCCCTGTTACACAACTGACCTGCTCTGTCCCATTTCAGGGTTAATCATTCAGGCAACCCAGTTGTAATTAGATAACAGATGTTTTTTCTATCACGTAGCAGTGTAATGGACTAATGGCCCAGTGTGTGTTTTAGGGGCAATTGAGTGGCCTTATTGCCCACTTAACTGTTGTGATTTGACCCAGAAACAATTACTGCACACTATGCTGTTATGCAAGGGAACATGAACAAGGTTGCATTGTGTTTTGGTTAGTATTCATGTTGGTTTGAGTTCATCAGGCGTTTGGCTGTTTTATTCCAGCATGAGGAGAGCATGTAGAGGATCTCTGCAGCCAGCACTTACAGTCTGTCATTGGACAGTATGGGGCACTGGACCTCTTGTGTATTGCAGACTGCAAGGCTTGTATCAGGACTAGTTAAGTAAATACATTTAAAGCAGCTTGGTTTTTATTTTTGGCATTACTTGCCATTCTTGGATATAAAAGTCTTTGTACACTGTTAGTCTAGCCTTGCAGTAGCTGAATGACAGCATTACTACATTACTAAAATTACTAAAATTGCAATTTGCATGATTTACATAATCCGTTTCTCTATAAATGCTTTTCATTGCAAGTCATGAATAGCTGTGTTACTGGAGTCCTTGAACACTGAAAATGACCCATTAGGTCTGCAATGTGGAAGCATAATCAAGGTCTTTTGCAATAGTCATTCTTTTGCAATTACATTTCAATGGGCTGAGAATTGTGGGGGGATTTATGTAGAGGTAAGAAAAAAAAAAACACTAGCTTTACAGTCACGCTACAACAAAAAGCTGGATGAGTCTGACTGTTAACAAGGAAGGAGCCTCCCACACCTTTAAGTGATGTATAATAACCTAGGGAAAGGGAGCCAACGGGAACCAGAGAGACCTTCCCTACATTATGTCTAAATGTAACAGTGAGAATATTTTTAATTTGGTCGCAAAGAGCAAGAGTCGGGGAGAGATAATTGACAAGCTCATGATTACCTGCTTACCCTGTACATCTCCCTTACACACTCTGTGACAGTTCTTGCTCCCATATTTTATTTTTAGTCTTCCAGTCTTCATATCACTCATGATGCATTCAGAGCATTTAGATTCTAGTGTTGCTGGCAGGAAGCTGAGATGTTAAACCACCCAGATTTGATTGAATAATTAATTTATGGTTACTAAATGATAGCCTAAACAAACAACAGCCACACTTATTAAATACACAAAACATACTCTTTTCCCGTGAAGGTCAGTTTTTATGCCTCAGCGCCTGCGATAGCTGTTGCCATAGGAATTTTGTTTTCAGGTTGTCCATCTGTCACATTTTCGTAACTGTGATATCTCAAGAACGCCTCAAGGGAATTTCCTCAAATTTGGCACAAACATCCACCTGCACTCAACAAGGAACTCATTAGATTTGGTGGTCAAAGGTCACTGTGACCGCAAAATGTTTTTGCCCATGACTCATAAATTCATACGCTTGTTATGGCAACATTTACAGGTCTAAAAGTACAAATGATGAAGAGATGACATTTTATATCAAAAGGGTCAAAGGTCAACCTCACTGTGACATATTCTTCAACTACAACATATTTTCGGCCACAGAAGAGGATATATGTGGTCAGATCCTGAATTGATGACACCAATCTTGGATGCCCACCTTGAAACTGTGCTGACTGTATAGATCTTCTGTGCTGCTGGGTTGAAGTTGTGTGTGAGGCATCCATGTTTTAAAATTTGTAGCATCTTTGCAGCAACATCCATATCTGAAGCATTGTCATCTGTCATGGCCATGTATAAATCTGGACAGACATGAATGTAAACTGTAACTGCAGCTTGACTGGTTTGCGGAGGCAGACAACCATGAGGTGGTAATTCCAGTTTATTTAATAAAACTGCATCGCATTTTATGATGCTTGCAGAGGGGGGTCTTTTCAGACAAGGTGGCCCCTCCAGCATGACACACTGTTGGGAACCCTGAATTCTTGCTGTAATGAGAGTTTGTACCAGGAATCTCATAGTAATGAGCTGTACCCAACCCGATGCAATTAGTTTTCAGCTAGACTAGGGCGCTACCTCCTACCAAACTTTTTCAACACTCACCCCACGTGACCCTGAAACTAAAGTTTTGACATCGAAAGCTTCTTCTCAGTCCTTCTCTCTTGTGCACACGCATACACACACACACACACACACACACACACACACACACACACACACACACACACACACACACACACACACACACACAGAAGTGTACAAATATGCTCCATCAATGACTAACACTGCCAAAATAGTTCAGGCATGTACCAGTATGCATTGTTAGTGTGAGCTCTAATCAATGCACCATCACCATGCTTATATTTTAGGACTGCCCTGATCTAAACCCTCAGTGTACATTGTTCTAGTATGTATTATCAACACTTTATAGAGGCTAATACACATATGCTGAACCACAAAATCACACCTAATCCAACACCTCATAGTGTGGGGTTAATTAAGTGTTGATAAAGACATCAGTTGCAAGAGTGTGTATTTGTGTGTTTTGGTGCTAGACTTTGTACTGTATGTGTCAAAGTGATGATGGGAAAGGTGCTGAAATCTAATGCTGGGTGTTCCTCACACAAATACTGACAGCAGAAATTGTGTATTGTATGAAACAAGCTGTTAAGCCCATGTTTACTTGCTGCAAAGTTGTTGTAAGGTGGCATTCAACAACGTCACAGAGGAAATAAGCTAAAATTGTGTCACAGCCATCACACAAAGTTTACCCATGTGCATGAAAATTAATCCTGAACTCTTGACATTTGTGATGTACAGTCATAACTTCATTTGCCAGGATAGGTATTATTATCATTCAAAGGCTACAAGACGTCAAAGTATTCTGCGAAGATACAGAACATGTTTCTGTGTTTGACTTTTCTTTGTCACAGTGGGTAAATTAACAGTTTACTCAGTTTTGTAGAGTGCTCTAGATTTTTGTGAAATTTTACTGAATATATTTCTCTCCCTGTCCTCTCTTTTAGGGGAGGAGAAAGGTCGGTGTTTTACCATCGAGTATGTGATGCCTACTAACGTCCAGATGACCTCTGAGTCCACTGTTAGTGTCCTGAGTAAGTAATTATTCACACTCCACTATTATATAAGCAATGCTTCAATTTACCTCAGCTACTCTCAAGGCCATTCAAGCAAGCTTGTGCATTCAAGCTACAGTAAAGCAGGACCAAGTTGTTCAACTGGACTGTTCAAACAAAATGATTTAAACTTTTGCTTCATTTAGGTGCTCAAAGGTAGATATTTACTTTATGGTATTTTGTTTGACAGGTACTTTTCAATGCAGCATGTTTTGTGCACTATCATATGTCCATTCTCTGAACTCTGGTTCATTGCTCTGATCCATGAAACTGGCTCCAATCTGGCTGCTAGTTTCAGCCAAAAAGGTTGTATTGCGTCCTGCATCACATTAGTGGGTAGTTAAAAGGATACATGGTGCCAATATGAGCATACAATATTTTAGTGGTAAAACAAGGCAAGATTATTTAATTAGCTCATTTCAGCAACAAGGTAACTCAAAGTGCTCTATTCATGAAACATTAAAAGCATCAAGACAAGGTGCAAAATAAAGCACGTTATAAAATACAATTTAAAAACAATTCATTAAAAGAACTAGAGAATGGAAAATAAAAAGTTAAAAATATACTGAGACAGGTATAAACTACAAGAATAAAAGTCACAGTGCAGTGTAAAAAATGCATAAAAATTGGTTTAATAAAAGGCAGCAGTAAGAACAAGTTGAGAGCAAAACAAGTGATACTTAAATATGCAGAGGACACCAGGAGAGAGAACACAGTTTTGGTGTAGTAACAGGTGGAACGAGTGCATTAACGCTCATGTGGGCAGTGTAAATGGCATTTCAGAATGTATCATGTTGTGCTGGCACCTGTGCAGTGGTGAGTGGAACTGGTTAGATGGACTGGACCTCCAGCACATTATGCCCTCCCAGTGAACCTCATCGCTGGCAGGTGAAAAAAGTCTCTGGTAACACCATGTGTCACTGAGGCAGCACATGTCCGTCTGCAGTCCTCTCCAGGCCAGTGGTACCATAGGGTTAACATTTACAGAGTCTGCAATGCATAATCCTTTTATTTATTTTGTCAAAGCCATCACGTTTATGACCTAAATCTGACCTGAGTACAAGTCATGTGACTTGAGTCCACACCTCTGCACAACGCTGTCATCTATGTTGTTTGTGCTATTCCTGGCCCATTCCCCAAGGCCAGTCCACTCAAGATAAGAGCTGGGCGTGTATGAAAAATGTAAGGGTGCCATTTTCATTTTGTAGAGACCCCCTGCAGGGTGAACACGCATGGATACACATGAGTACTGGTGGTGTGCCGACAAGCAGCCACTTCATATCTCATATCCCTCGTGTCTTCAAGCTGCAGTCCAAAGATAGCCTTTAAAGTCAAAGAAGTAAGACGGAGGTAAACCAGTTGGTCATCGAGGTACATTTACATGCCTCACTACCCTCTCTGACGGTTGTCATAACACATTCTGGGGACTCATCAACTGAAGCAAACACGTTTAGGGGAACTCAGATATTCAAACAAATTAAGTAAATTCATCCATCCATTTTTTGGTGTGCTTATTCTGTGGGCACAAAAAGGGTAAAATTTCGACACTTCAAATGACTGTCGAGATGCAATGAATAACACACATTTCATAATAACTAATAATGAAAAAAGCATCAAAGGGACAATTCTTTCACTATATTAGAGACGAAAAAGAGAAACAGGAGACAGGAGAGGGAGACAGAAGACTTGATGTAAAGATGTGGAGGTCAAGAAATGACAGAAAGCTGGTCATGAAAGACGTGGCATGAGTGAAGAAGTGCAGACGTGAGAAAGAAATAATAAGGCTCCCTGAAGTATACAGGAAGAAAGGGTTTACATTGGTGGTGACAGCAAGAGTTAATTGGTTCAGTATACATCCAGGCACACTAGTAAAACATCCTGTATGCATTAGTTGAAACTCTTAATCCAGAACTGAAGCTTTTCCTGACTTTGTTTCAGTCTCAACATTAATCCAAAAACACTCACTTTCACTTTATTTCACTCTAACAAGGTGTGTTGGACTTCCACGGTAGAATGTAATGGACAAGTTTACCACACAATCCAAACTTTACCTAACTAAGTATCCAGTTCCATTAAGGTTATGGCCTTAAACATCTGGTCCACTTAGCTGGAGGGGCAACATTTTGTGTAATGGAGAAAACAATGGGGGTGTTGAAAGAAGTATTACAGACTTGTTTGTCTTCTGGGATGTGCTTTAGCCATTTGCTCACAGTAAGGGGGTCCAGCTTCATCTTGATATAAATGAGGAACCGATTCCTAAACCCATGTGATGCTGCCTCGACGAGTAAGACCAGCCTCAGTGGAAAACCTCATGCTGCTACTCTAAGGGAGAGCTTTCATTAAAAGTTCCACAAAGTCACTGAAAAAAACACACATGCAAAAAAAAAAAAACCCTGAGAAAATAAGTTTCTGTTAGGACCAAGTAGTAACAACTACAGCTATGATTCTCTGTCCAAACCCGTCCAGGTTCAGGCAGGGCTGGACCAGGCTGTAATTTTTCATTATTCCCCCTGACTTGGATCGGCTTGGGTTCTCGTGAATTGGTGACTTAGTTGGCAGTGTTTGCTTCTGCCTCCCCATCAGTGGGAGACATGCAGCAAAGACCGATGATCATCATCTGCAAGTTGCATCACCATAGACCACTAGACGCTTTTCCAAACCTGTCGTACACGAGACAACAGACTATTAAATAACAGAAGGAAGACAAGAAGGAGAAGTGGTGTGAGGAAACACACCAGCCCTTAGCTTGTAACAAATGTTTTAATAATAAAAAAAACTATAATATGTGTATTTTTACAGTAGCCTGAAATTCCAGTTTTTATGGGGATGGGGTCCAAAACTGCTGCTGTGGCTCACAAATCAAATCAAACTTTTCTTTTCTTCCTCCAGAGATGATCCGTTCTGCCACACCCTTCCCTCTGGTCAGCCTCTTCTTCATGTTCATTGGTTTTGTACTCAGCAACATCGGCCACATCCGACCCCATCGCACCATCCTAGCTTTTGTTTCTGGAATCTTCTTCATCCTGTCAGGTACTTGGTTTGGCTTTTATTCACAACATATCCAACTGAACTAATCAACAAACACTTAATTACATTTGAGAGGGTGAATTTATGTTGAAGTAAATGGTGAGATGACTTTTGATAAACGTTGTTATGTTACAGAGTTGTGGCAGCTCTGGTCTGTGTCGCTTAAATTAAGGAAGAGAACACAGTGAAACACTCTGTTATTGTTCTATCAAAATCTGTAACCAGTAGATGCATGGTTTGTAATACTTTATGACAACAAGAGGAACACCAATCATCAACTATTAATGTTTTTGTAAATTCCATCTACCTTTCTCTCCATAGTCATTGGAGATTGTCTGTTTTTGTTTTTCTCTCTCTGCTTCCCTCAGGTCTCTCTCTGGTGGTTGGTCTGGTGTTGTACATCTCCAACATTAACGATGAAATGTTGAACAGAACCAAAACTAATGAGGCATACTTCAGCTACAAGTACGGCTGGTCATTTGCCTTTGCTGCCATCTCCTTCCTGCTCACTGAGGTAACTTCACTACAAATGCCAATAATATAACCTTGTTTCTTGCATGGATGGGTTTTACAAGCACGCATCAAAACGAGTCGTTTAAATCTTTCTTGACTGACCAAAATATAGTCCACTGGTCTGTTTCTGCTTGAGACCCAGATTTTTTCAATTTAGGCTGGAAGATTTTAATTAATTCATGTCTGTCCAGGTGCCTTTTTATCTGACTCTTTTGATGTTGTCTACGAAAGCTCATGCTTTTATAAGTATGTGCTTAATGACAACACTGCATTTCTTAGCTTTTGCTAATTTATATCTCTCATCTGTTGCGTTCATTATTTAAGATACACTTTAGGCATTCAACCAACCCTTCTCATTCCCAGGTCATCAAATACCAACGCTTTGTCCCGCCCCTCAGTGTCACTTAGCGATGCACAGGGCACTGTGTAGTGTGTCTATGTGATGCACATCTGAAACACACTATAACTCATAAATCATGTAGTGAAACAGTTAAAATAAGTATGTTAATTACGTAATGTAACATGACTTAAAAAGGTCATGTGAGTCAATGTGCAACGACCATACGTAAATTACGTACTGTTACATTAAAATAACATCAACTTAAGGTTTCACATGGGACATGAACTGTGGTCTTGTTGTTGGAAGTCTGGTTTTGTTAAGCCCACCCACCCCTCCTTCCATTCCTATGTGGACTTTTTTGCCCTTTGTACTATGTCAGTTGCTCTCAGTGTTAAGTATTGCTGCATATGGGGTTCCAATGGAGTTATTTGAAAACCCAGTTTGTCTCATTACCACACTAAATGGTGCCTTTGGCATCAATATAGCATGCTGTGGGGTGTGATCCAGTGTTGGTATTTGATGCCCTGGGAATGATCAGGTTTAACAGATGCACTCATTTATCCTTAAATTAGTGTCTAAAGACACCTGAAATCAGCCTTCTTACTGTGAGAGATGTGATCCGTTATTGTTCAGAAGGGACAGAAAAAACCCACATCAACCACATTTTTAGAAGCTTGCAAAGCCCCTGCTTCAGGTTGAACATCTGTAAGGTACTGGGTTGTGCAAAATATCCTGATAAAAGATGATAATGTGGGTTTAGTTACTAAAGATTCATATGTTTATTCTGTTTCTTTTATGGATACTGAATTCTGCCCCTTAGTCAGTCACAATAATCTGAGTTTAAAGTGACAGGAAATGAGGAAATGTTGAATGAGCATTCTTCTTTTTCTGTGAAATTGTGAATTTGACGTCATTTAAAGAGGAAAAGAGAAGTAAAAAAACATATAGCACATACACACCTGCATACTGCTATAATCACATTCAGCTAAGCCATGATTCAAATCTTCACATCAGGGGGTTGTTTTTTTCTGATGGCTATTCAGCAAAGTCATTAATCTCTGAGTAAGTGCACAATTCTCTAATCTGCAATTATTTTTTATTCAATTCACAAAAATGAATCATTTTAATGGTTAAAATGCCTTCATGTGTTTGGTTTAAAGTCACCTGCTTTTGACATGTTTGTGAGAAGAATATGTTTTGGAAAGTGAACTTTGTGTCTCTTTGCCTGTGTTCTCCCCCAGACGGCAGGCGTCATGTCAGTGTACCTGTTCATGAAGCGTTACACAGCAGAGGAAATGTATCGGCCCCATCAGGGCTTCTACCGGCCTCGCCTCAGCAATTGCTCAGATTACTCCGGCCAGTTCCTCCATCCAGACGCTTGGGCCGGACGTGGTCGCAGTGCCTCCTCCATCTCCTCTGAGGCCTCCCTCCAGATGAACTCCTCCAACTACCCTGCTCTTCTCAAGTGTCCAGAGTATGAACAAATGTCCTCCTCACCTTGCTGAGGCAGAGGATGAGTGGTTGTTAGAGCACTGTAGGGGTCATTTCTATCTATCTGGATTTTGGAGTAAAATTGTCTGATAATTTGATATTATCCAGCTTGAATCACTTTCCTCTTCAAGTGACCTGATTCTCTCTGCCCTCCCTGCTGCCAATTTTTTTATTTACACTTTTTGGCTCTGTGGGGAGCAAAACTTAAGTTGAGGATTAGCCAGTTCACTTTATTCCCAGCTCAGTCTTGTTTAAGGGAGAGCTGTCAGAAGACACGAAACTCAAGATTCTGACCAGGTTGTACTTTATAATCTACTTTTCTCTAGTTTTTTTTCTGATAGGTGAGTAACAACCTGCAGGATCGACAAAAGTAGGGTGAAGTCAACTGCAATGAGTAACTTGAGTAGCCGCAACCTACAGGGAGAAAGTCTACTATTGCTTGTAGTACTGCCACAATCCTGATAGCTTTTTGACAGGATCACAGCTGCACATTTGCAAACATGGAGAGTTTGGAACAGGGATTAGAGCTGGATAAGCAACTGTGTGCAATGCATGCAGAGTCAGGTGTTCAAAACACTACAGTGTGAGTAAAGTAATCAGTGGCATCACCTCAGGTGAAGGGGAAAGTTCCTTAAAATAATAAAACTTAGAGGGTGGTTAACAAAATATTTCCTCAATTTGACCTAAGATCATTGCACACATAGTGTAGACTTGATTATAAAGGGTCATTAGGTTAAAACAAAACTGTTAACCCAGTGTGCAACTTTCCCTCACATCCTTAGTTGTCACTCCTTAGTTGCAGTATGCTGCAGAAAATGGCTTCTTGCTGTATTATACTGTGTTCTCTGACACATCACAGCTGTTAAAGGAGAAGTCCAGTATTTTGCACTTTGAGCCCCATTCCTGGGTTGTTTATGATGAAATAGAGTGGTTAAGACCAAAATCTTGACGATTGCTCCTTCTCTGAGAATTTGAGAGAATTTGGCTTTCCCCTGCCTGGCTTAACAATGCTGTCTATGGCCATGTGTAAATCTGTCCTAAAACCACCTTAAACATTCGTTTTCAAAGCCATGAAACTCACCGAGTGGTCAGTGGTGTTCGTTGATGTTCTGACATAAAAATCGTAGCAAACTGTGGTTTCCATCCGTGTTTTCGCTATTCATCTCGATTGTGGAACTATTTTTTGCTGCCTCACACCCGTGTGTAAACTTCCGCTTGATCATTCGTTTGACACTGAAGCGTTATTACACTCCAGCCCACTTGATGGCGATAATGCTCCGTTACGTGAGTTTCGCCAACTGGCAGGAAACCATTGCAATGTAATGGGACACAGAAAGAAGCAGAAGAAGAAGGCTGGCGTTGTGTTCAAAGGTATCGTACTGCGAAGGTTGTTTACAAGCAAGTAATAATGGGCAAGTTTTGTGTGGTCAGCGACTGCAGGAGAATTCCTCTGAAGAGGAGGAGCGCACACAGCACTGTCGAGCCGGCACTTTCACTGAGCTAAAAGATTACAATGACTACAACCTTGTCGTAAACAACCCCCGTTCCATTTCCAGTGGCGGATTACTACCAACGGACAATGAGGCTTCCTATAGGAAATCACTGCATGCACAAAATGTCAAATAAATCATCACGGAAACCAGAGTTTGCTACGATTTTTATGTTGGAACATCAATGAACACCACTGACCACTCGGTGAGTTTCATGGCTTTGAAAACGAATGTTTAAGGTGGTTTTAGGACAGATTTACACATGGCCATAGACAGCATTGTTAAGCCAGGCAGGGGAAAGCCAAACTCTCTCAAATTCTCAGAGAAGGAGCAATCGTCAAGATTTAGGTCTTAACCACTCTATTTCATCATAAACAACCCAGGAATGGGGCTCAAAGTGCAAAATACCGGACTTCTCCTTTAATGACAAACTTTTTCATGTTCAAGTTTAGAGCTTATAAAACACATGATGAATTAATGAATTTCAGCCCCTCAAACAGATCATTTTAATTGTCATACTGTTTTATAAACAAACTGTTGTGAGGCTGGGAGAGTTGGGTTAATGACAGATGGTATTTGACCTTCCATATGAACTTCAACTCTTATGCCAGTCTCTCAGTATTTCTTTATCAGGCGTGATTTTTTAACAGTTGTGCACTTACTTTGACTCAACAGTCAGAAGTACTTCTGTAACTCCCTTAAGGTTGTTTGCAGAGGAGCCTTTTATTGTAATGTAGCCACAGGCGTTTTTAAACCTTTAAAGCTGTACCTGAAGGGTGGAAGGCTTCACTTTTTTATATTAGCATTGTGATAACCTGAATGGTGTCACAATTGGCCACGACCACAAACATTATATGTGGTTGAATTATACCATGTTAAATTCATTTCACTGGTTCCGTTTATTGTTCAAGTACTGACACCAAAGGAAGGGTTTGTATTATACACTTATAGTATAAGAAACATTCTTTTTAAAGGCCTAAGTCTGAATATATTAATGGTTATATAAACATTGAGTGTATTATTGTATATTCTTGTAAAGTATAGGAAACAGCCAAAACAAACAAATAAATAACAATGCTCTGTTTGCTCCCACCATTACCCATTAATATGAACAATACAGGAATGCTTTGCATCAAACAATACAGATGTACATAAACCTTTTATATTCTCAGAGAACATATGATTCCTGTGTACAGTGGTCTTAATGCAGTTGAGGACAACAAGTGTATTTACCCAAAATAAAAAAGAAAACAAGCAGTACAGGGGCAGCGCTGTTTGAGTGTGAAGATCAGATAAGAGTAAAAAAAAAAACATTAGTTATATGTTTAAAAAAGAACAGGCCAAAGTGGAGAAGATGGTGTTGTGTGGTCGTGGGTTTTGATGGAGAATGTGAATGAGTCAGGTGGTGTTAAAGACTATTTTGACATGGAGCTGTTGTGAATGTAAGACATGCTGAAGGAAACGCTGCTAAATGAGATCTTTCTTTTAGTAAAATACCTCTTTCATTGAGATATTATAACTCAAATTATAGATGCATATTTTTCTAATTCCCCCCATATATTGACAGGGTATTCTACATACAGCTATACTGCAGTCCTTAGTGTGCCAAGAAAGAAGTTGTATCCAGGTTAAGTGACTTGAGGTTACGTATTGAATATATACATTTCATGCAGCATTAAGTGTGAGTGATCATATTACAGAGAAGCATTTTGTCTTGTGCAATAATCTTATGTTTGATATACTACTAAAACTATAATTATTGTCAGTATTTAGTGTTGCATGGTGTAACTCCACATATTATTAATGGCATGCAACATTTCATCACTGGATTATGGCATTACCACCTGCAATACATGTAAACAAACACACACTTTAATAAACACACACAGTGCCAAGCTACGCTCACTCTGTTTTGGTATATATAGACCTGTTATGTTTTATTTATTTTAAACACTGTAAATATGAAATCATCGTTGTGTATATAAATTCATTTTTGTATAGATGAAAGAATATGTAAAAAAAATAAACAAATATGGTTGTTGTTGGGTAGATTCATCTGCAGTTTATGTGAAAGCTGCTTTGCCTCCTGCATCACATTGAGAATGTGAGCTTTTGCATAATGTTGTACTTACATAAATGTAAAGTATTCAGATGGTGTCATTGTCAGACATGAACTGTCAATATCTGTGTATTTTTACAATCAGAGTCATTTTCATGATGTTAAATGTGCAATGGAATATGTATACTCAATGAAATAAAGGTTAATGGAATTTGATAAACAACTTGCTTCTTCTTCTTGTGCATGTTTCGTAGGGCTTAATGAATGTTGATGTCACTCAATATCTTGTTGTTCTGATGGAGCAGCTGATTGATGAAGGGATTCCTTTCTATGCAACCAATTGGTGAATCTCATTCAGGGCGCCCTATTTAAACTGCTCTGGCCTGCCTACTGTTGCGGCTTCCTCTGCAAGCTGCTTTGCAACCCGCCTCCACCCCAGCTCCTCCTTTTCATGCTGTGTCTGACTTCTCAATGTCATTTCTGTTTGTCATTGATGCTGCTCTGTTCTGTTCTCGGGGAGTCTTTGCTGCTGCTCTCCCTGCCTCAGGCTTTCCATGTAGGTGCATGGAAGGGCAGGAAGGTTTGCTCTCTCTGCCTCAGGCTTTCCTCTTTTGCACATGGAAGGGCAGAGAGGTGTGCTGTCTCTCTGCCTTAAGGCTTTCCATGCAGACGTGTGGAAGAGGCTTTCTGCGTAGGCCAAAGGAAAGGCAGAGAGGCCCCAGACTAGAGCCATACCACCAAATATAATACTGCAAATGGAAATAAAGTTTTATTTGACTAAAGTGTTCCTGACTGAAATGTGTTTTTACATCTTATCTCATTGAATTTTACCTTGCTTTAATTCAGCATTACTTTTTTGCCTCTATTGCTATATTGCCTCCAAGGTGTCTTGCTTCTGCTGTGCTTTGTTAGTAAAAGCACTTAATAACTGTATTTAAAGGTGCTTCATAAATAAAGTTATTATCATTATAAAGTTATAATATCTCTTAGGGTAAGATCCAATTTTTGACTGGTATTTATTTATATTTCTTACTATTTTTTCATGGTTCAAGGGCAAAAATGAAAAATATTGTTTGTATCACAGCAACAAAGCCCTCTAATAAGTTCTAAAAACTCAGATTGTAAGAGTAACATAATAAAAGACTCTAAAAAAACAGCAAAGCATCTTTCAGTAATTGTGTTAAAATCATTTATATGGGGTTGCTGTTATTCAGTCAAGCACATAGGACAGTAAACAGACCTGAGACGATGGATACATGAGATTCTGATTGGTGCTGGGGCAGTAGAAACATTGATTGAGTCATGTAATACAGCATATACTATGTTACACTGAAAACAGTCTTAGTCATACAAGCAAACTATCTTTAAGTACACATTATGGTTAATGTGTTATACAATATCACCCTCTGTTGAGACAGAACAGAAATGCATATGAATAAGATGTATAACAACAGATTATCAACTACTGATCACATTCTCATTGTTTTTGGAGTTTGGTCACACAACTAAAACCTTAGCAGTCAGAGAAGATTGTGTGATGTCACATTTCTTTCCCACTAAGTTGCACTGTCAGAGAAAGACACTTTGAGAACAGAGTAAACCCTCTTGTGGGTTATCAAAGCACATTAGCATGGCTCTGGCCTCAAACAGAGATAAGGTTAGATCTCCGTCACAGAGAGTTAGACACAGTGTGAACCGCAGCGCTGCTCTGACTGTGAGAGCTGGCACTCATCCATCTGGGGGAATGGGATGTAATGGGGGGCTATCAGCAGGATGGAAACAGCTAATCTGCGTCGTGTACCGATGCTCCCACAAAATCAACGAGCAGTGACATCTATTGACCTGATGAGCTGGCACTTTCCCAAATTGATCACCCCCAACAATGAAACCGTATGTTGTTAAGTTCACTGTTGGTGATAATTAATGCACATTTGGTGGTAAACTCTTTAAAATAAAATGACTATACCCTGCTGTACTATGAGGGAATGAAGTCATTAGATTTATTATTTCTTAATCAGAGTCCTCTGTTCTTCTGAGCCTGGCTGTTGCTGATGAGAAGTGGCTCAGTACCTTTTGACAACAGCTCCATCTAGTGTCAAATCTGTGGAGGCACACAGAAGGCAAACAGGGGCTCTGTGTTGAGTGTACTGGGTGCTACATGTAAAATCAGAGCTGCAGTGATTCTAACTGATCAGATTTAATACAGTTTTTCAGAACTTTCCTTAATAAGTGCTAACCACTTCCCACCTATAGTTCAAGGTTCATCAGAAGCGGAGTAAGGAGATGCTTCTGGGGCTTGAGCACCAAATATTTGCTCAAAAGTCCCTTAAATTACCTTTAACTTTAACATTCAGGTAGTAATATACACCCATATTGCTTATCCTACTCTGTTATCCCCTCAGAAGTCTGATGTAATTGAGTAAATATTCTTCTTCTGGTCTAAAATTCCTTCAGAATATTGAAGATCACATTTACTTGTTGGGGATCCTTGATTTGCAATTAGAGCAGCTCAGATTATTATGGCATGGATTCAAATGAAGCAGATTTCACAGCTAAACATTCAGTCTGTGAACTCAGCCCAGTCACCAGAGGAAAATGTAAGCACTGTACTCTTCTGCAAAACACAAATATGTGACATTTGCACGTGTCATAGGTACAGTATCATACCAGCATTTCTAACGTGACGTAGTGTATGAGTGGACTTTGTCACTGGGAGGAGGGGGGAAAAGGTGGATGGTGTGACACCACGGCGACATGCCTGCCAAGCTGCAGACCACTGTTTGAGACCAACAAACATCAAAACCATTTTTAGCAAGTCATGGCTTTGTTTCCAGAAGTTTTTCAGCTCCCAGATGTATTCTCAGTGACCTACCATTGTGTTTCCAGCGGGCATAGTGGTATGAAAAGCAGTAGTTTTTACTGAAACATCACTATGTTTCCAGCAGGGATTGTGCCCCCAAAACCATGTATTTTAAACCAAACCATTATCTTTTCTTAACCATAACTTCCCCAGCAAGGACCACGCCACAACAATATGTCATTTAAATGTTTAATTGTAATTCAGAAGGCGTTAGTTGTTAAGGACTGGTGAATGGAAACATGGGTAAAGGTAGAAGAGGACTGTCTTCAGTTAGGTTGGTCTGGGAGGATGAACTGCAGATCGGGCAGTGCGTCCGCTGCGTCTCAGGCATTTTTCCCACTCGAGCTGATTACAGGCCCCATAGACGGTACCTGGAGTGAGACATGTGAGAGGTATGCACCAGATTGAATAAGAAGAGATGAGGGGAGAAGAGAAGAGAGCATGAAGGAATGTTGGTAGGGATGAGGTAGGGAGGGTGATCAATGAAGGGAAGGGAAAGAGAGTGTCGAGAAATGTGAGACAAACAGAGCAGGATGGGTTGACCAGGTAGAGGTAAGCTTGGCAGATAATTAGAGGTGTGGTTGAGGCATGGCCCTGCTCCCAAACCTAAGTTGACCATACAACATGAGGTAATGTTGTAACAAACAGCTATGAAGACTATCTGTATCATTTTCTAATTATATTATTTGCCTCTGTGTAATCCATCTGAAGTGTTGTTTCAATACACCCAAAACTCGAGGGATTTCTGTAAGACTGAACCTCCATGGCTGAAAGAGAAAGTGAACACTTCTTGCCACATCTTACCCAGAGGGCATTGTGATAGAAGTTCCTGTGCACAATGTTCACTGAGGGAAAAACACATATGTAAGTAAACAAACAATATTTAGATATCTATGACAGCAGCCCATCTGCAATTCTTCTTGCTCACATAATGATTATTCATTATGCTCAATTAGTTGGTTTGCTTTAGGGCAAGATTGCACCCTTTACAGTCCTGCGCTCCTCTTGGGCCCTGCCCCCTCACTCTGCCAGAGGCCAGCTGATGTGTAGTGTCTGTATCACCAACAGCAGAGGACTCACTGGAGGTTTCTGTGCTCTCCTAAACTCAAGGCCACAATAAACTGGTTGATGTTAAAGGCAATCTGATGAGCCAATTACAGTGCAACTCTGAGCATGACTTGAATGTCCACTGTGGCATTTATTTAATATTCAAGACTTTTTACATGTATTTTTTAGATGATGCCAAAGCACAATATGCCTGTAACCTAAAGCAATGGTTCCCAACTGGTGTTTCATGGTCCAAAAGTGGGTCACAGGTCCATTCTGAATGGACCGAAAGTGACTCGTGAATGGGTCAAGTTTGTATAAAACACACTTTATTCTGAAGCACAGTGAATTTCTGGCACAGAGCTTTTATTTTGAAGTGACTAACAGACAGGTACTAACAGAGACAGCAGACCAGTTTGATGACATGGCCAAATGCCAGTATGACGCTGAATTATGAATTATTGTTTCTGTTTTTTTGTTTTTTTGTTTTTTGACGATTCCCGAAGTTGTTTAATGAAAGTGCAAGTCCTCTTTCCAAACCTAATCATTTCACATTTGTATACACTTCAGCAGAATATAGGTGCATGACAGCTACCACTAACTGGTACTACCACACAAAATAATGATATGACCAACATATGAACAAATGCATGATCTGTTCAAGGACTGTTGTAAATTTGAAAACTGAAAAAAAAATAAAAAAAATAAATAAAAAAATAATAATAATCATAATAATAAATAAATAAATGAATACAATTACAGTTTCTGGCTATAATAAATAGTGTAATTTTGGCAATTTTTAAAGAACTCTTTAGAGGAGTTGGGGGATTTAAAATAAATACAAAATACAACTTATCAATCTGTCTGTCCCTCCATGAAGCCACAATAAAAAACACAAGTCCCTTTCCAGTGCTTAAAAATTCTTTGACTTACTTCCTCTATTATGCACCACCCTCCTCATAAATATTGAACAGTCCCTAAGAACCTCAGCTTATTGATTCCTTTCAGTATAAAGGAGTGTGGCTATCATAATTGAAGACTTGCTATGAAGCACACATAACCTTTAATAAAATTCTCTCATCTACTCATAACTCATTATACAGGTTTTTCAAATTTATGCTGTTGTTAAGAAATGCTCTTTGGAAACTTTGGTTTTGGTTACATGTAAAATAAAATAGGGCGGCACAGTGATGCAAGTGGTTAGCATTGTCGCTTCACAGCAAGAGGGTTCCTAGTTCAAATCCAGGGTCGGTGGTTTGAATCCCCTCTGTACAGAGTTTGCATGTGCTGCCCGCATCAGCGTGGCTTTTCTCCGGGTACTCCAGCTTCCTCCCACAATCCAAAGACATGCAGGTTAATTGGTGACTCCAAATTGTCTGTAGGTGTGAATGTGAGTGTGAATGATTGTCTGTCTCTCTGTGTCAGCCCTGTGATAGTCTGGTGACCTGTCCAGGGTGTACCCTGCCTCTCACCCAGTGTCAGCTGGGATAGGCTCCAGCCCCCCCCGCGACCCTCAAGAGGAGAAGCGGTTACAGGAAATTAATGAATGAATGAATACATGTAAAATAGTGAAATGTAACTGGATAACCATCAGTGATTCATTTTACAGCTTATGTTATACTAGGTTACATGTGCTAACAATTGTGTATAGAAACACTAAAGTACGATCGAGATGAGTAAGGAGGAGCACTGAAATGAAAAGTGGTTAACACGCTGATGAGTAAAAGAAATGAACAAAAACAGAACAGAAGGTATTTGCTTGTAAAAGTAATATTGTGTATGCTTAACAAGATATTGTTTTAGAATAATGTCACATTAGCAAAGTCACATATATCACTGGTTTCTGCAGTGCTGGAACAGTCTGTACAGGTCTGACTATGTGAGACTAATCATAGGTAAACTGAATGAAATGCTTATTCAATCCACTTTTTATCAAAATATCAGCTAGCAGAAATGGCTCTTGCTGCTTGCTTCTGCTCACAGCAGCATATTTTTTTTTGTGGAGGAAGCCAGTGAGAAAAACAGAACAATCAATTCCTACAGTCTGTATTTTACTCCAGTGTGTGTGCTGGCAGATGTTATGTGAACTAAAAAGTCACACCAGGCTAGACAAGGCCTTGACTTGTATTTTAACAAGCCCAAAAGTCAAGGCCACATTATATTGCCAGATTGCTGAGGGCAGATGGTGTGGCATTGCTCGCATACAAATATCAATATGAATGCATGGGTCCTCCGTACCTTTTGATCTTTGTATTTATTTTTGTTTTGTTTTAGGCTTATTTTTGTAGCTGAATCTACCAACTAGTAGGTCTGGACAGAAGGTAATACTAAATAAATAATAAATAAAGAAATCCTTTTAATTATATAACTAATGTATTCCTGCTCTGAAAAACGGATGAATTCAATCTGAGGAATAAAAGCCCAGAAAATAATGTTATAAAATTATTATAATGCCATAATGATCTAAACGTATAGTTACTCCCATGAGTCCAGCCTTACAGGACCTCAGAAGGAAGGTCATGAATAATGTATCGATAGTCCATGTCTCTCTCTCATACACACACACACACACACACACACACACACACACACACACTCCTTTTATGCCATTTCTTGGTTTATGTCTCTTGCCTCGTCTCTCAGTATTCCTATGTCTTTCATCATCTTCTCTCCATCTCTCTGTTTCTGTTTTTTTTCCCCCGACAGCTTGTGGAAAAGGCAAATCTTCTGTTGCCTTCTGCTGAATAGGTTATTTGTAAATACAGAAGGTTCCTCTCCATCCGATGAGGGGGCCTGAAGGACGAGCACTTGGCAGCGCTGAGCCCAAGGCTCTGTGTGTTTGTCAGGTTTGCCTCATTAATGGTGGCAGTTGTGGCTTTTTAATGTTTCCTGCTGGATTTTATCTATACCATGGTCTCTGTGCTCCCTGCTTGCTTTGTTAAGAGTGATTAATTAATGAATTTTGAGTTAACATGGTTTGATGGCACTGTTTGTGTGTGTGCGTGTGCGTGCATGTGTGTGTGTTTTACACTACACTGAAGCGACTGATTAGCTCTTTTTCACTGAGTGATGGAACAATTTGTTTCTCCCCAACTGTGAACCCCCTGCTTGTTAAATCTGAGGCCAGAACAAACCAAAGGTCTTTTAAGATTTAACCAAGATACACAAGGAGTTGAGAAAGGTCGCTGCTTCTCCTGCTACAACAACAAATGGATGAAATACATAAGAACATCTGTGCAATCTCTGCGAGCCTTAACAAGCTGATTTAATGATTTACTGAGTTTTTGTTAATGCTGTGTCTGAGTGGTTTTCATTCCACACTCATTTTTGCACCCATATTTTGTGAGTGTTGTTAAAAACACAGATAGTAGTATTATATAGTTATATTAGTTTAGACAGTATTTTTTTTACTTTAAAAGTAGAGGAGAAAGAACACAACAACAGAGTAAGACCCATGGGCAAAATCAGACAGACAGAAGTGGGTTTGCTGCTTTCATTTTGAAGCTGTTACTTAAACAAAATTAAGGACAAACAAACTGGGACTCAATTCCATGAGGGATGTTGCTAACAAGCACCAAACACTCACATCTTGTTCATCTGGGCCATGATTGTCGGGCCTGTGAGCAGCTTCCATTTTTAACTGATTGGTAGTAAAAACACTGGTCCTGAGAATAGGTCAGCGTGCTGTACGCTGTGGGATAAACCGCTGTGTTTACTCATTAAAGCTGAAGACTGAGACAGAGACAGACTAAAGAGAGGCGAGAACTAACAGTTTCCCTTCAGAAGTTTTATACAGAATGTTGCTGCGGCTGAGGATACATGGGGAACAATCACAGAAATGCACGAGCTTCTGTGATCGTGATCAGAGTTCATATCATGAGGTGTGTATTTGCATGTTTCATCTGTTTTGTGTGTCATGCAGCAAAAGTCCCCAGACGCATGTGGCGATGATGTAGTTTGTGGTCAGCTCCTTTTTAAGGATTTGACAAATGGTGGAAGGATAGCACCACAGATAACATCACCAAGCAGTTCAGACAAGTTTTAATTGTGAAAATAAAACTGCAGTATATATAAAAATGAGACACAAATAAACTTTTCAAAAGAACACAAGGAAATCTATACATCAACAGAATAACAGTTTGACTAGGCCCATTGTTTTTGGGCAGCTCGCAGCAAACTTTCCAGCAGGTGTGCACCTGAAATCAACTACAACAATGAACCCCTGAGGAGCCTCTCTAAACACCAAGACAAAGACGAACCAAACATTAGTCCATAATCTGTTAAGTCAATGAAATAGCACTTATTTCAATCAGGAGCGACAGGTGAATGAAGTAAAGATGATTGTTTATTGCAGATTGCAGGTGCACAGATTCACAGATGATGTGTGATCATTAAGTTTCGACAGAAAGACTCTGGTGCTTAGACTTCACGGGGAGAATTTGTAATTGAGGGGTGTCAGCCCTGAGCTGCAGGAAGATAAATCCCCACAAGAAGCCCAGACACTGGTGGTGGTGGTGGCTGATGAAGCTGATGAATCTGCAAAGACTAGACAGTGATGGAGAGGTTGAAGCTGTGCACAACTGGAGCATGAATGTACTAAAGGCAGAAAGAGAATCATATTCAAAAAGACAGCAGCGAGATGATAGGGTGTGTTGCTGTGCTACTGGCTACATGTCATCAGCTGATAGGACAGCTGATATCTAAACTATGTAGACTATGACAACATGAAATTATGAGCGAGTATGCATGTAAATGGCAGACGGTATGAGAGATAAATTACAAGACCTAAGCATGCAAAAGTATAGTCTTCTGGCTCAACTTTAAATTTCAACTTTCATATGTGAAACTAACAAAACAATTTCTGTATCATCATTCTCCTTATTCTTATATATATATATTAACAAGTTAAATAGAAATCATTCAGACAATGAAAGGGTATGAAGATGCTTCTCTGTACTCAGTCTGAGCCCAGTGGAAGCTCTCACTTCCTGTTTGGTACTTCGACTCATGGCCAGCAGCTAACATGCAACAAACATTTTGTTACTTGAAGTTTCTCTTGGTGGTTACTAGGTGTGAATGTGAGCTTGAATGGTTGTCTCTATGTGTTAGCCTTGCAATAGTCAGGCTTGGATAGGAACCCCAGAAACCCCAACAAGATAAGTGGTAACAGAAATGAATGAATGAAACAAGTTACATTTGTCAAATGAATTAATTTAAATGGAATATTGCTATATGGCAGGTTAGCATGCTATGCTAACATCACTCAGCCACAGAGGCCTGGGCTACATAATGCAGCAACACCCATGACTACAGACCTGTTGTGCCAGCAGGACGAAATCAATACTTGAACTGCAGAAAGTAGAATGTATCTGACAAGTGTTCAACCTACTCCAAGTACACTGTATCAGCCAGATTATGTTTCTCACTGCTCCACTTCATTCACCCTCGTACACCGAAATGATGACAGCTCAAGGTATGTTGAGAGGTAAACACATCTGAGTGTTCCTATCATTAGGCACTTGCTTTGAAATCTATTAAAGTCTGTGTCTGGGTTATCCATTAAACCCAGACTCATCACTATTTAATGAAATTAATTTACTTCCTTGCTTGTTTTCACCTTTTGTAAATGTGAAAAATACCAAAGTGATTTCCCGATCAATTAGCAACAAAGCAACTTCATTTGAAAATATAACGGCTTGGCTTCCTGAAATATTCGGAGAGAACTCCTGTTTTTCATCACTGCTGTAGTGCAGCAGGATTCAAAGCCTGATTGCACTCAAGAGACTTGGAAATTAGCATTTGAAGATCAGCCCTCCAAATATGCGCCCCTTTTCAAAATCTCAAAAGCCACCCACAGCAGCGACTGCTAGCTGCCACTGACCTGGGCGTGCAGGATTTTCAAAAGTCAGCGGGAGCAGGGGACAGATGGTCCAAACTGAGGGCTGTGAAACCACCAAGGGGCTGAATGCCTTGGTGCTGATACCACTCTGTGCTAAACGGGTAGGAAAATTAGAAAACTGAAAAGTCTGTTTCTCTCCCTGTCTGCCTAACCCTGTGCCAGCTTGTTTCATTTGGTGTAATATTGGAGCTCACATGCATCTCTTTATTGAAAAAGTCACCTTCAAAGCATACACACACACTCTCTCTTATCTGGGTTGAGAAAATCTGGTTCATTACAATATGGGTCTTCTTTTCATAGTTTTGGTCACTGTTTCTTTCTCTACTCTCCACTCAAACAATATTCTAATGACCAAGTTATTTGCTTAGATCTGCTAAAATAATAAGTCAGTAAAAGTGAAGGAACATGAGTATCAGACTTTCGTGCAGGCTTCACATTAACCTCAAAACCCATTGGCTATTGTCATATGGCAATAAGCCTCTGGGGCAATGGCCAATATTTGATGGGTTCCAGAGCAGTCATGACTTCCTCTTTTGTGTGCAGGTCATTATATACAGTCCAATTAGCAACTTGAGACAGGTTCAAACAATATTCATGCTAATCTTTATAATGATATATCCAAGTGTATCTGCATATGAAAGCAGACAAATGGAAAAATGCTAAGAAAAAGCTTGATCACTGTCAGATGATAGTTGATGGGTTCCAAGGCTGCATACATGCAGATATCTGTTTATATATAGAGAATAGTTTAAAAAAAAACAAAAACAGGTTAGACAAACTGTGCACAGCTTTCCTGTACAATAAAGGATTATCACTGACATTTCAGGTGCACCCTCTTTCATTTTTACCTCCAACTAAGGCACATGTTCAGTGAACCAGACTATCTCTTGGCTTGTTTACAACCTGTCTGACTGTTCATTTCCCTACTGTCTTTGTCATGGTATGTTTCCAAATTTCAGTAATTACTTTTTGAGTGCTCTGTTAACTGAGAGAAATGATGCCAAAGCTATTACGATAAGACTTAAAGTGCAATTAACTGGAACTTTCCTTTAAAGCTATTGGTATCTATGTATTGTTACTGTAAGAAATTGGAAAAAAAAACTTGAAATTTGCTGGTGCTTGTCATAGCATAGCAAGCCCCTGGCTGCCTAAGGGCTAAGTCTGTGTTTGCTTTCTTTTAGCCCAATCTCATATGCTCTTTATCTCTCTCTTCTGCTCCAGGCACTGTCTGCACACACAACATCTCGGTGACTGCAGCAGGCAGCAGCCATATGTCTTTGCTTCACTTCATCCTTTAACAACACTAAAAGACGAGCAAGAGAACAGGGATAGGCTGTAACTGGTCATGCTGGTCAGAATCTTTAACCCTCCGTCATCTAGCAAAGAGTAATGATGAGCATGATTGTTTTCTGTTGAGTACTCTGTTAACTGCTCATGTAGTTAAAGGTAGCTGCACAATACTGCCCCAGTCTTCTATTCATAATCACCTCCTATAGGCGGCAAAGGCAGCTGCCTAGGGCCCCACCCAGAGGGAAGTTCAGTTCAGTTTTAATTTAGTTAAAAGGATAATTTGCTGATTTTCAACCAGCTTTGTATCAATGTGGGTAGTATGTGTAACTGAACTGCAGTAAACTTCCCTCCATCTAACCAGTGTCTAGATCTCCCTGCACCACTCCCAGCAAAACTCTACCAAATGATGTGTCTCGCTGGCCCTCAGGCTGTTGCTCAAAACTACAGGCTGTACTTACACATTCTTGTATTGCTCACCACCCATGCCGATACCATGGACACAAAGAGTATAGAAGTGGATCAAAAGACAAACTTGTCCCTCTGTCTGTCAAACTCAGACCAAACTCTGATCAAACGGTAAAACAAAGCAGTGCTGATTAAATATAAACCAAGATTCTGTTACTGTGTTGCCGCAAATGTTTTCAGAAACATATTTTAGCTTACTGTTTAACTGTAATATGCAACACATTCACACTCTGACCTCATCACATATTGACGTTTTGGTCATTGACTTTCCACATCCACATACGACGTGCAAGGTACCCTGGGTGCGTTGGCTGTTGACGTTCTGGGACACTGTATCAAGTTCTGCCTGTTACATGCATTGTCTTCCTTCAAGATACATTTACGTTCACGTATGTTTTCACAGGAAATTTAAACTTTACATACAGTCTCTTTTAAAAGAAATGCACGATGTCGGTATAACCTTTTCCTTCAACAAAAAACACACATGGTTGGGTTTAGGCAACAAAACACAGTTAGGTTTATGAAAAAAGAACAGGGTTCGGCTTTATTATCTTACAGGACGCGAGCACCGCTCTCTCTGGTGAAAGTCGGCATTTGTGGAGACCCATCCAGCACCCCTCCTGCCGGCCCCACTCGGACTTTCACCGCCTTAACTTTCGTCCTTGTCCCGCTGCATTTCCCACTGACGCTGGCGGGTGCTGTTAAACTATAACGGCACCTGGCTGGGTATCATGCCGACGTTAAAGGACGCCTTTTTCGTTGGTCTCTGACGCCACAAGTCACCAGTCAACCGCTAGATTTTGATGACTTCGGAGTGAGACCGGGCTCTAATATAAGATAATTTTAACCAGCTGGTGCAATACATAGTTGAAGTGGTCTCCAATTCTTGAGCAAAAGCGAATACCACAGTCCTTTTTTCTGTTTTCTCTGGTCATGTTGCACCAATTCATTTGTAAGTATTTGTGTCTTTCTGCTGCAAAGACAGCCTAATTTTTTAAGAAGACCATTTTCCAGTAGTGAAATACTTCTTTAATTAGAGAGAGACCAACATGACTAATTGATATACAAACAGTCATTTTGTGGGTAAAGTGTTCCTTTAATGTGTTCATCAGTGAGTGATTATCACAGTCAGAACATGCTAGAATTAATGGGTATGTTGGAGTGGAGTGTATGTGGACAGCATTGGAGTAAGACCAAATGAAAAGGCAAATGCCATCTGAGACACAGTACACAAAAAGAGAAGATTTTCAAATTGTAAATTTGCACTACCATATTCTTAAATGTTATTCAGAGAATTGCTTGTTAGCTATGTTGTTTACTTGTGTTGACTTCTCATCAGCTCTTGTTTTAATTTGTAATTAATACAATTATTATAAAAGATATAAATAGCATTTAAATAATATGAATTTTAAATTTTTGTGCCTAGAGCAGTGAATATGTGAGTCTGGCACTGATTACAAATGAGAAAGTTGTGGTGCACAAGAGTTTTTAAAAATTCTTTCAGTTATGTTCATATTTTGTTGCTGACTACAGTCGTCACAAACACTGAGCCATGAGTCATGTCACTGTGCATGTTACAGTGTAAGGGAAGATTTTAAATTGCCTTATAGTTCAGTCCTTTTTGACAGTCTTGTGATAATTTACCATGATGTCATATTTAAATGTGCACTTTGTTTACATATTCACGTATGTTGTCAACTGTTTAACACTTGTCATTAGTATTCTAACCAGAACATGCATGAAAAGCTTGTGGGTCTATCCAGAGATAAAAACATAACACATATCAAAACCCTCTCACTGCTGCTGTGTGTTTGGCTTCAGGAGCCTAAAATAATTTTCTTTGAATCTTACTTGGCCCCTCTTTCTCTCACTTGCTTTTCAAAAGAAAAAAACAGTCAAAGACTTTTTCGTTCACCCCACAATTTTGCCAAAATCAGCCCGTATTTTTTGACAAAATAAATTCAAATGAAATAACCAATTACTTCCTTGATAAAGCCTCCAATTTCCTATCTAAATAGGCCTGGCACATTGGCACATTCACATTTTGCTGTACACCAGGCAGCCATGCAGCATTAATGTCTTTCACTGCATAGGCCAGACTGTGGCAGACACTCAAACTGGTCGGAAAACAAGCACACACAAAAAACATTTAAGAAACACCAGCAACACTTAGCCTGCCATAATTGTATGGCAAGTTCAGCGAGGTCATAGAGGAGGCGCTCTTCTTGGCACTGGCCAAAACCTGCATGGAGGAAGAAAACACCATGAGAGAAGAGGAAGCTGGCAGAGGACACATCAATTACCAGAGTGAAATGACAAGCTGTGCCAAAGCACTCTCTCAAGTTAAACAGGGACAATGGAGAAGCTGGGAAGTGAAAGAGGAAGCAGTGAAGTTGAAAAGAACTCGGGGACATGGTGATGAGAATTAAACTCATTATCAGTGGCCCCTGTGTACTCCTATTACCGCAGACACTTTACAACAGGCTAGCTGAGAAGCCAACTTGTCATTCTTTGGTATAAAAAATAGCAGCACTCAGGCATGTCTTGTCAGGATGCAAAAATAGTCCAAGGACAATACAGTTGAAAGCCAAACTACATGGGATGACAGGAACAATCAGAGACACTCTGACTAAGATGAAGTGGGACAGTGTGGCTGGAAAATCTGGGTGCATTATGCTGTGCGTCATCTAATATATATGGATTTAGAGTTAGAGTTTTTGAATCTTTGGTTCAGATGCCATTAGGGGGTCCCTTGTAGGCCTACGCCCTGATAGAGTGGACCTTTAAGCATTGTGAAGACAGGCTTTGGTTTCATTAAAGGACTTGTTCTAGAGGACTGACAGTATTTCACTTTTCCTTGAGCGCTTTTCTTTAGCTTATTTTGGATTTATAACACTGTGGTTTTGGACTTTTTTATAATATTACTGCTGATTATTGCATCTTATATTTCTACGAAATGGTACTCATTTTTATATCTTTTGTGAATTGCCTTTTCGTCCTCTTAAAGGAGCAGTGTGTAGGATTTAGTGGCATCTAGTAGTGAGGTTGCACACTGAAACTAACTGAATACCCCTCCACCCACCTCTTCTTTTCCAAGTGTGTAGGAAAACCAATGGTGGCCTTCACTTCAGTGGAAAAATTGAAAGGCCCTCTCTAGCCAGAGTTTGGTTTGTTCCCTCTTGGCTATGGTAGAAACATAGCAATGCAACACGTTGGACTCTATGAATGACGACCTGCTTTTTATGTAGATATGAAGGGCTCATTCTGAGCTAATGAAAACACAACGATTCTATTCACTGATGAAAACAGAATTATGAATATTATATTCAGTTTCTCCCAGTAGATCCTGCTTAATCTGACGCACTGCTCCTTTAAAGGACAATGCACCTGCCCAGAGTTTAGGCTGAGTCAAGAACTGTAGCTGCGGTGGGCCTCTAAAGCCTGTTGTGACAATGTATGTGATATTGGATTATACAAAACTCCACTTGACTACTTACATGATCCTAGCAGATTTCTAAATCCTTATGCTGATGATGCTTTGTTTTATATACTGTTAATTCTGATAATCCATTATTAATTTATGTTTAAAAGTAAAAGCAGTGAGAATTTGCTGATTCTTGCATCTTTCATTTAACTGTTCTCTGGTTTTCTTGGTCATTTATGGTAACACATTTTGGGGTTTTGGAGCATTGGTCCAGCCTGCCTTCACCCCTTTTCAAAAAACAGCCATGTCGGCTGTCTGTGCCAGCAGCTTACTACGACCCATATTTATTTTTATTGTTAGGACCTCTGATAGCACTAGAAATGATGATGGGAATAAAAAAAAGAAAGTCATGTGACGTTAAGAGTGACAAAGTCTACATAGAGAGGAAATCTGTGTGCATGACTGGGTGACACAAACACAGGACTTTGACCCAGGAGACTGCTGTTTGTGTCCTCTGTTAAACGAAAGATCAATATAACAAACATTTTAATTATATTAATCCAAACTTTGATCTTTTTTCTAAACCTAAGCTTGTATTTTTGGTGCATAACTGCCACTGTTTCACAACATTAACCACGTGTTTAAAACTGTGGTAATTAGTACATTCACCTGTTGCTGGTACTCTCGAACAGTTGTATATATTGTTTTAGGAGTCACTGGCAAACGACCTATTCTGTCATTAAGTTATGAAGATATATTGGTTGGTCACCTCGGGCTCTGGGAACTTCTGGTGAAAATGTTCACTATTTGCTTATATTTACAGATCAAATAATAATTAATAGATTAATCAACAATAGTGGGCTTTGAATGTATATAGTTACTGACTATGATTGTTATTTAAGTTAATGGTGTAGACTCAATTGGAACAGGTATTTTATAATGTCTGGGTGTATTTTTGTCAGCTAGTTATTAATATGTCTATCCATACATGTTGTGATTAACTGATATGTAGAGAAGCAATATTATTGTGCCTTTTCTTGGTGTTTTATTTCCAAAAACTACCATTACTACATGTATCTTTAATGGGCAGCAAACAAACACCTGGAATCACGTTAATGTTCTTTTCTACTGAGTGAAGGAGTTCATTTATTGACTGTTCTCCCTCGTGTGAGCTCTGTAGCGATCATTACAAATGATCTGGCTTATCTCATAGCAAGAAACACCCAACCTGCTTGTTAGCTGCATCATTATTTAAAGATTTGTCATTAAGTCCTGCACCAAGCTAAGAAACAGCAGCATTTGGAACTGAAACAAAAAAATAGCTTAGACTTTAACTGGAAAGAAAGACAGTAGGTGGCTTCATAAAAGCTTTCTGAGCAGTTGTGTAAAATCTTCCACAAATTTTCTGTTTGCTGATGCAATCTAAAGCATCACGTCTCTCGGCCTCTGCTCACCTGCTGTGACTCCCCCGCTCTCACCCCTTTGTTAAGATGATTGAAGTCCGGTGGACATATTCCAGCTCAATCCACAGACTGAAAGCTAAGCCCACTCTGCTGCCTCGCAGCCAAAAAATGTGGCACAAATTCATATTGTCACTTGCTTTCCAGCCTTAATATGTAAAATGTGAAACTAGTGAGCTCTTCCCCATCTCCTCCTCCCCCATTTCTCCTGAATGCTCCTCTTTAGCATATTCTCACTTTACAAATCTTTCCCATCCCTTCCTCCCCTTCTCTCTCCTTCCTCTCTGCCTCACTTTGTCTCCTAATCCACACTGTCCTGTCCTTTTTCCACACACACACACATTCAGACCCTAAACCACCTCTCACTGCTCTCCTTGTAGGGACCAGGAAGTGATGTGGCACCCAGTCCAAGAGATGGGACAGTGTAAACAGCAGCAACCCCGGCCAAACCCTGCAGCCCCTCTCTGGTCACCCCTCTCAGTGTGTGTCTGTGTGAAAAGAAAAGCCCCCCAAACTGCAGCCAGCCCAGAGCTTAAAGTGACAGGCCTGGCCCTGTAACGTAGATTTTAAACATTCATTTAGGAACACGAGTTTCTGGTTGCTGCTAAGATTTATGTCTTACTCTTCTACTTTATGAGCCGGGTGATCTTGCAAGCAGACTGCTCCAACTTCAAAGTGGGTTTGATGGATGTTTTAAGAAATATTTCATCAGTGGCGATGCTTTCAACTTCTTTTAAGTTGCTGCTGAAGTAGTTCAGCCACAAATCAAGCCTCTCTAATCTCCACTCTGCTGTCAGTGGCTGTGTTTTTATCCTTTGCTTGATTCTGTAGATGTTTTGGAAAACATTTGAAAACCCAGTTTATGTGTGTATGATCTGTACTTGTTTTTAGTACGTGGGTGAGTAGAAGTGTTTGATTTCTTTTTTATTGTGTGTGAAAGACGAACTGCAAACCCTGAAAGCTTGTTTTCTCCTCACAGGCAGTCGCTTAATTCTCCTGCTGTTTAACATGACTGTATATGTTAGTGTAGGTCTGATGTTTTCCTCCTCCAGCAGCTGCTCTCTCATTGGCCTGGCTACAGCCGTGGAAGGTGTGGTCTGGATGAGCGATGCTGCATCCTTTGTTAAACCGTGCACTTTAATATTGAATAGTAAACAGTTAAGAAGCTGCAGCCGGGTGTGCTCGATATAAATGTCATGAATTTCCTTCATATTTAGCATAAAAGTCTACTTATTCAAGGGATTTCCATTTTTTCCCTCATTCCCACCTGTGGCAGGGATTGAAGATGTGTCCAGCCAACTCAAATGAATTCAACAAAAGCTGCGAGCGTATCAAACTCGGAAACTTGGATTGAACTCCGACTGAAGTTCAGGAAGAAAAAGGAGCACTGATCGAACAGTTATAAGGATCGACACTTGGCTTGATGAGAGGAAAAACCGCGAGACGCGTGCGCTTTCCTCTGACCACGATCATGGGCACCATGCGCTCCTCGCCGTGTGCGTAAGCTGCTGTGGAGGATCCACACATTATGAGACGCCATGGCATGGTGTGACCGAGGGGTTCAGACTTTGCTGGCCATCGTGGGGGCCTTTGCCGCCTTCAGTCTCATGACCATCGCCATCGGCACCGACTACTGGCTTTACTCCCGGGCTTACATCTGTAACGCCACTAACGCCACCACGGACGAGTCCCAGATGCAAACCAAGAAAGTCAAAGGCGACCTGACGCACTCCGGGCTGTGGAGGATCTGCTGTATCGAAGGTAGGATAATAAGTTAGTGACCCGTTATTCTGCAAACTTTTTTGTTACTTTTTTGTTGTGCTGCTTGGCACAGACGAGCAATGTGTCCAAAGATGAGCCCACTGATCTCCTCCTGATCGTTTTATAGTGGAAGGTGACAATATATATGTGACTGATCAAATAGTCATGACATGTTCTGTCTGTGATCTAGGCGAATGCTCCAACTGGGAACTCCGAATAAAAATATCTGTAGCGCTGTTTATTTTGTGCCAAAAAAAAAAGTACACGGGCATTCCCAACAATTGATTTCCTGTTTGTTTAGTGTGACGACGCACCAAAACTGGAGATCTGCCAAGGGGTGCATCATCACCAACAGTCATTTCTATTGTTAAATGCACTGAATGGGTACAAAAGAGTATGTTGGCATAATTTTAAATAGAAAAACTGGAGGGAAACTGCTGCTTGTTGCGCGCAAAGGCGGTGTTGCGCGTGCGTAACGCTTCGTTTGCGTCAGTTTCCCTCGTAAATGATTTAGTTTGTCACTGAAAAAGAGCACTCAGCAGACAGATGATGGCATAGAGCCAGAACTAATGTTTTTTTTATGTTTTACATTTTGTTACAAGCAAGAAATGTCTCATAATCGCCCAGTAATAATTTAAGGATTCGTCCTAATTTCCTCATTAACTCGGTTGCTTGGCAACTACTTCCATAAAATTGCTTAGACTGATGAAATCATTTTCAGCTACAGAAGTCAGCAAGAAGCTGACTTCATAAAATCCTGTCAACATTTTCTCAGCTGTTGCTCTGCGTATCCATGATCCCCCAACACACACACACGCACACACACACACACACACACACACACACACACACACACACACACACACACACACACACACACACACAGGGGCGCGAGGAGTTTTGGGCTGGGCTTCCTGTGCTGGTGCTTCAGTGAGGAGAATGAGATCAGTCAGTCGATCCATGAAGGTAGTCACCACCAGTGACGTCTTCCATCAGCCTTCCCTGTTTTGGCGCTGTCCACTGCTGCTGGTGCTGAAACCTCAACTCTGAATGACTGTGCTCCTTTTTACTAACAGCTCAACTCAATATCGAGGCTTAATAAATTAAATAACTCTACATGTGCGAGAAAACCTCACATGCATGAGGCCAGTCATGACACACTAAAGACAAAAATCATAAGTTGCTGACTTTCAAAGTCTTCCCTTTGTAAACACCATGACTGAAGGCAGAATTTAGCTCATCAGCTTTTCCATACTTGCCTACAGGTGGTTCTTTTATGGCCTCTCATTCATGTTTTGTAGCCAAGCAGATGTTCCAGCAATGTGCTGAGCACTGTGATTGCATTATGGACTACAGTCACGTCATAACACTGACAATAAGCATATCACAGATTGTATCACCGTAATTACAATCATTATAGTTTTTATGACATTTGACACATATTCACCATTCCTTAACTGATCACAGGAAACAGTCGGTAGGGATGTTTGAAGGAAGTGGTTCTCAACCTTTTTGTGTCAAGGCCCCATTAATTGATACACATTAAGACACTGAGCCTCATTTGATAAGATTTTGCTTCAGGCACTCCCATCTGAAAATATTTTTGCTGTTAGATATAATTAAGACCAGTTAGTTGTCAACTACAGCTGAGGAGATAACCATGGAGGAAGTGAAACCTGTGATTAAAATAGTCACTCTTATGGCTCTTACTCACATTGGACTCACTTCTATGATGAATTAAATAGTTAAAATAAACTGTTCCTCATTTTTCTGGAGGGAGTCAAAACCACTGGTTTAGATGAATTCCTGGCAAGGAAGCTTGCATCTCCTATGTTTTTCCATGTGACCCAAAGGCAGCATCTCTCAGACATGCAGAGAGATCTGACATTGCTGTGGGTGGGGGGTCCAAGTGAAGAGGCAATACTTGCCCAGAGGTTTGACTCATATGCAGATGAATGCAGCCATTGTAGAAGTCCCACTCCATGCACTTTGGCTCTGCTACTGTTACTGGAGTTTGATACATATAAAAATGCATTACTATTTATGGATTTCCTGTAAAGTTAATCAAAAGACACGTTCCCTTCTCCGCCGCTTCCAACCCTTGAGAGTACCATCAGCAGAAGTGAAGCAGAGTGCTTGCTGTTCTTAAACATCTGTCGTCTTTTCCACCATCTTCTCTTTCCCTGCATGTATTGCTGGATGTGTGTTACACACAGCAGAAAGTAAAAGTAACACTTCTTCTCTTGCTGTTTCTCTGTCACACATCACATCAGCACTATTGCTACACAGCTGTGAAATTCAATTTAGCTGGCTCCTGGCGGCACACCTGTAATCTACAACTGATGCTAGCTGAACCCAAAGGACTTAATAAGATTTTTGCAAAATTAAAATGATAATGACATCCAACCTGAGACTCATACTTTAAAGATCTTGGTGACTTCCTAGCATACAGGCAATTAGGACACACCCTGTGATGTTGAGTTTCTCTTTGGCTAAATGCATTATTCAACCTATTGTGTGTTTCCTTGTTTTCTATCATATTTATACCTTCACGATGTCAGATATTTATCTTAAATGTGGCCAAAGTTTCAAATAATGAGTTAAATGTAATCCCTGTGAGCAAAACCCCTTTTCAATTTTGGCCACAAGATGACATCAGATGGTCATCTGCTCCAGACATGCTACTGCAAGTGTTTACATTACGTAGCCTACACTGCTACATGTAGCTACATGCTAACGTCAGGAAACGTGTAAACTTGGTTGCAGATGTTGTGGATTTCTCCCAGATTTCGGATCATATTCCTGCTGGAATACATCCTGTTGTCCATAGAAAACTTTTCACAGTAGAAAATGCTATACTCATTACAGTCATTCCCTCAGCTGCAACATGGATGTATAAAGAGAACTGGATACAGCGCAGCAGGTGGGGCCCTGTTAATTCCCAAGAAAGTTGCTCAGTGGCACATGAAGCCAAAAAAAGGTGATTTCAGATATGAAATTACTGAGATCTTCCACATTGTAAGGCCGATAGAGCAACCACGCTAGAAACTTACGACAGCTGAGCAGCCAACTTCTGGTTTAGCTTTCTACTAACTTGAACAGGGATGATAGGGATAAAATGATTTAATAGTGCAGCTTTTCTAGACTTAAAAAATGTTATCGGACCAAATGGATTAAATCCAATGGTAAAAAGGGTCGTGTCATGGTGGTTGTGACACGAAGATGTCTCTTTTGGAATGTAAGTCTAAAGGAAAGTGTTTCTTCTGGCCCCATGGCATGTTGTAATTCCACGTTTGGCCACTATATAATTTTGGCTTCAAAGCGCAGCACTGTTCCATAGAGCTTGGGCTGCAATGACGGTGCAGAGACTCTGGGGTAAGGAGGACCAAAATGCGAGGCAGGCTTAAAGAGACAGGCTCCAGAAGGAGATTGAATGCAGGTGTTTCAGCACAGACACTATGAGTAACATTAAAGCATGTAAACATGTTCTTGTACAAACCCAAACCACAAGTATGAACCTGAAAATGAGCATCATAGGTCAATTTTAAGAGAAAAGACCAAATAGGAGTCATAGCTTTAATTGTCCGCTCATTTAACTGTCCACTTGAGATACAATCTCTTCCAGGAACAAAGAACAAGGAGACCAACCACTTACATCAGGTCAAATGAGCAGCATAAATAATGGGTAAGACCAGGGACACGTTGGCTAACCTTGTAGAAGAAATTACGCTTGTCGCTCTTATGTGCCAAACAGACGCCTGTATGAGTGTTGTGTCTTGTAGAACAAGGAGGAGGTTCAGTGAAGGTGAGCAATGATGGCAAATGAGCTTTAAAAGGAAACAAAGTGAAGTCTTGTTCTGCAGCCATTCATGCTGAAATACGACAAGAGCTCTCACTTAAGCCCATCACCCCTGATCGCTGAACATTGCCAGAGTGGCACTAAAACATGTGATGTGTTTGAAACAGACATTTGGTCCGACTTCAAATGGGTAAATCCTGCTGATTTGCTGTGAGCCAACACCTCACCAAGTTTTTTTTTTTCCCTCATATGATTGCTGTTTGAGATTCTCGGTGTCATAAAGGCTGCTTTCTGGTTTCGTGGCTTTGTTAGTGTGTGTGCGTTTCTGTGGAGCACCGGAGTATGTGTGTGTTAGTCTGGTGAATGCATTAGTAAGATGTCAAAGGCGTCCTCTGAGAAGCGGAGCTAGAAATGTGATTCTGGGTTGCCGGGGGGAGGTTGCCATGGTGAAGCTATGCTGAGTAATAAAAGATGGGCTCGGGTCTCTCAGACAGATGGGCTCTGGGGAGATACCTCCCCTACTGAGCTCACTCTCTTTCTCTCCTCTCTTTCTCTCTCAGCGTCATTCTTCTGATTATTAACTCCCTGGACTTCTCCATGTTTTATTCATTAATACAATTATTTTACTTTGACATCTTCACTTCTGGTTTGATCATACAAAATAAAACTCTTCTTTAAAATGTCTTCATCCTTTGTTATCTTTTACCGTACACCTGCGCCTGCTTTTTTTCTCAGACCTTTCGGATGACACAATCAGAAGAAAACATCCAATTACAGTCAAACACTGATCTAATAGATATAAAATACATGCAAGATACACTCACACACCCAGTATGATAATTATATTACACAGTGATTGTGCTTCTGCATCGATCCAAAGAATGTGCTTGGTACATAAAAGATCAAAAGGAAGCAGAGAGGGAGTCGAAGAGGAAAACATTTTAGAACACAGGAGGGAGAGAAGTGGGTAATTGAGACATGATAGTGGTGAGAGTGTTGTAAAAAGAGACGAGATGAGGGTTTAAAGAGACTGAAAGAGAGAGGTTGAGAGAGTGGAGTTGGTGAAGATAGACTCTTTGAGTCTGGGCTGTTGAGGATGTTTCATCACTTTATCTCTTGCTTTTCTTTCTCTCTCTTTCCCAGCAGTCTCAGACATTAACCATGGAAATGTAGCAGACAAATGTGACATTGAAAATTTTATGCTGATGGCTGGGATGAAATCATGTCGCAGTGTTAAGTAAGAAACACACTAAAGGTGCCTCGTGTAAACAACTGCTGTTTTGTTTACGTTTCTCATCAGATCACATCATGTGTTCCCTCACAGCCTAACAAACATGGTGAATGCATTCGTAGCTCGTGAATTATTTCTAACATAAATTTGTAACTCATCTGGTTGAACTGTCTACCACAAAGTACCATGTAGCCCAAGGCCATGCTAACTAAATGCGTAAAGCCACTCGGGCATACAAAGAATCAGCCAGCGATTGCAGCTAATGAGCTAACATTTACATGGATTTTGATTTTATAGCCACAGCACAGCTCGCCACAAGCCAAACAGTGCACGCCCCCTCAAAAATCCCATCACTGTAAAGCTACTGACTGGTATTTACAACTGCACATCTAAATGAGGCTGAATGTTAATGTTACATACAGTACAGTGGCTTTATAGGCACTCTGGGGAGTAGTCTCACACAAGCTCTGCTTCCACCAAGCAGTATGGTACAGTACAGGTTGGTACTCTTTTTTTTCCTCTGTTTCCACTGTGAAAAGTTGTGGATGGTACCAATTGAACTGTTCTGAACCGTCCCCATTTTTGGTCCCCCTTCTGTTGGGGTACCTAGCACACAGATCTGGTACTAAAAGGTGGAGCTGTGAACACTGCAGTCTGTTGATTGGTCAATAGCAGACGGTCACTCTACTCAGGGCTGAGCTGTGGCTGGTTTTGAGGCTCATGTAACCACTGTTCATACTGTGGAGAGTTTTACGTACATTAGTCAAATGTAACTAAAATGAAAGGATGTTTTGCTGCCTCTCACAGCAGCTGTGGTCTGAGAAGAAAAAAACTTAATTCACTGGGCCGACTGCCGGCAACTTTTAAGGTGGAACGTTTACTTGTTACAGTATGTTATTCAATATATACAATGAGTTCACAACGTGAATCCATCAGCACACCTTAAATATCACTGTGACAACTTTGACCATTACTTTAGTTTTTATTGCCTCTCTTAGATGACATACATTTTTAGTAACGAGTGGATCTTCAAGTGTTTAAAAATATATATTAATTTCGACCGGGTTATGTGAACTGCATATATCCCAATCCTGACTCTGAGGGAAAAAAAAGCATCGCCGAATGATGTTCCTGTGGGCTCTGGCAACACTAAACCCCTGAGCTTGCCTTAGAAGGATTAAATGTACAAGCCAACTATTTTTGAATACCCTTTTAGAGAGACTCTCACTGCAGCCTGTTCTATTGTGTTCTGAAAATGTCGGCGTGCAAGCCTGTCCTGTGGACAGTAAACGAGGTGCAGACTGATAAAAGAGGATATACATAGAGTGCTGGACGGAGCAGTGAGTGACCTAGGGTTCAGGTACCATGTCTGAAGGGTTACTTTTGGCTCCAAAGGTAACATACCAAAAGTGTCTGATGGAAACAGGGCTATAGCCAGACTTATCTCGTAATGTGCCAGCACTGGAGAAAGGTCTAGCTGAACCTATCGTTACTCTGCACTAAGGGGGAAAAAACACTTTGGATTGTTTATATTTCTTTAACCAATCATAACTGTCTTGGTTGGTGCTAAGCCCAGGATGCAGCGATGGTGCTCTTGCAAAATCAGAAGGGATCTTTGTTTGGTGGCCCTGGCATTAAAATGGCTAAACCTTCACAAAAGACAAAAGACATAAAACACTAAAAGACGTTGTAACATGTCGGTTACTACATTAGCTTGAGGTTTAAGGTGTTGTTGTTTCAAGCATAGCGCTAAAATGAAGTGTGGAGATATATCTTGCTATGCAGGACTTGTTTCATGTAGTGACAGGGATTACGAAAATGGTAATATACAGGAAGCATGTTAACGTCTGCGAGAGGCAGCCACTGACAGGCTTATACACACAGTCTACATCCTGTAACCTAGATTTCATGTGGAATAGTTGTGTGTACTGTGTGTTTCTTTTAAGGCTGACATACTTGTTGAATACATTTCCTTCATCGTAAAAAATATCAGAGTGGAATTTTCTTGTTATATTTTACATTTTACATTGTTTACGTTGAGTTTTGCTAGCCTGACACTTCTTCTCCCTTCCCTTGGCTGGCACGTGTTTCTTGGCACTTTACTGCAGCCTATTTTCAAACAGATGTGTAGTGTGAAGTCTTTGGCAGGTGTGTGTATCACATCACCCACATGCTTGTATTCGTGTACAAGATCCAAGCAAAAAGCTGACCTGCTTATATCAAACTTGCTCCATATTCTTAGTAGTGCTCAAAACATAGGGTACCTTTAAATCAGGCAGTTCTGCTGAACAGATGTTTTGTTACAGTGTGTAGGTTGATCCAGATTCTGTAAACTTGATGGATGACTTTAATCTTAACATCCAAATTTTGAAACTGCAACATGAAGGACTGAGAATTTTCTTGTCATAAGAATACCATATATTTCATACAGCTATATCAGGTTTTATTGGGTGTATGAGAGATTTCAAGCTGCGCTCAGTGTAGTTTTTAAATGTTATCAGTTTCACACAGATGATGCACGTCCAGTGATACGTCCGCAGGTGTGTTACAGCCGTCAGGTGTAGCTCCAGAACAACTAACACAGTAGCAAAGGCAGAAATGACAGGATGCGGTGGCAGAATCAGACGTTGGACTTTTAATTCAAAGTCTAACCTTTCAATATTCATAATGCTCCAATGTTTTATTCTCTTAAAAGTGGAGGGAAGATTTTCTCGGTGAAGAGACTGGGTCTTTGAATAGAAGGTGCCCGAGGGCTTGAGAACTTCAGAACCTCAGATCCACAGCAGCCCATCCTGAAATGCTTTCTGACATGGTTGGAGGTGAAAACAAGACAGTTCAGGACTAGTTTAGATATTCTTTACCAAAAAGAGACTCTATAACTTGTTTGTCTCGTAGACAATATGTTCCCTCTTCTGTCTTAGCTGGAGAATCTGGTGTTCTGTATTATAAAGACACAGTATTGTTCCTGTAACTGTTGTCATTTTGTCCCTACACAGGCTGTTGACACCATCAGTCACATTAACACTCTGTGTGCTTTTGGCTTCTCTGCAGGTATCAACAAAGGAAGCTGTTTTCGGATCAATCATTTTCCAGAGGATAACGACTACGATACAGACAGCTCAGAGTACATCTTACGTAAGTCGCTGCAACCTCTTCATCTTCAAACACTTAAACCCTTAATCCTCTGTCTCTTTTCTTGGAGTGGTGATGGAGTTATCACAAGGGTACTTAATGTGTCATGACATCTCTATCCCTCCCCCATAAAAGCCTGATGTCATGACAGTAATTGGAGCGATGGAGATGATGGAGTGTGTTGTGCGCTGATGAGTAATTGGTCTAAAACATGACTTTACTCACGTAAGATCTCACATCTGAACAAAGCAGTTTGATGAAGACACACACTGAAAAATTGTCTGGTCTCTCAGTTCAATCCATCTATCCATAGTGCTTGAGGTTTCAGATCAACTTCACTCTGCATATTACACTCTAGTTTGCCCTATGCCCCAAAGCAGCTGTTTCCGTCTTACAACATCTTACAACACCCTGTTGTCTAAAATGATGAATTTCATTACGCTCATGGACTCACTTGGTTAGTGTCACAGAGAGGCAGGGACGTCTACTAATCAGGCTTTAGTGTCTGTGGAAGTATTCATCTGACAAACCTGAGGCAGTTTTTCCTCGTCTTTCACTCCTTTTATTTCTACACTTATGGCAGAGGTGCTGCCAAAAATACACGTGTTTCCTCTTAGCTGTAGTGCTATTATCAATCTAGATTGTTTTGGTATGACTGGCCTGTTGTTGGAGATATCGGCCATACAGATGTCTGTCTTCTCTGGAATATAATTGAACTAGATGGCACTTCTAGTGTTCAAAGCTAAAAATAAATAAAAGGATAATCTACAGACCTTGTTGTGAGCAGTTTTATATAGGAACTATTTTCTTTTTACTGAACTACACTTGCACAGAAAAAAGCATGCATCTACTCATGGACGAGAGGCTCATGCTCATGGCAATGAGAGATTTAAACATCACTTCCATTCTCATTGGCTGAGCTGTAATGTAAGCTAACTTAGTGGTGCTAGGTGAGCTAGCAGTAGATGCATGCTTCCTTCTGCACATTGCGGGGGTAGTTATGTAGAAAGAAAATAGTTCCTACATAAAACTGCTCACAGCAAGGCCTGTGGATTATCTTGAGATTAACTTTAAACACCACAAGCTGAGTTCCATGTAGTTCCTTTATATTTGAGAGAAGGCACACATCTCTACGGCTGATATCTCCAAAACTGGCAACTCAATGGAAAACTAAAAGGGAAAATGTGTATTTTTGATTCTAGGATGAACTGTCCCTTTAAGCTAATCAGAATTGGAAACACTGGCACATGATTACTACTATGAATGTATAATACAAGTTTTTGTATTTGACACAGTTTGCCTACACGAGTTTAAGACAGTAAACCCAAATTAACTACATTCTGTATTTTATAATCTTTGTGGGAATCTTTCTTCTGCTGGACACATTTGTAATTTTTACTACATGTGTGCAGCTTCAGTACATTCTTGTTACTCACCAAAATTCATTGTGTGTCTCCTTGAGCTCTAAGAAGTGTTAACGCATCCTTCTTCACAGAACACATAAAAGTTAATGTTTAAAATATTTTGGATTCCACATTGTTTGCATCTTTTCCCCTGTCTTTCCCAGCACATTGCTGCATATGTTAGCATGTTACAGCCACCTGTTGATCAATGAAATAGTGTGAGACCGCTGACAGGAATGTGTTATCACATCAAGGTAAGGAGAATGGGGAGCCACTAGAAAAGGTCAAAACCTCCACAGGGAACCTTTAATATGATTAAACTGCTCTAATCAATGATTTTGTATTACCCATGGATAAAATGTGTAATGTAAAAGGTGTTTCTCATAGTGTTGAACCCACAGAGAATTATCAGACTCTACCAAGCATTTTAGTGTCTTTCAGCTCATTGTTTTGGTTTTCACAACTTGCAGCTTCACCGTTTTTGTTCACTTTCAATGGTCTCATCAACCTGTTTTTCAGCAGCTATTACAGAGAAAAAAAAGCTCTGATGAAGCCACTGTACACTACCTGTATCCCAGAGTTGGTGGAGACCAAAACGTAGCTAAAAGACAAGTGAATGTTAGTTTTGCCAGGTGGCCAGAAACATGACTCCAGATTAATACTATGTCAGTATTTGCTGTATCAACTTTATAAAGTATTAATATGTCAATGTTGTTTTTACAATTTCTTGTGCTGCCCCCAAGTGGCCAAAAAGTGTTACTGCAGATTTAAAAACCACATCAATAATGATAATAACGCTTGTTGAATAAATGAATCTTATCTGTTATTACTACTACAGCACTACTGTCTTAAAGTTAACGATGACATTTATTCTACTGCTTCAACTAATTCTACTTTTAACATGACTTCACTGACACATAAAAATGGATCACATGGTGCTCAGCCTTTGTTATATATATTAAGAGTGATGTGTTTCTTCATTCCTATTTACAAGAAGGCTTCACTGTCTCCTATGAACAGGTATAGTGCGTGCATCAAGCCTATTCCCCATCCTCAGTAACGTTCTGCTGATGTTGGGTGGCCTGTGTGTAGGGGTTGGACGCATCTACAACAACAAGAACAACATCCTGCTCAGCGCTGGCATTCTGTTTGTGGCTGCAGGTAGGATGAGACTGACAGCACGCTACAGATAAACACACAGACTGGTGCAACAAATAAACAGATTCTGTGCAGTGCCAGAGACAGAAGGAAGGAGAAGACAGACACAACACAAGAGGGTCTCCCTTTGGTGGCTGTGTTTCATGTCTATCTTTTCAAGTTACCCTAACTTTTCTTTTATTTGTTGTTTTTTTTTTACACAAGGAATAAAGCGTTGATATCTAACACAGTTGTAGCGCACCTTTCCTCTCCCTTGAATCTGTTGTGTCTCTCTAATTGGCGGTGATAAGTAATTCTTTGTGAATATGCACAGAGGCATGACAGAGGGTGAAAATCTGCAGGAAAGGTGTGAATGTTCAGCTTGTGTTTTGTTAATAATAATGCCTCATTGTTTCATTAGGGGATTCTATCACTCATCAAGGAGTAGATCTAACTTGTGAAGATTATTTTCTCAGGTGCTCTTGTGCTAAAGATATACTGTAGGTGAAGGGAGGTGTAAAGTGCATGAGCCTCTGGATAAACACTTTGCTGTAGTGTAATCTGTAGGATTATCATCCATTTATATGCTTAAACTTTAACATCCATATGCTTTTTGTTCTCCTTCTCCTTCAGGCCTGAGCAACATCATTGGCATCATCGTCTACATCTCCAGCAACGCCGGAGATCCCAGTGATAAGAAAGACGAGGACAAGAAGAACCACTACAACTACGGCTGGTCATTTTACTTTGGCGCCCTCTCCTTCATTGTGGCCGAGGCAGTGGGCGTCCTCGCTGTCAACATATATATCGAGAAAAACAAAGAGACACGCTTCCGAGCCCGACGTGACTTCATTAAGACCACCTCCTCTTCTTCGCCATACTCTCGCATCCCAAGTTACCGTTACCGACGAAGGCGCTCACGCTCCAGTTCGAGGTCGAGTGACCCGTCCCGTGACCCCTCTCCAGTGGGGATGAAGATCGGTGGAGGCAGTGGTGGAGGTGGTGGAGGAGGAGGAGGAGGAGGGTTGGGGATGGGTTTGCCAATGGGGGATATATCTCTGTACGCCCTCAGTAGGGACCCTCTGAAGGGCGGAAGTGCGACTGCAGGGCCCTACAGCCCAGAGAGGGACTCTGGGTTTTTACAAGTCCACAACTGCTTCCAGAAGGATCTGAAAGATGGAGTGAACAGGAGGACCACGCCGGTATGAGGTCAGGAGTGTATGGCTGTGTAAAACAATAGGCTTGATGGAGCACATTAGATATTGTACAGCTGATGAGAAAGGACAAATCCTCCCCGGGGCTGTTCAGGCAGCAGCGATGTTGAAAGGTCAGGCCTCAAAATTGTTTTTCCATTACGTCCCTCTGTGACAGAAAAGTGCCAATCTGTGTTTCATTCGGAGGAAGAGGAAAGGTGATATCAGAACAACTTTTTACGATATCTAAAATGTGAATGCAGACCGTTTGTAGCAACATTTGAAGAGTTTAATTCTAAAATGTGATACCCACCATTTGTGAGTGACTTCTCCTCCTCCTGAAAAAGATCCTACGTGTTCGGGTATTCTTTAAAAGATAATTGCTTGATTAAAGAATTAAGCTTTTATAGACTTGATGCTCAATATAGTGCAGATTCTGAATATTGAACTTCAGGTAATGATGTTTTGTATAGTGTTTTGAAAAAGAACGTTTTTCTTTTATTCTGAGACAAAAGATGTTTGTCTCCAAAATTGTTTGCTGAAAAGAAGTGATTCATGTGATTGTTTGAGTATTATTGTATTGTATTTGTTTGTAACTTAACACAACTGGTGCTAACTTAATCTGTACACCTTTGATAGTCTTAAGCCTTCTCAACTGCCATTTAAATACTCCTACTGTATCTCAATAACCTCTCTCAAGCTTGTGTGAGTCAGGTGATAAATACGTGTGTTGCAGTATGTGAAATGTATGTTATTGCTCTGAGACACTGCCACGCTATGACACATATGGATTTCTGTAGATATATAGCAACAAAAATGACAAGGCACACAGTAATGTCAGTGCATTCCAGTATGCTGTGTGATATATCGGTGTAAACATTATTTGTACAGACTGTGTCGTTTGCTCTCCATCCGCTCAGGGAAGATGTATGGACACAAATGAATCTTACTTTTAGAGATGTAGAGCTTATCACCAGAGAGAACAAATATGTTTTAGTTGTTTTCCTTATCTAAGCCAGACAGACTGTTATTGTGTGTAAAAACAGAGGTGAGATCACGCTGTGTGTGTTGCTGTTAATTAACATGTGTCAGTACTGCCTTTGTGTTAAGAGGGTTTTTGATATATTTGTAGTCAATGCAGAATTCCTATTTAAAGTATTTCTATAATCTTACTGCCCCTTATCAATTTGTTGTCGTTATCATAATTTTCAAGGAATTGAGAGTTTGTGTTACGTGACGTCCTGAATTTGACAGCTATCTTTGCATGACATTGAAAAATGGCTCCATTATAGCAATGGATGGCTACACCAGTGCGCATATCCAGTTATTCTCTTGATCTCTTCGGGGGTTAAAGGGTGAGTTTGGTATTTTTCAACTTGGTCCCTATTTTTTACATGTTTTTGTGTCTAAGTTGACTAATGGGAACATTTTTTGAAATTGGTCCAGTATTGAGTGAGAGCGCTGAAGCCAGCAGCCATGAAACAGAATGCAGTGCAACCACTTGGGGCAATTATGCAGTGTGAATTGACACCCAATAAAAGAGCTTGTTTTCACCTCTGATAGGCTCAGGTTATTATTCTAAGTGTCTGACAACATTGTGGAAAGGATTCCTTGCAGAGACAGACCTTTATGTTAAAGAGAAAGATCCTTTTTGTTTAACCAGAAACAGCCCCAGTTTGCTGTCCCTAAAACCACCAGACTACATTTAAATATATAGGAATTTTAGCGAGTACAGAGCCCGTATATTTTCCACATCTAACTGGGTTAATTAAGAGTGTACTTTAACCTAACCAGAGTTGGTGATTGTCGAAACGGTGGAAAGACAAACCAAGATGGCTTTTGTAATTTTTGTTTTGTTTCTCTTTACTTCTAATAAAGTGTGTCTTACATCTGTAAAATGAACGTTTATTTAAATGGAGTCTGGTGGGTTTGGTGATGGTGATTTTGGGGCTGCTTCTTATTAAATATACAGGATCTTATTGTTGATACAAAGGTCTGTCTCCGTAGGGTCATTCTCATAATGTTGTCAGACACTTATAATAAAAAAAAATTTGAGACCATCAGTGACAAAAACAAACACTGTTTGTAGACATAAATTGACCCTGTGAACATGCCCTAAATGTTGAGACTTAGGATAGGATCTAGGTAAGTCCAAACTTAGTCTTTATTTAAAAAAGTTTTTCTTTTTTTGTTTGTTAACAATAAATAAATATAAAATAAATACATTTAGTCACATTACAACAAAAAAGGAGACACTGGGGGGAACAGGACAGCTAATTGTGTTACATGGTTTAATTTTGTTGTGAAAGGTTTCTGTTAATTTGTCTAGAGTGAAGTGTTCTGTTGACCGATTGTGCCAGTGTTATATGATCTTTTAGCCGCAGGTGATGCTATTAGTGTTGTGTGACATTAAGTGCAGAGAGGTTACCCAGGGGTGACATGGTTGGACCCATGGGGATGCTGAGGCAGAATATCTGGGATAGGCTTGCCCTTGACCTCCGACTAGTAAGATCAAAGTGCTGTGCAGAGCGTGATGGCATCTGTCGTAAGTGGACAGTTGGGGCATTTTCTAGCACCAGGGAGTCCCATGTGGAGAGTTGTTGTTTGAGCTCTGTGAAGGACTTTTATTGTTTTAATCCGGTTTTAGAATTGCAAGTCTTGGAAAATGTGTTGTTGCATTATACTTTGTCAATTTTGGGATTTTGTGTGTTAAGCTCTGATATAAATGTCGGTACTGATGCAGTGTTTTTGTGATGAGAAAAAATATACATATATATATATATACATTTTGGGGGGCCTTCAATGACTTTAATTAAGCATAGGTATATGATTATGGAAATTACTGATGTTTAGTTTCTCCATCTTTCAGCTGGTCAAAGTTAATGAACAAGCCACCACTGAACAGGTGCCCCACCCAGGCTGACACCTCCCCTCTGCTTCCATGCTGTGAAGACCAAAAATAACCCTAACCCTAAACCTAACCCTCGGTCAGGACTCTTCCATTCAGCCACATGCTCTGACTTTTATTGCATCACATTAAATAACAGCCATCCTAAATAGTGACTGCTGAGGCTCAACTAATTACAGTTAACTTCACTTTCAGACTTGCTTGTGGTTTAATGCAAAATATGAACGGAGAATTGGTCCACTGCGTTTGTTTTTCTCTATAGAGGAAGTATTTAGCTAATGACGCGGGGCTGATGGGCCTGCTAGGCTCTGCTATGAAACTGCGTGGCAGACAGTCGTGCAACCACAGGGTGTTAAAGGAAATCGGCATCAGCCAACTTAATGCTTGACTGAACTAACAGGCTCCCAAATGCTCATCCAGACTTCAAAAAGCTTGTCTCCTTGTCTCCGAACAAGAGCCGGAGCAAAGCAAGCGTTGTGTGTGTGTGTGGAGGGTTAGTAAAAGTTCAAATTACTCATTCTTGGTATAGTACACGCTCGACTGGGTCCCACGTCAGCTTCATGGTTTGTTTCCCAGTTGAATATTTTTAGCAGCAGTTGGAATTGGCTTAATTTGGTTGTTGGTTAGTGAATCAGTGTCACGGTGGTTTCCATGTGTATTTAAATGACAGTGCCATGAGAGGCCATGTAGTTTCTGCGAAATCTCTCTCCCAGCTATAGTTGTCATTCAAGTCACTGATGTGGACCAGGGGAAGCCTTGAATTAGAATTGACTTAGTTTCATTCTGCGTGTGTCTAATGTATCTTTGTCATGCCAAACCAGTCCGATGACCTTGTTTTCCATTCCAGCCCTGAATTTGAGCAATTCTTCTTCACCCCTCTCCTCTGTCCATCACCCAGGCTGTTAAGCCTCATGCATTTGAATGCCATGGACCCTCACTGGTATTTTCATCCACAATAAAGCCGCGCCTCCACTCCCTCCTGTCGTGCGCCAGTGAAATGTCTCCTCCAGTAATTGAGAGGAAAATGGCAGGGTCACCTCTCCATGCAGTCACAGAAGTAGCCAACGTGCTTGTTAGCATCGATACCTCGCTGTGCAGGACGGATAAAATAACGCTTTGGGATCCCAACTCAGGTTCTGCCTTTGTAACTTGATTTGCTGGCATGACAAATGGTTCAGCACACTTCATGGTTCACACTTCAGCTATCTTTATACTGAACCTGATATACCCGATGCCATAACAAAGCATTTACAGCCAGCAATGATTTCTTTAAAAAGCACTTTAACAGCTGTAATTTTAGTCTTTTAAAGCTACTCAAAGACATTTTGAATATTTCTCCTCTTGTAAGAAGGATGATTTATGCTCATTGCTTAACAATATAATTATAAATATAATTTTCAGGTGTAAATGTTACAAAAATGTGTTACAAATCTGGAATACATTTTGTTTCAAATGGAGCCATCAACCTGGCATTAGATTTTCTTCTATCAAATAATGACTTGTTGACGTAATTTTAAGTCCTTTTGAAGTTAATTTGTGCACACAGAGATAAGCTTGTTATCAAAAACAGAACAAAACAACATATTTTCCTTTTCTAAAACCATAATGTCTGATCAGAATAATGTCATAAACTGACTGAGAGCAACATTGTACACCATGTTGCTGCTAGGAGAGCCATTTTATTCATTTATATGAGAGAATAACTGTTAACATGTTAATTTAACATTTTGAGATCTTCACGGTGTTTATTTGCACACCATGTATTTAGAGGTGACAGGATGCATGTTAAAGCCCGATGTGATTTCCTCCTGAGTGATCCAATCTCCACAGGCAGCGCCCTCTCCTCCCTTTGAAAATTTAAAGTGGCTGAGATTTCTCCCAGCAGGTGGGCTTGATTCCTTGCTCCCTGTTGATATATCGGTGCCATACTGTCGATCCAGGAACCACAGGTGTCCATTACCATTACCATGACATCTGTCACTGTGCTAAGACTGGATTTAGCCAGCAGCAGTTGGAGCTTAACCTTTTTTTATCCGCTGTGGCACACGAAAAAAAGAGCACACCATCATGGTAGTAATTTTTGCAATGTCTGCAGAAATGTAGCGTATCTGAGAACAAGCAGAAATCACTTGATGTGAACCTGTGAGTATAACCTAATCAACTCTTTCAACACTTCAGACAGGAGGTGAGAATCACTCCTCAGATGACATATGGAAGATGTTTTCTCCTCATTAAAGATAAACAAGGTTAAAAATAAAAGGGCAATTAAATAAATCACTGATGTGCATTAAAGTTTTTGTGAGATTCGTCTTTTTTAAAATGGGTCAGGAAGTGAAAGCAAAGCCAAACGTTACATGGAATATTATCCAACAAAGAGAAATCTTCTCCCCTCATCCTAAAATGGTCCTGAATCGATACTGCAGTACTTCCTTGTTTTAAAGTGATACACTGAAGCAGCAGTGTTGTGCAGTCATTCCTGCAAACCTCACCCCAAAAGTTCCTGCACTTTCAGAAAATACTACCCTCTGATGAGGGACTTTTTTGGGGGGTAAAAAATGGTCCTTTAAATCCTGGTCCCAGCAGACGAAATGCAATGAGGTCCCTAAAAAGTTCCCAGAACATGGGGAAAGTTCCTGCTGTCGAAAAGGGGCTCGTGATATCAGGACAATGAGATGGATAAAATAAAGAATTTCGAAATGGTAATACTGGTGATAAAAACAATCCGAATTTTAAAGTCATAGCTGTGAGATTGGTACAGAGAGATTTCTGGTGCATTCTTTTAGTCGTTTTATCTTTAATTGTGCTTCATGCACTTTCAGCCCTCTATGGTCTGCGTGTCTGTTTCAGTTGAGGACTTGTATTTTGGGTGAAATGATAACATATATGATTAATGTAAAATATGTGATACTACAGAGCCTGTAAATACAAAGTGTCTAATTATTTCCATGAAAGGTTTGTAATGTATCATTTTGCTGATAAATTACTCTGAAATAAAAAAGTGACTGGAAATTGAACATCTGTTTGATTTTTTAAGGCATAACGTTTGCTCATTATGATTTATGAAGTCAATGAGGCAAGCCCTTTGTATATTTTCAGCACATTCATTGAGATTTACATTTACCATGATTATGGATATGTTTGTCCTGTCGTCATGGTAACTGGTCAAGCAAGTCAAGGGTATTTGTATTTCCTAATTTCACACACAGCAGCCTTTATTTACCCTAACCCTAAACAGCACAGGTCTCTAAAAGAACAGGAAAAACTCCCACAAGCTCTGAGAACATGGGATAAAAGATTGGGAAAAAACTGGTTGGTGTTTGGAATGGTTGCCATTCCACTTTGCTCCATTATGTTCACATTGAGATAACACATGAGAGCAAAATGTATGCTTTCCACTCAGCGCAATAAGGATTAACCCAAGACAACAGCAGACAACAGCAACAGTAGTTAATCCAGGTCCCTCATTTATCAAGACTTCATTGGAAAGACAGCAAATAAAAATTATACTTTTTCAAACCCTGTCATGTTCATGCACACCCAATCAGAAACTTCAAAGTAAACATTTCCACTCCTCCGCTGCTGCAGAAAGTGAACTTCTGGTAAATGAGGTTGTCACACAGTGTCGAGGATTAGAAAATACGCAAGAGAAAAACACATGGCCCAGCAGCAGGCGGAGGCTGTATACAACGTTACGTCTTCCTAAACAGCCGGAAAAACAAAATCTTCTGAGTAGCCACCTGTTGCTCTCACTTATAAAGTTGTATAAGGGAAAAATCTCGCATCAAAGAAGGTTAATCATTTTAGGAGCCACAGTCAATGTCTCATTGCTTTCTTTGATTATTGCAAGTAAACGTCAACAGCTCACTTCAGTATAAATTGTCAGTTTAAGTCAGTAAGTGTGTTTGAAGATGAACTCGACAACAAGCAGTGTCCAAATTGTCTTGCAGAGAAAGCCTTCATGGATTAATTATGCAAAACTTGATTCATTTGCTTTTTTTCTTTGCTGTCTTGGTTTATGCAATTAATTCAGCTGGACACCGACTGCACCACCAAATTACAAATCCATTCAGCTCCACATACTTGGCACACAGATTGGGTTCGTATGCAGTGTGCAGAAATAAGACAGCATCAGTGGAGGACCTGCATCACCACATTTTACCTTTGTAAAGAAAAACCAAAGCTGGTTTACGTCAGCAAAGACCAAAGATGACCGCACAGTGATTTAAAATACACATTAACTTTCCCAGAAAGTGATCAATGACTCTTCTGACCGTTACATTAGGGTGTTACGTCTGCAACTGAGACACAGTCACAGTAAGCCGTAATCAATGTAGCTTGTGTCCTCTGTGATTGCAATCAATAGAGTTTAGTGGCTCAGGTTCTGTCCACACCATTAGCCCACAGGATGAGGTTTCCATGGAAGATGATTGAGAGCCAGAAGCTTCCCTGAGGACTCAGACCTACACTTACAGCTCCAGTGCAGCGATCTCAGTGTAACGAAGGTCAGAGGTGGGGGCAGCCAATGCCTGTGAGGTCAGGGGTCGTTGCCCCTTTGGAAGTCATTATGTCAGTGTCATCATTTAAAGTGATGGTGAAAGTGTGAAGAATTGGATTGATTAGGGCTTCAGTTTAGATTGTTTATCTGGAGAGTCATCCGGGCCAGTAATGATGTGTGACTCCCATACGTATGTCACAGACTCTCAGTAATGTCTGTTATCCAACAGCTAGTGATGTACGGTGTGACTGACTGCAAACAACAACTGGTGCATCCCTTTAAATGAGTAAACAGTGTTGCAGAAAACAGATCATATTCCTGCACTGTATTTCATATAACATTAAATGTTTGTTTTTTTCACAGACACTTGTCAACATGAATTATATGTAGATATGTAGCAATCACAGTTTACATTTACTGAACCTGCAACTAATAATTTGTCTTATTATTAAATTGCTCTATCCATTATTTTTAGGATTAAATAATTAAATGTCTCAAAAAAGTCATAAAATAGTGAAAAAGCCCTGAGCCAAATTTGACATGTTCCTATTACTTGTTGCTTATAACAACTGACCAAAAACTCGTTTGCACCCCGTCTTCACCTCACATGAACTATAGCTCGTTAAACATTCAGGAGTACACCCCCCATAAACCACGCTTACATGGCATTTAGGAGGCATGACTCTTAAAACCAAAATAGATTGGTATATGGTAGTAAAGATATTTTGATCAGACACAAGTACAAAACCAAGGTAATGGCGGTTCACAGTGGTGTCCTACATGCCAAGAATAGTTCAAAGGAAGTAAGGATAATTTTAGCCTATTCCAGTTCACACAGGGTGAAGGCAGGATACACCCTTTACAGGTCTCTCTAGCTGGACAACACATATAGGGAGTCACCAGTTCACCATGTATGGTGGCAGGTGAGGACACCTATGCAGATACATTACATATAGCCTGATAATCAGACTGAATTTCATTCCACTCCATAAATCCTGAAAGAAAATCAAAGATGTGTGTGAGGACTCAGGGTGAGGCGACAGCACTGCTCCGCTGTGCATCTGACACAAAGGGGAACATAATTTAAGGCCTTGAGGGCAGCGTCCAGGACATTCAGTGATCAGCTTTTGTATGATCAAGTTGTCAACTCTTTAGTATTAAAGAAGAATCTGAGCCTTATTTTCATATCTTGAGACATGAGTGGCCCTTGGCATCTGATACTGATGTACAAGTCCCTTATTGGTGTATTTTTGAGACGCACCAGGCTTTCAAGTCACTCCACCGTCAACCCATCCACAGTAATATTAGACACTCAGAGCAAGTGACATAGTATAGAGAGCATGAAAGTGGTGAATGGGACAAACTAACACAGTTCTTGTATGTCCTATGTGAAACCAGAGGTCAAAATTTAGTTATTTAAACTACATAACGTGGCATACTAGTTAACTTACATCAATAAGTTAATTTATATAACAAATCTAAAGTAGTTTTGGTGCCAAAAGTTTCCTGTTTATTTGGAAAAGACAGGAAGAGGGGAACCTAGAGTGTCATAGTCTGAAGCATAAGGTAACTGACCAAGCTGCAGTGTTTGATGAGCTGTGAATGAGAACCTGTTGTATATACCATTTTATATATGGTATAGCTTAATTAGCTCAAGACAGCTTTCCAGTGAAAATCTAAGGGCATCACAAACCAACATATTCTCACTCCGACCTTGACAATCATCATGGACTTTCCACACCTACATATGATGTGCAAGATAGCCTGGATGCATCTGTTGTTGACATTCTGGGACATTGTGTCAACTTCAGCCTGTTACATGCATTGTATCTTTTCAAATCACAGGAAATGTACAGTTTGCATACAGTCTCTTTCAAAATAAATGTACTATGTCATAGTTATTGACGTTTTTTTCTTTCAACAAAAAACCCATGTGGTTAGGTTTAGGCAACCACATCAACAAAAGCACTGTGGTTGGGTTAAGGAAAAACAACAGGGTTTGGCTTAACATTCATATGGGTAGCGAACACCAGCCTTCCGGGTAAAGGTCGGTGATTGTTGGACCTTTCCACCACCCATCTGCTCCACCCTACTTGGACTTTGACATTGTTGTCCAGCCACGGTTCTCTCTGATGCCTGTCACGTGTCATGCTGATGTGAAAAGATGGCTGACACGAAAGTCACTACCCAAGCGTCAGTATCAGATGACTATGGAATGACACCGGATTGCACAAACCTGAGCAAACCTTGAATATTTACACTTTAATTACATGTCATTATCTCAAAACCCTCTTTGGAAGTGAAAAACAAAACTGGAAAAACTGCTAAAATAATTATCCAAATGTTCATTAGATTTGGAGTGCTCCTGCCTGGTAGCATGGATGATAATAAACACTTTGGGTGCCCACACTTTAGATTTCATTTCCAAATGCTGTGGGTTCTTTATATAATTCAGACAAACTGGTCTTGTTTAAAACCTGATGGCTCCTGTTTGCAATGTGCTGTAGAATCTACTGTAAATCTGCCGCAAAGGGAGTCCTCATGTTGTCATATCTCTGCAGGTGAGATGGTGAGTGAAATGGAATCACTGTCCATAGTGGCCAAACCTACAAAAATAGAGAAGTTGTTGTATTGCCAGCGGCAATAGGAAGAAAAAAAGAGATTTAAAGTGCAATGTTGTTGTTTCATTGAGGATTTGATTGAGGATCTGTGGAGAGGAACTACTACAATGCTTTCTGGGACACAAGTGGGCGGGTGTAGCTGGTGGTAACGACTGTCAGATCCCTCAGCAGGAGACTACACTCATACATATGTTAGCTTGTCGTGTGTGTGTGTAGGTTTGCAGTGATTTCTCAAGTTTTACTTTGTTGCCGTGACAACTTTTTCACTTTCACTGGTGCCTGTGCTCACGCCGAGGGGGAAGTGGGTCACAATTCTTTTAAAGAAACTCAAAGTGGGCCAAGGCTTAAAAAAGATAAACAGAGACATACCACCGTGGTTTACTGTAGGGGAGTTATCAAAGGCTTTGGCACACCTATTACGCTTTTCTAAGGGTCTATTTTTCCTCCACTTATGTTCCAGCTCTGGTTTGTGAGAAAGATGTGCCTTTTCACTTATATGTTCTTCGTCTTTTATGATGACAGTATACAGAGTGCATTTTTAAGTATTAAAGGGAAAATCCAAGCCCTTTGTTGATCTAGGAGTATTTTGTTGTTTGGGGAATTTTGGTGTGTTTTTCTTTAAACTGAACAAATTTTAGATGACAGGATGTGCAATGTATAAGCTAGATTTAGAAACTAACTCACCTCTGGTAAACATCATGGAGTGAGTGAGGGAGTGTAAGGACCTCAGAATCGAAGGGTGACGGCTTGTTTGTCACCTTTTTACACTGACTGCGAACACTGTGTCCTGTTATGGCCATCACAATAGGCCTTTGGCGCAGCACACATGTTGACTCGTCACTGAATAACACAAACAATGCCTTTGTTATATTCAAGTGTTCCAGTGAGAGTGACGGTGAGCACGCGTGCACCATACTAAGACCCTGAAATAAAAGCAACTAAATAGAATTCAGATGTCGTTCGTTTCATTATTTACACCTGTGCTTTTCTTACTGTTATTTCTATTGTGAAAAAGGCCCTCTGAAATTTTTATCTGCTGCGTAAAATACAGCAGAATGGAACAGGTTCAAGCACGTTGCTGAAGCACGAGGCAGACAGACTGTACATCTTCTAAAAAAATGAGCTATAAAAATGTCTAACTGTGAACTCTTCTCTTTAAACGTAATGTCTTCAGTAGCAAAGATTCCTTGGCAGTACATTTAAAGTATCCTTATATCATGTCTGACTTGTGTTTTCATTATCAATTCGTCAGTGCAGTGGAACAAAGGGGCTCTATGGTTACTTGGGGACACGGTTCTCAACATGGAACCGGCTGATCCAGCAGCTAGCGGCTAACGGTGCTCACTCCATAAACAGTGCTAAATAAGGGCAACAGTGCTGACAGAGCTAACTGTGTGAACCACCGGGGAACTGGAGGGTGGGTGCTACAACGCTGTCCTGACATCAGTCGTAAGCGCCATATGACCTTAGTGCAAAGTGCTGTGCGAGCATGTGCTGGACACACATGCAACATTTAGCCCCTCTCTTGTGACTCTGTGTGGCTTTGATTAAAAAAATCAGATGGAAATGAATAACGTTTTTTGTGCATCACATGTCTGCGGTCTGGCGACTTTTCCTCTAAATTCTGGCTCGTCTTGAGGCTCTCTTGCTTAGTTAGCAATGGATTTCAAATCCAAAAAAGTAAAAGTCTCGTAGGAAAACAGTGAATTTAATAGTCTTTGGACAGATTTCTTAGCTGTCACTGCCAACACTGCAAGATTAGGTACCAAATAATTAAATAGCCCAATGCTGAGTAGCCACCTTGTAGTAAAACATATTAATGAGTGCTTATTTAGACGGATTAGTAATATTGATAGGCAAATTCATAGGCCTAAGGTGCTGTGTTACCTTCATATGAGGCTCAAACGTGTTTTGTGGCTCCATACAGATTTTTTTTTCTAAGTCACAAATGGCTCTATTCACAGTAAAGGTTGCTGACCCCTGTCCTAGTACAACTGAAAAAAAAAGAATGTTGCTAAAGGACAAGATTAGCAGTCAGGAGATGAATGTCTGTACTGATTTCACCTTTTAAAACCACTTCTGAGAAGTTCACACAAGTGAGAAGAAACGTAAAAAAATAAAAAGATTTTACCTTGACACTGTACAGATGACACATTGTGCATCTCAATAAAGAAGCAGTCGGCCTCTGGACAGTAAGACATAGTGTTTAGTGGGCATTCTGACAAGAGTTACTGAAAGCACTATTGTTCCATCAGGGAAACTCTACTGTTGTCTGACAGCTGGAGCCTTGCTGCTGCTCTTTATAAACACTTCCACTTTCTCCCTGTAAATAGTTTACAGAGACAAATCCACACACTGAGGCGGTGCTGTAGTGAGGCAGGGAGTGAAAACACAGCTACTGTGGATGGATGGAAACTAGATGTAGGGAAAACCATTCTCACAATGCTGAAGCGTCTATTTGGAAAGCTGCGTGTACATATGGTTAAGAGAAACTGTTTACGTGAGTCCACATATCATGGCACGTTACACATCTCCACCCACTGACACTGTAACCGGATAAGCAGACAGCCTGACAACTTGACTCACCAGTCACATTTATAGCACCCCCTCGCCCTCAGCTAAACACCTACCAACACATACCCACGCCCACTGCCCACCATGGCAGACAGTTGGTTTGGTCATCAACTTTCTTGATCTGCCTCAACAGCTGTAAGTCTAAACTTGCAGCCCCCCAGTTGTGCAGCAACTCATAGTGAGTAGGGAAAAGGGGACTTGAAACTAGGACAGAGCAGTCTGGCCCCTTTCCCTTCGAACCAGAGGCATAGATTTGCGACAAGGGGAGAGAAGACAGTAGTCTTAGACGGAGAGAAGGAGAGGAGACTTTGTGGGAAGCTTGCTGCAGTCACCGAGGAAAGAAGCCCCTGGGACACAGACCAGTGTGTTCACATTGCAGAACATCCAATTTTATAGATTTTTTATTTTTTTATTTTCTATCATATCAGGGGGAGAATATTCACTGAACAGAAACCTCATCACCTGGAAACATGCACAAGCGCACAAAGATTAAGATTGCCATCTTCGTGCTGCTGGTGGGCATGGCTTGCATGTTCACAGCTGTGGTAACGGACCACTGGGCAGTGCTGAGTCCACGGGTGGAGAAACTCAATGATACCTGCGAGGCGGCCCACTTCGGCCTATGGAGGCTGTGCAAGAAGCAAATCTACATCAGCTCGGAAACCTACAAGGAAGGGCATGGCTGCGGACCGATCAGCCTGCCTGGAGGTAAGAGACAATCGGAGCAAACTCTTCTGTAACTGCCAGATAAAATTATAATAAAGCTGACATGCACATTTTGCTTTCTGTCTCTATTGCTGTACTATTTAGACAAGGGGCATGGATCAGTTGTGTATAAATATTGTGCGTCTGTGACTGTAAGTTGCTTCTGTGCAATCCACACCGCAGCTCTGAGGTATGAAGCTTCTAAGAATAGATGCAGGATCACCAGACATGTCATATGACATTTTAAAGTTTCATAAACTTCCTAATAATACTGAAGACAGATCATATTCTGAATGACATGCATGAAGCCTTCCATAATGTAGTTATAAAAATTTTTTCACTGTGAAAGCATGGTTGATTTTTCATCTGAAACATACTGGGAAAAAAATGTCCATTGTCATTCATCAGTGGTGTTGAAATGTCTTGGTCGAACACATCAGTCTCTGAGTCCAGGCCCTGTTCAGATATCTTATGGCGGTTTGCGTTTCTGCTGCTGAGCCGCAGTCAGCTGGGTGGCGGTCCCCACTGCCCCTCAATTGAATAAGCCAGAGGGTGAGGGTGGAAACAACATCCAGCCAGCTCAGGCCCCATGACAAGGCCTTGAAAGGATGCTTTAGCTATCAGTTAGCTGTAAAGACTTCACTAGACCTCAGCAGATATTGGACATCAACCAGAGATGGCTGAGCATGAGCCATGAAGTCTCAAGAGGCTTTCACTAAGCAAACACCAAACACCACAACAGCTGATTTCATCAACTGGTGTCTCCTTTCTATTTTAAGGTGTAATAATCAGTAAAAACCGGCCGGCATATCCTGTAGATAATTGATGCTCTATACATCATGGGTGCACCTGGCATATACAGACACTCTCTGGAACATCTTCAGGAAATTAAAGTAGCCCACAGTCAGTGCTGGAAAGCACCTGAGACACACTGTAGTTAAATTCTACAATTCTAGGTCCTTTTACTTTATTCCAGTATTCTTATTGGTAACATTTTATTTCATAGGTCCCATAGTTTGCTTAAAACCATATTTGTATTGCAGATTGGCTGAAAAATATGTAAACATTGTCTGTCTGTGTGGCTGTTAATTCAATACAGTTCAATATATGGGAAGATCCAACTACAGTAATCCCCAGGATACTGTCAGAATAAATGAAATAAAATAAAATAAAATAAGATAAAGAAGTTTTACCTCCCTATTTTATACCTCTACTTCACTGCACTTCAGAGGAAACCATAGTGGAGCGCATTCCTCTTTTTCCCCCAGTATACATTTAAAGTATTTGATAGCTACATCTACTTGTGTCTTGCATTTTACATACTCATAAAATGCATTTCAAGTCCAATCATTTCATGTAACATACTGTATAGCACAACACTCTAAATGGGGCAGTTTTACTGCTGTCAATAGTATTTTGGAATACAAAATACAGTTATTAACCATAAGCAGCCTTGAGATTACGATCGCTAAACCCACCAGACTCCATTTAAATAAGCAGTCATTTTATCAAGGGAAAACACACTTAATAAAAGTATACAGACACAAAATAAAAATCATAAAAGCCCACTTGTTTTGTCTTTCCACTGTTCCAACAATCCCCAACTCTGGTTTGAAATAAACCCTGAATTCACCCAGTTAGATGTGAAAATATGCTTGCTCTGTATGCACTAAAATGACTGTTTATATGATGATGCTGTGGTCAACTAATAGGTGCTTTGTATTCCAACAACAGCTCACCTTGCTATGAATGTCTCGAAATAAACTTTCTCTGATATCAGACGCTGTTATAGCTGCTTGAATAAAAATCAGACTGTAATTGAATTAAATGGATGTAAACAGTGCTGAGCAGTCGCTGTCTAGCAGTGACTCATGTCTCAATGACTTGTGGTGAGAGTCACCCATCCGTAGAACTGCACTGGCATCTGAGAAACCATTATCTGACTGCTGATGGTTATCTGACCCTGACATGCCACTTTAATTAAATTAGCCTGGAACTTCCCAACAAATTAGTCAAACTGACAAAGCTGAGAGAAACTCCCAAAATATGTCCCTGTAAGACTTTCAGGAATCCTGGACGCTGTCTGGGCCATTCCAGGAGCAGGTGGATGTCTGAGGGTGCTTCACTGGTGCGGACATGCCAGGCATGTGCTGAATATACGAAATCAGCTCGGCCCACCCACGCATGAAGGGAATTCTTCAGATTGTAACGACAAGTGGCTTCTAAAGCCTTTACACACACACACACACACACACACACACACACACACACACACACACACTAACAGTGGTGATCTATAAATATTAGGAAAGTGACATTATTATTCTATATTATATAATCTGTATTGCAAAAAGCCCAAACTTCTTCACAAGCAGCATGTTCCTATCTTTCATGTGTATAAAAATACAAGTGATTTGTGCAGCCTTTATTTAAGGAGTAAGCACTGTAAATCAGATCGATGTTTCATCAGTGTCCAGGGGTTTCTCCTGGCCCAGTAGCTGTATTTGGACAGGAATGCTATTGTTTATCATAGTCAGCCACACGTCTTCAGAGAGCTGTCAACCTCTGATCCAAAGCAGGACTTAAACAGTGTGTGATGAGGTTTCTCTCACCGTGAGACACTCATCTGGAAAATATGGGCTGAGCTGTTGTTTAGGTATACTGCTGACAAAGCGCAGATGGTGAGATGATCTCAGGAAAACTTTTGATGCAGACTTATGTCAACTCAGCTTGAAGAAAAAGAGTTCCATATGAGCCAAAATTTACCTGAGGGCCATAGGTGCAGAGTTTGCGGGGGTGGTTCTGTGGTGGGGACAGAAACATGTCCCTCTTCAATATTTAGATCATGTTCATTTGTTCCCCTAAATAAAAACATGAAAGCAGCAGAGGACTTTTATTTGAATGATATTATTTAGTTATTTCCACTATAAAAGGCACAAATTGTTGCATAACAGTTCACCAGAGTGCATTAAATTAAGTGTGACTCTCCAAATTTCATGATGGAGGACCCCCACACCCTGCCTTTGTTGTGATATGTGTTCCCCGTTCCCTCAGTGTTGATACAAAACCTACGCCCTTGCTGAGGGCTATTTTAGTTTTAGGTGCTAAACTGCAGTCTGTGTCGTCCTGCTTTCTTTTCATACCGTGATTTTTTTTTTTATACTGGCTGTCTGAGCTGCTGCAAGCTGTAAATAAGCAGCATCAGATATGTTACAAAGCTCTCCCTTGCCACAAAGACAGGCGATTAATTAACTGCAATGTACTCACCATGGTGACAGGAACAGAAAGGATGTGATTTTTTTTTAATCATATTGTGCAAACTGCATGGCAAGCAGTCGTTGTGCTTATAAATATAGGCCACGTAAATACTCAGCTGTCTTGGGTGGAAGCTGCAAGGGCTGGGTATGCACGCCAAGTGCAGCGCTCCTCTGAGTGACGGGGCCGCCTGGAAGAGTCAGGCATAGCTCTGAGGCCTGCTGTCCCACCAAAGTGTTCCCACGAGACCCTCCTGCAGCCTCACTTCTCTGCGCAGCCCCACACAGTCACTCAAATTACTTGACACTCCCGGGGGCTGGGATGCATAGTCCAAGAAGAAAGTGGTGCCACTGGTATTTTGCCTTTATAGGCACTCATGTGAGCTACCAACCCAGAGATAGGCATTGTGCATGGGGATGGGTAATGTCTTCAACACTTGTAGACATATGTGCAGCGCTGGGGAGTAGCTAGATACGTGTTAGGGAATAGTTAGGGTTAGGGAATAAATCACTAAATAAATTTAATTGTACTTGTTACAATTACTGAGAAAAAATATGTAATTGCATTGGTGATTAGAAAGGGGTTACATCCAAAAATATTACTCATACAAAGAGTATAATATTCATTCTGTTGATTTGCAACACCAAAATCTGTGACCCAGTGCCAGACTCCATTAAAAAATGCTGAGTTTTGTGAGTTTATGATTGGTTAGTGTTAGGACAGAGGGGCTGGGTCACTGATTCAGACAGGTCACAGAATTTGGTGCAACACCTTCTTTTGAGAAAGCCTATTTCTGGACATTTGTAAGCTTTACTGCCCAGTTTAACTTAAAAAAGTAATCGACTGTAATGAGTTGCATTGTTTTGACAAATAAATTAAAATAGTTACATTACTTATTATATTTTTAACGGGGTAGCAAACAATCTGTAACCTTCACTGTATGTGTGCATATGCTTCTGGGGGTTTACATCTCAATAAAAGCTCTAATTTATTCTGTGGAGTGTGCTCAGACTCACAGAGCTCAACAGGTATCAGTCAAATACAGAGTAAATGCAGTTTCCTTGAATTAATACAATTTGTGCTCGAGTTATAAAAAAAAAAGTTTAGCATTAAAACCTGCAGTGCTCCAGAGCAAAATACACTAATTTGTACTCTTCTGTTGACTCTGTAAAAACATAACTGAAGTCATCTTCACTTGTTTTTGCTAATGGATAAAATGAGAATGAGGAGGTCATGACACCCAAATAGAGTCGTCAAAACAAAAACCCAGACTCAGGAGTCTGTCAGTCTTAGCTCCCGCCATGGACAAAATTAATAGACAGTGCACAGCAATGCTATATAAAGTGTAAACTATGATGTGCAGATAATCTCGTGTCCTCTCCTGATCTCTGGAAAGATGACGGATTGCCCTATTAGGAGCAAGAGAGACTTTACAGAGCTTGTCAACAGAGCCTAGCAGGACTAAGACCGGCAACAAGTGGTGCAGCGACGCGTGCGAGTGTGTTCGCCTGTGGCTGCATGCTTCTACAGATGAATACAGATGAATTTATGACCACCAGCATGTCCTCGTGGTTTCATGAACGCTCAGGCTCTAAAGATAGTACAAAAAGGTGTAATTAGGCAACACACATAGTCACATGTAGGAATAAAGCCGCTTGATGCAGATAATGAGCTCAAAGCATCCACTCCAAGGCTAAATAAATGCCGAGTGGCTCCACTTAAACACACATAACAAACCAGGTCTGCATTTAGTGAATGAGGAGCCACTTGGCCTGAAATCTTATCTCATCCAGAGATCATGCTGTTGAAAGAGTTGTCTAGTGTTAAAGCTAAGGGATAAAGTAGACTGTCGGGAGGATTTGCATTTCCTTAAAAACATGAATATTCACAGTTTTGGGGACTGGGTGAAGTTCAGAGATATTTTTCAGCTTCCCTTTTTGAATGCAATGTTTGGCTCTGAAGTATAACAAGTTGACGAGCCTTTATCACGCCCTCATATGTGCCTTCCACAGTGAAAACAGTGGAGCTTGTTGCTTAGTAACAACCTCTGTTTTTTTTATGGCTAGTCCCTGTCCTCATTCATAAAAACATCTTTTTTGTATGTGTGCCGTATTGTGCTGGCCCACAGCATTAACAGCCTGTAATTTCAAAGGAGGTTTTTTGTAAACATTGTAATGTTGACTTGGCTTGGAAAAATATGATTCAGAGATATTGTTTGTGCCTATTATATCAAATTACTCATTTCCTGGTCGAGCCATCTGACATCCTTTTTGGCTTATTTTCATGGATTCGAGGGTACATAGGAAAATTGCCTGACCATCTCAGCACGGGTCATAGAGCTCTTTCCGTTATACGATACCATGCGGTGCTGCATATTTTCACATGAAGGCATTTCACTGACGCCCCATGGTGAGTTGTATGTAAAAGGGGATCAAGAACAGGCGTGTGAGAGCAGACAGCACGACCAGGATCACGGATATGCACTTGACTTTGCATGCGATTAAGAGATCTGGTGTTACATTCAGTACATAAATGGTCTCACTCAGCACATATCATCGGGACCCGTGTGCTATTTTCTTTTATTGCCATTCCTCTGGGTGCATGAGGTAAAGCCTCCAATGTGTAGTACCAGCCATCCTGTGTGCACTTGATCAGCTACTTTTAACCATGTATACATGTTTAAACCTCTACAGGAAGTATGTGGTGTGAAATAAGTCAAATGTAATCAAGATCTGACAGAAAAACAAACCTGTAATCTTTTTTTCTTTTTTTTTACAATTGGCATAGCATCAAAGAATATTTGCTCTAGCAAACTCGCAGCCTGTGATCACATAAAGCGGCCTGGCTTTATCCCCAAGGTTTAACACCCGCTCTGTTTGTGAAAAAAATTATTGCAATGTCTGCTGCAACCATTTTTACTTTGACAGTCAAACCACACAAAGCAGACCAGGGTCTGCACGGCATCACACAACCATTTCAGTGGTAATATTATCCCGGTGGTGTCAATGTGTGAGATGCTTTTGGAAGAACAATGCAGACAGATTTTAGACAGTGTGAAGTGTTTAAAGTATCATATTCATATGATACATATGGTGCATAAGTATGTAGGCAAAGCTTGAAGAGAAGTGTTAAAAAGTTCAGTGGTTTCACAAAGGAAGAAGACATTATCCAAAACTGATTAGGTGTGGGGTTAACGACAAAATGTGTGTTGAGGTGAAACAACTTTGATAGAGATCTGGTTTACTCGTCAGCAACTAAAGCAACTTGATTTAAGTTAAGAGATTTGCATCAACAAAGTAAGAGAATCAAAGAATGAGCACACAACACTCTCTGGTCGTCTGGTTGAAAGCAGTTATGGGCTTCCATCACGCTGCCATTTTAATTAACTAATTAACTATTATAGTCATGTCTCTGCTACATGACCCTTTCTTGATACTTCCCTTGCCTTTTATGCATAAAGCATGTATTTGCATATGAGGACATTTGAATTTAATATCATGAAATTTCATGAGAGAGACCTGGACTTAAAAAAAAAAAGACATAAAAGAACAGTTCAATCAAATCCACTTAAGTTTTAATTATTCAGGCCAAATGACTGTGTAATGTAAAGGCTCATGGTGAGGAACCCACAGAGAATTATTTATGAGTTAAAGAAAGTTTTTGCGTTTTTTAGCTGATTGTTTGGGTTTATGACATGGATGTATAAAGAGAACTGGATACAGCATTGGAGGCAGGTCCTGCTCATTCCTATGGAAGTTGCTCAGTGGTGCAGAAATAAAAGAACCCAGTGCCAGGTAGAACCAAAACCAAAATCAGCAGACTTTCCGCTGCTTTCGTCTACGGAGCTGCACACCTCTCGGAAAACAGTTAGTTAAACATCTGCCACACTTGGAGTGGTCCCAACAAACTCACACTGGCACCGAAACCGCTCACCTCTTCTGTTAAATCCACTAATAACCACAAGGTAACGTTAGCCATGTGCTGCTAACAAGTAGCCCTATCACTGAGTGTGTGTGGCTGGACTCTCACCAAGTGTCCCCAGCGAAGAGCTCACACTGCTGCTGCAGCAGCAGCTACTACCCATTAAGTCTTTATGTTGGTGAGGTAGAGCCTGGTGTATTGGCAGAGTTACCAGTTCCAGTTACCAGCGAGTAGCTTTTATATGCAAAAGATAAAAACTTCTAAAAACCCACATTTACCTTCACAAGACCAAACTGTATACAGACACAGTTAGTAACTAGCTGTGTGAGTTGGTGGAGACCAAAACAGAGCTGAATGGAGTGAATATTTGTCTTAAATTTATCAAGGGGCCACAAATATGACTCCAAATAAACGATAATGTTGCTCTGCATCCGCTGGATGTGTAGGCAGCTGCTAACACATACGCAATAGCAACTTCATATGGTGATATGTTAATGTTGTGTTTACAGCTTGTGCTGCCTCCAAGTGACCAAAAACAAATCAATAATGCAGGCTTAACTTTGAACTAAATCCTTTTTTTCTTTCTTTTCACAGAGGAAAACTGCACCTACTTCAGACACTTCACTCCGGGGCAGGATGCCGAGATATTTGAATATAAAACACAAAAAGGTAGGTTGGTGTTTTTGGTTCTCCAGCAGTGTTTACTTTCATTCCACTCCTCCATCATTTGTGAATTCATTTTGTAAATATGTTCCTTGGAACATTAGGACAGCCCGGTCTGTGTGAAGTCGAACATCAAGCTGGCTGCATCACATATTCCCAACTGACCTCGCCTGCTGCTGTTGCTGCTGCTTTGCCCTCTGTGGGTTCAAATTTTCATTCATGTTTCATTTCTGATCGCGGAACAGTCATTGATGTCACAGCAGGTGTATTCAACTGACTGTCAATGACAAAACCCTTTAAAGGACGTGAGGAAGTTCTGGGTGAAAGGCAAATGGATTTTCCTTTATCTTTTCCCAACCTTTTGTCCAACTGGCTAAAAGTCAATGTGCCTACACAAGTTATAACCGGCAGAACTTTATGATTCTTAAAGCAGAAACAAAGCCCAATGCAATGCATGTCACATATCTTTATTTTTATAGGGTGCATATACTAATACTTATTGAAAATCTAACATTTTTTTGTTGGGAGTTTGCTTCCCCTGTGGTGGCGCCCGCTGGGGGTCAAAGTTCACTCATTAAGCCACTGCATTCACAGTGTACTGACACAAGGCTGACCATGTTTCACACAGGGTGCCTTGGGAACAGTATAGGACATGTACTGTATATCCAGTACAGTGAACATGTCATAGCTGTGCGTGTGCGTGTGTGTGTGTGTGTGTGTGTGTGTGTGTGTGTGTTTGTTCCAGTCCCCCATTCCTTCCATCCTCTCTCCAGTGACCCCTGTTACAGCTGTGACCGTACTGAGCCCAGCCAGCGCATGTTGTATGACAGCCCTCCCATGTAATGTGCGTTAGGGGGTCGAGCACATGTGGAACACTGTCACACTCAATTATTGGGGTGTGAATGCGAAAAGTCTTGTGCATGGAGTCGTACACACCCCCACACTCTAAACTCAGGGATGCTAAACGCAAGAATATGTGGGTAACCCTCCCCCATCCTCTAACACACACACACTTACACACACACACACACACACACACACACAGCGTCCCGATGCTGACGGCCAGCCCTTGAGACACACACTGCAAATTTGCTGGAATGATTGCAGCATTGACCTAAATTCCCTGCAGTGTTACTCACTCTTGACTGAGTCATTTGGCTATACCATAATGGTGCATAAGCTCGAATGAACATAGTAGATGTATATGTCACCGCAGGCACATCCATCCATACAGTGAGACTCTCATCTGCCATCGGGATTTTGCCAGCACAAAATAAATGAAGTGTAATGAAAATCTTGTCAGTTGAGAACAGTCAGGAATAATAGGCATGGAAGTGGCCCTTTGGAGGTTCTTCATATAGTTTACCAACACAAGTTAACTATGTAAAATGTCTACATAAACTTTATTTTGCCATCTTATTTTGGAGGACTGTCTCCTTGGTCAGCACACAAAACATAAAAAAGTCACCTGTATACCATGGCCAGACACACAGTTTCACCTGAGTGTGTGTGTTTGTATAGAAAAGAAAGAATAGCCAGATGTGTGAGACTTAGCATACTTCAGCCCTGTTTCCACCGAGTGGTACGGTTCAGTTCAGTTCAGTTCAGTTCAGTACGCTCATTTAAGTTTGTGGTGGAAACACTAGGGTCTAGGTACCATGTCTGAAGGGTTACTTTGGTTCCAAAGGTACCATACCAAAAGTGTTTGATGGAAATAGTCCAGATCAGGTCAACAGAGGGGACTACGACAAATCCCACCTACAAACAGAAAGAAAAGCAACATGTAGTATAACGTCTTGTGTCGATACATATATAAGATACATGTATAAGTCATACATGTACATGAACCTGCATTATATATACACAGGAGCCGATATGCTAATAACACCCCACCCCCATCACCCCTGAAAGAATGAACATGTATGAGTCTGTCCATTCTTGATTAAGTTTGGTTTTAGCTGTCTGCTTTTTCTTCAAAGCACGCCCTCAGAAATAACTTTTCTCTGACTGTCTCCTGTCTCCTGAGTCAAAATGCTCATCAGAACGCACACATTTTATTGACTGAGTGGCATCACATGAAATTATTTACACTGCATGCAATTGGTCTGTGAGTTCCTTGGTGCTGGTTAAAATAGAAATGCTTTGTCAAAATTTATAAAGCTGCAATAATTTATCAGTCATAGGTCAGGGTCTGGACCACAGTCCACCTATTAGTGACCTGTGTGATGGAGAGGGACGGCAGGTTAACAAGGGGGGCGCATTTGGGTCATTTTGCTAATAAAAGGGATAGCGTCCCCCTTATTCCCCCTCAACCCCCCTCAAATCAGCTACTGTTCATATATATTCATATGAAATAGAGTATGCACCCACACACGTTTACATATATGAAGAGCAAAGCTATATAATACTGTCTCACAGACATGGACATATCACACAAAAAGTAACACATATTCCTGTACCTGCTGTACAGGGTTGCCTTTTTAACATGTCAGTCTTTGAGAAATCCTTCACCGATGGAGTGAGCCCTGTACGACTGAAACACTGGTACCTTTTGATGTCTCTCTTGCTCTTGGTGCTGAGAAACTTTGGTGTTTCAGACTGAGCTAGCCAGCGAGTTCCACAGATGTGCAGTATCTCAGAGAGCACAGAGTGTTCAGGGTGCGGCCCATCCTCCCCTGCCAGCAGAAGATGAAGGCTCTCACCCCCAAAGGAGGGCCTCTCCCCTGGGCACGGTTCACAGGCGAACAGGCGGCAGATCAAAGGCCTCACATCCTATCCACCTCTCTGATCGGAAAAACAAGCCAGCTGCTGTTCCCATTACACAGACGCCCTGTATCTGTAAACAAATTACCTGCATATAGTGTATTTGTATGTTGTAAAGATAATTGCCTTCATAGCAAGTCTGGTGATATTTTGTTATTGTCAGCAAATCCCATGAAAGGATCGAAACCAACAATGAACTGATATTGCCAACAAGTATTGCCTGATATATCTTATTACTCTGTGTCATAGAGTGCTGCAGGAATGACGTTCATTTGTAGGCCAACATGGAAATTAACATCGCCCTGGTTCCCTCGACAAAAAGCCAACTGTATTTTTCCATTGGAGTTTGGATTACTGTATGAAATAAGGCCTGTGGCAAAGAACGGTTTATGATACTCACATGTTTTGTTCACCAAGATAATCTTCACAAGTGAAAACCACTTTTATGAAACTTGAAGCATAATTGTCATCGACAGAAATCTAATATTAGGCTATAAACGCACAACACCACGGTCGCATTACAACGCTTAGCAACCATAATTTCTAAGACGTGTAAAAGCTTAAAAATTATGAGTGGGGTATTAACTGGCGTATTTGATGTTGTAAAACAAAACATCAAAGTCTCTTAAATTTGAATTGAAGTTTGAATTGACTCTATTCAATAAACCCATTGACGTCAAGACGAGGGAACTGGGAATGCTAAAATGCAAACTCATTTCCAGGTTTTAAGACTCATTTCCTGTAACACTGTGGAGCTCCATGAGACTATCCTCCTCCAAAATATGACCACACAAGTCATAGTTATTATGACAGGAACAAAGGAGGAAGTTATTATTTTATTGTTGTATAAAGACCAATAAAGTGAGCACAGGGAGGAGATCCAGGTGGACGGATGACTCAAACAAACACAGGACTTTCACCCAAGAGACAACTGTTTGTGTCCCGTGTTAAACCAAAAGTCAACGTTAAGTTATTTTAACTGCATAACTTCCATAGACTGTATATAGGGATGGACGATATGTCTCCACTTACCCAAACTGTACAAAAGTGAAGCTAAAATATCCCAGATACAGCCACTGGCATCTTGCTCTGGTGACGTAATATGGAGCCAGAGTCTACGCAGCAGTGACCTCCACAGTTTCTCCACGTTTTCAAGTCCTAAGTTTTATGTGTTCAGCAGGAACCATACAGGTTGGGGTGCAAAAGACAGGATAGAAACGTCTAATAAAATTGAACAAATACATTATTTTATGCTTTTAATGGGATTTGTTGACATTAAGGAAAATATAGAATAAGGCAAGCCTAATCCTTTAAGCCCAACCTGACACTAATGACTGGTTCAGAACATCTCTGAAAAAACGTACACTAATAGGGTATGGTCATACAAAAGCGGCTAATTTCCAAAGGACCCAGGATAACATACTGTCAAACAAATTAGAGTGTAACAACATGATGTAAAAAAGGGTCACGATGAGGCCTCAGCCTTGAAAACAATGTGTGGTCATTTTTCAAGCAATTAAAAAACAATTACTACCCAAGAGCATGTGGGTTTTCAGTATAACATTGTGCTTGTTAAAGCAGTGTCTTATTGATTGTAGAAAATGTGCTGCCCTAAATGAAGGTTTGTGGCTTTGCTGATACTAAAATAAGATTAATTTCACCTCAGTATGTAATAGGAACAATGTCAAATTACACGATATGATGGCAAGGATCTAAGAATATTTGTGTCTTTGGAATGTAAAGGACATGTATGAGCCACATCATGTCAACACTCTTTGTCTTTTTCTTTCCAGAGTACAACATCTCAGCTGCAGCCATCTCCATCTTCAGTCTGGCCTTCATCATCCTGGGCTCTCTGTGTTTGATGGGATCATGTACCGGTAAAGGCAAGGGAAGAGATTACCTCCTCAAACCTGCTGGCATGTTTTTCGCATTTGCAGGTGAGTACAGTTAAACCGGCAACAACTTGAATTCCCTGCAGCCTCTACAGTTTGGAAGGCAAAGAAACCTCTTTGCCTTTATCATGAGATCTGTACTCATGTTGACACATCTCTCTCCCTCCCAGGTCTCTGTGCCTTCATCTCACTGGAGGTGATGCGTCAATCAGTCAAACGCATGATTGAGAGCGAGGAAACAATCTGGATCGAACACTACTACTCCTGGTCCTTCGCTTGTGCCTGCTCAGGCTTCGTCCTCCTCTTCCTCACTGGCATCGCCCTTCTGTTCCTCTCCATGCCACAGATGCCCAGGAATCCATGGGAGACTTGCATGGATGCCGAGCCGGAGCAAGCCGAGTGATAGCTAGACAGTCAGATGAATACAGGATATGAGGAGAGGGACTGTGTCTTTTGTTTTAAGTACAGATGTTAGATTAATTTAGAGAACAAGAGCTGGCCATGAAAGGGTGATGTCATGATGACAGAAACTGGTTTGGGTGTGGATGGACCATGGTCTTATGGGAAAATTACCTCCCTGAAATTATACAGCAACTTGAACATGGGGCTTTTGGTGAAGTTTTAATGTTTGCCTTATCCTGTATTTCCCACCCAGAGTGTAAAATATAGCAACTCTCTTCAACACCTCCTGTGTTAGACTGGAATCACAGCTCAACTCTGACCTGAGGCGAACCCCACCATACTTCTAAATAAACTGGTCCAAATACCATTTGCAATTACTGTAAGCACTATTAGTATACCTCCATTTTTTTTTATCTACAACCCTAACTGAAAACCGACATAGCAATGTTAACAATTTACCACGTCAGTATTATGTGACGTGGTCTGACTGGTCTCCCAAAAATCATGCACGCCTTAGTTAAAAAGACATTTAGATTTTAGATTGAGTCATATTTTGACAATATTGTGCATACAGTTGTGGTCTGACGTCCACAGTAGGTGAGTTTATGTGATTTTATGCACTGCATTATGTATAATATCTTGTACATATCAAATGTTCATCTGTTGATTTTTGTATGCCGTCGCTCAAGGAAACAATTACAAGAAATATCAATTAGATAAGAGAAGTCAAGACGTGCATACAAATGTTAAGTTTTGTATTTATAAGAACCTTTAAAGATGAAGAATATCCTAACAAAATAAGAACTTTGTGAATAAATGAATGATTTCAAGCAAAGCAGTAGTAGCACAGAGCAGGTTTGTGTGTGTGTGTGTGTGTGTGTGTGTGTCAGACTGAATGCTAAACACCCACTCAGTCTGCAGCGCTGATCATGTTGGAAAAGGTTCAGCTCCAGCAGGTGCACATACAAGGCCTTTTACTTTTTGTTGACAGCTTCCAAACCAAACTGCTACAAAAAAATCTCTGTTCGTGTTCATGCGTCATTGTGACCCGTTTGAAACGTGGCAAATTGCTATTTGCGTCTATCCATGTTTCTGTGTAAACAAACATGCAGAATATCACAGAAACCCCGACCGGTACATTATCTTTACTTGTCAGCCTCACATGCAGACAGCGTCAGCTACGCTGCCTATGACTTTAATTTCGTCAGTAAAGAAATAGAATGCTGTTTTGTTACAGAATGGACTATTACTGACCAGTCGAATGACGCAAACACAATACAGAAGAAAGAATGACACGGTTTGAGAATCTATTTCATCTGTAAGTGCCTACAGTATAAATGACATTTAAAGCTTTGCAAAGTGTTTGCTTTGTTTCATTCAGGATTAGTAAACAAGCAAAAAGAAAATGTGGGCTGGTGCCACAAGGCAATGTTGCTACTTTAGTCCAGTTGGGTTTGAGAAGTAGAAAAACCTCCCTCCCTCCCAATATACTATCAGATAATGTACAGTTGCTACTATGAAATGAGTGGCAGGCAAGTGGAGGGGTCTTGAATCACCCTTTTGGGGGTTATAGTTACCAACTGCTGTGAAATTTCATGGCAGCATGATGGTGCAGTGTTTAGCATTGTCACCTCACAACAACAGGTTTCCAGGCTTGGAACCCAGGGTAGGGGAGACAGAGGTGCAGAGTTTGCATGTGAGTTTTCTCCGGGTGCTCCGGTTTGCTCCCACAGTCCAAAGACATGCAGGTTAATTGGTGACTCTAAATTGTCCGTAGGTGTGAATGTGAGTGTGAATGGTTGTCTGTCTCTATGTGTCAGCCCTGTGATAGTCTGGCGACCTGTCCAGGGTGTACCCTGCCTCTCGCCCAGTCTCCCCGCGACCCCTAACAGGATAAGTGGTTACCAAAAACGAATGAATGAATGTGAAATTTCATGCCAATCATGATTTTTCTTGACAGCTCCCTGTATGATCTTGAAGTTGTGTTGTACTGTAGCTGTGAGGGTATTCTGAGAGATTGGCTTTTGCTTTGCTCGGCATCACCTACTGTATGAAACAGCTGCTGTCCTGTGCACATAGAGCTGAGCTGCAGTTTAGCAGCTTGTGCATCAGAACTTTTGTGCAAAACCAGCTGCTGTTTGTGAGAGCTACTGTCCATGTTATGAGCTTATTCAGGGCAAAAGCCCATCTAGTTTATCTCTACTTATATTTATTTTGACTGACTTTCACTTTTCTGATATGTTTGACTAAAAAACAAGTTTAATAATAATAATATTTAAAAAAAAAAACAGGAATACTATTAGTAGTGGTAATGGATTTCTATATTCTTAGTCTTTCTTATGTTTTGTCTTTTTCATTGAATATGGCATCCACTTAAACAAGTTTTTGAATGCATTTTGTGTGTGCGTGTGTTATTTGCCAGATGTTTGGAACCAAAATTAAATCTTGATAAGCTTTGGAAAACTTTTGTCTGAGATCTATTTGTATTGTTTATTTGTTTCCTTTACTTTCATGTAGCAAAGAAAGTGTAGGATCAGCCATCTCCATCTGTTCTCTCGGTCACACTGTCACTGGCTCTCCTTTGGTGCCACATGTTCCTTTTTTGGTTACTTTAAGTTGCACTTATCTTTATTTTCTACCTATACAACATGACACTGTCAAAAATCAACTCACCACACTAGAGAGAAACTGGTTGACCATTTCATACATTTAGTGTGCATACTGTTTGTAAGTACTGTAAATGAAAATGATCTTTCTTGTACACCTGTGTGCATTTCCTGGAGAAGCTGCTGCTGGCACTGTGACCCTTTTCTAGGTAGATGATGGAAAATGCTTTACCTGGCTCTACAGTCTGTCATTGTCCCTGTCTTAGTATATGAGGTATTTTCTTCTAAGACCATATAATGTTGTTTTCATTTCAAGTGCTGAGGAGCCCAGAGCCTTCCACACTCTAGGAAACCACAGTTACCACTTTAAACTACTAATAATGCCTGTACACAGTAGGGCTGGGTATCAGTACTCAATACCTTCAGGGTATCGACCAAAATAACCTTTTACCAAGTAGTACCAAAACTTTTCCACTGCATTTGAAAAAAAAAATTTTTTGTTTGCAGCTGATATCCAAATGTTTCTTCGATTTAATGCAATGTGTGATGGCCAATTGCCGCAGCAACTACAACCCATACGGTTTGTGGTGTGAAGTCAAGCGGGTGTACTTTTTGTCCTTGTTTTGGTCTTATGCTGAAAGAACTGCTTAAAGTTTGTTAAAATGTTGTACAGAGGACCTCAGCAACCAAAGTAAAGAAAGGTACCTCTGACTGCATCTTCACAGCAACGTGACTGAGTTTATGGCGATCAATGAGGAACATGAAGGCATCCTGAATCTGATGGGACCCTTAATAATGAGCAACTGATTTTGCACTTTAAATTTGACCTGAGGTCAATTTATAATTTGGAGTTGGATCTGTACTCTTCGTCTTGTTACAATTAAAGATTGCTCTGTAGTTTTATGAAACGGGATCTTTCCAATCACTGATTGGCGCGGTATTTCATGTACACAAATCAATGGTGCGCTGTGTCATTCATTGGGTTTCAAACGCCCTCACCCATCTGCTGAACATTGTGGTGAAGTTCCCGTCCAAACATTGCGGTTTCCTCCCACGTCTTTCCTTGACTAAGGAAACCTTTAAACCTCCTGAGACCCAGTGTCCTCATTTGAGGACATTATATTTTGAGTATACTGGACCTTATACTTCCTTCTGCTTTGGAAGGAATCCCTAATGTCCTCATCCGCAGACACTTTTTTGTGCCATCTGGTCGTAGCAATCCACTAATCCATGTAAAAACAAGATGGCAGCCATCTCTGCCAAGTCAAAAGTGGACAAGGTACAAAACCTGATAAAATATAATGGTTAAAACTTGTTTATTTATGATTAAAAATATTTGTAGTTGGATATGCCATACAAACTTTACCAATTTTAGCAACAGTAACGAGCAAAGATGTTAATTGAAAAGCACTAGTTTGAGGACATTAGGACTTTTTTATAATTGACGGTGTTTAGTTTTTTTTTACTTATCTGGTCCTACTGATCCCAAATACCTAGGAGAAATTGAAAATGCATACCAAACAACAGTTCAGGTCTCAGGAGGTTAAGAGATTCTGTGAAACATCCTTAAGTAATTTTCTCAGCTAAGGAAAAACTGAACATTCAGTGTCATACTTAAGCAAACTTAAGGTGCTTTGTGCAACAGGCCCCTGGTATCTTCATTTTTAAATGATACTCAGCCCTATAAGACAGTGACCAAGCTGATATCATCAATGTAAGCACAAAGCCTTCTCTGTAGTACTACTGTATTTCAGAGGATAGTAAAAACAAGGACAAAACTCAAGCAATTTCAATAAAAACACTTTAATAGAGAAACAAATAAAAAAGAAAATAAACCTTTGAAACACAGTCTAAATCCTTTATTATAACCACCACCAATTGAAATGAAGAAGAGTAAAACAGATCTATTCATTATTTTGTACCCACGAGGGAGGAACCAATGGGACTGGGAGGCTGGGAGAACAGGTGTGCCATTGATTCACTGCAGCGAGGGAAGAACAGAGGAGAGCAAACAGATAACAGGAAGAGATGTGGCGTTTATAGAAGGCTGAACACAGTGCTCTCTACTGGCTGGGCAAAAGGTTGCTCCCTTTCCATGTGCCACACACACAAGTTGGGTTTGCTTTCTTGAAAAGGCAACACAAATTTTGTTGTTTTTTTAAGAAAATAATTCAACGGATGATTATATATGGTGTAAAACTGGGTGGTGAGAACATTCCAAATCCAACTTCATTACAAGAGTAGAGACCCTCAGTTTCACAGATCCTGTCAAACTCATTTTGGAAGCAAAGGACAAAAAAAAATGAAGCCTTAAAAAGAAATCAGCGATGAAAAAAAAAGTTGTAAATAAAAATCCCTTTAAAATGTCTTTGGCGCAATCTCTTCTGCTTCAAAAATAAATAAAAGTGAAGAAGCGGTGAAATATTAGTATTGCACAACTTCAGAGATTAGCCAACGACTTTGATTTGGGGAGGAATGATTCCCCAAACGAACAGAAGCTTCGTAAATACGACACACACCAGGGAGCAACCTCAGCTTTAGCCCTGCTAAGTAACTGCAGGAAAAAAAAAGAACTTACATGACCATTACATATTTGATTGACATGTTAGTAAAATATCATAATAGTTTTGTTGATAATGTCACAAGTTATTGTACACATCAAATAATATACCAAAATTTGACTCTGTAGGTTGAACAAAAGCTTTTTTTTTTTTTTTCTTTTTCTTTTTCTTCATTCACAAATCAATACAAACTGATAAAAACAGGGATAAAAACCAGCCAGGTCATCTCAACATGCATGAAAAGAAAAGTCTTCACATACAAAAAAAAAAAAAAAAAAAATCCATGTTGATTGTTGTACAGCGGTGAGAAAACAGAACAGGACAAATCCAGCAACATATACTTAAAAATATGTATTGTACAGTGAAATAAGTTTTCTTATAACAGCTGCAACAGAAAGTCTCCTCTTTGTCAAATCAGCCAGACACCGTCTTAAAAAAAGAAAAGAGAAAATCTAAAAAGTTACAACAAGATGTCGCAACTACCAACTGGGTTGTTGTTGTCCATTTCTAGAATTATTATTATTTTTTGTGAATTTGCATAATTAAAAAGGGCATACCTCTTCTTTGAACAGCTTCTACAAAATTGAGGCGCTCCCAAAGTTCTTGTTTGTAAATACCTAGAAAATGCATATTTACAAGTATGTGTTGTTCTCCGCTAAGTCAAAAAATCTGGACCTTCGAAATACAATGTCGAAACTTAAACACGTACAAATAAAACCATGAAGCTCTCCGCTGACTGGTACAAACACATCTAAGTTATTAGTCGTGGGGTACTAGCTTTCTGAAGCAGTGACACTTTAAGAGATTTAACAGTGACTGACTGCCGTGTGGACGCCATGAAACAGCAGGGTGATATTATTACAATTTGATCAATTTGCAAACGGGGCAGTGGTGTTTCAACAATTAAAATTAATTACATAGAGCAGGATCAAGCACTGGATGACTGTTTCCAGTATTGCTTTCATTAGAAAGGAAAAAAAAAACCTTGGCAGATGTAGAATCAGCATCTTTTTTATATTTTACCTGCAAGGGACTTCAGATCACCGGGGCTTCAGTATGCAGTGAAATTCATGTGCATGTAAGCTGTGTGGCCTCCGTGTGTGTGTGTGTGTGTGTGAACTAATATCAAGCAACTCACTGAGGGAATTCAATCATGAATTGTTCCTGTGTTATGTTCATCATGTGTTTTAGGTTGTGAGAGAAGAAAGTCATGTGAATGTCGCAAATGGAAAACTTGGTCAGAGCCTTTTCAATTAAAGGGTAAGTCTGGTATTTTTTCAACCTGGACCTTATTTTCCCATGTTTTTCTGGCTAAGTGACCAATGGATAGGACTATATTTTAAACTTACCCAGTGTTCAGTGAGAGCACTGAAGCTGGCAGCAGTGAAAAAGGCTACAATGTTATCAATCAGGGCATATTCACCTGTTAATTTCCGCCCAATGAAAGTGCTTGTTTTTGCCACTGACAGGCTCAGATTATTATTCCAAGTGTGTGACAACATTATGCAGAGTATCCCTACATAGTATCCCTTGGATGCTCTTATGTCAAAGAGTAAGATCCTTTTTAGTTAACCAGAAACAGCCCCGTCATCGCAATCGCCAAGCCCACCAGACTCCATTTAAATAAAGAGAAATTTAAGTGTGTATAGAGCCAGCATATTTTTACATCTAACTGGGTAAATTAAGGGTTTATTTCAACCAAAGCAGAGTTGCTGATTGTTGGAACAGTGTAAAAACGAGCCAAGTGGGCTTTTGTGAGTTTTATTTTGCTTTTGTTGACTTTAAATGAAAAGGGTTTTACAGAGATAAAATTACTGTTTTTTAAAATGGAGTCTGGTGGCTTTGGTAATAGTGATATCTGGGCTGTTTCTGGTTCAACAAAAAGGGTCTCCTCTTTAACAAAAAAGGTGCATCTCTACAGGGATCCTTCAATAATCTTGTCAGACACTTATAATAATAATCTGAACGTTACTGGCACTTTAAGCAGACATTATGCTGCACAAATGCCCCAAGTGTTACATTACAGCCTGTAGCGTCGCTCAACACTGAACCAATTTCAAAAATTGTTGTTCCCATCAGTCACTTCGACACGATAACAAAAAAAGGTCCAGGTTGAAAAAAAAAAATAAATCAAACTTACCCTTTAAATCAAAGTGAATAAGATTCATCTACTGCTTTAATATTAATATATCAGACCAATATATCAGATCAGACTGAAAAACAGTGAATAATGTAAGTCTCTGAATGACCAGGAACAACGTGTACGACATTACTGATTCATTCTTATTATGCACAGTCTAAAAAACAGACACTTTAACAGTCACACGATTTTGAACAAATTATTGTATAGTCACTTTTACTGCTTCCTTCTTTGGTTAAATCTCAAGTCGAGTTTTGAAACGGATGGGGGATTTGTTTGCTTTGCATTTTCTGATGGTATAGAAAAAATGTTAGGGATAAGAAAATGCTTTTCACTCATTATGGCCAATGATCAATGTTTTTGTTAAAACCCAAAGCAATATTAGCTCACAGGAGAAATACATGATTAGTTTATTATAAGGTTGCTCAGATATTAAAGGATTGTCTTTAAGAGAAAATGAAGAATGATCTTTGGGCAGTCTGGCTCATATTACGAAAAGTTATTAAGAAATTAGTATTAGTAAAATTTAGTATGTCCAGAGCATAGACAGCATCAACAATCTGAATAACGCACAGTACGCTCTCTGCTGCACTGACCAACATCTAGGCCATTTAGAATAAAATAAAAAGCCACCAACACTGAAGAATTATTGATGTGTGTTTTCAAATCTCAGGGTATTTACTATGACTCTACAGTTTCAGTATACTTCAGATTTAACCAAAAAATACCAGAACAGTTAGCGTGTTCAAAAACGCCTGGCAGTGTCGATCACACCCTCAGCTTCAACTTACCTATCGTGACACACCACTCTGACCTCACCACTCTCTCTTCACTTTCACAAACCTTCAGAGTACTGCAACCTTTTCAAAACAAAAAAAGCTTTATGTCAATTCTAGACAAAAAAAAAACTCATTTCATATCCCCAGCAGATTTTGAGACATTTCCATGGTGAAAGATTTTTGTTTACACAAACAAAAGAAATAAAATAAAATGACTGAGCATCGGCCACAAGCGAAGCAGTTTGGGATATTCTTATCATAGAAAGCGACGTCTGGTGTTCTCTGATCCTTAAAACAAACAAAAGAGGAATGACATGTTGTTGCTATTTTGACATTTTCACACTGTATCTATTGTTGCTGATGAGACATTGGTGAAAAGTAAAATATGCAATCATTATTTGTATTGTTATTTTTCAGTAAATAATCACATTTACTACTAACTCACAAAAGATAATTCCCAGCTATTCCCAGGGTGTCTAAGAATTAAGGATCAGAAGCCAACAAACAGAAAATAATTCATAATGCAAATGCTAGCATGATACAGGAATTTAAGGACATGTCTGTGGCATACAATTCAGTCTTTTATTTTCTTTATATTTACAGATTAGAGGAAAATTTATCTACTTCTATACACTGTTCCATGTAGTTTCTGTGTCAGTTGACCACTTAGCTTTTGTCCGTTACCACGACTACAGTAGTATGAAAATCAAGACGTAACGTCCACTCAAAACTGAAGAATACAAAATGATAAAAACTTCAACATACTTATTTAGTAACCAACAAAACCAACTTCAATAAGGAAAAATATGCAGGTAGCTAAGTGGTCAACCAACTCTCGCCTTTTTTATTTTTATTTATTTTTTTGTTTTTTTTTATAACTTTTTTTTAGCATTACGTACATATACAAGTGTAGATAATATAAGTATATATTCATATATACATAATGAGTATGTATATATACCAGTAATGCATTCATTATATATACTTATTTTCTTCACAGATATGTGAAACAGGAGAAAAGATGACTGTTACAAATAAAAAGTTAAAATGAAACAAAATGCAGAAAACAAACCTACTGATAGAAACAATTTGTAAATGCACTTTGCACTATTTTTTTGTGTTTTTGAAACCGTTTTGCTTTTTTTTTTTGTTTGTTGTTTTTTTTTTTATTTCATCACTTACTCATTATATGGGAGAGACACTCATTTAAAGTAGGAATAGTACCCATTGCTACCATTTGAACTTCCTATACTCAGCTCTTGTAGGAGGGATAGGGGGTCGCTGTTCTTTTTGACCTGTTCAGGGCGAACAGCTCGGGGTTTGGGTGGAGCGCGGAGGGCGCTGGCATAGGACATGGTGGGTGGTTTGTTTAAATTTGGAGCTCCCTGGCTGGCTTCTGTGGGAGCCTGTGGCGGTGGCGGCGGCGGTGGTTGCTGCTGCTGCTGCTGCTTGTTATTGGGCATTAGAGGAGGAAACTGTCCAAGGTGCTGAAGGGAATTGAGGGAGTGAGGGTGTGTTTGCTGTGCTGCTGTGGCCTCGGCCTTCACCTGCTCCTCCGTCTGACGAAGGGCCTTGGAAGCTGTCAGATCCAGAGGTAGACAAAAGCAAAGAACAGGAAAGGTGCGCCAGAAAGATAAGAAGTGAGTAAGACTTGGTTGCAACATGATAAAATGTTCTAAAGCAAACAACACAACTTTCTGTAAAAGAACACACTGCCTAACAAAAGCATATTTGTTGATACTTACCCAGAAGGTCCCGGTGCTGAGCGAGTGTGCCGGCTCCGTTACATGGAATGTTCTGGAACGGACCGGGACCCCCACCATTACTGGGCCAGAGGTCATGTGAGGGGTAACTGTAGGGGGCTTGTGGGTGGTGATGGTGCTGTATGTGCGGATGAGGGTGGTCCTGGGGGTCTGACGTGCAGGGCTGGGACTGCTGGGACAGGGCATTGTGGGCGTTGGCTGGAGACGATTCATCTGGGTAGCTGGAGGAGATGCGCCGCTGATAGAGGGGCCGGCCTGGACCTCTGGGTTCATACTGCGAAGACAGTAAAGGTGGGTAAGAAAGAGAAAAGGTTGAGAACAATGGCTGTAAAATGGGGAACTGGATACAACATCAGAGCCAGTCACTCCTCTTTCTTTTGGGCGTTTTTGCCTTTATTGATAGGACAGCCTGAGAGACAGAGAAGGTGAGGTCGTCCCAAGCGGCGGTCATTCCTGTGAAAGTTGCTCAGTGGCCTATGAAGCCAAAAAATGCAACTTGCAACACTGTAAAATTGGACTTTAAAGTCTGGTGCTGTTCCTGGGGGCTTGGTGAGAGGGGAAACTAAGTCGGGCAGGATGGTGGGCAATATGACCTTAAAAATAAAAGTGACTTCCAAATCTAAAGAAGCAGAAGTACAACAGCCTCATCTTTTTACAGCATTTACTGATTCAGTGATGGAGGCATAAATGAAAGAAAAAAAAAAACTTGTCAAATAACTGTTATATATTTTTTACATTCTGCACCATTGCTGTGCACAGAGCACCTCCTTGTTTCATAAAGATCAGAGACCCACAGTATTAATATAACTAGTCCCTCTAGTGCAGGTCTTACTTATTTATTAGGTCATACTTGCCACTAATAGAAATAAGACAGGGCAAACAAGTGTTTATCTTATGGTAAGCATATAAAGGCACAGATCCATAATCCATCTTCTCCTTGTAATACAACATTTGAGCTACGCATCTTAATATTCATTCTGCATCTCTATCAAACTGGGGTGATTTGATGTTAAGTATCCACATTTGCCTGTCAGCACACGTCACTTAGATTTGTTCAGATGCTTTAAAATCTCAACTTCATGTAACATTTAGAGCTGAGTATTTGAGAAAAGACAGACTCGGCTAATCCCACCATCATGTGTGCAACTGTACCTGTGTACAGACATATTAAACCATTACAGTATGTGTGACAGGTGATGCATAATTTTCCCGGTTTTACAGATTGTCAGACAGGTAGAAAGTCAGAAAGAGTGATGAAACAAGTTCTTCTCTAATGCATTTTAAGCAGTAATTTGGACTAAACATGGAGTGCCACAGTTTACACTCACTTTTGCAGTGACTTCTACATGTGACTTTGACCATTAAACAAGCTGGCCATCAAGCCTGGCTCGGAGCTTGTTTGTTCCATATAACACTATTTGGGATGTTATGGGATCTACAGGTGTACAAAGGTTAAGTACTTCACACACACAAACATATATATATTATATATATATGTAAAGCATTTTCTGCCTGTACTGAAATCTGGAGATTTCAAACACTTAAGGATCCAGGCAATAATCTAAAGAAATAAACTCACCTCATCTACATTGTGAAGGGCTGTGGCTGCTGATGTTCTGGGGGACAGTGGGTGGTAGGACTCCTGGTCTGGACCTTGATTTTGTTGGTGTTGCTGCTGCTGCTGCTGCTGTTGTTGTTGTTGTTGTTGTTGTTGTTGTTGGTGCTGCTGCTGCTGCTGTTGCTGTTGCTGTTGCTGGTGCTGATGGTGAAGTTGCATCAGGTGGACTTGCTCCTGCCTGCTGGGGTGAGCCATGATGGGCAGTCCGTAAGGAAGGCCGTGGCCCTGGTTCCCTAACAGGTGGTTCTGCTGCGGTGGGCTTACTGACGCAGCTCCACCGTGAGGCCACTGGGCCTCTTGCAGAAGGTATTTGACCTGGGAGGGAGGGGGGCTGGCAGAGTGGGCTGGTGGCTGGTGTGGGTAGCTACCAGTATTATACAGGGGGTTCCCTGGGTGCTGCTGCTGCTGCTGCAGAACTGGGTTGTTCAGAAGGTTGTCATTGAGGAGGTCGCGGCCTGCGTCATGGGAGTAAGGTCCTGATGGGAAAGGGCCAGCATGATTGGAGGTGGCGGCTAAAGAGGATGACGGGTCACCTGAGGCACGGGACTGGGACTGGCGGTACTGGAGGAGACGAGATTGAGGTGGGGGCTGCATCTCAGCTGCGTCCCTGGGTTCAGGCTGTTCCTGTGGGGGCATCTCTCTCAAGAGGCCCGGGTACCTGGGAATTGAAAATACATTACTTTACACCTAAACCCAGTATCACGTTTGCAAGCTGCGAAGAGGAAAAAAAATATTTGGAAACAACAATAACAGGAGTTAACAATAAGTAACGGCAACCAACGAAAGAAAGATACAGAAATAGTAGCGGTTCAATAATAAAACTGTAACATTTCTGTTGCATCAATTTACCAAACAATTAAAAATGACAACACAAAGTGGTGCTAAGTCTAACCTGTTGAAAGGTGGCCCAGTGGAGGCAGGAGTAACAGCGTCATCCTCCATGTTGGCACTAAGGCCCCAATTAGCTGCCCGAAGCAGCTGATGGGGGAAGCGAGCCATGCCGGGCTGAGCGAGGTGGGCGAGCTGTTGGGGCAGAGGGAAGGCGACGTTACCCTGGAGGAAGTGTCCTGCCGTCTCTCCCCACTGGCCCAGTCTGGCTGCCTGCTGTTGCTGCTGTTGCTGCTGTTGCTGCTGCTGGCTCAGGGCCTCTAAAGCCAACGGACCCTGGAGGTCTGAAAGGTAAAGCATGTCATTAGTTTTACAGTCACTGGTGATGTCCTCATATCTCAGTGGGCTGAGGTACCGTCCACTGATTAGTTTAGATGATCTTTGAACTGATTCATTATGAATTATCATCTACAATAGTTAATGTTTCAATTAAGGAAGGGTACCAAGGAATAAAATATAATTGCATTCATTTTCTATACACTGCTGTTCAATAGTTTGATATCTCCTACTACAAAAGCTTGACTGGATAGAGTCAGATGACTTGACAGGTTATTATTATGTATGAAGGGTAAGCAAAAAAAGTCATGTTTTGTGGAGAACAAAATGCAATGCAATGGTTCAATCAGACTGACAGCTGAAAGGGTGGAAAGAGACAAAGATACCTCTGAGCAACAGTTCAATACGAATGGAATAAATCACCAGTCATTGGTAAAAGACACTGGAAGCTTAGCTTAAAAATGTGTGCAAAAACAACAACGGGTTCTCCAAATATTTTGAGCCCAACTGCAAACAATGATTTTGTTGTTGTTGTTTTTTAATTAAAATAATACAATTGGTGTCTGAATTATACTGCTTTAAACTTTGTTAAAGAGGCATTATTGAAAGAAATGAGAAAAACCCCAATATGCAAGTGATTTTAAGCTTTTGAACAGCGGTGTGTATAACAGAAAACCTGATTCTGTGCCATCATCAGTAACTATGAGTTTACATGTTAAAGTTACAGTCTCAAAGATCGTTGTTTCATTCTCTGTGGAAACACCTACGGCGGTAAACTGTAATTGCAGGCGTGTTTGTTGGCAGACTAAGGCTTGAAACCAGACTAGTGAATTTAATTATTTCAGTTCGTTTTATGAGCCCTGCAGCTATATGTTTTGGTGTGTGTGAGAGCCGACTATCAATGATTATAATTATTGCTTTTCCCAAGAATGTCGCCATTGACACCCAGTTTGTAATACTGCAAATGCAAGGCCTTTAATCAGTAGGCCATAAGCTCAGTCACCTTTGTGTTAGCTTATTTGGTGGTAGAAAGTAACTCATCAGATATTTGTTTACATGAAGATTTCAGATTACTACTTTTACTTAATTTAACAATCAACTAACCAGCATTTATTTGCAAATTTACATAATCAAAGAGAGATAATCAAATACATTATTAAATAAAACAGCAAAAAAGCACCCTAATTCTAGAGCTCTGCTTTAATTCTCTTTATTGTCTTTTAAATTAATGTAATGTGCTATCCAATTTACTATTCTTATCACAAAAAAGAAATTATTTCACTGAGGGACAACACATTGCTTGAGCAGAACAATACCCAACACTAGCTCTCCAATAGGCCAAATACAAAGTGAGCAAATGTAAAAGTAACAACGCATCTAGATGAACTTTCAAGAGTGGGCAAAGGCAGCTACTTATTAGCGTCCCAGAAAACAAAGGATCTTGCAAAATATGTCAGATTATTAGAATATGAGCTTCTTTTAAAGTAAATTTCAAAATGTTGAACTTCTTTTTGAAATTTTTTTTAATGTATTTTTCATTACTTTGTGCAAATCCTGACCAAACAGCAATGTACAAGTCTAGAAAAAAATGGTTTAACAACCTGACAAAGAAAAACATATGCTGCTACACTCACCCAAACTATCTCCCAGGCTTCCATCCTGTGCGTCCTCCCCAAAGCTGTTGACCCTGTTATGCTGTGATAGGCCTGGGTGGTGGCCCCCTGGGTGACCCATTGGAGTCCTAATGGAGCTACTCATCTCCTCCACCCCTCCAGGCTCCGGCCCGTCCAAAGTGGGAGACTGGACAGCTCTGTGAGGGGGTATCGGGCCACTGAAGAAGGAAGCATTGTGGCTTCCACCTGTGTAGGCAGGGCTGAGCTGTTGTTGCTGCTGTTGACTCTGTTGGGCCATCCCTGGGTGCTGAGGCTGGCTGACCCGATAAGGAAGCCTGGAGACTGGATACTGTGGAGGGAAGGCTCTTCCGCTGGCAGGATGTGGAGGAAAAGCTGGGTTGGGTGGTGCCAGGTGGTAGTTGAGGGGTCTTTGGGCAGCTGAGGGATCTTTTCGATGGAGCAGCGCATTGGGAAATCCAACTAGCCCGTCTGACTGCGAGTCTAGACTTCGACTTTGGCCTGTGTCTAAATCTCCCTGGACCAAAAAATAATCACCAATCCAAACAACATGAGCAAAGACTTGTGGCCCAACATAAAATAGACAAATTACTTATGGTAAAAAATGAAAAACGAAATGCAAAAATGTCAACAACTTGCCTGTTTTTCCTTCATGTCTGCGGTTTTCCTCTCTGGTGTCTGAAGACGGCTCTGTTCTGACTTTGGACATCCTTCTAATTTACCTAAGAGGTCAAAAACAAAAATGTATTACCATATGCCGGGCTATCAGGTCAGGTCTTTTTATTTGATTTTATTTGATAAAATAGCAATTTTTGTGATTTTGGGTGGTTGCTTGGTGTATCAATTAAAATTAAGGCTCACCATTTCTGATAGGGTCTGCCTGTAGCTCCTTGTCAGGGCTGGGCTGGCCCATTCCTAGAGGAGAGGGATGGGCCACCCCACTGTATGGGATGGGGGAGCCTCGATTCTGGGCCTGCAACAGATTGAAGTTGTAGGCCATGGCTGCTGGGTGGCTCATGATGCGAGGGTCCACAGCAAAGCGATTCTGGTAACCTGGCCAAGGCAACTGAGGAAATAAAAACACAGATTGACATATTATTGATCAAGACATCATGGCAGATGATAGGGAGACTGTTTACACACTGTTTATAATGGACAGCACATTACCAATAACGGCATTTACAAACAGAGCCATATGAAACCAAATAATAGAGTTTCAGTCCTTTTATTTCAATTATGACCACATGTACACAAACCATTTAGGAAGTATGACATTAACGGTTAAATGATAATCCCTATGCATACTTTAATTTTGTACTGGAAAGCATTTGGAGCTTTACTGTCCGTACAACACCACACGAGTAACAAAGATTTTACACAGAGCGGGCTACACTGTAACAGAGGACTAATCTATAATAACTCTCATGCATTTGGGTAATATGACTCAAGGAAATGTTGACAAATCATTTTTTCTGTGGTATACCTATAGTGAGAAAAAAAGCGACTCTCCAGACAGAAGAGTGTTACCCTAAAGTGTTACTTAAATATTTAGCAAATCTTTGAGATATTTATTTTGAACACTGCCAGTTAACTTGCATTTCACACTAGTTGGCAAATATAGCCTTTTGCTACCACAGATGGAAGTACAGTGCACCAACTAATAATAAATCTGAAGCAAATACAGTGATTGCTTAACAGGGTTTCCCACTCATTCATTAATTTGTGGCGGCACACCACGATTAAAACACCTGCCGCCACAATTAGATTTTCTATTTTTCAATCTTGACTGTTTATTGGGAGTGCAATTGGAATATATGTACTGTTTGTTTTTTTATAGCAACACACTGCAGCAGAATGTCAGGCGCAATGAACGTGAATCTTAACCTTTCACTCTGCTGGGTCTAAAAGTTTGCATTCACTTGCAGCAGCTGCTCCTCTCTGATCTGATCAGCTCTGAACGGATCAACAAATTAATTATCCATCCCTGGAGTCACAAACTGCTGCTGAAAGAACTCATGGAGTGCTCTGGCTGTGCAGAGTGTTCAAAAACTCCGAATTTAGAGAGGGGACACAGAGGCTTTTTTTTATTAATGAAAGTTTGTTCCTCCGTCCGAATGAATTCTTGAATTATGGCCAAAATGTGTTTTGTGAGGTCACATTGACCTTTGAACACCAAAATCTAATCAGTTCATTCTTGGTCTGAGTGGAAGTTTGTGCCAGATTTAGGGAAATTTCCTCAATGTGTTCTCGAGATATTGTCTTCACCAGAATGGGACAGATGGAAGAACATACATATGAATGCATAGATGAACAGACGGACAGACAAAGGATAATGTCTCTGGCCACAGCTATTGCCAGCGCAAAGACATAAAAACATTAGTCTCACATTGTAAAATAAATGTCTATTTTAACATAATGTATACATATTCTACACATTTCTTGGAGGTACAATCTTACACTTTTTGTTTCTACAAAAACAAAGTTGATAGAATCCTTTACAAAAGTTGAAATACACAAGTAAGTATACATTCTTACACGTTACATCTTAGAGTTTGTTACCAGAGGCAGGAAACTTACAGGCAAGGGCATGGACATGACCATGTTTCCACCATACACAGCTGGGACGTAGAGGATACTGGCGCCTGTATGTGGATCTATCCTCTGAACAGGACTGGGTGACTTGCCCATGCCAGCTGGTGTGCCACCCAAGGGTGGTGTGAATGCCCGAATAGGGTTTCCCATCAGCACGGCCGGGTTGGGTTGGACTGCAATGAGAGAAGATGGCATGGTAATATAAGTCAATGCAAATGGTTCATAACCTTAATGTGATGACACATTGATAGCAGGTGACACACAAGCCCAGACATATCTAACTATTCATAGCTTGGAAAATGTAAGATAAAAGCCTGTATGATTCTATCAGAGAGGAGGGCGACGTATAAAAAGATGATAGCCAACCTGTATTAATGGAAGAAGTAATTTGCATGATTTCATTTGATCTTTTTTCGGTGGAGGATAATGTAGCTGGCTGACAATTTGCAGCGGGTGAAACAAACTGATTGTCTTCCTGTAGTAAACATCGTATTGACTCCTTGCTGTGCTGTTCAAGGCTGCATCGCACTGATGGCTTCAATAGCCTCAGGCCTTCATGCATCCATCTGGGCTGCTGCATTAGACTGGCTCATATCAAGCTGTTGAGATGTTTGCTTGTTTGTGTGTACGGAGGCAGAGGAAGAAGAAACAACAGAAACTTCTACTGTTGCTCTGTTGTAAGACCTGACTGTAATATAGAAAACATACAGTGATAAGAAACGTTATGTGGATGGATTTATTTCTTGATGTGTATGTGTGTGTGTCACCACTGTCACTGTTATAGTCAATATCAACTGTTTTAAATTACCACTTAAAGGACACTGACTTTATCATGTGGTGTTTATGAATGGTGGTCTATACCACAGTAAAATATACCTTTCTAGGATAAGTTTCAAATTGGCCTGCATTTGATTTATTTTCTTTTTCTTTATCTCCAGACAGGTGAACATTCTCAGCAAATGAGCTACAACATATAAACCTTAGGTGTCCTATGAAATTGCTTTTGATCATAATTTTCTGTGAGTCTACATCTGCATATGCTCCAAAGTGCCGGTTGAGGTACTGACAAAGAACTAAAAGAATCCAATATCCTGAATCCAATACAGGTAACAATATAGGGAAGGCATTTTTCATAAAATGGTACTGTTTATATTTAGATAATCAACAAGGCTAAATATGGACAGTAGGATACACTCACCATATCCTTCAGGTGGAAGGTGCTCTGTGTGGTTTGCGTGTTTCCCCTGTAAGACAAAAGAATCATGAAGCAAGACTATAAATTCATAGAGGCCAATGGAAAAGAAAAGAGTGTGTGGTAAATACAAGATCCTGGCAATCTAGGCAATGTACAGCAACTGCAGTATGGTCCTGACTGTCCCACATCTGTCACAACAGCTAAAGTGGCAACACTTCAGATGGAGCAGGAGTTAAACAGGCGAGCACAGAACAGCTAAATGAATCCATTATATCAATGTGTGATGCAGACATATTCTGCTCATACAAAACAGGCATGTACAACTAAACAATATATATGACACAATAGCAAGATCAATTAATTAAATGGAAAGTAAAAGAGAGCACATCTTATAAAAATTGTAGAGTTCCCCTGATACAATCATTCAGTGTTCACTGCCTGTATAGCTTAGGGAGTAAAGGACTTCTTATATATGTTCTGACGGGCTCTAGGGACCCTAAATCGATGCCCAGACAGGAGCAGCTCAAACTGTGAGTGTAATAGATGTGAGGCACTGGCAATCATATGTTTAGCTTTCCTGCGTACAGCATTGTCAAATATATTGCTGAGTTGTTGCTGTGACTTGCCAATCATTTTCCCTGCAATGCTGACAATGTTGGAGAGCTTGTTTTTGCTCCTTGCTCTCAGGTTGCAGTACCATGCTGTAATTTTAAATGATAAAATGCTTTCAACCAGGCTTCTGTATGATATTTCAAGTATGTGCTGGCTAATACTGAAGCTCTTCAGCTGAAATGCCACATTTAAAGCCACATTTGATTTATTACACATAAGAAATTGTTGCACTGTCCCTAAAGTTAGCCATAAGGACTTCATTGAAAGAAGTGGATTAGTAGTCAGGTCAAATCTAATCTAAAAACAGGGAATGAGTTAGAAATCTTCCTAAAACTCTACAATAGACTGTGCCCTGTAACGCAATCTCAGATGATCTATTTTCGTCCTTTAGACCCTGTTCACACTTTTTTTAAAAAACGTTTCGCGCAATCAGATCACAAGCGGACAGCGCTAAATACAGGTGTAGACGCACTGTGATCCCATCACTCAAACCACTAGCTGAGGTTGTCTGGGACGCATTTGACCACATATCTTGTGTAGTGTAAACACTAATGCCTCCTGATGTATATGAGACAAGGACTTCATCATCAATGCAGGACGTGGTGGTTGTTTCGGTTGACAGCGCGTTAACGCTCTATAACTTGCCCTTTAACCAGCGAGTTGTTGTGAGGAAATGTCGCGTGACCGTCTGTTGTTTTGCCCTTCAAAATGAGACGTGTTGGATTCTGTTGACAGCGATATCCCCATCTGTACAGACAAAAGCGCTAACATGATCAGTGAGAGTGTGGAGACATTAACTGTGCATCAGGCCCTCTGATCTTCTTGAGGTCATGTAGGCAGTAACAAAATCTGAACACAAGCGATCAACTGGAGATGCGCGATAGACAGGTTAAGGAACTGTGAAGCACCTCGGCTGTCCAAATGTGTGCAGATCACTGTAAGGCTTATTAATACCAAGTGTAAACATGGTCATAGTTACATTTGAGTACAGCCTCCCAGGTATTTTAATTACACCCAAAGCTAGAAAACAATGCTATCATCGGCCAAGGTCTGATACTGCCTAGAGTCTTGTATGCCTCTGTCCTGGAGACCTCCACTGTCAAAAATCGATCAAAATCACACGAGAGCCAGACTACTGCATTGGGAGACATATTCCCTTATAACACACATGGTCAGTGAATTTAATTCTGAATCAATGTTGCGACTACATTTTTGTTTTTCATGCTACAATGAGTCAACATGTCTGCCAGGACAGACTTAGTCCTTCTACTACTGGATGAGAACGACCAAACTCTCTTGCTTTTCCTCCTGAGGGCTTCACAGTACAGCTCCATCTACTATATGTGTACACAGAGAGCCTGAACTGAATCCTGATCAATGTTGACACACACACACACACACACACACACACACACACACACACACACACACACACACACACACACACACGTGCTCATGTGGGGTTGCACATGTAAACACAAACCTATACATACTTGCACACACACACAGACACACACAACCCTGGGCTCTCATGAGCTCTTCCCATACCTGAGTTAAGGTGGACTGTATCTCTTGTATTATTCATCATTACAGGCAAGCATACACAACAATCTACTTTGAGCTTTTCCAGCGGCTGGTTTTGTAGCACGCAGTCTCTCCCAGTTGATTTTGGTGTTAACAGATAGTCCTTGACAGTTGCTTCCTTGGAGGAGGCAGAGATGAATGACATCCTCTGTTTCATGAGATTCACTCTGTTGCTATGCTGATATTACATAAAGCTGATATTATTTACCTTTCAGATAAGGGGTGCCAGTCATATTACTAGGAAAACAGTGGAGTCTTTGGCACTAGGAACAAATTTTCAGGTATTTTAGCAAGCAGTTATGAACGAAGGATGAAAAACAATTAACTTGGACACTTTATGATACAATCCGGTACAACACCACCACAAACTATTCCCCGAAACAAGACAGCAGCACCTACACAAAGCCTGAACATAACAGGACTGATCTGTTGAAGTAATGTTGTAATGTGCTATTGCTATTTTGCAGCCCAGACAGAACATGTTAAAAAGTAAAAGTAAAGGCCGTTTCTTGAGCAAAATAAGACTAATTCTGCAAACTACACATATGGAAATATGACTGCAAATGCAGTTATTCCAGTATTACACACCTGCAAATATTAAAAGACATCCTGACTTTGCTGAAACCACCAGACAGAGCCCAGGTACCAACTGAAAAATAAGTTCAGTGAACAAAGTCAAATATGCCAGGGCCGCCTTTCCTGCCAGCCTCATACAAACCATAGCCAATGTTTACTGGACCTGAATATATGGTTATAATTGTGAGGCAGCATGTCCTCCAGCTTGAGCTTAGGAACAGCCAAACTACAATGTCACAAACAACAAGGAGAGATATCAAATAGTCTGACTCCACATGTAAACAGGTTTCACCTTTAGTGCTGCATGACATGGTGACTGAATATAAAACTGCTGTAACCGATGTAAAAGTCACCCTCTGCAGAACAATCTTGTAATTCATACACCAAAGATGTCATTGTGTAACATGAAGTGTTTCGTGTGTGTGATCCCCTTCTTAAAACTGACTGTGGTCTGATATAATGTTGCAGAAGCAGCTTTGCTTGGCTGCTATTTTAGGCTGTAACATTAACTGAGCAATGCCAGACACACCAGACTGAAAATGGGGCCCACAGTCTAGCGCTGTGGTTATCTGATCGAGTCATAGATGCTCTGCTGCAACATTTCCTCTGAAAGGTATGAGTTGAATAGTGACAATGACTAACACGGATGTTGCTGAACATTTGTCTCATATGAACAATTTTCCCAAACAGCGAGGGTCTGCTGAGATTGAAAAACACTGCTTACTGGATCTTAAAAATACTAGATGACTGTACACTGGCTGTCATACAGCGGACGTGTTTGCTAGCAAGGTCGCATTGTTTACCCTATCCGTCAAACTAAAAGAAAAAGGAGACAGTGGCTCCAGTTTCTCTCCGTAAAACTCCTTTAAGTGTCAAAGCGCAGCAGGATATAGTATATATATGACACATAGTTTGGTTCTCAATAGCACACTCCATCTGTCAGTAAAGCAGGGATGTGTAGTGCGCTCAGGATTCAATCAAAGACTTTGTAGGTTGTTGGAATAAAGATGCAAGAAAGATTCTAATGAAAGACACTTTTAAGAATACGTGCTATGAGGAAATCACTCAAGTTTGACTTAATACAAAACATCTAATTTGTTCCCGACACCACCCCAAGTATCACTTTTGATTTAATGACACATGAAAATAAGTGATACATAATTGTTTTTAAAAAGTGGCAATTGTTCTTGTAAATCCTCGTTCCCCAATTAAAATGACGCTAATTGTGCTAAAGCTGGAACTACAAAAAGCTTTTTAATGTGAGACATATTTTACCACAAGTGTCTCAGCCTTGCATACTTGCACCAAAACACCATCTGTGTAAGAAAGCAGCACTTCACAATATGAAGTCAACTGGAGCATATATTTCTGGTAAAATGGATGCCAAACAATAAACATGCTGCGTGCATTCTGATTAAATTAATATGTTTTCCAAGTTACTGCATCTACAAATTGTATACAGTCTTCTCTGCCTTGGATATGATGTTTTGATTGTTTATTGCATTCAGTCAAAGTGGATTTAATTAAGATATTTTGCACAAAGATCAACTGATTTATTAACAATTTATTTGTGCTCACAGTTGTGCTTTAAAACACTACAATAACTTGGACAACTGAACCTGATTATTACTGAAGAGAAAAATATTCACAAGGTGGTAATATGTCGTTGGCAGCAGATGCAAGAAAAGTTGCACCGAAGAAATTACATTCAACCTGACAACACAGATTTTATTAGAAATTAATTTATCTATTATTAAATGACATTTGTATGGATTATTTTGGCTGTACATCGCAGTGTCCACCATGTACAAAGGTACCAAGAATGGCCTGACCTTTAAATTAGCAACATGCTGTATACGCTGAAGGAAACAATATATTACATACTGCATACTGATAGCTCCATGTCTGTGTGTGCTGTGTGGTTGTGAGCTACACAGTACGACTGTGGAGAGGGAGAAAACTGTGCGTGTGTCTCTAAAGCCGGTTGATGCTGTGGAGCTGCGGCTCATTAGGCCCAGTGGGTGATGGCAGCAGGTTGGCAGCTGCGGTGATTTCGTTAACCTTTACCTCAGGGCAGGCAGGGAGGACAGACACACACACAAAGACATTTCAGCCCGAGCTGAACAATCAAACAACGCATCCTTCCGCCAAACCCGCGGTGCTAATTTTATATCCATGTTGTTTTTCTGGGGCCAAAATGAACGACCATAAAGAAATTTCCTGAGGTAAAAAAATAAACGGAGTCATTTTAATAGATATGTGCTCTGTGCCCGCATGTGCAAAGCTTTGTGTAATTTTTTTCTCTCTAAAAGCAAGAAGCACTCAATTCATTCTGGGTAATGTGTTTACTATTTCCACAAACCAGTAAGTGGTTACCTAACACATTACATTAACATAGAAAACCCTACATTTGAGCTTTTCAAAACATCCTCTGCCTCACCTGTTTCTCTTTCATTTCTGCTCCCTAATCTGATTTCCTGTCTTCCTTCTCTCTATCTTTCCTTTGCTACAGTTGCAAACTCTATATTGTTATTTTCAGTATTTACACAGACAAAATAGCGGAGTTAAATCCAGTAAAATCACTGTTTGACAAAATCTATCTATATCAACCTTTCTTGCATCCCTTTATATTATTTCAACAGTTTGGTGTCAGCATTTTAAACTCCCATATTGAAAGAAGAGGTGGATGGATACAGTTAACCCTTACACCGTGTCCTGCCTTCATAAAAAACACCTCACCTTAGGGGGTGACTGCTGCTGCTGTTGCTGCTGCTGCTGTGGACCCTGCTTGTTGGAGGCTGGCTGTGTGTGCTGAGGATGTGGATGATGGTGGGGATGGAGGGCCTGCGAAGAAGAGTGGTGCCCTTGTATTGGCCTGAGGGCACGGGGGATAAACTCCGGGGCCAGCGGGTTGAGGACGTAGGTCTTCTTGAGCTCCAGGGCCTCCAGCTGAGACTTGATCTGCTCAAAGGTGATGCCATGTAGGCTCGAGTTTTCGTGGCAGATGGAGATAAAGTGCTCCCAGAATTTTCTGGAAAGGGGCAAAAACGAGGAAACAACAGATGGAGACACGTTTAATTTCTATTCTCCTTTATCTCTCCTTGTTTGGATTGAGTGTTTTATGGATCATTGTGTTGATTTTTTCCTGCTGGCAGTGCAACAAATTACTCCTTGGGGGCTGAATATAAAAAAATCAAGTCCATTACAAACAAATGTCGAAAAAGCGTGTGTGAAGCAGGTGTTGAGGGGAGAGGGGAAAAGGAAAATCAGCAAAATGATGAAGCACACCAAAGGGGAAGAAAATGAAACCTCGGCAAAACAGGAGCAGCAGAAACGCAACAATGAAAAGAACACAATAATCACATAGTGCACTGTTTACGAATGAGCTGACAGCTTTGACGAATACAATCATGAGAACAACCAAATAATTCTCACAGGCACTAGATATGTGAAAATGTAAATAAATGGCCTTATGTTCAAAGGAATAATTTACTTTCCTTACACTGTTTTAGCCTTCATACAGGAGTAGTCATTAAAGACTGGGTGGAAAACCCACGATGTTGGTGTGCTAACATTTGAAGCACACTTATCCTATCACTGGTATGATAAATAATAGCATGCTATATTCTTTTTTGTTGTAACACTATGTCCTAACTTAATGAAACAGGAGCACCAGCAACTTAATTGTTTGATTGCACTGTTTTCTATTGGAATGTGCTAAAAGCAGTCCCTCCAGAAAATCGTGATCTTTCAAAAGTTCTGTGATTTTTCCGCAGTGGTTTAAGAAAAATCACTTTTTTTTTTCTCCTGACTTAAAATAAATCACATAAAAATGCTGCAATTTTTATCACAATTTTTGACAAAACTGTCCATAAATTCAAGGGTTTTGGGCCACAAATTCAAGCTTTTTTTGCCGCGAGATCGTGGAGGGACTGTAAAAGTCAGGAAGCGACACAGCACAATGCCACGCACTGTTTAGAGACCCATTTTTGTGGGGCGCCCCAATTCTCTTTAATTCCTGTCTCTCACCTTCAAAGCGCCACAGTGGATAAGGAATGGCTTATTCACGAGGTTAAAATGCAGAGTTATCTACAAGAAAACTTGAAGATGGCAGCTGGCTGGAAGGAGATCGCTTCAGTGGTTTTGTCTCCAGTCTAACGTCTGTCAGCACATAGCTGATAGGTAAGAGGTTTGTTTACATGACAGAGACAGAGCCAGAGAGCATCCAATGTAACTCTGTGTGGCGCAATAGTTGGATGCTTGCTTGCTGTTAGGACATAAATCATTACTTGTGGGAGTAACAGGCCTTTTGTATTTACAGCAAAGCATCCTGGGTATTTGCTAGTTTTAACATAGTGATCAAGTACTAACTGCAACTAAACATAACCAAAAAATATATATATATCTAAGCTACTCTGTACTGACTGATCAAGATTTTTCCTTCCCAGGAGGAGGCTCAATGTTGGTCAAACAATGCATTCATTCGGGACACATCAATTTACTTGCATTATCTTTGCAGAATTGCGTTTGTAAACAACAACAACAGCAAAAGACCTGACATGTTATGACAACTAACGGAGGCAAAACCGACAGTTGCTATGGAGATAGAAGGTGGGCAAGGGGGTCTAAGAGTGAAGGAGTTATAGAGATTTAAATAGAGATGAGGGGTGGCAGCCAATGGCATTTCCCTTCATAGCTGTTGTATATGAAGCCATGATGACAGTGCGAAGCTTAGTAAATGGAGAAAAACAAACAGGTGTTCAATCGAAACAAACGGGTCAAAACTAGAACAACTGATTTGATAGAGTCTCATGGATATATGATGTCTTAGATGATGAATGTACAATAGGACTTTTTCACAGAGAACATTTTAACTAACACAGTAAGAGAAGCACAGGTTGAAATAATCAAATGAACAACGACTGAATGCCATTTGTTTATTTCGATTTCAGGATCCAGGTTTTCTGCGTGCTGGCTCACTGTCACTCACACTGGGTGATTTGAACAGAACAGGAGCCATTGCTAGTGTTATTAGGTATACCTGTGCTTTTCCTACTATGACACGTCAAAATGTCTGCTGAGAAAAAGGGTACCTTGATCAAAAGATATATACCGAGTGCTAAAACAAAATTACAAATAACAAAGGCCATGAGTTGGAGGAGCCCTTATTTACCTGCAGCGCCCAACAGAGCACAGTGCTATGGGGTCTCCCACAACTGCAACCAGGGACTGGGCTCTGGTGATGGCCGTGTTGAGTAGCTTGTAGTTAGAGAGGAATCCATAGTCGAGGTCCTCTGTTGAGTCCTCGACGAGCTGCTCTTTACGTTTGATGGCCGTCTGCTTGTGTTTGCAGGTATGCCGCGTCCGCACCTGTGCTGAGGAACAGCACCCGGAACTGTTTACCTGGAAAAAAAAAAAAATTACGATTAAGTTTCTGAGTACTCTGAGGAGTGCTACTGAGGCAAAACATATTAGAGGAAAAAATACCATCTTATAAATGTTCTATTTAACTTTTCTATTTCACTAATTAGGAAACACAGGAGAAATAGAAGCTAGCTCATGGCTGACACATTTTGAAGCACATCATTCCCTTACTGAAAAATAAGCAATAAAAATGCAATTAATGAAAACTGTTGGAGGAACTTAATTTCTTCATTAGCTTCCGTAACATTTGATATCAGTAGAAACTGCAACCATTTGAATGTTGTTTTCTTGTGTTGTGCTGTCTCAGGTTTTGTTACAATAAAGGAAACAAATTCCTGTATCTTTAAATAGAACAAAATTAGGTCTAGGACTAATTAAACATTCTAATGACTTAAGAGGCTACAGACAGAAGACAAACTAACTATCTACAGGTGTGTTAAATTCAAATTTTAATCACAAAGTAGAGTGCAGTTTTCCTCTTTGTGTGTGTGTGTGTGTGTGTGTGTGTGTGTGTGTGTGTGTCTACATGTTTCATGTGTGATTAATGAGGAACTTAATGACCTGTGGAAAGCAGCTGGATGCAATACAAGTGGGAACTGCACGAGACTGAAGCAGACGAGAGACCGAGGGAAGAAACTCTAACTCATATTCCCCCTCTACTGGGACTGGATGATAAGAAGGGCAATATGAGCACTGATAACTGCAGAGGAAAATAGTAGGGATGTGTCTTCAGGGTAATGTAGATCTCATTTTAAGCATCATTTTGAGTGAAGATAGACACTAATATCATCTCACACACAGAAATGTGTGAGACAAGTGTCATGGACAAATATTAATGAGGCAATTGGGGATTAAGATTTTTGGATTTGTTTGTCTATGACGACTGTGTTTTTGATTGCCTGACTGTAGCTGTTGTCTCCCAGTTTTCAGTGTCCCGTTCTTTGAATAATTATGATACACCATCAAATTAACAGATAAAATCCAAAAATATTATGGCATTAAATAATCTGTTTTGTCAACTGTGCATGCAGGGCACCAACAAGGCAATTTAAAACTGTAATTATTCCCAAACTGGTGTTTGAGCCGGTAAATACACAAACGTAGACGTAATTCCTTATTGATACAAAGCACACACATGTTGGTTTACACTTCTTCCTCACCTTGGACATTGAGCACTCTTTCCACGCTGACCTCGTGCATCCTCTTCTTCCGGAGCTCGGCACGAATGCGGAACACCTGGTCGGCGTACGGTGACACCACTCCAATGCTGCCATCGTCCAGCTTGCCCCACGCCACTGGCCACTTCTTGCGCAACTCCTCCACCCGCTCCACGATCTCAAATACCTGAGGAGAAGCAGAGGCAACATGAGAGAAAGAGGTGACAATAGGGCTCAATTCTATGCTTTCTTCACTCACTGAACCCTGCACACAAAAAGATCTGTGGGAAGTCAGAGACTAAGAGATATTTTTTCACCCAGGTAAAAGGCAACAGTGGGGGACAGCAAGTTTGAAGAAAGAGGTTTTATGTACTGCATGACACTGCCGCATCTAAATCAACACATAAAACAGGAAGCCATGGCTTAATGAAAATGGATGTGCTGTAAGACCTCTGAGAAAAATAGGCTTGAAGTTTCCCAGAAACCAAAGTATAAATACATAATTATGTACTGCGAAATGAAAAATATTATTTTTGGTTTACTGACCAGTAGACTTAATATCACATCTGCCGAGATGGCTTTCTGGGTTGAATAACTGAGTTGTCTGCAGACATTTAAAATATTTTGAACAGAGTTGATCGACAAATTTTGAACATTCTAAGCTTCACTGCACAGGTGATTTTGATTTTATGTCCAATACAATGTATCTAGAGTTAGCAAAGTATTAAAATTTGCTTACTTATTAAGTCAAGAGTTGGTATGTTGAATACTTATTGTTCTTTTGTCATATGAGCAGTTTTTCCGTTCCTGTTCAGAGCTTTGGCGTACTGCCGGAGGCTTTGAACTGTCATGGAAATATTGTCTTCCACTTGAGGCTAAGCCCATCAAAGACACTTGCACAAGACTAACAAACGGACACACTTTTTCAATGCACCGTGATTTTGCAAGATTATGATAATGTTGTAATGGTTTGACATGGGTGCTGTGTCAAAGAGACGGGAGGTAATTCATTTGGCATCGCTGACAGTTTGGAAGCAATCAAGAGGCATCCGTGGTTTAATTGGCTAGAACGTGTCAGCAGCAGAGTCAGGGGTCAGACACAGCCAATGACCACAAACAAGTAGGTCTACAGAGGAACCAATCAAAGGCTGGGACTGTCAGTGAATCATGCATCATGGGAATCAAATGTAGCTCCTAATTAAGTTTATGGCTTTCATCTTTAATTATGATTAAAAGACAGTGAATGTGAGGAGGCGAAATAAACAGTGCTTCTCAGCTCTGGAAAATCACTCTGCTTTTGACTTCAGTTAACCAAACTCGACTGAATAATCGGATTCAAGTTTAATTTCACTGTAATCAAATCCCTTAATTATTTACGTCAAACCGGGGTCTACAGCCTAACAACCATGCATAATTTGAAAGCTAACATGCTGAAGAAAATAATCTATTTCACACAATAATCAAGCTGATTAGCTGAGGCCCAAATATCCTTCATTTAAATTATTCTTCAGGTTACCTGTGTTTTTCAAAGGTCAGCAGTGTTCACTCATGTGCCCTAAAATATTTTCTCACTTTTTCAAAACAATCAACAGCTAATTTTGTTATTGAAAACACAGTTGCTGCCCTGAGGGTGCAAACTGGATCAGTATTTTTTAGACTGTCAAATCATAGTGTTAGATCACTGGTACTGGCACTATCACAGCTCAGCTGTCACTCTGTCAGAGAGATGCAGCTGCGTGTATTATACACATACAGTGTACGAGCACAGAAGCAGCAGCAATGCAGACCGACAACGATGCAGCCTGTAGATGTCAGCATGTTCTCAGGTGGATAAGAATTAAAACAATTAGATATCTTCTCATTGCGTGGAAAACAAGAGGTGTAACTAGCACACATTGCAGCCCCAATAGGCTCTGTCTGATGATGAATTAATCACATCATCAGCCAAGTGTTAGTTTTAATATTTTATAATCAGAATTTGAGCATTTTCATAATGCTAATTTCCCTTGCAGTCCATACAGTGAAGCCTTTGTTAATTCAGATCAGATACAGCACAGGTGTCACCATTAATTAACTCAACTAAATTGGGTCAATCTGACAGCCATATCCAGCGAAAGGAGGTGTAGTTATTTTGTATTACAGTTTAGTTGTAAGCATATTTAGGAAAGTAGTGCCCACAGCTGACTGACTGGGATTTTTATAAAATTCAGGAATACATTAACTTCATGACACAGCACTGGAAAATGCTACATTAAAGCAACAGGTGCTAAACTCATTTAAGCCAAACTAAAACATACTGGTGTAATCTAGTCATAGCAATTTTACCAATTGTTTTAAAATGTATCATGCTTGTAATTGCATTTCTCATCAGTTATGAATGTTCGAATTCATTCATTTATTTCAAAATCTGACATTTACTTTCAGCCATGACGATTACATATAAACACAAACTCTTATTTACACGATCTTATACCTGCCCCTGATAACATTCAGCCAAAAAAGTTTTAGAGCTAAGACTCGTTAATAATTCATATGCAAACATCATCAGGTGTGACACAGCAGAACTGTGAAACCAATTATAACTACCATACCTCTGCGTTGTTGTAGTAGGCAGTGCTATTCTTCTCCTGGACATCCTCTCCTCTGGCTGTGAAAAATGTCAGAGGGTAGAAGTCCTTATGGGAGGGCTGCTTCCCACTTGCCATCAACTTCCCATCATAAAATAATTCTGACGTGTAGCTGCAAGAAAATAAAGAAGGTATAAGAGAGAGGAAGTGGACAGCAAATAGAGGGAACTATGAGAATGGAGTATGTGTGTTGTATGTCCGAATTCACTGATAATTTAAGCCAAATAACACTGATGAAGTTGGTTGTGCTATTCTGTGTCCTGCACATTATTTCATAAACATTTCCCCAGAGTACAACCTGGGTTATTTGAAGGTTTGGGTATAGTTAGGAAATTTCAAGTTAAAGTCTGAAATGCATTTTTTTCACAAAGCATGAGTTTGTAATGGCAGACGTATCAAAAGATCCGAGGGTCTGAAGAGATAATGTGCTGTCCAATGAAAAGACACACATGTTTCATGACAGCAATGATTAAAGATACAATGAATATGTTACCAGCAAAATGCTGTTGTGGGTATAAGTGTAAGTGTTCTTCTTTTGCTCCACGATTATGCAATTAGCCCCAGAAATGAACTGCATTGAGTAGTCAAACACAGAAGGCATCCCCCACTTGAACTGAAAAGATAAAAAAAAGTGCACCATGCAGAGATAGGCTAAAGTATGTACTGTTAACCCCACAAGTGTCAAGATGAAGGAGAAATATTTTTGTGACTTTAGCAACCTTCCTTTGTGTCTGTTAAGAATTCAAAGTGGAGTTTCAAGTTCATTTTAAATCTTCTCACCAGTGCCTGTAGCAATACACCTTAACCCATGCAGCCCCTGATGATGTTTTGTCATAGAGCCAATATCAGCCCAAACATTTCCATAATGATTCCACTTTAGTATCTGGACTACCCAAGTCTGTCAACTCTTCACCGTCATTTGCCCTTCTCCTCCTGACCCATTCATCCCACCCCCTCTTCACTTGAGTATTTCCATCTCTCCTCCCACAGTTTTGACACAAGGCAGTGTTGAGGGCTCACACCTACTTGATGATAGCTTCATGAGAGCGGTAGTTCTCGCACAGGAGGATGCGACAAGGGTATTCAGGGGGGTAGTGCTCATACAGTCGGTCCAGCAGTGACACATGCAGGTTACGCTCCCGCGCAAACTCGCTGTACACGAATGGACTGAG